>OX387396.1:5025000-6275000 GCA_947563765.1 Anarsia innoxiella | reverse complement strand
TACTTGTATAGTAATAAGCTAAATAAAACCGAAAAAGCAATACAGGTATTTTAGGGTTTATCGGCGATGCTATTTAAACAATTTGTCGTCAAAAACGTAAAAAAAAAATTGCCGTTGCTATGCGCCGGACCTATCATTGTGATATTATCATTAAAAACAAACAAACATTAAAAGCCCTTATTTTTTTGGAAATTTCGAAAATCTCAATCTTAATTTTTAATTTACAAATAAAGTGCGCATCCTGGATTCATAAGGCTAGGGGATTTGTTTTTAATTGTTTTTTTTTGTTTTAGCTAAACAAAACCTTCATCACCAGCTATCTACACGTGCATGGAAAGCTTATTACTAAAATTGGGTGAGTTGATATATTTAACTCTTTTTTACAACTTCGTTCATACCTAACTAAATCACTGATTCGATTTCAATGTGGTATGACTATGATTTTCGACGGAACAATTTCTTCCTTGATTTTGACATAAGCGATACGAAACTAGATGCTGGCTCCCTTGACAACAATCACAAGCTGTTCCGGGTATAATCAAACAGGAGATGTTTATTCTTATGTGTGTTTGTGCAGCATGGAGTCATTCCACGAGAGCGCGGGTCAGATGCTGCGCCAGTTCCGCGCGCTGCTGCACCGCCAGCCGTTGCCGACGCCGGCCGCGCGGCTGTTACAGCTTACCGCACTCAACATGTTCGCTGTCGAAACCACCGCAGCTTCTCTAAAAGGTAATATACCTTTAACTTAAATGCAAAATCCAGTAGCAGAAAATATAATTAAAGTTGACACTCTACAAACTTCTTCAATTACAATGATTGGGTAAAGAGCAACTTAATTTACTTTCTAGTGTGTTTGGGATTGTAGGATGTTAAAAAGCAGAAGAAGACAGTTAAGTAACGTAATTTCGAATGTCCTTTTGCAATGGCTGATACTTGATGGTGTGCCAATACTTTGAATGCCTCCTTCACTTGAGCAAACGAAGAATATTTCGCTTTAACACAAGCTGAGCACTGGCAAATTCATACGTTCCGTACCAAAGAGCCACTAATAGGACCTTCATTGTTACGGAAGTACAATCGTGTACTTCTTTTGTAAATCGACAAGTTTACTCGGCTATTAGTAATCTTTCATAATTGCGACTTTAATTTTAATATATCGGAATGTAGGTAATTATTGTTTTCTAAGAAGATATCAAAAGCAAAAAAGTCCTATAAAACTCGAGAGTTTAATTAAGTTTATGCAGTCGGTCGAACGAGAACATATGAAATAGCTTTTAGGTATTACAGTTATAAGAATCGAATATCTGTAGATAAAACTATAAAATGGATTAATTTATTCTTCACGAGCTATTAAATAATGTATTGAGAACAATTCTCAGGGGAATTAAATGTAATAAACATTTAATAGAACCTGTTTGTTGTTTATGTTTTCAGTACAAAAGACATGCCGAGATGCTGATATTAATAATTGAGTCCCGTATTCCTCTTGCTTAGCTTTTGAATCAATAAAACACTCACTATCCTTCTTGGGCGTACATGGTTTTAAAAAGAATTCACTTTAAAATGTAATCAATTAACTGAATTTTATATCTTCCATCCCATATAATTATGTTATTTACTTGCTGTTTTACTTGGGGCATTGAAAATCAAGTGCCTGTAATTTTTCGGTGCAAAGACCCTGTACGTGAGGCTGCCTGACCACAATATTTTGATCAAAAAATATTATGAGCGTTACGAAATTATTTTAAGGAAACGGTCATCTTATGTTAATGAGGTAGGTAGAACAGGGTGGCGACCATCACAAAAAATTGTACTCAATTTCAGTAGTAGATTTCTCTGATATTTTAATGAAATTTCCATCATAAATTCATTTTCTTTGGTTGATAGTACATTAAAAAAAAAAGGACGTATTGGAACTGACGGCGGCATTAATGTGGTAGTAATGAAATATCTCACTTTCGAGTCGACAAAAACTTCAAAAGACATGACAAAATTATGGAGTAAAGTTATAAAATGAAATGACGTTTATGTATTCGATTTAGAAATTAATAACACCTTGGCTATAATGCGAGCTTGTAAATGTGGCTATTTCCTACGGCTCCGTCCGGACGCAGTAAAGGTTTGTAATTACAAATTACAAGTTATCGGAGGTTGATGCACTGGTGTGCGGCGCGCGGCGGCGGCGGCGGCAGCGGTGCGCCCTGCGCCGCGAATGCACACATTTGACGCAAGTTCAACAAACTGATGTGGCGACGGCTTGGTGACGGACCGCTTTTTTATAATATTACGTGTAATGTTGTTTTGAATTATAGAAAACCGCATACAGCCTCTTTTTCATTTCACCTTTAGGTTGTTTCAAGCTTTTACTCATTCTCATATATAAATGGAAAATGTAATTATCTATATCGCAACTGTTTCTGAGGATACTTTATTATATTAATAATAAAAAATGTTCATCAGTATGACATGTTGTATTAGAAGTTTCTTATATCTCATAAATAACACAACATCCCCTGCATTTATACGCCGTATTGGTTGTTGGGCGTCATATTTGTTTCAAGTTTTTTTTCAACATCTTTCATTAAATTGGAAAACTTAAAGTACAATTTGTTACTCAGACGTGCTTAAAATATGTACGATTAACGTACCTACGCGTCAGAGCAACAATGTTCTTTTGAATATAAAGAAAATAGGCGTTACTTAGCGTAAACTTTACAACCATATAAATAAGAATTTGTAAATGATGCTGAGCAACAAAGTTAAGGAATTAAATCGGAATTTAATTTTCAATAGCCTGCGTCGTTTGACGTGGAACAATGGTTATTATCTGTCACGGGGTAGCAGATAATGATAGAGTACGTGTATAAAAAGCTCTAGTTGAAATAGTGGGCGTATTGCATTTGCAGGTGCAATCCGTGCAGTGTATTTTTAGCCGGCTATTTATACCGGACCGGATCGCGCGAACTTGAGCTGTCGGTCACTTCCACGAAGTAGTCATGTCGATGTCGGTATTAGCGTCCATGTCCTGCGCCTACTCCTCCCGACTCACGTCATCCGATTCCCATATTAATATATTCCCTCGTCCTCATCACACATGTTTTGCAGCAATTTGAGATAAGATACGTGTTATGTTTTATTCATACCTGCGATAACTGATTAGCTCTAACTAACAGCTCTACCCATTGTTTAGGCTTGTTTTTGTCCATCAATCGTTAGCTAGGGGCATTTTCACAAATCGAAACTATGCTATCGAAAACAAAGTTTTTTTCAGTCATCAAAAATGTAAACGTACTCTTATGACTATAAATTACTTGACTTCGGTGGTATAGCCGCCGTCCTACTATAAATCACTAGAGGTCATGTGTTACATAATTTGACACCCTTGCCAAGCGCAAGAATTAAGCGGAATGTTTTGATACAATGCAGCTAATGGGACATAGGCTTATATTTTCAATAGTGAGTGTAAAAATATTGTCGTTATCCCAGACGGCAGCAGCGGCGGCGAGCGGTCGGCGTGGTTGGAGTGCGCCCTAGGGGTGTCACTGCTCATGTTCGGCGCGATGCTCGAACGGTGCTGTGCGCTACTTCCGGAGCCTGTCAGTACGCAGCACCACTCGGATGCTTTGCTGTTGCTGCCCGCTATCAAGGTAATTCTTGGAGATCTTTGTTAAAACTATGTGCGTATACTGAAAATCATTCGAATTTTATCGTTATGCCGTAATTTGAGTTTTACGCCTTGGTGGCTCATTTTCAAACTATTTTTGTTTAAGCTGGGATATTTTCGTGTTTGTTTACCAATATATTTGACATGTTTACTTAAACTCCGCCTATCGCAACTGCTACACATTATTTTTGACTAACGATTGTATGATTTAATTAATATTGATTGGTTTGGCTAAGATGGGGAAACTTCTTAGCCACTTAAGGATAAATAGCAACAACATATTTATTTTTCTACATAATTATATGCTCAGGCACTGATTATGTTTTATAAAAACCACTTGGTACTACAGGCGTGGTCCGACTGGATGCTATGTCATAGTAGCGTGTGGAACCCGCCGCCGTCGTTCGACAACTTCAATATCGAGTAAGTGTTATAATGACTCCGATTAATTTAATTATAGCTGAACGTCGGCATTTACCGTACAGTGTGTATTTTTAAACTGTTGATTTTAATTCAATGGACAAATAATTACACTTTGTCGTTAAGTTAAAACAGGTATGACAAGTAGCGGTAGAGTAGCGAACCACCGTGATTTTCGATTAATTTTAATTGCCTTTTTGAATAAACTCAAATATGCAAAGTTATGTGTAGTGAAAGAAATGGCAATATTCTTGTGTCAATGTGACATAAGATTATTGGCGAGATTTTTAATTAAAAATTAAAGTACAGTTCTTTTTTTTTCGATACTAAAGTTGGCCTAAATTGATTTATCGTCTGATTTGTAATGCGTAGGCATCTCTTATCTTTGACAAGTTGCATGGACAGGTATGATAAATGAGTCGTCCAATTAAAATTTTTACGATTAATTTGGTGGTAAACTAATCTTTAATATTTACTATTTAGAAACGGTAGCGACCCATGGGATTGGCTTGCGAAGTTAATGAACATTCTCGAAGAACAAGACGACAAATCTATCGTGCTTGAAAACGAATCGAAAGAAGGTAGGTTAAGCCTCTATCTCTTTTCGGTATCTGGACGAATTCTGTTTATTGTTTAAATTTTGGTAACTGTGATAAAGTTTGAAATTTATTTGTTTTAAGATCCTTTCAATGTAAGGTTAGATGAGCGAGTAAATGTAACAATGTGTGCAGGCTGGTGCTGGGTGCGGCTGGCGGAGGATGCGTCGCTGGCGGGGTTCACGCCGCTGATGTACATGGAGCCGGCCTCGGCCTGGGCGCGTCTCGACGCCGCCGTCACGCCGCACGCCGCCGAGCACGCGCTGCGCACCCGGAAACTGCTCTTCTTCGGCACTGAGTCAGTCACTAAGCCGCTACTTACTCTTCTTAACATTTCTTTTAACACAGTTATAAAAAGGTTATAAGTTATGAAAATATTCTGCAACTGTTGATGCTGAATATCGTATCGATGTTGTAGGTACCTGGTGGGCGTGGAGCCGCCAGTGCTGACGCTGGAGTACCCGGCCGGGGCGCCGCCGCGGTATGTCAGCGCCGTCACGCGCCCGCCGCAGAACAACCCACCGCTGCAACACTTGGTTAGTAACATCAGTGTAAAAAAATATCATGATCGCTACAGAGATTAGGAAATACACTCCATTGAAATATGTTTGCAGTCCGAAGATTCAGAAGACGAGGAGAGTGCGAGCGAAGAGGCCAGCGAGCCGGTCAGCCTAGGTGAAGCGGTGGACGGCGCGGAAGGGGCGGACGAAGCCACGAGGAAGCTGCTGCAGCGGAAAGAAGTACTCGAAACCAGGAAAGCTAGTCTTGAGAAGAGGAGGCAGAGGATGCAGGTTAGATTACACTAATTAATGTATCTTGTAAATATGGTAGGTTCGTGGTAGTAATAGTGGTATTAAGTCAAACTCACTGCATGGGGTGCTAAATCAGCTCAGGTCTAGTACTAACACTCATCTATACTATACGCGCAAACAATAAATGAATGAAAGGTCGAATTAGTAAGGGCGAGTATTCGAGTATATGGTCCGGTCCGGAGCATACTTTGTGTAAAAAAGAAACAAAAATAGAACTTGTGACAGGATGATAAAAAGCTACATGATATGTGTATACGTCATACAGGAGATCCTGCGCGGCGGATGGGTGAGCGTGGAGGTGGAGGTGCGGCCGCGGTGGCTGGTGCCCGACACCAACTGCTTCATCGACCACCTGGCGCTGCTGCAGGCCGTCGCCACCGCCTCGCTGCAGCCCTACCAGCTCGCCGTGCCGCTCGTCGGTTAGTACCCGCTACTTTAATGCATCGTAATATGAGTAGCACCGTCGCAAGGAAAAGACTCGGCGTTTTCGCTAATACAAAGTTCACCGAATACGAGTGCGCAGGACGAGACCGAGTTCAATAAGACGCCTAGTCCTCCCCTATACACGAAGCGACCGGTACGATACTAAGGTGTGTTCCGCAGTGATGTCGGAGCTGGAGGGCCTGCAGCGCTGCGCGCGGCGCGGCGGCTGCGCGCGGGCGGCGCTGCAGTGGGTGTGCGGCGGGGGCGGCGGGGGCGGGGGCGGCGGCGCGCTGCGGCTGTGCACGTGGCGCGGCTCGCTGCTGGCGTCGCGCGCCTTCACCGCCGAGCGCGCCGCGCCCGCCGCCAGCAACGACGACCGCGTGCTCGCCACCGCGCTCAACCTGCACGCCAACCTCGCCGCGCAGACCTCGCAGCCCGGTATGTCTTGTTGTGTTCCATGTTACGATTCTATTGCCAGTGTTAAACGATACTAGATACTACGAATAAATACTGATCGTTTAAAAGTTATCGCCTAACCGAATGATATGAGACGAGAGCTGATAAATGATGGTTTGAAATATCGATCAGAAGCGCGTCCGGAGGACGAGGGCGGCGGCGCAGGAGGGCGACCGCGCGTGCGCGAGGTGGTGCTGCTGACGGACGACCGCAACCTGCGCGTCAAGGCGCTGGCGGCCGAGCTGCCGGCGCGCGACCTGCCCTCCTTCGTGCGCTGGGCCGGGCTCGACACCGACGTAAGTTTAAGACTCACGTTTTCCGATGAAATACGACTAAATACGATAATTTTAAACACAACAAAAAACATGAAACTACAAAATGTTTTCCTCTGCGTCTCCACGAAGCTAGTGTCAATTAAGTTGTACTACGACAGCGATAGTTGTGGTGTGATAAAGCTGAGAATTGGCTTCTTTAATTGTATTCCGGTCCATCACATGAGTCATATGAATCTAATGAGATTGATTTTAAAACACCGATGGAACTGTTTTACTGACACGTATTGAAAATGACATGTTAGACGCGGGACCGCCTATTTATATGAGCAATCTACGGCATCGAAACACGCTTTTAACTTATGTAAAAACGGTAACATTTCCTCAATCAGAATTGTAGTGATTGTTTCCGCTACCAAAAATACTCTTTTATGAAGGGCTCCTATAAATATTTTAGATATAAACTTTAGAGGTAAGTGATTTTAAAACAGTTGATTGTCATTGTTACAGAATACGAAAGCGACTGGAATTGATGAATCTACTAGTGGACATAACTAACCTGATAAACACTGACTACTTGGATAATTATTATATCGATACTTTTTAGCTAGAAAAGCGAGGTGACTTAATGTTGCGGGAATGAAAGTGCTTAAATAAATTGTATAAAGTCGTCTCGAGGGACGCGGCACCTACTTTCGCGTCTCACTCTAATATAGGAATTGAATAGTTTAAGTAAAGTAATTACACCGATAGACAGATATATTGATACGTTTTGTTAAGAGCTTCAAGGTTCCACCTCTGTGTTCCTGGGCTACATTTTACTTTGTTATTTTTACGTATTTTCAGTTATATTTGTAAGGTGTTAGATAAAATCGTAGTAGTGTTGATGAGCTATTATTTTTATTCACTTTTTTGTAATATACATATTAAGTATATTTTTTATTATTTTGTAGCTAGGTAATAGTAATTGAATATGATATTGTATACCATATTACCTAACTATGATTTGATCGAAGTACAGGTTTTATATTTTCTTTCATCATTTATTTTTCCTCTAATCATTTGACTAATTTGTGACGAAATTACTCATCTGGAGTGTATTGATCGATTTTATGACTTGTTAATTTTTAGTTTTGTGTAGTTGCACATTGTGATCGAACACTTTCGTGCCATTCTGCGTTATTAAAATCTCTTTACATTTTATTCACAGCTCGATGTATTTGAAAAAGTGTTAAGAAATTGCTTCCGAATGTAGTATTTGATTAGTCGAAGTGTGTCATGTGTTATTATATTGCAAAATCATGTTTTAATCAAGGCCACGTCTACATTGATCAAATTTAACAAGATTTTATTCCATGGTTTCGCAATGTTTTTTTCATCAATAGATTATAAATGTATTCAGCAATAAAGTAATTGTTAGGTTTTCTTAAAATATTATGCTTTACGTTGTTAATTAATACGCAAGCCTTATGAACTTTAATACACGATACATAGTGCAAGTATCTATAGGAAGTTCGTTGCAGTCATGAAATGAGTGGATGTGCCTTTAAATAGAATTAAGTCGATCTCGACTGAATACGTGAGTGGAGCGACGGACAATCTTTATACAGAGCAATATTATTAACAAATTACACTATTTAACTATGTAATAGAGCGTTATTTGCGCGACCCGGCAGCCAGTTTTATAGTACGAACCTGGCGATATTCTCACTGCACGAGTACATATTCATACTACAGCCACAGGCATATCCTCTCGACCCTAGGCCGATAGTATCTAAACAATAGTACATTAACATGTTACATTTTATTTTGTAGATAAATTAAAGTATTGTGTAATAATGAAATCAAGAGTAATTAATTAATACAGGTACAGTATAAAAACTCAGGTTTTTCATTTAGAAAATTTGATGCTGTTATTTCTTTTGTCCTAATCATGATGTTAATAAACATGAAATTACTTTACTTCAACGCTTTTTTTTTAAAAAAACCTTTTAAATTCTACTCTATTTACGACTTAGCCGTAAAGTTAAAGGTAATGTTTTTGTAGATTTAACTAACATAAATTTAGTATACCTAAGCGTAGTTATCAAACAACGTATTTACGTTAGATTATGTAAAAATACGTACGTAAACGTAAACGTACGTATTTTTACATAATAAAATAACATACATAATCTATAATGAGGTTTTTTTATATGCTTGTCAGTTGAGTGAGTCGAAGGCCGTGATTGACTCGTATTTACAAAAATTGCATTAATATGATTGCAAACGCCTATTGAGATAACTTTTAATACGCCGCGAGGACGCTCAGCAATGAAATAAAGGTTGTTTATTGTAATGAATAGGGTTTTCAAAGGAATAGCATCTTTGTGTTGAATCAATGTGAATATAAGATGATGGATATAAATCTATTGATGCGTCCTACGGGTGAGAAATTCCAATGTTAAGTCTTTGAGCAATGGGAATTGGCAAAGTTCCGAGGCTAGGCGCACCGGTGCAGAGGCAGTAAAAGTACCGTTATACTTATTTACCGTGCGCATCTTGCTTTAGGCGCTCTATGCGAGCTTATGTACGTGTGCGATGCATCGCCACATTCACAAACTATAAGCCAGTTAAATATCGTTTCGCCATCAAACAGATATAATAACATCTTTTATCAAAAAATAATACTATAACTACATTATTTCACTTTAAAAGCCTATTATTAAACTTAGATGTAGATCATAATGTTTTCAAAAAATACTATTCGAAATGTTTTTGTAAGATAGTGATGGACTGCGTAACAATTCCACATGTTAAATTTGTAAATGTAGCAAGTAATCTGTCTATCAAAGGTATAGGTAATTACGGGAAACATTAAATAATGGTGAACGCAGATATGAAAAAAAAAACTTTATTTGTGGTAGAGTATTGCACTTTATTCGAGGACATAACTTGACCTGCTATGATATAGCTTTAACCTATACCTATCAATTTACCTTGTACCTACCTATTATATTTTACATTAGTAGGTGCCAAATAAATATATAAAAACGGTTAGTTTTGGAAATAAATATTTTTTTTAAATATCGTATAGTTAGATAATTAGCGGCCTTTACTCTTTATGTTTCCGGGTGCAAAAATGTTCGTAACTGTTCAACTAATGAACAGGTTGTACCGCTCCTATAACACAGGACCATCAGTCTCAATTAAGTTATAAACCTCCTTAGAGTTAGGTACGCAGGTATATTCACGTTTTATACTCGTAGACATTCTTAAGCATAATTTATTCTCGTTGCTGCATTTAAGTAAGTACCTGGCACCCGTTTAGTTGAATTTAGCCAGTAACTTTCTATAATCTGCAGTAAGATGATTGAGTTGGTAAACAGAGAAAGAGCACGTACAAATAAATAATGTGTCGCTACACTATTTGCGCTTAGATATTTTAACTGACTACCGAACGAAGGCAATACCTAATCACCTCTCATAAACTCAGCTCCAACAACATACTTATTATACTATAAAGTTGCATCAAAAGCATCACACAATTGTGACGAGACAGGAAAAAGGAATTTAAACATTAAATCAGTTGATGTCCAATCAGGAAATTGTGTAGGTAAATTTTATGATTCACGTGCGTGTGTTTAATTTATGTAAGTACATTTTAATATCTATTATTATAAATAAAAAAGAGCTTTTAAAGTTCCATGTACTTTTCCTAATTTAAGTATTTTAATAATATGAGCAGAAGGTAGTTGTGTGTTACCGCGTTAACTCGCAGCGTAGCTACGAGTCTATGCCTCTAAAGGTTCTAGCATTCTCACAAAGACGCCTATAAAATATGAAAATTATGAATAAAATCTCATCTGTTTGTTTGACGCCAGCTTTGCGTTTCCTATTTAATGTACCCCTGCTGACAACTAAATCAAGCTGCGACGTCAATTGTCTATTGTCTTTGTTAAAATAACATCCACAACACGCTGCTGCCCTCGAAATAAATAAGTGCTTTGTTTTCCAGAACCCTTGTGTAGAATGGAAATTATAAAACAAAAGAAAGCTTTTTCAGGCAGTTACGATAAATATTTAGTTAGAATAAATTATAAATAAATTATACGCGTAAATATGAATTTCTTTTTTTTTTGAGAATAAAGACAATAGTTGGTGCTTGTTTATTGGGATATGAACGTTATTGTTTAGTTTTTAAAATAATCCATATATTTCAGACCTTTAAAATTATAAATAGGTATCTGGAAATAGCTAACATAAATCAAATACTACTTTTAGGTAATGACAAAATGACGAATATGTAAAATTGAAACATAGACTGTTATTATTAGAGTTAGGGATTCTTGAAACTGAATAGGTGCCACATTGAGAATCAGACGAGCTATTGTTGTGGTATTTTTACGAATCCATTAAGTGAAACTTGAGATAATGGACCGAGTAAGGGATACGGCTGTTGTAAGTAAGATTAATCTACATTGATAGTTCAGTAAGTGCTATAGCTAGGTGTCAAATTGACTTGTTAACAATCATATTATATCCATGACGTCAGAACAAACCTCGGAACAAACGCTTCTCAGCGTTGACAAATTGAGCTTTGAGAGTTTTTAACACAACTAGGCAACGTAAAGAGGTCTAATCAAATCAGTAATCCAAAGCATAATGTATGATAGGAAAAAGGTTGGAAGAGCTAAGTTAGACACATTTAAATTACCCAGCAGCATTTTTAGCAAAATAATTAATTGACTTTTTATTTGTTACTAACATAAAACAGTTTATATAAGTACTCGATTAATTGTTTTCGCCTCGTGTTATTGCTACTTTCTATAAATTGATCCTAATTGAATATAACTCTACACTATAAGTTAAAAACGAAGTATCGTTTGTAATGTGTTGTTATACTTTTTATAAATGAAGTTTAATGGCTTATAAGTTTTTGTTGAAGTTCATTGTGGTTTCTTTGAATCCATTGATCTTGGTGTGAGGTTGGCCGACGTCACCTTGTTGACATCAGCCAATTGATAGCATCCGGCTTCTAGCAGCTTTGCACTCGTTCTTACCTCGATGATTCAACAAATACCAACAGGCGAGATTCCTTCGCAAACAATTTTATTCCATAAAAAAATGCAAATTGCTCATCGTTTGTAGTAGTTAGAGCTTCGCTTGATAAAGTTCTTTGTGCTAGATAGGTATTTCTACAATTGCGTGTCCTTAGATATCAGTCTGTAAAGTAAATAGGTTAGGTTTCATTATTTTGGTATGCTCCTCGTAGATACGATATATTTTTGTGATATTGCTAGGTATCTATGTTACGGGCAATGTGATTAATGCGGGCAGTATGCATAATGCCCGGGCATTATGAATAATGCCCAGCTGTATCGGGCAATGTGATTAATTACTATCAAAACTGTGCTATTTATCACATTGCCCGGGCATTATGAATAATGCCCAATGACCATTGGGCAATTTGATAATAATAGTCTGTTAACTTGATAATTGTCGGTTGCGATAATTCTAAAGTCGCCAAATTTTTGAAACGTTGTCAGGGACATATTAGTGGACAATTTTTTTAGAAATTTTAGGTCATTGCTTTAGGTAGAATTTAGGTTTCTGCATTTTTAGTAACTAAGATTAATGAAGTAGAGTATAAAAATAATTTGGCATCTCATAATTATGTTATGTTATTAAGTACTTCAACACAATTAAGTTTTAGAAACTTTGCGTATGTGCTGCAAAGGTACCTAGAGGAAAGAAATGCTCATAATTTCGGCATTATAAGATTTTTTAAAGTTTCTAATTGTAATAAAATAATGAGAATGAAAAAATTGATTTTTTTAAAAGCCCCCGACTATAAAAAGTAGTGGTGGGCCGAGTACCAGTTTTACTGAGTAACCGAGTACCGAGTATTACTCGGTTTAAGGTTTACCGAGCCGAGTACTCGGCCGAGTTACTTGGTTAACTTGAAGTAGGTAGAATTGTACTCGAACAAGGAGGCAGTGTTGTTAATGGTGTTTGACACTTCCTCCTCATCCCGCGAATTTATTATTCGAATGAAAATATATAAAAAAAAAATATATAAATAAAATAAAAATAAAAAATTCTTTTCAATAATTATGATAATAGCAGCTTTTAACACTGCTCTTGCTGGGCAAAGTACTAAATATGTATCATTAGAAGGAACTAGACTATGATCTACCAAGCAGATCCAATGCGCAATGTAGATTTATTTGCACCGAGTACTCGGCATTTTAACCGAGTTATAATGAGAATGAGAATGGGAATGGGAATGGGAATGAGAATGAGAATGAGAATGAAAATGAAAATAGGTTAGAATTGACAACACTTTGGACGGGTCATTTTTTAAAGTTAATGCTAGATGCGCAAGAGTGCCCCCAGAGAAGAATCTAGCAAGAAACTCTATAAGGTTGCTCTTTTCAATTTAAGTTTTACAAATTCTTAGGCTGCAACACAGAAACAAACATTAAAATTAACATTTCAATAGAGCTTAAAACAATAAAGAAATAATAAAAAAATTGCCACTGCAATATCCAGAACAAGGTATAGGTAAGTCAATGGGAAGCCGAAAAGTGAAAGGCTTATTAGCTTGATAGAATCCACATAGGTACATGACCGGCCATCACAGCAGCACCTTCACACAGGTCTCAACGCATGTGCCAGCCATCAACCCTTTCCACATATTTTAGGGAAGTAGTATTTTAGGGATATAGGAAGTATTTTAGGGAAACCAGCGCATGTCACCCTTTGACCAATCAGAGTCCGGAATGGCCTAACCTAAACCTAACCTAACCTAAAAAACTAAAACCCAACTTAACCTATGAAGAAATGATGAGAATTTTAAGTTTCATAATACCTACACATTTATTTGACTTTCAGTTAGGTTTAGGTGAGATAAGGTTTCATTGTAAAATAAAAAAAGTACTGAAACAAGTTTATTATCACTCTGCCCAATAGGTGACGGGCATTATGCATAATGCCCGGGCAATTTGATTAATGGAAAAGTATTTATCACATTGCCCGCTTATATTGGGCATTATTCATAATGCCCGGGCATTATGCATAATGCCCAATTAATCACATTGCCCGTAACATCTACACAATATCTACCTACACGTTTGGGTTTTAGTTTTTTATTTAGATAAGTATGAGAGTAGGCTCGGGCCCATCGGTGGGGACATATATGGGCTAACGACAACAACAGCAAGTGTAGTTATCACTAGGCTTCGTAGTTTTGTGCCGTAGCCTTTGAAATGGTAATAAGTAAAAGCAAGTACATAATAGAAAAGTCTATTCCACTTTTTTCCCAACTAATCGTATTTACTAATATTCATTTATGAATATCCATATTTGTGATGGGGTTTATGAAAAGATAAAGTACTTATCATTATGGGAATTAAATTGCTAACTACATCAATGACGTAAGTCACAATTTTGAATTATATTCATTTGCTACCTTGGGCCTTAGGTGGCTGTAGTTTAATCAAAATATGTCCAGAAGGTATCTACAGTAAAATGATGAAAAAAATTATAGTTAAGTACAAAAATTACTAATAAGACAGGCCAGTTAGCGTAGTCGGTAGTGAGTCTACCTCATACGCACGGATCGCGGGTTCGATCCCCGCCGGTTAACAAACATTTGTGTGATGAGCATAAATGTTTGTACCGTGTCTGGGTGTTATATATTTATCTATTTATGTTTATCAGTCCCTGATACCCATAGCCTAGTTTGGGGTCAGGTGACCGTGTGTGAAATGTCCCCCAATATTTAATATTTATAATTTAAGATGTTAAAAAATTACGTAACAAATATTCTACCAACCAAAATCAAGAACAAAGAACTTTGAAAAATGTATAGATGCAATGTTTCTTTGTGTTGATGAATTTGTCGAATTTAACATAAATAAGGAAAGTCACCAACTACTTCTTTTGTTTTTTTGCGGTTGTAATTCCATTTATTGGATTGTGGCTTCGCAAAGAGACTTGCCATGTTTTGTTTCGATAATTCTATTGGTGGTATTAATTTTAGCGGATGATTGAATTTTTTACAAGGTAATCAATGAGTCGTGCGTTAGGACGGGGCGGGTTAGCTCATCCGGCAAGCATTTTGGTGGTTTTTGTGTCGGAGCCGCGTGAGGAAGGCCTCAAAGAACACGACTTAAACAAATGACGGCATGCGCTTACTTTAGAACTCAGCTTTTCCCTTCGACTTTACATTTCAAGTGATTTTTAAATTACTCTAACGTAACGCTATTGATAAGCTTACCTAAATTCGCACTTTACGTACATTCTGTAAGTATTAAAATAATTAATCAAAACTGTAGGTACTTTAATTTTACTTGTAGGTAGGTATTTTACATTCATACCTACATAAGTTTGCGTTACCGTAAAGTACAAAACTACCTCTATCTACTTACCTTCGTTCTTAACTGGTAAAGTAAAAACAAATTGTAATTTATCATTATCACTTTCTCTAAGTATTTATTTGGACTCAATGAACTACATACAAAGAGTAGGTAGGTAGAAATGAACATCTTCTAATGACGACTGCCTTTTTTGTGACAGCTAAAATATTCATTCATAACAACTGAAGGTAGCTTTGCGCACGCGCGTTACGCGTCATGTATTAGACATCAACGCCCGCGCATCAGAGTGCCGCCGCCGTCCGAATAATTTTGGGGACATAGTTCTTAATTTAAAAAAAATCTTATTATTTTATTTTTATAATTTCATAGCTTTATATAACTCAATAATGTAGATTTTTACCTACATTTATGTTTAGTAACTTTGTATTTGCTTAGTTATATGCAAATTGATTCTTTTCACATAAACAATATTCAGTAAATAAAGTTATAACAGGAAATAGGTAGTATAAGAGCACTGTTGCTATTAAATGATAGTAATACATAGTTGCGCTGGTAGATACGCAGACCGCGGTTAAGTGAGACCGAACCCTGCGGACGGGAGACTCGATGTATTTTTCAGAGGCGCAACTTGCGGCTCATTAACGAGCTTCGTTATAAAGTAAGTTGAGGGCTGTAAACTGCCATTCGGGAGATTGCTTTTCGTGGTCGGAGTATATTAATAGTTATTTATAGGCAAAACTAAAAGAATTGCCGGGAGTCTGCGGGTCGTGATGGATGGCTGTACATCGGAGTCTGTTGTGAGTCACGGTCGTGCGGTGCATCACTGGCTGGACCCTGGCGAACGAGAAGAGCTCTCGGATGAACTCGAATACCTATAGAGTGATGCAACCTGGCGCTCGCTCGAGAAACGTGTTCGAGCTACCTACTAAATCCCCAGTAAACACATTACCTAGAATATAAAATCGATTCATGAATTATCTTATAGTTATTATTTCATGAAATAAATTTAAATTGACTTCCAATAATAATATAAATAAAAATTTAATAACTTTGCTTGCATTTAAAGCTGGCCTAAAATACAGGGCGCTATGTTATTTGAAGTGCGGGTTTCAATAGTAGATATCAATAAAAGCTAACGGAAAAATAGATCAAAATTTCAACATATTTCATATTTTATTATATTTAATTAACACCGACCGTATCTAGAATATTAAAATTGGTCCTATGTGAAGCGTTTTAATTTGCATACCTTTACCATTTACGTAATTTTGAATTTTACGGTTCATCGTAAAGGAGCGAGTTGATGCTATTTTATTTGTCCAATAAATTGAATGAGAATGCCAAATGGGCGTTCATTTGTTTCGATGATTGGTCAAGTTTTAATTGATTCGAAATGGCTTTATTATTTTTGTAGGACCTTAGGGCTTTTAATCGATCGAATGTTTATATGGAGGTATAACCGACGATGAGTATGAGTACCTACTCGAATGAATTGTGTAAGTAGGTACTTACTTTGAATAAGTTTAAGAACTTTGAAATGTGATTAGGCGAGGATGGTGTATGTTACAGTATACGTAGTAAACAATGAGGAATCGTTTAGCGAAGCTCGAGTGCGAGAGCGAATGGCGAGCTGGTGATGACAAATTAGCTAATGCACTAGACGTGAGAACACGCTAATGACAAAACACAGCGACGCAACTCCGCGGCAAGACTACATGCCGCGCTGCTCTACCTATCTTTTAAATCATACCCCAACCATCACTTTACATAACTACTTCCTTTTTACATAAATCAAATTAATGATAATCTCTTAATAAGAAACCTTCAAATAACGGTCAAAGTAAGTTAAAATGTAAAAGAATTTTGTTTTAATTTAGACGCCAGCTCGGATTTAATTCCTAGACCTGTAATTTTACAGCATCAATTTACAAATTGGAATAATTTCCTTGAATATTTATATTAAACATAAAAATGGAGCTAATAAATCTCAAATGCTGTGGATAATAAATTTAAATCGCAATTTCAGTTAATTGCGGATGAGTTTTAAACATTTTTATGGTGGCGTAAATAATTATGTCGTCAGTGGAATCTGAATTTGGAACGGTAAAAAGTAGCAAACGTTGTTGATGAGTTATCATTTGTTCTGGTGGCATAGTGTGATGGCATGTAAGCCTGTCCGCATACCCTTGAACCTAAGTGGCAGCCCGCGGCCGCGTTGCCAATGACCCCGCGCGGCGCCCGTGCACACCGCACTTCGCTTGCTAATTGTTATGTAACAGAGAACTTACATGCATCGCCCAAAAATGTTAATACTCGCCAATTTTATGTCATTTAGCCTATAACTGCAGCTAATTGGATACAAATGCGCGCGCGGCGATATTGGGAAGCGCAAACAGGTTCGGCAAACGCGAATGCAGTTTCTTGCCAACTTCGAAGGGAAGGTGAAGTCAGTGAACTTGCACGTCGCATGCTATATCTCGTTCCTTACTTCATAGTTCTTGTGATTGTAAAATTATTCTTTGTCAGCTGCTGCTATTACGTACAAAACAGGCTAGTAAGTTTTTACTGCGGGTAAAATTACTATTTTTATACTTTATGGGAGTTGTATCTAGCATAAAACCTAAGTCCTTTAGATGGGTAGATACCTATATAAATACTAAATTAAGTATAGTCCCTAAGTAGATAAGTACTTAGGTAATTAACATTTCGTCGTTTCTATGAGTATTTATCTACTCAACTTTTTTATAGGCAAGTACGAGCAATACCTTGAGCTAATATATCTAGCTAATACTTACTTATACATAAGAACTATACCTTAATATTTACATAGACGTAATTTATAAGCCCTTTTTGCTGTGCATTATTGTCCATTATTGCATTTTGAAATTATTATTTGCAGTAATTGAATACAAAATACTTAGCTACGAAAATAATTCGACCAAATTAAGGAGGCATTAGGTGTTATGTCGTTTCAGGACGTCAAACAGAGAGCGGAAAGTACAATAGAATGGAATGACGGAGACCCAATACCTATAGATAAGTACAATACTCCTAAAAATAATAATGTAATTGATTCCTAAATGATACGATTTTTTAGAGGTTGCGCTGTAGGTGCATTGTATTATAACTTGTGAAAAAAATAACATCGATTTCTTATTTATTATCCAGTATGAGAAACGGAAAGCAACTGAACTCAAATCTAATTGAAGCTCTCAATGGGTCGCGATCTCTCGACACAAACGTATTAGCGATGTACTCGTGGCTAAAATATTCCCCTGGTTGATGTGTTGAGCAAGCGGCCGCACGAGCGCCTCGGGCTCTTGTGCTAGAATTTTGATTGATATTTTTTGTCAGTAAACTCGGCCACAATAAGATGACAGCGGCAACAAGAGGAGTGCAAAATAGACGTCGTAACTGAAAGTATCAAGGCTAACCGCTGGCGGGGCGGCCGAAACTCGGCTAACAGTAACAGTACACCCACGACTGCCGCAAAAACTGAGCACCCAGCTCACTTGACACACACACCTTTGTACTCCACACATTCAAATTAATGAGATCAACTGTCAATGGATACAACAGATCATGGATCCTATATAGGAACACACTATGATTTATTTAGTTACCTACTTGTTTTATTTGCTATACAAGTATTTATTGGAATTGTTTTCTTTTTAATAATACTTAAGCAAGAGGGTGTGATAGAGAGCAATTGAAAATGAATGGCGAAGCTTCCTTTGTTAAATCGACAATGTGATTGTAGATTAGACTGTCACTTTTGCTGGAAATTAGTTTTCGGTATTTAATTACGCCCCAGACTGCCCCAGAGAGTTGATAACCTCTCTGCTTTCAATTATTTTACAGCTTCCGGTTCCTAGCGGAGCTGAAATTTATTGAAGTTGGAAAGTATGTTTTATTTCAAGATATTATATTCCGCGCCATGTTCGAAAGCCCTCTGCAACGTCCGTGTCAAGAATCTTGGTTGTAAACAATTGAGATGAGTTTGATGGGCATTGCCACGGTCGCGGCCGCCGGGTGCTTGCGGCCGCTTTCTCGGCCTCATTCTTGGCGGAGAGTCGGAAGGCGCCGCGTTCTCATAGTCGACAAATCGATGTATCTATGTCGATTGCTTGTAGGCGGCCTTGAGCAGCAGCTATTAATTTGTGTGCAGAGCTGCCATTGGGGTCCCGTTATGGCGAACGCCTGAATCTAGTGCCCACTCACCGATATCAGGAGACGTAGTGCTTTTGAGTGCGGTATTAATCCTTTCCCATTTAATATTTTTACGTAGATTCAGCGTATCTACAGAGTCTAGTAACAACCGTTTTTAATTATCTGAAAATTATAAAGCATTTATAAGCGTCAAGCTACAAAAATAACTATATGACCTGAATTTTATGCCATTTTGGCGTTAAGGTACTCTAGTACATTTTTGCATTTAGGAAGGTACTTATTAGGCTAGCCAAGGTTTAATAAGTTTGAATTAAAAAATGCATTGTTTGCAGTGAGTAGATAGGAATTCCAACTTTTTTTAAACAAAAAGCGTTATGTTAAAAAACTTAGTTACGATGCAGTGAGGTTGGCGCAGAGTTCACACGGGTCCTATCGTAAACGCAGAGCATCGGGGCCATTTAACGCCGCCGGCGAGCTTGCAGCCATGACGCTTTAATACGACTACCCGCCAACTTCATTTGTTACAATAGATTTTTTATACCCTGCAACGACGAACCACACGCATGCAATTTGCAATTTTATATTTTTTACACTTTCTTTCCTTATCATAATCACTTCATGAAAAAGAGTGCTTTTTGTATGCTTATACTGCTTAGGTACAGGGATGGGTTAGATTGTTTTATGTGAGAGACATAATTATATTATGTGGTCACACAGAAGTATATTAGATGAGGAGCTTCACCTTTGTAGTCCCTGACAGCGGCGGCGGCGGAAGTTGTGCGGGGCGGGCGGTAGGCGCCCAGGCTAAGTTTAGTTCACGCGGTCTAAACTAGTCTAAGTGGGCAAGGTAGTTAAGCACCGGTCTCCGTCGCCAGGCTGCCGCTGTGATCAGAATTTGTTTATGTAGCCTGGGAAAAGAGCATTCTACTAGTGCTCTCCTTTTAACTAGGGAGAACCTACAAATTTTTGCACGGACCTTTACGTCACAGCACGCAAATAAAGATCAGAATGCTAATGGCATTGCTTTTATTTAAGTCCCACATAGATATATCGAATCTATTCAGCGTATAGTCTCATAAGCGGTAAACCCTAAAGTTAAGATATTTAAGGTAATAAAAATTTACCTATTAAAAATCTAATTAAGTAAAATGTTAGTATCATGTAGGATTTGTAGAGCATCTAGCTAGGAGAGCTGCGGTGGCGGTGGCGGCCGCGCGGTGTATGGTGTGTGCGACAACGAGGGGCAGGCGCGACCATTGCCGGCGACGACGTGCTACCATTGTTGCCTTAATAGATAATTAGTTAGATGCCGTTACCGCAATACGATTGCCACTGCCCCACATCGTCTCATCGGCACTCCCTCGCTGCATTGTGGACGCCATTGACGATTGGTAAAGTGACTGGAAAAGCGGAACTTAATTTTGTGTAGTGTAGTGTAGCTGCATTATCGTTATAGCTATTTATCGATGGCATAGTTAATACAACTTTAATTTAGTGTGTGGAGAAAGTGGATTAATATAGAGAGCGGGCTTGGCGATGAGTTTGTTTTAGACAAACACACTTTACAATGGGGGTAAAAAAAGGGTCTTATTATGTACAGTTTATATGTAGGTATTGTCGTGGGTATTACACAACAAATTTAAATGTTGACTTCTATTTTTATAAAGTTCACAAATATATACCTATTTATGTTGGTAGGGTAGCCTAGAAATATACATTAACTTAATGTTTAATATCTAAAGTACATAATTGTTATTTATGATAAAACAATTTACCAAAGACGGAAATGAATATGTAGTTAGGTACTTTAGAAATGATGTCTATAAATAAGAATGATCGACCACTTAGTTTGAATTACGTAGACTGTGCATGATTGTTGATAAATACTTAGGTATATACGTACCTACATTATTTATAGGTAAGTGTGGATGTTCGCACACGTGTTAGAAATGAAGGTCGAGGTCAAATCGATGTTCCTCTATCTCAAAAGTCCACAGTAGCAAATTTACGTCGCCTTAAACAAGGGAGAGCGGTTGTAATGTTAGGGGAAGTAATAAATAGGAGTTAGCGCCGAGGAGCGCAGGCGCAGTCTCGAGGCTCAGATGGGTATGAAGGGCATTATCGTAAGACCCTCTCAGCCGGATGTTGCTTCTACTATTTGCGTCTTAGGCGAAGGCGAGTGATGCTAGCTTCGCGTAGGTAATTGCATAAATGCAAGAATACAATAAAATCACCCGCATATTTCTCTCTATATTTAAGTTACGAAACGTAAGCTTTAGTTATTTGACTGTGATTTATTCATTAATTTTTTAGACTATTTAAATCACATCTTAGAAATAAATGCTGTTTGTCAGTAAGTAAAATTACTAAGGTACATTTAAAAGTTACAAGTTTGAGTTAGTATTTATAGATAAGTTTATTCAGCTTTTAAATACAGTGTGTTTTCTAATTTGATGCAAGAAGTTAATAGGTTATGAGACCCATGAAACCTATAGGTACTTATCCAAATCTGAAAAATTCATACTGTTACAGCTGATTATACGTATAGAGATTAAAATTCTTTTAGAGATTTGTTATCAGTTCCAAAATAAAAGCTGTTATCATGAGTCAAATCACCTGTTAATGTATTTAAACCTATTATAGACCCAAAACCGAAACCTTAAAAGCTTCTTAGAAAAATTATGCGGATTCTGTTTGGTTTTTCCACTTCAATTACTTACTTGTCTACCGAAGCTAAGTAAAAAGTAATAAATACATTTCTAAGTAGAAATGATTACCAATAAATAATTAATGACTCATTTTGAGCGATTCGAGGCCGGTAAACAAAAATCCGCGCTTCGGGTCACGATCAAGCCGCCGATGAGTCACACTACAAGGAAGATCTAGGAGCAATGGCGTCACCTGCGCTTGCGCCGCCGCCGACCTATCTCACGCTTCACAATCTAGGGAAATAAAAAACATAGGGAATCCATTAAAAATCTTCGTTATCCAAAAGTATCAAAACGAGTCGCGGACACTGCCCACTTTTTCACTTTCAATATACGATTAGGTAGATACTTATTCAGTGATTCTCTAGTCTTTTCACTTTTACTTTTTGACAGCGTAACATTACAGAAGATTAAATTAATTTAAAACTCGATTCTAGAAATACTATTTACCTTTATATATACTTACCTAAGTTTAATAAAGCGAAGGGTTTCAGAATATGACTCACAGGATCCGGTTCGGCATCTAGCCGGTGTTTTATAAAAGAATGAAGGCATGCCTCATATTATTTGGCAGATACTTATGCTTGTTTAGTTTTTTGTCGGGTTCAATCAAAGTCGAGATACCTTTCATTGCATTGAAAAAGATTATATCATCTTAGTGCTCAGTAAGATCCCGGATGAGTAGAGTATTTCCCAGCCGAGTATATGAGAATTACGAATCTTGTTAATTATACCAAATCGCTTATATTATATTTGCAAAATTTGATTCGCCATGGCTTGGAACTTGCTTCTAGACGCTACTTTCGTGAATGCATGTAAGTATTTCAGTTTATGTCAAATGCACACAATACGCGTGCAAGTGATAATTTAAGAAATATGTTTATTAGGTACCGGTTCAGACGAGAGCGGTAATGAGGTAACATTTCGACAATTCTCTCCGTTATAGGCGCCCGATTTACTGCTGTTGGTAATTTACACTCGTTTGTGGTACCTCTAACTTTAACTCGTTTCTCCCGTAACTACCTATCTACTTCAAACTCTCAAACTTGGTTGAAAAATGGTGAAGTTACATAACAACACTGCGGCACAATCCGCACAGGAATAATTTTCATCCAAGTAATAACACTATATCATTATTTTCAGAACCAAAACTACGTGCAATGGTTCTATTGGGAGTTTAAATTCTTCGGGTGCGTTGTCACTAAATATACTTAACCTGTGCTTATTAGGTAGGTACCAGTTCACTTATTTAATGTCTATATAGTAGTGGATTATTATCGTTTATTAAATGTTTGTTATTGTAACAGTTTGAGCTTTGTTTCAAACTGCCTCCTCTATTACTTTACTCATCAAAATACTACTTAGATTCTCATGTACAGCGAGGAGAGGCTTGGAAAGTGGTCTCATAACTTTTCCGTTGCGATTTTAGGGCAACATACTCGACCTAGACATTGATTCCGAAAATATATTATCATCCTACATTATTGTGTCCATTATAAACTCATTAGCGTAGCGGGCAACGGCACTCTGCCCGGGCGCCAAATTACCAACATTATCAATTTATACCAGCCCATGCACAAACAAAAAAGCCCAATGTAGATGACCGGTTCCCGTTAACAAATTCGTATTGTGCAATGTAGGAGAAAAATTGTAACGCATGTTTTGAGTATGTCGTTTTTGTGGTAGGGTTTGGTACCGCTACGGCTTCGGACGTGTGAGCGCACTTCCATGCTTTCACTGCGGACGGGCGCCCAGCGCAGCGCGAACATCAATCACTTGTCTTCCCGCGACCGCCACCGCGCCGCCGCCGACGCCATGCACCGATCGAATCAACTAGCTCATCATTTTCATACATACTACCCGTACTGAAACTTTCAGCATCATGGAAACCGTGATCTTAAAGTATTCAAGACTTTTCAAGTAACAAATTTATTACTTAAGTATAAGAATTTAAATAAATGCGTCACTCTTAATTAATTTTATTTCTCTGAATGTTATCTCATGGTGTTAAGATTATTTGATTGATTATAATGTTTACGAATAATTAGACACTTATTAGAAGAGTGATTAATCATTTTAGGACGTGACTTGTCTACCTTTTTTAAACCGAGGACGCGCAGGAAGATACATTTGTAAATTATAATACGCATCATTTATTTTATGCATTCTTTTATACATATACTTATATTTTTCTTAAAAATATTAATAGTAGGTATGTTTATTTAGTTATCCCTGAATTAGATATTCACTCAACTCCGATCAACTGATGCTTAAACGATTAATGTATACGTCCGTGAAATACTATAGATAGATAGATACTATACAATACCTTTATTTACTTAAAGCATATTTTTTTACTAATAAACATTTTTCACATACATATTTGTTAATTGTATAAAAACTTGTTAATTTAGTAAATCGTGCATGTCTAATAATGTAATACTATGGTAATACTAATATTTGTTTGATCGGAGTTAGATGTTAAAGGTTACTTCCTAGTTCTTCGTGATATGTGCTTGCGTAATAGAAACACTCGTCACGTCTATCAGATTCAGCTTATAAGTTACACACAGTGATCACTACTAATAGGCAAATGATCGGCCTTCGCAAGGACGGCGCAATAAAAGGTCGTTAACAACGTTTACCATTCAATCAAGCCGGTACGCGTGAAGATCAATATTGTAAATTGTGATATTTTAAATATCTTTAATTTATAAAATAAACTTCTTTAAAAAAGCAATTTAGTGCCGGTATATAGGTACTTATAGCTTGGATTTTCTGTGAATTTTCTTCTCGGGGTAGAGTTTTTCCTCAGGATTTCTTTTTTCTTATGTGCCCATTGTTTAGGATACTTGTAATGTCTGCGATCATTCTGAAAAAAAAACTCATTTAAAAGCATTGTTAACATTTTTAAATATTGTGTAATGTTATTTGTGCATAATACAAAATAAAACAACTAAGCATGTTTTCCTAAACTCGGCAAGGGAGAGTTTCTGTGCCCATTCAACGAAAACGGGGGTGATTGATATTATTTTTCCTTATCTGATTGTTATGACATCGGGAAAATTAGTTTTCCGCATTTCCTTGTTGGGTTGTTCACAATAAGTATCTAGCAAAGATAGTAAGTTTGTTTGTGAATTTATGTTACGAAGTCATAAAGTAAACATATTTATTGACCTAGAAACCTGTGTTGTAATATAAGCATGGATGGGTACCTACACTATTAAACTTTCACCTCTTTGTGTCAAAGAAAGGAAGTCCTAATAAAGGAAAGTTAAAAAGATTCAGGTATTAGGAATAACTAGCTTACTGCATAAAATATACAAATAACTTAGAAGACAAATTTGTGTAAATTGTATTGTTCAAAATTTAGAACTTTTGAGGAAGTTATTTGTCTTGAATCATTTCCGTATGATTGCTTAGAAATAGAATCGATATAGGATTTATTGCAGGTACAACGCATATGTAGGATGATCAACTCTCTTCTTATTATTTTCTATATAATCACTCGCTCACTCATCTAACGATCATAAATATTTGTAATTAAGCTGTGCTAAATATGAACACGTGAAAGTGGCCCGAACGAGCGTCTTAGACATATCGAGATTTCATATCGACGCACTTACGAACTAACTCCGTAATCTATATCTTAATGCGTACAGACAGAAACAAATACAAAGTTGATAAATGACCTCGTTATTATTATAACGGTTAGGAGTGCTGCATGATTTTCATTTCGAGGTCAGTATATTTCTACGTGAAGCATGTTACTTACACATTTTTTCTATAGTTCTAATCTAATGTGAACTGGATTCGATAGGTTTCGCAGCAAATATATCTATCTAGGCATATAAGTAATATGTTGTTATGAAATAAATTTTCGTAATTTAATAAACGCCGATTAATGAATAGCTTTAAATTTGGTTTGATTTGTATGTCGAGGTGACGACATCGCAAGGATGGGATTTGAATAAGAGCTTTCCATTGTGACTCCAATGAATAGCAAGACAGCAAAGCTTTGGAAGACATTTCACCTTCACCCCAGCGTTGGACTTTACATTTGACTAATCAATACTCTCTACTGTATGTGGTTTTATTGCGACATATAAGTAGGTAAAATCACTACTTATATGTTGCAATGAAACCACATATGAGGGTTGCTTCGCTACATACATACATAGTGGGGATGCCAAAGATAGTCCCGTATTCTAATGCCTATGTTTGTGATTTTTACAGATTTTTCTCTGTTAATGTTAAGGGAGACCTATATTCATGTTAATATTGACGTGCATGAATAAGATGAAGGTGATTTATAGAATATTAACTCAAATAAACCGTTTTACAGCTGGCTGTTGGTCAGTCTGTAAACTTCTTATATTTTCGTAATAATAGCTTTCTTAGTCAACATGAGGTTAAACTAGCTGTTTCATTTAATAACCAGAATTCATGTCGGCACGGAAACATAACCCACATATAAACATGCGAGAGTACGCGTAACTGTAAGTATATCGGAATAAACACAGGGTTTCGGGCGCAGCTACATTAAGCGATGATCGCCGAAAGAAGGCCGCTCGGCGACCTTCCAAAATGGGAGGCGCCGAGCGTTGACCGCGGGTCGCATGATCAGCTCCATCATTGGACTGATTGCACACAAATCATTGTAGGTAATTCTGCTGTTGGTCGTCCTGCATACTTAATTACCAACATTTTACGGAACTGTTCTACTCTTAAACTAACAAAACCACGTATGTAGGTGCCACCTCGATTGTGGTTTTAATTTCAAAAGGAAAAACTTTGTGACTGATTGCTGATACAAGATATAAATGTGTACTTACCTGTGTATTGAGGAGGTAGATCCATGAAGATAGTTTATTAATTAAATTTAAATACCTATTGCATAAAATAAGTGTCTATATAGAATAAACGTGAATAATTATTTTGTTGTTTAACTACTAACTAGATACTGAAAGCTGTTTTAGCGTACCAGTGTTAAGAGAAATACTTATATGTATAAACGGTACCTAAATTATAACATTACTTTATGTAAATATCGTTTTTGTTGCAACAAAAACAAGTTATTATAACCTTTCAAAAATCTTTATGTTTTATTAAAGATATAATATTTTAACCTTTTTAAAAAATACAATAAGATGAAGTGATATGTCATTCTATAAGTATAAAATTGTTTTAGAGTTTTACAGACATTTCGATCCAAATGGCGAACATTTTGACCATTCTTGACTTTTTTTAAACTGCCATAATTTACACTTAATGTAAAATGAACAAAGAAATGCAAAATTTCTTGTGGAACTATGAAAATAAGTACTGTTTATTGATAGGGGTTAATAAAGCCATACTGTACTATCTACTACAATTTCATCTTAAAAATAGTGCAAGCTATCCTAAAACCTTGACCAGCAACAGCCTGTCCCGCGGCTTTTCGTTTAGCACAGTTTCCTTTGTTACTTGCATAAAATACTTATGGTAAATAAAAATAGATAACACATTATTATACAACTAAAGCGGTTATAACCATCATAACTTATCCTTTATAGGTTGCATTGTGGCAATTGAGTAAGTTTTTCTGTATTGTTTGCACAACCCGCAACCATTATTACCTATTTCTCGCTATTTCTTACCCTAAGGTTGCCTGGAAGATATTGCTACCTAGCAATAAGGCCGCCTGTTGCTTCTTATATTCTTGTTTGTGTCTGTACCTTATATCTTTGTGTGCAATAAAGAATATTTGTATTGTATTGTATTATGATTAAAGTCAAATTAATCCAGTGTATGCGTAGGTAGCATATTGATTGATAAGTAGATGAATAAGTTTGCATACTTACTAAACACTTGTCTTGCCGCTGACCCAGCGCAAGGAAGGAGATTCAAAGAAAAATATGTTAGCGGCTGCGTTAGCTTCGCCCAATAAGTACGTGTGAACACTTGTGTTTCTAATACTGCAATAAACTACCGTTATATGAACTGTTTTGGATGGGGCTATACACTTTAGTACCTAATTAGTACTAGCATAAACTGTAAAACAACCATAATAATTTTCATGACGGATTTTGCGAATTACTTACTTAAATTTCGTTTGTGTATCAACAGTTGTGATTCATTTTGCACCTAAGTAACATAAAAAAACTGCTCAAAATCTGATTGCCTAATATTGAGAGGCGTAAAGAAGTTGTTAGATCAATTAGCGTGTTTTGGAATAGTATTGTGTAGATGACACGTGTTAATTTGATGATCGCTAGTTGGCGCGCGGCGTCCGCGCAGCAAACAGGCGACACGCGGCTCTCTGCGCGCCTCTATCTATTGCTTGCTATGTTTGCACATGGAGTGTAATGCCCTTTGTGTACCTTGTTTTGTTACAAAATATTGAACACCGTTTTATTTAACACCAACTTTCAAATTGTATTGACATGTGGCGACACTCAAGTAAGTTAAAGATGTATCTAGAGTGGTTAGGAAAGTACAATTGTATTCAATTGAAAAAAATAAATAATAAGAAGCTTATTTATAAGCTTTCCTAGTTGTGTTAGCGCTTAGTGCGTAATTGTTTAAAGGTAACTGGAAAACAATGCCTATAATGTTAGTAGCCTCTATTCTCCATTTCGCATGATTTACGAGCGGCTTCTAGTAATTAATAGCAGTACAACACAAGCTTTTCCTAATTTCGTTAAAACGAAAATGCAAAACAAATCAGAAAGATGTATTTATTACTAAACTTTTTGGACTCTTTGAACTTTTCAGCGCCGGCCAAATTGGAGAAGTTTAAGCAGCGTTGTTGGTTTAAGAATAATAAGGTACCTAATCAAAATGTAATTTAAATGTATGTACATTGTGTTCACAAATACGTAATTTCAAATTACATTAATAACATTTTCAATTAATAATTGAATTTCCAAAACAGTACTTTTTTCACTTGTTTTAGCACCAATAAGGATATTAGAGGTAAAGAATATAAAACTATACTAGATGGGCTATCGGCGGAGACAGTGGCGGTGCAGCGAGTCCCTGTAGAACATCAGTCGTGCGCCCGCGCACCGCACAAATCTACGCAATAGATAGATGCACCAAAGCGGGAATGCCAATGAACTTAGGACGGCTATTGACAGGTATTGCGTTAAAACAAATAGACGAGTCGCTAAGACAGACCTCCGTTCACTCGACCTGCCTACCTACATGTACCTATACAATGAAAAGCCTCCTGAGAACTTCTATGTAAACACGTCGAGGGTAAATAAGGAATTCTTGTAAGCAAAAAGTACTATTCATAACTGTAGTTGCGCATTAGGTGTTGGAACAAAGATGACTCGAACTTTGAAAATATTATGATTCACTCACTTAGATGTACCTTGCAAAATAAAGTGGTAATTGACATGAATTACTTTTTAAACGTGTGTTTGATATAAAAACAAGATGAACTGACACAGGAAAATACCGTCTAATGGTCCCAATTACAGTTGGGGCGTAGGTAGGTGTATATTTAGGTACGGACACGTTATATACCGTTGTTGGCGAGGACGTAAATGTTATGGCTCATAGATGTTTGCTTTGCAAATTTTTTTTTTTGAAAATGTTCATAAAACATATTTGCATTTTTTTGCTCTAAAGTGGATATCAGTGGCCGATTAAACATGATATGTGCATTTTATTCAGATGACTGACCGCTGAAGCAGTAATGTGATTCTAAAAATATAAGTAAGTAGGTAGCTATAGGTTTAGTTTGCTTTAAATATTGTTCACTTACTTGAGATTATGATAAATGATAACATAAGTAAATTATAAGTATCGTCAACTTTTTCTCCTATCAATCTGACGAATTCTTAATCTAAAAGTAAAGAGGCAAAAAGAATGTCTTTAAACGAGTACATAAGAATTATATCAGAAATAGATATCTGATAATCGAACAAGTCGCCAATACAAGTACTAGTTAGGTAGCTAGGTCATGTGGCATGTCGAAGTACGGAGAGTCCCACAGCCCTGCGCGCCTGTTTGCGGTACTTGAGCATTGTCTGAGGCCAGTCGGACTCGCCTCGTGAAAAACCTAGAATGCAATCTAAGGTCTCAGTCGGCGAATGTGTCTTGCCCTGCCGCCGGAATGTCGTCGGCACTGCCAGCTAATAATAGATGGGTTTATAAGCGATTATGTACAGCACGCTAAATTTTATAATCAAGTAGGTAGGCATTTTGATAAAATATGCTTTATTGGTTTCCAGACAACTTCATGAGCCGATGACCTATACCGGCTTACGGTACTTGTTAGGTGTAAGTAAGTGTGTGCGCTATGTACATTCCAATCATGCTATTTGTACAGATATACGAGATCTTACCAGCTTCTTACAACAAGATAACTGGCGGCGGCGGCGGGACAAAAATGACCACAGACGTTATCAGCGTCATCAATACGGTGTACCTGATTACCTAATTCGGTATACCTATCTTTGATAATAAGAATAATTATTAATAATAAAGTTGTTTATTAACTTTCAAGTTGTTCGAAATAGTAAAATAAAATTTACTTAATTTTTTTAATGTTATAATGATTTATGGACCTATCTAAGGTTTAAGGTATGATTCTGTAAAACCATTGACTATAGACAGTATTCAAATAAGATTTTTTTTGCTCCACACATTTAACATAAAGTAACCTTTAGGCAGAAGCAAAGTCCCGTAACAGTTAAGAAAATTGGGTGGGAGACAGCGACAAATTGGATATTCTCCGTGTTAATTAGGCGGTGGTGTTTGGGTAGATATCTAATGAGACACGGCCGAGAATTATTATTTCTCACTAAATTAATTCCTTGATCATATTTCCTGCCCATATTTTATAGGACTATTTCTGCTATAGTCCTTAATAACGGTCACTTTTACAGCCTATTACTTACAAACATAATGACAGGCCTCAGGTAATCTAATGTAGGTAATTGGTAAGGTTTCAATTTATGAGCACTAAAACTTTTAAATGATACTACGATTTGACTTCGTCGGTGGTACAAGTAAGTACAGTAATTAAAGTAGGTACCTAGTTGAATTCAACACAAGGGTGTCGAGGTTAAGCGGAAGTTGAAACCATTACCAAATGTGTGGTCCACTGATTCGCAGAATATCTCAAACGCTTCGTCCGTTGACGTCTCAAGTCCGGCTTAAGTTTTAAGATGCAGATGTATTCCTAATTAGCTAATTTAAAACACTGCTGGGTAATGATTACGGTGAAAGAACTGTTTTTGGCTGTATTGTGTTACAATAAGATAGCTCTGTAAAATTATGAAATGTTTAAAAGAAGTATATTTTAGGTATATAAATCTATTATCAAATAATAAATGCCTATTTGTACATGTACCTAGGTAAGTAACAAGCAGTTATTATGACTAGTTCGCTCAGAATATGCTTATATGATATATCTTACATCTGCCACCTTCTTTTAGATAACCCGTCCTAAAATTATGTAGGACATTTTAGTAGCAATACCCTTAATGTTTAAAGTAACTACAGTCTGCTCCTAAGAAGTAGCGTGATACTAAAATGCCGCCTTTCATCATTTATAAACAAATTATGTTTTATAAGATAAAGGTACCTATTTAATTAAGTATGTAATTAAGTATTGCATAAAACGGTGTTTTATTTTTACCTATTGCAGAAAATAAACAAAGCAACGCAAGCTGGGTGAGATTTCAGTACATAAGCCAGTGGATTAAAAAACTTAAGCTAACTCGAGGAAAGTTGAGCGAGCCCACCTGGATCGAGGTGCTTATGAACTTATGAATATCGCTCGTATTTTATTCTCGGCTCACAAACAAACATGTGGGACGCAAAATAGAGCTTTGGCCAGAACCGCGAGTTCACTACTAGCACTAAATAACAGAGCACCGCTGATTTCCTGCTACCGTCTAGTCTAGACAAAGATTATGTAAAACAATGAGACAAACCTACCCTTTATACCTATGTACATTGTACATTTCTTTCTAGAAACACCAATAGAAACCCTTCACGATCTTTTATTGTAATAGCAAATTTGTGCAACTCGCTTTGATATGAAAGCTCTCGTTTTATTTTATTACGTGATTTCCGACGATTTAAGCGCGCTATCCCGTGCGCTTGTTTTGTTTGCTCTCCATCCAATGTTTGGGTACGAACAACCAATGAAAACAGTGTTTCTTTATCCTTATTGGACAATCTATTTAAATAACATTGTCGCGTTGTGCTACAAAACTTAACTGTGAACGAGTCCGTACTCCAGTAGGTTAGGTACACAATTTTATTACTTATTTGAAATTAGCTAATCTCTATGCTATTCGCAAATTGTGCCAAAGCAACAGATGGCTCATCCAAATACCCATTGAAGGGATAATAATTTCGCTCTGTCATTATTAATGACCGACGCGGACGTTCTACAACTTGCCCTTCGAAAATATTTACAAATGTGCCAAAATGTGCAGGGCGACCACATTCGCATCCCTCTAAATGGAAATTGCGGAAACTTAATATAAATCGAATAATCCATTCTGGTGTAGGGGACGTTTTGGGAGGATAAATCTCAATCGGGGGTGAGGAGAGGAGTGGTGCAGTGCGGGAGGGTCGCAGACGGCGGACACAGGCCCGGGGCCCAGCCATCTGCCGCACCGTAAAATCGATAATATTAACAGGAGAGCGATATAACTCACATGGTCGGCTGGTGGAGCCGCCGCCGCCGCCGCCTTCTCTCCTGCATCGCGCACCTCCCTACGTCACACTGCTTCTGGCGTAGCACCTGTGGTCACTTCCAGGAATCACTGATGTTTTGTTTAACATTGAGTATCATTTTCCTTATGCAAAATTGTGTTTTACGTTTTTTAATATTTTGTGCAAATAAGTACCTATTTAGGCACATATTACGAATATACGTAGTTGTTTTTTTGTTAAACAGATTAGTTTTTATAGGAATTTCATAACATATAATTAAGGAGAAAAGTTTTAGAATGAAAGTAACAGAATAAATCCACGCATTGAAAGCTTAGACTTGATTTTAGATAATGAAATTCGACAGGCGTTCCGTACGGTAACAATGTTATGAATTACGACTCGTAAATAATTCCGATCACCTCAGTCGACTGAAGATGCAGACACGAATCTAGAAATAAAACGAAATTCAATTATTAATAGGTAATTTCGATTCTAAATGTTAAAAGTAGAGATCTTGTATACGGTAAAAATACTCAAACAGAATTTGCTAGGTATAATGATATCTTTGACTTGGATGAAATTATTTTCTTTTCCCAAAATCCTCCCCTGGTTTGATTCCTGATCGACTCTCGTAAACTTCTTTGATTAACTTTTGGGAGTTGGATTCAGGCGTGACATGTGAACGAAGTGAGCAAACCTCTCAGCCGACTTATAAAATAGGTAGGGATACCTGCATAAATTGAACACGTTTAACCTTCCCACCCTGCACGTGAAGCTATTGGTAAATGATGGTCTCACTTGGTATCTGATTGGCCTAAATTGCACCAAGCCGTGCCAAAGTTTTATTTTTCTGGTATTAATGAACTTGCATTATGGGAGACGTGTAACAAGGGATAATGCAATTTATTACTTAAAAAGTATACTTTTTAAAACTCATCATGCAAGATAAAATTCGTACAAGTCCACTTTATCAAAAAGTGTGTTTTATGTAAGTAGTAGGTTTAAAACTTTGTTCTTTGTTTATCACGCGTGGGTGGGTTTCTTTCTTGGGTAAAACTTGAAAGACTTATAAAGAGTACCTTACTAACTGTAGAATTTTATGCACATGTTTTTAATTAATTTGCTCTGAAACCTATAATCCGGATCTTTTTTTTCAGGCATAGGTACTCGTATTCTGCGGCAGTGTGTAGCCGTCCAAATGATTCATGAGAAAAAGAAGCGTTTATTTTTTACCCGTCATTTGTAGCGTGACGTCAATAATAGCGGTCAACGGTTTTGCAGAAATGATCGGGACCTGCAATTAGATACGTACTTCCCCAATCTTTACATGAGATGACCGAGTGGTGAGTCACGAGCGGTGGCGAGCGCGGTTCTTTGCCAACGCGAACCTTTCCGAAAATCTATGTAAACACAAACTCAAAGACGTCTAAAGAAAACATTCATAACAAAGCCGTTGTAGACTACATATTATAAAACGAAGGGCAAGTTATATAAATTGTAATAGAGGATAACATAAAATGTTTAAGTTGAGACGGGAACGACAATTGCGATAAGAAAAAACGTAAAAAAGAGGTAAGTGCTCGTTGGTGAAGAGCAAAAGAGGGAATTTTAAATATAGCATCTGACATAGGACCTATATAGAATCTATAAATAAAATGGGTAGGTTTTCTATTCTGGTAGTTTGGCATACACATAGGCGGGGCAGACTGGCGCTGGCGGCGGCGGCGGCGGTGCGGCGGCGCGGGCGCAGGTTGCCGCCGCGCGCCAACATTCCACGCGATCGTTGCCTCCCCATGTTCGCAGCCACTGATGCAATATTCAACTTTACTGCGTCCTTGCAATGCCGTAATTCATTATAACAAGTTTAATCGCTGTGAAGTCATTTTTATAATTTTATTCTCATTTTCTTCCCTACAGGTTCTATCTCCCAGCCAAGGCTACTTTAGCGTCCTTAACTATGTTAAGCTGGAACGAATGACAGATGATACGATTATGTAGGTTGGCACTGCGACTACGAGGCGCTACTTGACTCGTTTCTTATAACGAGGGCTCCTAGCTGTGGCTATTTCTTTCGGAGGACTAAGTAAGTAATAAATAAATAGTTCTTGCTTGGAGCGGTTCAGATTCTCCCCTATTAATTTGAATTGAATGAATGGTCAAATTAGTATAGGCAAGTGCCTGAATATAACTGACACCTGCACGGCTTCTTGTGATAAGAGGCCTAGTGTCGAAGTATGTAAGTTACATGTAAATACAACAGCAGCAATAGCGGCAGCGGAGGCAGCAGCGGCAGCAGTGGCGCCGCCGGCGCAGTCTGACAGTACTCTACGGCACATTAAACCGCCACCGCATTCCTAATTCGACCTTGTGACGTTCATGATCAGTCATTGCCTTTCGATTCGTGGTATCGGTAATGACTCGATAAAATTACCGAACCCTAACCAACTTAAATTAATGAAGGTACCCAAAAAACAAATCTAGCTACTGTAGGTATTTAAAAATCTACCTTATGCTTAAGTCATTTCAATCATTGTTTCAAAGCTAATATGGAAAGAAAACTGACATGAAATAATAGGTACGTAAGTTATATTTCAAATAGAGACGTGTAATATCAATTTCTGCACTTGGAATAGGTATTCTGTGACTTGGGCTCATTTGTTCGGCATTTTTTGTAAGCCAGTGGTGCAGTGACCTACTCGTATTAGTGATTAATTGTTTACTACATATTATTATATTTTATTACAATAGAAACTTTATAAATATAGGTGCGAGAGTTCAACTCTTCGAAATAACCCCTAACTACATTTCAGGGTCTGAATTAAATCTAGACCCTGAAACTTTCTACATTAATAATTGTAAGTAGGTGAGTAATAACGTGAAACGAGAGATAACCGATAACCCCTTGGCCCCAAATGACCGCCGGGACCCGCTCCTCGATAGCTTCGGTTAGAGTTGCCGTTACCTGCAAAATCACACGCATAATCTTCCTCACTTTGTTCTACGGCGCGCATAGGCTGGCATCGTCCGTGTGTGCCTGGGAATTTTCTGCTTTAGTGATTGCAGTAAATAAAACAACTCTTGTAAGAGTGACATTGCAATATAATCCACGGAGAGGACGGAGAGAGGCCAGAAAGACATTTTGCTTACAACGATTTCTTTGTAGTTAATTTTGCAAAAAAATGGCAGGATGCGGAGTCAGAGGCGTGTCGAGTGGCGTTGTGGCGATGCGGCGGTGGCTGAGGGGTGCGCGGGACGGGCGGGGAGGCTGCTGTGAGTGTCCGCGGCTGTCAGGCCGGACTAACCCGTCGCTCCAGGTCAGCGCTCCAATCGGCTATTTATAGAGGCGCCCCTTAAACAGAGTAATTATTCATTGATTAGCACTGCGAGGAATAGGGAATTGCGCTTCTGATAGCCATCGCGCAAACGAGAATCGTCGCCGGCGCCGCGTCTCACAGCAGGCTTAAATCTCCTTCGATATTATTAATTATTATTAGCTATAACTATAATGGTAATTATATTCTCGCCTCGATGTATAGATATACGAGATGTAGGTATTTAATATTTTACGTAGGGCTGCTCTACTAACATTGTGGAAAATTCCTTTATCGGAATGCACCTACGTGTTCCATCTTTCCTGTGTTCTTTATAACTTTGCATAGAATTAATAAATTGTTATCTTTTCCTGGTGAACACTGAAAACGATACCTCATCATGTTTGAGAGTGTAGGCGCGCCAGATATAATCCGAGCTCTACCCTACCTCGTTTTGGTAGAGACGACGTGACATAGCTCAGGTATGAACAGATACGAAGCTCACTGGAAATTCAAAGTCTTTTGAATATTCAGAAATTCCCTCGTCTACTAGCTACGAGATATATTAATTGAAGGATACGCCAGATTAACTATGAAAATTGCATTGCTCGGCGTCTGAGGATTATTTTTATCCGAGGTGTTAACACAATCTAAACATCACAATTTACAAATTAGGTTGATCACACAGATTCATATTCAGATACTTTTATTTTATACAATTAATGTAGGTGGTTATTAAATATCCTTTTCATCCCTAACCAAATGACCAAAACCTTTATTATGTATAATCGTATCATACAAGTTGAGTGCAACGTAACTATTAATAAATAAATGCACATACTTAAACTGTTAGTGTCTGAAATAATAAATTCTGTCAGGTCGTGTTGTATAATTCTAATTTATTATAATTACTTACCCACAACTAATGAAAATGTACATTAAAGCAAATTCAGAATTTTACTTTTATTACCTCATAAAATCTGAGGGAATTTCATATTCCTGTCTAATGCCGGGGATACAGGTTTTAAGTCGAGGTTTTAACGTTAAACCTCTAGGTTCATAAAAAGAAGAATTGAAAATATTAATTACAGGATGAACTCAAGTGCAGTGCAGCACGATATACCCAATTAAAAGCTAGAGACGCAGACACCGCATAGAATTGTATAACTTAATCACCTATAATAATGAATGCGCCATGTTTACGTGATGAAGAGGTATATTAATTGACTATGGGACAGAGCATGTACCTATGAGTCATCAGAAAAAAATAATCCAGTTTAGCGACATTTTTCGCATATGCAAATTGTGAGAAATGCGGTTTAATCTGACAGTCATACAAGAATAACTGTTCTCATGCTTACGATATAAGGAAGTTGTCATTTAATTATCAACAATCTCACAAATAAGTACTACACGGTATGTATGTTTATTTTATTAGAAATTGGAACTTAAAATGATTTGAATTCATCATCAAATTCATCACACTACGTGGTTTCTGTGATTCATACACAATTTAAAATTACAATCGTAGGTACCAATTTGATTAATTTGTTATGGATATTGAAGAAAAAAATTACTTCAGTTACACGAGCTAGGTATAATTGGAGTGAAAACGTAGCATATAGTTATTTTATTTATTTATTGGAAAACCAACAGCTTCATTATACGTATCTATTTGAAAAACCGTCAAAGCACTTACGCACTGATTGTATGTATAGTCATATAAATACGCACATACACGTCACAATCGCCTTATTGTTACAGGTATACTTAATTTAGTAGCAAAAGTAGTTGATAAGTTGAATAACACTATTTTACCAATAATATATACATTAAAACACAATTAAAGTGATGACGATGTGGGGTTTGTCTTCCAAACAAGAACCACTTAGATATAAAAAATATATAGCAAAACCTAACTAGTGTTGGTTTTAAAAAATAGGTAGGTACTAAAATACGAATGTAGGCTAAAGGCTAGATTAGGATACGTATCCAAAGTAATAAGTAACGAGTTAAGCTTACTTCGGGTTTAAGAGACTAACACACAAACACAACACGAGTTGTTCGCAAAAGCCACTTTAAAATACTTTGAATGGTTTCACTGAAAACTAAAAACGAGGTTAAATATTTAATTACCGTTTTAAACTCTTACTGTAAATATAATATAAAGAAAGACTCAGACAGGATTTTAGCAAAAGTATTTTACGTACCCGTAAGTAGGTACCTACTTACTTGTATCACTAAAACACGTAAAAACAAATGAGACAGTCGAAGTAGTGGTCGTTAGATATTCATAAAATTGATATTCCAATTCAAATGGCGAGATATTTTCAAAGAATTTACAGCCCAATAAATATATATTTTATGCAGGAGTGCTAGTGCAGAAGCATTGATCGTAGAATACACCGCAACGCAAGAATCGCTTTTCGGAATTGAAGTTCCAATACTTATCACGTTTTATCGAGGTATCGGTGAAACATTCTCAGGCTTGACCGGTTTTATAATCGGGAAATTCGTGGAAGGTCCTCACCACGCTGCGCCCGATCCACTGCACTCTGCACATCGTCAATAATACCTCTTTTAGCAAGCCAGATAAAATTTTTCCAACAGGAATAATATTTTGTTTTCTAGTCAAAACGAGACCAAGATCCAGTAACATTTATTCATTTTATGGTGATTTTCTGATAAAAATGGCAGTCTGGGAAAATTTTTCATAGATTAGGTATCTACGCAAAATTTAATGCCTACTACGATACCTACTATGTACCAACTTAAGTAAATATAGGATTACTTTTCTTTATTTAATATAGGTACCGGAATATAATTGGTACATATTGAATATTATAAATTTGTATGCTCTGTCATATTTGAAATAGTTATTGAATATAATATTCACGCCATCAGAGCATTTCAAATTCATAAATCCGATAAAACTAATCATAAAAACTGTGTACGGAACAGATCGATTTTTTATTTGCGCAATTTATGAAACTTGAGTAAGTAGAGTAGTACCTACTTACTTTTTTTTACATGAACTGAAAAAAAAATCTCTTAATTATACAATTTCAAAATGATGAGATATCTATATTACCTTTATCACTCTTAATTACTTATATAACGTAGTTGGATGCAAAATTGCATAAAATAGTATTTACGTAGTAGAGTAGAGTGGGCAGGCACCTAACTACACGAGTATTATACGTAGATATAGCTTTTAAAAACTACGACACAAATATTCGATTTTAAGAAACCAAAATGAGCTCTCAGTTTTCTTTCTGTTTTATATGTATATTGTAAATATAAATTTTATTTTATTTTTTATAAATTAAGTAATTAAAACACATTGCTACAAAACAAAGTAAACATAAAGGAATATGTCTAAAATATCATCCCTAATTGCTAAAGCAATATCGATTCTTGTTTGACCTTAAATCACTATACCCCAGAAACGAATTCTTATTTCGGGAGCAGTCAATAAATTGATAATAATAGAAGGTTAATAAGGTAGCGGGCGATGCAGTTTGGCGGTGCGGTCTGGGGTGGACAAAATCAATAGTCGCCACGTACGAGCACGAGCTACCACTACATCCGCGGATGTGCACACATCGCGGTTCTTTATTCGGCTCATATCCGCTCCACTGTGCGAAGATATTGCTTTCAATTGCTCGCGCCGCCGCCGCCGCCGCCGCGCCACCTCCGTGCCCACCTTTGTAGGTGGGACTGAAGACACTGTTCAGCAAATTCTAAAACATTTTTTAATTAACCTACTAAATGTATCAGATCTACTACAATTTACAATTTGCGTAAATTGTTAAGGCATTAAAGTAGGCACCTATCTATGTTGAAATATAGTAAATCATGACGATGATGATGCTGGGCAGTGTTGTCGGCCATCAGGCAAGGCTCTGGATATCGTTGAATATTTTTGCACAAATCTAACCAAGTGTCTTTATGCAACTTATGGAACGTATAACTAAGTAAATTACTCGTAGTTACCATCTGGACACCGTGAGTCATCATTATAAACTTTTTTTTTTCAGAGTAATATTATTTTTAGTAAGTATTGTTTTTACTTTGGTTTTGCGGTCACAGACAAACGATAATAAGCTCATCTGGTTTGTTAAGAGTTTGGTCGGTTCTCCATCTTTCAACTTCTTATACCTAAGGGATACTGGAAGGAATGAGCGAGCGTATTCGGGGCGAAAGTTATTATCTCCAAGCAGGTGTTTGGAACTCAGGTTATATTGGGGGCGCAAAGTACATTAGAGACGAGTTACCATAGAATGTAGATCAATAACGAACGAACGAGCGTTCTAGGGAAAATGAATTTACCTTCACAAATTTATATAACTAGGAATTTTTATTTTTAATATACCTACGCATTTGCTTATATCTTGTTAACTAAACCAACAACAAAACTATGTTTTTTTTATTTGTTTACAAGTTTGAGTTGTAAACCAAGAAGCTAAGTAGTAAGTAGGTAGACGTGTTTGTGCAAATACAATTTGTCGTTAGTATTTCTTGGACTACAACTGAAGCATACTTAAACGGTCAGCTATCAATCATATTTCCGCTACAGTTACGTCTTAAAAAAATGTATGTCACATTGCGGATGCCAAGAAAATACCCTAATAATAAATTAGCATAGTAATGTCGGTGGCCGTTATGTTAGGATTGAGACCGCCTTAATTAATATAAAAAAGCGGCGCTTGCCAGTGTCACTGGCCTTTGCCAGACTACATATCATAAACATTAGAACGTCCTGATTTAAACTAATTCGTATTCATAATTTTATTTTAATTGATATCAAGTTAATTTACTTTGACCACAGAGCTTGTTTGTAAAGGCAAGTCCACAATGAAGAAGAAAGTAGGTGGCACCAACTGTCTGCAAATGATAAAAGGGAGCTGTATCGCATAAGCACCCCAAAAGTTACGAAATTCTTTCAGTTTGCTTGGCGTACAACTATGTACCTACTTACTTACTTTAAGTAGGTACGTTAGAAATTTAAATAACAATAAAATTCGATTCCTAAGTAAAAGTAATAATGCGTTAGACTTATCTTGCTATGTGTAAGAAAAAAAAAAGCTTTAGAAAAAGGCTACTTTACAGGTGCATTACATTACACGAGTGCAAAAAAGTAATAAGCTAGGAGTGCAATGTGGAAAATAAGTATCGTAATGCAATATCACCTTCTGGCGCCAGCTTTGACACAAACTACTACATACGACAATTATCAACCTCGTAAATGTAGGTAACCGACTACTTATATTTTATTTAAATATAATACCATATTATAATGAAAATTTAATTTTTAATTAATCCAAAAAATAAACTTTCTTTAATCTAGCGCATACTACATAATAAACTATAGACATGTATGCACCTACCTACAGTTTCAAACTAATGTTATCTCGGATAATCTCATCAAGATTCGCTTCAAGTATTTATGTTATGTAGAACCTGATATAAAGTGAAATGCAGAAGAAAACGGAGAAAAGAACGTTTCATGAGAATATTTGGTATCTTTTTTTAATTCAAGCTTTACTGAAGTCATGCTCTTTAGAATAGTTCTTGTAAGATGATTAACGTTTTTTTATAAGTTTCTGTCCATTGAGCCATAATGAACTTTTAACATATTTTTAACCCCCAACGCCAAAGAGGGGTGTTATAAGTTTGACGTCGATGTCCGTGTGTCTGTCTGTGTGTCTGTCTGTGGCACTGTAGCTCCTCAACGCGTGGACGGATTTGGATGCGGTTTTTTTTAATTTAAAGCTGGTATTCCTGGGAGTGTTATAATATGCAAATCGGTTCAGCCATTTCAGGGTCATCAGCTCTTTTGTCGGCTGTGGTAGGATTGTAGATCCAATATAACAACAGATATGTCGTGTTTGGATTCGTTTTGATCAGCGTTTAATTCTTAATATAATTCAATGGTGACAGCAGATGAGGAGCTGATGATGGAGACCAGCTCTCCACCCATTCTTGAAAAATGTAACAGCAGACATGTCGTGTTTGGATTCGTTTTGATCAGTGTCTAATTCTTAATATAATAAAATGTTGGCAAAAGGAGGAGCTTATAATAATTTTATAATAAAGGTTTAAAACTTCGAAATAAAAATTAAATTAAAAATTAAAAAAACCCCGACTATAAAAAGTAACAAACTACTTATTTGTATTTAACTTTCATACATACTTTATTTGTTGGGGGACCGCTAAGTAGTTTGGTGGGTACGCGAATATAACTATCATAAATACCTAATCATAGTGTGATATCAAAATGTAAAAAAATACCTGTGAAATGTTTTAAATGAATCGATAAGTATAATTTAAAATATTCGTAAGGAAAATAGAATGCGGTCCGTCGACGTAATGAAGTTTGTATGAAAGTTAAATACAAATAAGTAGTTTGTTACTTTTTATAGTCGGGGGTATTTTAAATTTTTAATTTTTACAATATAGTTTAACTCAATCGGCATGATGACAAATTTTTTTTAGTCCATCACATAGATAGGTATTTTAAAAAATTCGACACGTTTTTTTTCTTTTTTTTATTAAACTACAAATTACACAGATACACTGGGTTGAAGTTGGTCATGACGTCACACCTTAGTACGATTTTTACGTAGGAGTGACGTCAATACCCCCCACTCCGTAACTTTGATGATCTGTATCTTTGTATTTATTTACGTATTTGATCAGGTAAAAAACGTGTTTCAAATATTTTTTAATAGCCTAAAAGGCTGACTAATTATTTTTTGAATTTTCGAATGTAGTCATCATCCCCATTGCATTTCAATAAATCAGTGAATAATAAGTATTTAAGTATACAAACTTTAAGGTTCTGGGTGATCGTAAGCCCCGTCATCTCAAGCTCTAAACAATAGTTTGTAGTTTATTATTACATTAAGAGCATCAAGAAAGTTACCTGTAATTAGACTCTATCTTCAGCACTCACGATGTATTTAGAAGTTTACGTTTCTTCATTGACTTGTTTATTTATCATTTCTAAAAATACTTAGGTGTTCTAAACTCGAAACTTTCCACAGTTGAATAAAACTCCATAAAAAGACTAATATACCTTACACACATCACTACAACCGCTGCATTATTTAATTAGGTACTTAGTTCTATTCTATAACAATAATATAAAGCGAACAACATTTTTAGAATAGATAGATATCAAAGTTTCTATAAGTTCAAATTAATATTAGGTGTCGTTGAAAATACACAATCCCACGAGAAAAGTTGTATGGAATACACACCCGTAATAAACTCGCTCGTATTTCAGGTTTGAAACGAGATTTCTAAATAATAAGTTATTTCCGTGTCCTTTGCTAATCACAAGGCCTCGGCTCTGGCCGCCCCGCGCCCCGTGTCGTTGACCTCCTCGATTTACTCCACTTGTCGCTCTTGTATTGACCTTAGCTGCATACTTGGCAATTTCACAAAATCTTGTAAAAATAGTTCCGCTATTCATTGATTTTTAGTCTTTATGGTATAAACAAAAGAATAAGAAACTTGTTATACCTAAATTATCACGTGATATTAACTAATATGACTCAATCAATAAATCATTATGTATAGAAGTGGCTCTGCAATGTATGTCCCTCCTGCGCTACGACCCCTACTGCGTTGATGTCTTTGATATGAACATACGAGTATTCGTAAAATAAAATCGTGTTTACTTGATTATAGTTTTGGTAACTTATCCATCAAAATTGATTTCTACGAGCAAGCAAAATAAAGTATATGGATCAGGTAACATTTTCAGCTGCGCGTTGAATTTTGTAAACTAAATAATATTATGGAAAATGGGACACACAATCGCCATATCCGTCCACGTTCGTAATGTGGCGACATGACAGATAATAAATTACATGAAACTCTGGGGTGCAGGGGCATGTCAACTGTCACTCCCTTTGCAAGATATTTATTAATTGTTGTCGTAGGGTTGAGACTCCCTAACCGCTCGGCGGCTCATCCTTTGTGTAGACATTCATATACTTGTAATTAGCATTCGTCGTGATGTATAACGACATAATAGGCAATTACGTTGTAATTATACGCGACGTGAGCGTCGTATACGCGGAAGTGGTCGTGACAGACTTCAGGAGGCGAGGATTTTGCTAATTGGCTGTAACTGATAGATGAGCAATAAAATCAATGGGGAGGACACCGACTGCATCTTCAATTTATGCCGATGTGGATTCGTGATGCGTCGTCGCCGGGCGCCAGCCCCCGCCACCGGACCTCATATTTATACGCTAAAGCGGGCTCGGCGAAGAGTTCAAACGTGCGTCGGGCGCTCGGAACAGTAGACGATCTTAGAGAATCGCAACGCGTGGGTAGACGAGGACGAGGGCGAGTGCAGTGTGCAGTGCGTGCGGCGTGCGATTGAAACCACCACAAGTCGAGTGTCGCTGAAAGCTCGCGCCGCGAAGCCTCCGAGCGTCAGCGGCGGCGTCGCGCGAGCGCCCGCCTCGCGTCAGTGCCGGCCCGGCCGCGCCAACGACACCACGCTCCGGCAACCTCGCTGCCACCTCCGCTGCCGACTGCTGGACAGTGACACTAACTTTATACTACCGCCATCGCCATCCCAGTGGACGCGAATATTTCTATTCTCTAACAGAGGTGAGTGCTAATATATCGCAATGCCAGCGTCAAAATTTTTTGCAAATTATTTTTATATCTAGGTAATTACATTAGTATGTAGGTATATTATAAAAATAAACTACGTAATGATATAAAGAAAGTTGCACAAGTTTTTGTACATATTTGTAGTAATTTACAATGTATAACGTGTCCTGCTGTATCAGTGCGCATCCTATTGAAGCGTCTGAAGAAAACGAACAAGCGAGCTTTTCCACCGCTGCAACTTTTCAAGGTTCTTTAGATTTCTACTCACTTTCGCCTCTATGCATTCTTTTACCATTGTTTTAAATAAGTATTACCGTAGTAGTATTGTTTTTTTATTATAAAATTTCGGAACAATAGATGACGCATTTAAATTTTCAGGGTATAGGTAAATTCAGTTCCGATATTTAGTTATTTCTAACATTGCATTTGAATTATTTTTTTATTGATTTCAATAGGTATATTCAGTATTCTTAACTATTAAGTAACGGATAAAAAACTTAAAACTACTTATACCTATACAAATCTCTTCGTTAAAATGTCAGACTTGATTTTATTCGATTCTAAAATCCATAGAGCTATTAATAGCTAGTATGCAAATAAAGCCATTTAATAACTACTTAAGGTTAAACAGCAGTAAACATGATTATGGTAAAGATTTACCAATTGCCCGTGCTGTATGCAACTATCGTCAAATTGGCAAGTGATTTGGATAGTGCCGCGTGACGGAGCTGGCCGCGTGCGCCCGCGTCGCGCCTCCTACCGTAGCCGATCCATCTTGCACACCTCTACCTCTAATCATTCTCATTTCAACGATCCTAGTAAATTCAAATAAATAATGCACCTCTGAAAGGTATTTTTACGAAGTTAACTGCATTATAAACATCGATTGTCTTTAATATTTTGTTTTCATTTTGCAATAAAAGTTATCTGCACGACCTTACAAAATGGCATTTGAACATATAGTGCCTGAATAATTAATTCTGGTTGTAAAAACTAAAAGTGTGTTAAATGTAAGACAATAGCTTAGATACCTTGCAATTTTCCAGTAACGTGCACATCGAATGACATCCTGTCAACTATAGTTTTTTTATTATTTATTATTCACCTGTAAGTTTTTGTTTACTAAACGTCTTTACAGGCCGTGATGGCTAACTCGAGTTTTTGTAAAAAGTTATGTAGAAAACGTAACAAAGAATATCTACATTTTTATTTAAAAAATACCAAGACAAGATGCTTATAATTCAACTTTTTTGTTCAAATTAGTTATTTTTATATTAATAAATGACCTATAAATATTTTTAATGATGCTAAATTAACATGTAAATAATGTTGTATGAAAAAATTATCTATAATTGTGTCAAATACGCTAGGATTTTGATTGGTTACTCGTAACTACGATTATAATACGACTTTGATTAGTATAAAAACGTAATGTTGTAAGTACTTAGATCATTATACGCAACGCATCACCCGCTGATTTCAAAAACATGTTCAACATCTAACGAACGATTTTTCACGACGTTTTCATGATATGAATTCATGAATTGGATGCACAGGTGCCCATTTAATTTAAAACATTGGTTAGGAGTTGGGAGTATGAAAACAGTCAGTGAGGTACTTAAAAACCTACCTACTTAAAAAAGTGAACAAAATTTGTGCTATCACTAAACCGAGAAGCATGCGATAAGTACATAATTTTGACGAGAAGTTAATTAAAGTGCTTAGTAAAAAAATGGCTGCAAGTTTAGTTACAAAACGTACGTTAAAATTTTTAGCCAATGGAGTTACCTATACCTAAATATGTTTTTACTTAATTCGTTTTATTGTCTAGGCTGAATCATAAGCGCTTTTTTAAAGCTGTTTCTAAATATTATTAAAGTAAATGTTTGGCTAATACAAATTGGTAAAGTAAGCCAACTCTGTTAAAAGTAGGTTGGCATACCTTTTTTACCTTAAATTAGAATAAACTTCGCATCAGCTCCAAAATATCTAAAAAACGTCCCAACGTTAAGTAGGTTATTCTTATTTGATTTTATAAACTGAAAACCTATCACATGTTATACCTAAATATGTAAAACTAAATTTCCAAGAAGTTTTTACATTACAACATTTGTTTCATTTTATTTTCTTTTTGGTAAACAACAGCTTTAAATACTATTGATGATAGAATATGAAATTTCACAGCCAATTACAGTTTTTCACATTTAGAAAAAATTTAATTTCATAAGGATTCAAATCTTAAAATTCAAAATAACTGTGAGATAGTAAAGACACATAGGTTAAATAAAGTATGTCTAGCTCAGTCTAGCTTATAGAACGATAGAACAATGTCAATATTTGAGAGACGAGTAAGCCCCTTGTAGTGCGAATCGTCGGTGTCGGTTGATTGGGCAAAGCCGCCATGCACGGCCACCGCCGCCGCCGCCATCGCAAAGTTCAAGAGCAGGGTGAAGGTTCCGCCGACGCATCGCCCGCGCACCGGACGCCGGACACCCCACACCCAGCGGACACTTCATTCAAATCATATACCGCCATACTTAGTTTTTATTGAGTTATCAGAGTAAACGGAACAATATAATTAAACACCAGCTAAACATTAAATATGTTAATTAATCTTAATAATATGATATTAATTTAATAGCAGACAGAATAAAAAATGTCAGTATTTATACCTACCGAATTAATTAGGTACTTAATACGTTAAAATACCTAAATAGATATTTTTAGACGGATGGATAAACCCTAATGACTTGATGTTTAAATTTGCACCTCAGTTCGGAAACACGGCTTGTTGACGGGAGCTAAACTCTTCCTCTCGCGGAGGCCGTGACGTGAAACTACATCGTTTAAGTATTCGAACCGACTCACGGACTCTTTAAGCAAAAAAGACAATACAAAACTAACTTCTTGATCACGAATTTCAAGAACAGTTTTATTGGAATCACTTACTTGGCCATGCAAATGAAATGCTCCTAAGATTCCAACGTAATGTTTTCCCTTGAGAACCTGCAGCTGAGCTACAATTTGAAACCGAGTTAGTGTAATAAATTGACGAACAGTAATTCATCTCATCGATGCCAAGACATAGCCAGCATAAAATGACAGCAATAAAATTAAGTGTCCTTAAAACTTAGAAACCTCTCCACTGACTCCGCATTAATGAAAGCGCGCGTCAATATGCGCGCGCGCAGTCTCGCCGTGACAGAATGCACTGCGTGCCACGCGTCGTCGCCGTCGCTTCCTGAGAAAATGGCAACTTATGGGGAACTGAATCTGGGGCTCGCAGGTGCCGTTGACCCTCACAACCTGCCACTCGACTCACGTGTGTTGCCATTCACATTAATATTTGCCCACATACCTTTACTCAACACTATATTGGTTTATAAACTCATAAGAATCAAAAGTCACAATGGGGAGGAATTAGTAATTGTTCCAATAACTACTGCGGCTTGTTGAGTCAGACAATAAACAAAGAATTCAAATGTCTTCGCAACCTTAGTGGAAATGTTAGATACCACAATGCACGGAACGGAAAGACATTCGACAAAAGCGTTTTATATTTAAGCGCTACACCATCTGGACCCAAGTCCGCTTTGGGAAATATAACCGTTAAGAGACCAAAAAAGAAGTCAAAAAAATATATCGAAACCGTTTCTGTTTCACTTGCTATACTTATCATAATTTTGAGGCGTGACTTTGATTTCACGGCTATTCAATAAGGTTTATCAACAATAGAAACATTTCTCGTATAATTATGTCATAATCAAACCGTAAAATTCGTGATAATGTAATCAAGCTATCGTGACAATCATTACATTAACTTTAGCAGACTAAAATTTGAAACAAAATGAGGAAGAATCACAGTATAAATATTATTTTAGGTACCTAAGCACAAATACACGATTCAGTAAATTATTGATAAACCTTCGTTACTTTCGTTGTAACCGGATCCCGCGGTTCACAACTATTCATAATAGGTAGAGTCCCACAGTGAAAAACTCGAATCTGGGTTGGCTAAATAATGATAAATGTATTGTTTTACGGCACGATGGTTATTGGTCCCCAATGTAGAGGAATCAAGTCGCGACCGTCTATATAGAAGCGTCGGCTGACTCGCCGACTGAATATCAATATCTAAATATCGCCAACTTTCGATGCCGTCCACAATGACCGATAAAGAAACACACGAGTATGCCCCTACACGGCGACCGCTTAAAATTCACATTCTAAAGCACCCACCATTCTAAGTGCTCGTTGCCACCAATTGGAATGTAGGTTATGATGTTATTTGGTCCAAGTTTTTTGCCTGTCTAAGTTTTTTATCACAATAGTTATCTCCTTTCATGTCAATCAACTTCGTATAAGGCGTGAAAGTAGTGTCGTCACTGTGCCAAATCTTGCCTCCTAAACATTACAATTTTGGCTATGAAATCTTATGGATAGTAAATACAAAATAAATATTTAAAATTATAGCATATTTTTAAACTGTTAAAACAAATTTTACAATTATTTATTTGAATTGCGTTTTAAGACTCTCTCGATATTTTATTGAACCAATTAGCTACATCCTCTTTCAAGCTTTGCGAGAGGGTAATTGGATAGGTATAAACCGGGCAGCCTATTGGTCTCAGTAAATGCCTGATTTACAACGGAGTAAAATCTGAAAGCATTCGCTGGCGAACACCGTTCGCCTTTGGGAGAAATAATGATTGCCTTGCCTTGAGTCTATTCAATGTTTTGTTTATTAGTTATTTTATTTACTATAAAATTTTCTGCAATCGTTAGATACCTGTCTTCAGGAAGAAGCGAGGCATTCATACGCGTTATCTGTCCGTCGCCGCCGCCGCCGCGCCCCTGCCCTCTCGGGAACCTTAAAGAGCCTGCCTGTAGCGTACCCACGCTCATGGCACTCACACTCTAAATAACAAGACAAATAGACATGTCCACTTTACCATTTACTAACTTAAAATTCTCATGTCATGTTTGAATAGGTCTTTTACCAATTAGTATTTGTACCGAAGTACGATGTTGGCGGTGTTGTAGGTTTGTCTGTAGCGCTCACTCACTACAATCTTTAAAGTAGAATCCGTTCGACACCCTTACGATGTTACAGGCGTACGACCAACACTGACTGTATTGTGTATGTTTACAGTTCGTTTTAATTCTGTAGTAGGTATTCTCACATAGTATAAAAGCCGACGAACTCTATTTTATGGACAGATTTAAATGTGTACTCCTATCCTCCAATCCAGAGGAAAAAAAAATGCATCCCATCCCAATATAAAACAGTAGGTAGGTATAATGATTTTTTTATTTATTTATTTCTTTATCTTTATATAATTATCATGATAGGCTTTCACCTAATTCGATAATTACTTAATTAAAACATTTGGCTGTAGGAACTTACTAAAATTATAAAATATCAATCTTAAAATAAACATATAAATTAAAAACAACTATTAAACTTATCTATCTAAATAAAAACTAGCAACTTCTGCGAACCTCATCAATGTGCAATGAAACAAGTCTATGTCTCTCGCGACTCCATTTAGAATGTGCAACGCGGTTGATAGAGGCGAGTGTTAAAAAATAAATAAATAATAATAATAATTTATTATAAATAAATAAATTATTTGATTGTACCTATGCCAAAAATATCGACTTTCATATACCTAACCTAGGCAGTAATTAACTGTATTCCTTAGAATCACACTCTGGGTAAATAGTATCGGTTAACATTTTAAAACGGGTCACTGTTCGCGAAACAAGCTCATAATGATGCAATTATAAGAAACTTAACCGTTTTTACGTTAATAAAAAGGCGCGGGTAAGACTTGATGATGTCCAGGTTGTTTTATCGTGCGGAACGTGCGATGTCATTGTCCTAAGAGTGCGCAAGGCGCTCGAGCCTCCTCCGCGGTTGGCCGGCGGCGGCGGCAGCGTCTCTATCTCTCACACCTTTTGCAGGACTCATTTTGCTTTGCTAGTCATAACTACCTTATATCCACTTATTAAATACATAGTTCTATCTATTGCCATTTCTACATACCTTCAGTTATTTTATTTAAAGCTTGCCACCATCCAATCAACATTATATCAAACCTGAATGTTTTATTATATACTATAATGTGGATCGATTTTATCGTTAAATTTTTAATGCTCATTGCCAATTCCCCCTGCCTGTAAGCCATACCTATAGGAACGTATCGTTGAATATCGAGGAATTACTATCGGTTACATTTTGCCTTTAATCTTAGAAGGGTCTCGATGAAAGTAATACGTCAACAGCTGAGTCCCCACATGAATTATTCACACACAAATGACACAAAGAATACCCAAAGGAAATAGAAAAATAAAATCTATAGCGGAGTAGGTACTTACTTTGAAAATTAAGCTGCATGAGACGATATTAAAACAAAATGGAAATTAAAATTTTGCAGCGTCTTTGGAACCTTATTGTAATAAACCTATATGTATATCTATTTATTTACATTATATTTACATTAATTGTGTCAATATTTATGTCACGATCGTTCGTTCGTACCTCCTACAAATATCTACCTGGCTGTGCATCAAAAACGATCATTAGGTTATAATATAAGTATTAATTTGTTTGTAGGTACTTCCTGATTCGTGGCGCTTCCCTGAATTTGCTTTTAAACGTTCGTGCGCCGACGTCTTCACCTTGAAAGAACATAGGCATTTTTTTGACGTCTGTTTTTTCTACATCAATAATGATAATTTTTAGAGGTATTCATTCAATATCTTGATGCTAGAGCTAATCACGACCGTTGGTGTTCTTATAAGACTTAGAAAAAAGTAACGCTTGTTGGCGATTATGGAACTTTGATAACTATAGGGCTGACGTAATCTTTTATACGTTTCCTTACTTAGATTTTGTTTACGGTTCTATATTTTTTTCAATTCGAACTTAAAAAAACTACATAGTATGAGTGTTGATAAACGCAGTTATAAGATACAATAATTAATATCTTTATGAACATCCATTTCTTAACGTTTTCCTTGTCAGTTTATATTCCAACATGTATGTTTCATTTGCCACAATTATTAGTCAAAGAAAACCCAAACCAAACTTCGGTTATTGTCGCTCAGAAAGTACGAACTTATTTCCGTACAGTTAAAGTGTCTATTTTTAGAAATTAAGTATCAATTTGACAAGATTTAATGACCGTAACATAATCATCAATCATAATACTTAATTTTTTACAAGAGGAGTCCCAAGCTGAGCTGTCAGTGGTTTTGATTGAGACGGGCAACGGAAGCGATAAGAAATCATCGATACCAAATACGAATCGATTCAATTACGGTTCGTCAATCATTTCCCATTGCTTACTTTAAAACTGTACGTCCGTAATTTTTGGCGGAATTCCCATTCCACGATTCCTCTCGTTTAAATCACCATGGTGTTCACTCAACTCAAATTAAATAATCGCTTAACACCCGTCGTGTCAACGTAGTATTTTCATACGTTAGTTTATTTGAAAGCTTGTATAACTACGTTTTATGTAAGAGTGATTTTCATGGTTACTTCAAACGAGAGAAATTGACCCGCTGACATTAGTTGTATGGAAGAGTTAATTATCTAGAGAAGTATAAGTAATTAAATAAACGAATAAATCGTGTCGTTGCAAATATACCAGCGAATTTAATAACATGATGCAAAGATAATGCCCGTCTATCATTCTCATTCACCCGTTCCGGTTCCTGCTTGTGATATTATTACTGGCGAGTAAATAACGTCTCCACGATACAGTAAGTGCCCGTGTGGTGGCTTAAAAATTGCGGCTTCGTCGTAACGGTACAAAACCACCATTAATATGGCATGTTGCATAACTTGTAAGTAAAGCAAGCTGATTTCCTGTTCGGACCCTCTTTTCACGATAATTGGATATTAAAACGCACTCGCGCTCGAAATCGACATGAAATCTCTCGTAATTCGTGTGATTACCCAAACTTTGTTCTCAGTTTGGATAAAAATATTTAAAATATATCTTTCTTAAGATATTTCGTGACGCATAGGTACATGAATAAGTATTTAGATGGTGGGAACAAAAACCTTAACGCAGTACCTAATACCGGTACCGTGCTTAAGATAGGCACATGACATTAACGGATGACCTGAAATCTGAAGTGTATAATAGGCACATATAGCTAGGTATGACATCGACACACTTGTTTTGGTGGAGGCGGGCGGGAGCAGGTAGGTCGAGCCGGCGGCGGCGGCGGCTGCAGAGGCTCTGCACGTCTGCTCTGTAATCGGCAAGCAAACACACTTGCCGGTGGTCTAGCGCGGTCACTGTACCAATTTTATTTTCTCATTCTTTTGTTCCTCGGGCTTTTGTCAACCTGTTGTAAACTTAAAAATCCTACTATGTAAGAAAACGTTTATTTCATTGTATACATTGCGATACTAATAGGCATATTAGTATATGCCTATACTTACAGGAAGTTTTCAACTTATAACATATAACATGTTGTTTAAAATTTAGTGAGGTTGTAGATTATTCAAACTAGCTTATTTTAGTTGAATTTCAATAACCATAACCGTAAATATCATTTATGCATCATTGTCATCGATTAATGCAACCTGTTGTATAGATTTAAAAGGGATATAATTAATCGCACAGCAAATAAAATTATCGCCTATCAAATTATTTTCATCAATTAAACCATATTTTACATCAAATAAATTACTTCACTTCAAATAAATTAAATGTTTAACAAAACTAATACTGCAAATAATTCGACAATATACATCAACATGACATAACTTTTTTTCTCAAAATGCTAAACAAATAAATTGCTTAAAGTGCAATAATACTACAGACATAGCAAAAATACTGACTGCGCAGCAAATTAACCACATTTCATAGCAAAATAACTATCTCAGTAACATATACACCAGTAAGCACCACAAAACATGTTCAGCATATTTGTCTTTATTTTCAAGAAGCCATGCTCGACAACTTTATTGATTATTATAACAACAAATTAATTTTTCACGCCATTATTTTTAAAAGCAGATCAAAATGCCTGATAAAGGGTTCGCGGATTCGCTCATTTGCACCATTTTTTACGATTCCGTACCCCAAGGGTAAAAACGGGACCCTATTACTGAGACTTGGCTGTCTGCCTGTCTGTTTGTCTGTCTGTTTGTCTGTCTGTTTGTCTGTCTGTTTGTCTGTCTGTTTGTCTGTCTGTTTGTCTGTCTGTTTGTCTGTCTGTTTGTCTGTCTGTTTGTCTGTCTCTGTCTGTCTGTCCGTCCGTCTGTCTGCCACCAGCCTGTATCTAACGAAACTTTATAGCTAGAGCGTTAACATTTTCACAGATGATGTATTACCGTTGCCGCTATAACAAAAAATACAAAAAACCGAATAATAATAATAATTAAGGAGGGCTCCCATAAAACAAACATATTTTTTTTGCCTTTTTTTGCTCGTTATCAATAATGGCTACCCGTAAACATTGGACTATTGTTAACGTAATTAATGGTACGAAACCCTTCCCGCGCAAGTCCGACTCGCACTTGGCCGGGTTTTTAAGAATTATATGTGCAATCATCTCATCGGACTTGCGATCCAACTGAAGAACGTGGCGCCGCCACCTGCAGAAACCGAAAATATACCTTTTTCGGTTTGGCGAAATAGCAACCGTGGAAGTCCGCGAAAGCGGAACCCAAGACCCAAGAATCCAATAAAAGATTAAATAACGGGCTATTTTGTTTCACATTTTCAATATTTTTTGCAGATCTCATTGTGTGGTACATATTAAATAATTAAACGATCATGACGAATAAAATGTTGTTCTATTTTAAAAAAATGCTGTGAAAAATATTAAAATAGAAGCTATATTTAAAAGGAAAAGAGTCAACATGTTTGATGTGCATAAGAATTATTTGCTGCGCATTTATAAAAAAGCTTTTGCTTTAGGGAAAATCGCTGTACGCTGCGAGTATATCTGCAGTTTGTTTAATTTATATTTTGCTGTGAGTAATTTGCTGCGCAGTCAGTATTTTTGATTGAAATTCGAATTTTTTTTTGCATACAAAAAGGTTTTATTTTGATTTGCGTTTAAATACTACCCAATTTAAAAGTTATTCTCTTTGCTAGGAATAAATATTAGATAGATCAATCCCACGAGGTGGTCGTGAGAATATTTACGGCAATCATTAGGTAATGTTATTTACTTAACGCTGTTCAATCATCTCACTCGCATTAAGCGAAAGAAAAGTCATAGCGGCGCATCGGCCGTAGCCAGGCTGCGCGGGCGCGGCCCCGCCATTGTAGGCTTACTAAATCAATATTTGCGCAGATGTCGGCACAAGAGCATGCTATGCTTGTGGCGACCTAAAATTCATGCAGCTTATATGGTAAAGTTAGCGGTAAATTTTCTCTGCAGCTACTTGTAATCCTTCAAATGTGGGTCGGAGCTGCACGCATAAGTTGACCCCGGGCGGGCGCGCTCGCTGAAGGGTAATCCATTCACATCGACGGGCGATCTCAGCCGACTGTCGCCACGTTCGTCGTCGTCGTCCGCTTGCGCTGTGCCACTCGCCATGAAAGCTTTTAATACAGGGATTCGGTTTTGTTGCATTTGTTATAGCTACATGTTATTGTATTGGCACAATATGTTGACATGATTGAATAAGTACCACAAAACAAATAGGTAGGTACCATATGATCTAAAAAAGATAGGTAGTTTACAATAAAGGTACCTACCTACTAATATGTAAACATAAAACAAATAGCGTCGTTTAATTAAGGGCACAATCATAAAGCTGTCTGGTTATTATAAAATGTCAGTAATGACGGTTTCAAGGTACATCGTTAAGTAATCTCACAATAATGATTTGTCTAACGATTGGCAGGAGAATAGCAGAATTATTTAACAGCCGGCGGTAAAGAGCGCACATTGTAAGGGAATTTACTTACTTTTATAACATAAAACATCCCCTCTTTCATAATTGCCCTTTGCGTACTCGTTCTTTCACTTTTTTTAGTTTCATAAAACGAAAAGCATAATTTTCTATGCGATGACCATGTCTCCCGTGTAATATTATGATAATGAATTGTTGTATTGTGGTAGGTACCAAAGCATAAATATTTCATGTCTTTGTTTTTGCAATAAACCTGTTTAAATGCCGTGGTATGAAAAATAAAAGCTCTACTACTTATTTTAATGTATTAGGGTTACTTTAATCTTAATAACGCAGTGGTTAGTTTTAGCCATACTACCTACATTGTTGTTGTTAGCCCATATATGTCCCCACCGAGGGGCACGAGCCTACTCTCATACAGAGAGTGATTAGGCCTATTTTTTTTCAATTCAATAAAGATTTATTCATAGGTAACCCAAAATTACACTTGAATGCGACAAAAATATAAAACAAAAAATAAAAAGTAAAAAATAAAAAATAATTTGTTTAATTGAAAAAATATATACGGTCGTATTGAGTAAACTCCTCCTTTTTTATTATATATTAAGAACAGCCAAAAAAAAGGAAAAAAAGACAAAATAAGGTCGAAAAGTTATTAAGTATCTAAAATGTCTTTGCGATAAGAGGATTATTAGTTCCTCTTCGGCGTTTTGACTTAATTTGTTTCATTATGCAAGGCACAAATTATTCGCACTCTCCAGGGCCTGTCCATCATTAGGAAGTTTAAAGTACCTATTGAAACTTCAGGTAGTAATGTTTTCTCGTGAACCATGTTTCAAGCAATAAAACAGTTAACGGAAAACGCACGAAGAGTTAACCCTACTACGTGCCTGCACTCGCTCGTTTAGAGCTAGGTTCTGACTTTCGTTTGTAAGTACTTGCCATTCATTCCTTACATAGAGATATGGCGGGTAATGACTGGCCGGCCAGCGAGCTATCGCCCAGCCGCTCGTAAATACTGTTCGACACGAACCATTCGAACATGGCTGCAAATGCAAGTCAATAGACATCATGCCGAGGGCACACACTTCCTGGTAAAGCTAACTGTTAACGCGACGTGAACCCGCTGTCCATTAGACATCACAAGTTTTACAGCTGGAGATAATTAGATTTCTCATGGAAATTGCCGAGAAGATGAGATTGAAAGGTCACTGATTTACTGCCCAATGAAATACACATGGTTTCTCTCGCTTACGAGGGGTGCATAAGTGGGTGGCACGGGTCAGCGGTCGCCCTAATAGCGAGTGTCAGAGAGCGGAGTCCCGAGCACCGGCGGACGGAGCGCGGGGGCGGTGTGCGGCGCTGCACGTTAAGTTTCGCCCGGACTACTTACTTACCATTTCTTTAGTTATCTCCATTAAGAAGATATCGTAACTCTAAAAACAACATTCTCGAGATACGGAAAACATCAATTACCTACCTAGAGAGATACGACATCAGCCCGTCTTATTTCCAGTATGGTAGTGCAGAAGTTCCCTGTGACTATTACGTGATTGCTGGAGTTGATGTCCGTAATGACAGTGTAATTATGAAAACAATGTATAGCATATCGTGAGAGGTGTCAGTAAACGGCAACCTGGATCGTAAGTTGCAAGGCAAGCACGGCCGCGGGGGCAACGCTCATCGTGTGAGCGAAGCGGCCGCGAGCCCGGCCCGCGCCCGCTCCGCCGTCGCCGCGCCAACAATCGCGAATTCAGCGTAGGCATGCCATGCCTAGCAACAGCTCCGCCACTCACACTAACGGTGGCTTTGCTTTCTTCCAGCGCACACATACAATGCACATCCAGGCGTCGAGCCTTAATGGACTTTGTGATATTAAAAGCTTCCCATCTCTTATTAATCGCCTTTTCCCTATTCAAAGAGCAATCTCCATGTCAATGTTTTGAGATTTTGATGAACTTTACCAAACTAAAATTGTGTCATCAATTTGGAAAGTCATTCCGAAATATAATCCTGTCCAAGAAATTACCAACAAAAAAGTAAAATGGTGCCAATAAAAGTTAATTCTTTGGAATGTTCGCGTTGAATTCTGAAGCACATAACGGTAACAGACGTCTGGAGTGGCTTTAGGTAAATTATTCGGACTACGTGTGTGATACGTGTTTGTGCTTCCGGGCACGAATTGATATCTTATTTACGAACATGGATTTTGTGCAATATAATTAGCTCTACTTTTAACAGGTTTTAATTCATACAATCCATATTTTATCCCCATTTCTGTATTAAACTGAGCGGCTCAAATATGTTTCATATAATATTGTAGGCATTGTTTACAAGTTCTTACATTCCTATTAAAACTAAATTTACAATTTCCTTCATTTTTACAACTTAACTTCAATTCTACGTCCGCTTATAAATGTTAGAATGTCTAAATATTATCGCATTTCCATTCCCTATCCTACGCATGCAGATGATCTCTGCGATTAAGAATGCAACGTGTTCTCAATAAAAAACCAAAAGCACTGTTATGTGATGTAGTCTAGATAGCTTTAAAATACTCCGGCACAAAATTTGCGCGGGTCAACGAACCGTGAGTACCTCGTGAAGGAAACTAATATTTGCCATCTTCCTCCTCAGTTCCCTGAGGGACTCCCTGCCACGTCGAGTTACTTCCACGTCACTGTCCCACCTACTGAATACCTATACCTACCACTCACACCATAAGTACTTTTCCCCTTTTCAAATTAAGATAGTAATCTACTAGGATATGTATTTTATAGTGTTGTTTTGGCACTAATATCATAATGTCTCTGTCTGAAGGAATCAGACCCTCAGATATCAATTTTATTAAATATATTCGCAATAACAAAAATTACACTAGCATAATAATACACTACAACAATTAATTAGACCGGTACCTTTAAAACGAAGATTAAGACCTAAGTACTTAATGTTGTTAAATGTAGGTACCTACCTACACTAAACAATTAAAATCAGCCCAATTGCAAATATTTACAAAGTTAAATGTGTTTTACATTGAAATGACTGCGTTGGGCGTCGGTTCACAACTCAGTACTCTACATGCATCAATAGGAATGCGACATGCGGCTACTTAGTATGTAGCAGTTCGCCGCGCTGCCGTTAATCGACCGCTACACTTCAACGACAATTATCGCCTAATAACGATGCAGTATTGTCGTGTAGCCGAATCTAACAACCACTCGTCGTCGCCATGTCCACGACTCTTATGCTAATCACTAGTAATTTACGACTGTCGATAATCGCGACATGCGTACGTGAGCGCATTGTGCGAACAGTGCGGCGGCGGTGGCGGCGGGCGGCGCCGTCAGCGTAAGCGCAACGTAATTATCAACTAAGTACTGCGAGAGCTTTCTTAACACAAGTGAATTATCCTTTTAAAACATTAATCCATAAAACACAATTTTATTAACCATTAAAAAGCGGGAAGAACACAGAATATGAAAGTAGAGTGTGTGAGCCACATTCGCAAAGTAGACGGTATAGTGATGGCGGCGCGGCGGCGGCGGCGGGGCTACAAGCTGCCCTCTGCTACTTGACCCGTGTAATCGCGGTCTGTCTGATCTGATAGGTGTATCTGTGCTTTAGAATACTTAATATGAACAAGCATAGTGCCATAATCATTGAATAACTGTATGAAGGTACTTATTTTATAAACACGCGTACTATTTGTTCATTATGTACACATAAAAAAACTAAATAAAATATAATTACTTAGGTTCCTATATAAAACAGCTTTTATTAATAACTTCATGCATTAGAAAGTTAATCGCGGAAAGCTTTCTTTAAATGTTCTGCTCACAATAGGACTTGAGTTAGCCCATCTACCTAGTACCTACTTACCTACATCTTTTTTAGCTTTTAAACTAAAATAAAAATTTACGTGAAATAGTGATTTAGGTACTTACTTATGCAATGCAGTGACCTCCTCATAAACTTGACGTCTATTATATTACTTATTAATATCTGGATCGCATATTTATCCTATGTTCAAGAAATTGGTGTCAATGCTCGCTGCGGTTGCAGTGTTCCGAAATTGTATCTTGGGCAAGAGTTGTCGGACATGGCGCACGTCAGGGCAGCGACCCACCGTCCGCAACTCACTGCCGCCGCGCCGCTCCGACCCACTCGCCCTTCCGATCTCATCGGCTCACTTAGAATCTGACCTCATTTCAGTACCCACCTCTCATATTTGTAAGCGCCTAAACAAGCATATTTTTGTATGAATTTAATCAAAAATTAAAGCTTACAATACTGTTAACTAACACCTTAGTAGGAAGACACCTACTGTAGATATGAACAAATATCTGCCGCGTAGCACTTCGTAGCTCTCAGTTACGTAGAGTGCTTTGATCGATAGCCGCCGCCGCCGCGCGCTAAGCTGTAGCCACTAAACACAATAAAACACGCGTAAGTGCCTATTTATCTGCTCGCGTTTCAAATTTACCTTTATTATAATGGAATTAACTGTTACTTTCCGACGCCGCAGCAGCGGTAGAACAAACGGTATGCCAAATTAAGCTTGGGAAGTGGGCTCCCATTGTGTTCATTTAAAGAATTCGGCCATCGCACCCACATCTCATAAACAATCTTAACATTATAAAATCATTATTAAGTTTATGTTTATGTTGAAGCTAAAACTTTCATAGATGTTCGTTTTGACAAAAATGCATATAGGTTTCGTTTCGGTTTACAAAAAGTTCTATCGATCATATTGTGTATACTCATATAAGATTTCCACACGTCGTTATTGCGAATAGCTCTCGATGTCCGGAACACGTGTTATTGTTGGTACAGTAAATAAATAGATAGTGGCGAACTCTCAGCACTCGGCACCCTCACCCTCCGGCGGCGCTGCAATTCGCGGAGCGCGTCTAGACGAAGGGCCCTCCCCATATCTATTCAATTCACAGATATTTGCGCACCTATTCAACAACGATTTAAACTAGAATGAGTCTCTTAGGTTAAGTAAATTTTCAAATATTTTCGAAGAAAGTCATTAATTTGCTAATAGGTACATAAGCGACCAAAATGGAAATACAAGTTATCTGCTTTATTTCGGAACTGGATTTGTAAAGTAAGGTGCAGGCGTGGTCAGGCGGAGTAATGAATGTAGTACATGCAGAAATAATATGAGTGGTCATGCACGTTGCGAGCGTGTGCAGGGCGCGCGGGCAGAACGGCGGCGGCGGCGGCGGCGGGCCGGGCAGCGGCGGCGGTTCCCACGGTAACGCTCGGCCTCTACCTCTGGAGTTACAATCATTTGCTCTAAAGCTATTGGCTCTTTCAGTATGGGCCATAAATATGAGATTCTCGCTTACAAGAATAACTGCGCTAACACGGACATGTACTGCATGGTTTCCACAGTTTATCATGTTCGATAAGTTCTTAACCGGCCGTTGTGGGGCACTGCGACAATAAAGCCACTACTGGTAATAAAAGGGTTTTTGTTTGTGTAAATTCAATCAAATAACGAGTTACAAGTACGATGTTTCAAAGTCTTGTATGTACTCATAAAAATGGGTACCTATTCATTCATCGAGATCAAACGAACGATATACAAAAGAAATATTTACCATAAACAAGATAGCTATAATAAGATAGGTAACAAATAGCAACAGGTTCTATTTGTAAATATAAATATTTACCTTACCTACATAAGAGATATTTATTCAAATTTTTATCTCTCCTCGTTATTCGTATAGGAAGCCAGGTTAATAGCTATTTTAAGTCATTATAATTGTATTTTGCATAAATATTATAAGGTTTATTAATTATGATTATAATACAGAAAGAAAATAAATCGAATTTACATAAACAGCTTAGGTAGGTACCGATAAAACGTGAGAGTGGTGTACGTACAGCTTTGTCGCCCATTCTTAGCGTCTTGCGTTGACTGGCGGCGACGACGACGGCGCGCTGCGTGACATAGGTATTTGAAGAATTTTATTATTCGTAGCGGTTTCTAGAAATGTTGTATTTCATTGAAAACCCTTTACAACTCGTACATTGTTTTGAATAGTGGCTAGTTCGCCGCCACTGAATGGATAGTTAAAATCCCTATTCACTCTGCGCTAAATAGGCACACTTTTGCGTACCTACGTTTTGCTTCCGCGTTCCACCTTGACGCCTAATGCCGTGACATTGTTTCTACCGAGTTTGCTTATTTAACATTATTCTTATTTCAACTTCATAAACATTTTCCCAACTCATTATACCTATATGGGACTTTCTCCTACAATATTTCTTTCACTTAAGTACTTAAATATCCTATTTTTTTATGATCAGTCGGAAAACTTTAGAATTGGTACATCAAGAGATTGCTTTACACCAGAAAATATTATTTGACGTGTTTTAGAATCTGGATACATAATTATAAGAACACATGATTACCCCATTAGCAAAAAAAACATTACGTACATTGTTTTTCCCAAATACAAAGAAATCGGAATCATTAAACCACTTACACTTCCGAGCCTGCTCAAATGGTCTCGTTACCGCGGAATTATGACCCCTCCTGCCGCGGCTAAATATCATTCGCAATGTGGGTTACCCTCTCAAACAAAGCGGCTCTGTAACCAGGTTAACAAAACGTATAATTTGATGCGGAGTACATCCGGTGTTCATGAAATCATCTCATTGGCGTTGTTGTGAGCATGTCGTCGACGCGTCGTCGTCGCGTCGCTCCAGGAGAGGCCACACACACACGCGCACCCTCAGCCCGCACTCCCACTTGGGCACGCGTCCTCTCTACCTCTCACATAGGGAACAGGACAAGTAATCCTTACGCAGGATAAATTATAGAAATATTAAATATAGATAGATACTGCTATCTTATATATAAGCACATAACTAAAATACTAGAATAACTTTTTTAACTATCTATTTTCTCAATTTCTGTATGTAACTTGGAGAAATATCGTTATAAGAATCAAAAATTATAAAAAATAAACAGCAATTTGTTTTTAGAACTTATTTCGTAAATTCTAAATAAATGGAGTGTGCGGTCTCCCATTAGTGCTCTTAGCTTACTGTTTATCCCGACCCGACACATAGATAGGCGTGACACCCCAGCGATCCCTCGTACACAAATATTTTATGGTACTTTATATTGCAGAAACCCTCTAATAAAGCCATAAAAAGTAACACGTGTTAGCCCTAAACTTTGCTTGCGGGTAAGTTATTTTACTTAAGTACCTACCTAGGCACTGGTAATCATACTGAAATACATTACATAATTGATTTTGATTTAGACATTATAAGCAAACAAAATGTTAATTTTGTTACTTGATAAGAAGCGTACAAGTTTCAAATCGTAATTTATCGCTCTACCTAACAGGCAATCCTTGCAATACATTTATCCATTTTTCTCTGAAGCTAAGTGAAATTGAAAGTGGTAGGGTAGGTAACGGCGCAGGCAAGTAATTGATTGGATTACATTTCGAGTCTGGCATTCTTTTACGTTGATATGACCTGTCACTTAGACGCAATTTTATACCGGATAAGGATTTAGAAAATGATGCGATTACCCTTGCTCGATTAGCGTCACTCTAATCATTATTTTCAATTTGTTTGTATTTGTCTTGATTGATTTGGCCTTTGGTGTCATTTGAAGAGTCACAGGATATGATTTGCAATGTATTTTAATGTTTACTCATGTGATGACTTTGCGATTGTTTCAGACGGGCTGCCCAGATGGATCGGCGGCGCGCGGCGGGGGCGCTGCTCGCGCTGGCCGCTTGCATCGCGACTTCGGCTGCGGGTAACTTACCTATTATATTAACATAGTTTTTATTTTGTCGGTTATGTAGGTTTAATGAAGATACACTTTGACTACCTTTTCGGCAGCTGGTAGTATCCTTTTTTATTTCTGGGTATCCTGCAATACGTAGAATTTTAGCTTGTAGAGTCATTACGGTTCATTACGGAAAGGTTATAATACCTACGTTTAACGCTTCAATTATAAGCTCCGTCATATAATTCGCCTACCGCTCTGAGGTTCTGTTAAGTATAACAGATCTTGGAAATTCTTAAGGCGACAAGACAATGCTTCTCATCACGGTACCTTAATTACTTTATGAACATCGAGATAGAATTAAAAAATAAAGGCTGTTAAAGTGCGTTGAAGTTTTCTTAAGAAAAGCTCTAATTCAATTTTCATCCAGTGTGGTCGTTTTTCTGGCACAGGCAACGTTTTCTTACGAAAAACTAGTTTTAAATTAACAGAAACAAGCTTAGGCAATTTTAATATGAACAAAAAACATTACTTCTCAGCTTGGCAGTCGTAACTTTAGATACCTACAAGTAACTTTAATCTTCAATTAATAACCCCCGACTAGCTTCCGCGCGGAAAACATTTTATCCTTCATTTATCTTATCAAGTGCTTCAATAAAATTTGTAGCAATTTAATAAACATTGCTTGTTTAAAAAAACATAATAGGTAGGTACGGTTTGCGCTACGCCTTCAAAGAGTTATATTAACTGACTATATGGTGCTTTAGAAGGAAATTTTAAAGTATATCAAAGAAAATTCACATTCCTTAGCAGACCTCATTACTTAAATATCGGTATCCATTACTAAATTGCTTATAAACGTCGAATTAATTTTATCAAAAATCATAATCACACTCATTCGGCCATCTCTAAATGCTGATAAGTTACTCGTACTATTAGGTATTATAACAGAATCAATAATAGTCAAAGTACTTTTGCGTGTAATTATAATATCTAAAGTTAGCAACAGGTATCTACCGTTGTACCGTCTCGTGACCCGGAATACTAGTACTCGTGAGAAGATCTCCGTGCGCGATACAGCGCGGATGCGCCTGCGCACATGACCAGCGCGATAGCGGTGACCATCGTCGATATTGGGAGAATGCTGATTTGCGAATACTTAAATGTTTAATCCATCATATTTCGTCAAAGTGCAAAATATTTATAGCTAGTTAGATAGATGTTATACCTATTTATAACGTTTGATAACAACTGAAACAAATGTGTCACACTTAATAATATTATACGTAGGTAGGTATGCACTGAAAAGAAAAATCATTTGAATGATTGGTGCAGGTCTTTTGGTACCACCGGCCTGTGTCCCGCCTGCCAACACGCGCAAGGGCGGAGTGCGTCAAGGTGTGAGATCCTCACAATGATGCTATTTTAGCACCCGCAAACTTAATATCCGATACACGGTGCTTCAAAGAATTCGAAATTGAACTTATGTTATACATAGGAAGGATATTTAAATGCGTCCTACAATGTTTTAGTCTACCGTGTGAACTTAATCACGCATGGCGACCACGACGACATTCATTCATTGAAACAACAATCCATATTAATGTAGTGCAAATTTTAAATTCATGCTGGCTGCTCACTTCGATTGCCTGGGGACATGTTTCTAAGCGCACGATTTTGCATAAGTAGTTTTTTGTTCGTGCAAAGCCATTTATAACGTCACACTTGTAAGTAAATGCTATTCATTTGGAGGCATGGGAGTTACTCTACGTCATAGAGGAGCATGGAAAACTATTAACTCATTGTGGACTTTCCGAGACCGTTGTTTATGGACGCCCACGCACTAGGAAAGTGGACTAACCTAGATTGAATGTTTTAAAAGATCGAGTTTTAGTCATTATTATTCTACGACTTGTATTAAGAACTGGAAGTTTGATTCTCCCGTTATAGCTATAATTTCGGTTTTATGATCGATTCTAATCGTGAGACTAGAGATAATATAATTGAAATTACTGTTGGCAAAAACTGGATGTTAACGACATTCCTGGTGACCGTTAGATGGACGATTTATACTGCGCAGGCTCGCCTCTGCGTCCTACCATATTCAGCGCGAAACAAGAGTGGTGCGGCTGCGTCGTCGGCGACGGCGGCGGCGGCGCCTTAACGGTGTACCTACATCAACACAACTCTAAATAGACACACTAATCATATTAAACATTACAGAATTTCTAAATATTGGAAAATTTCCAAAATGGAATTGTACCTATTGGCCAAAAAGGTTAAATTACTAAATTAAATACCTAAAACATGAATACTTATTTACCTGAAATTGATTAGCAAAGAAAGAATATTACCTACAGTTCATCCAAAGAGACTATGAACTCTCTATAGACAATGAAGCCGCCCAAAGCTAATATTATCCGCCACAAACGGTACCTTTATGCGCCTATTATGACTTAATATCTCCATCAATCGATTACACATACTCCTACACATGTTGTTTCCTCCAACATTATGACTTTTGCCCTAAGTGTCGAATTGACTGCAAAGCGGCGGTTTCCGTGTTAACGACGTTCTCAGTTAGTTTAATTACAGCTTTGTTGCCTCTCTCAGCTTCAGTAATTATACGCAGTAAAACGGATATGTAAAACGACTTTGAAACGATGACCGATTGTAAGCGTGTATCGATTTGCAGCTAATATCCTGTCCAACTGTAAGACGTGCTTTATAAACAAGTCCATAAAACAACACTAAATTACTCGCAAAATATGAACCGCTTTTACGTTGCAAAGTCATTCTTCATTAAGTCATTCTTAAGACAATTTCCGACTGCTGGATTATATGTATTATGAATTTAATGAATAAGTTGGTACCATGATGTTCATAAATTTAACAAAGATAATACCTAAACTGCTGTTAGTTTCGTATTACGGTACATACCTATCTTTTACAGGAAGGTACATTGCAATTATTTTTACAACTGTAGAAAGTGCAGATGGATCTGAATTGGAAATCGGTCGATTTATAAAGTTTAAGCGTAACTTATTTCATACACGTGCTAGAGATTTTGCGTCAGACTGATAAGAAAATGTCATATTGTGTTACAAGAAAATAAAAATGATTAGAAAAGTCGATAGGAACAAATCCATTATTTACAAGATTTTATAAATATGTTTTGCCAATTCTACTATAACAAACCGTTCTATATACGTAGGCACGTACCTTACTAACCTGTTTGGACTACTAGAGGAGGTATTGAAATACTTAGCTTTGTGTTTTTCAGTTTATGCCAACGTTATTTAATATTTACTTCATTTTGTTACAGCTCCCACAGCTGGGAATAACACGGCTTTAGATTTATACGATGGTAAGTTATTTTATTACCTAGAAGAGTATTTTATTTATTATTTGATTTTGTACAAAGCTTTTATTACTTAGCGCAAAAACATTAATTACAAAAAAAAACAATTATTTTCTCTACTTTAAGGAAGTGCGATGTTTTGCCAAAGTTAACAAAACTTGATGTATTTGGACGATATGTAGCACTAATTCAAGTAGTAAGTGGATACATTAAGTACTTAACATAAATTAGGCACTCTACTTTCCTGTTTCAAAAGTTTGTAACGTTGCACAATTCGATACATTTGATCAAATCTTTATATTACAGAGCATTCAGAAGGCTGCTACTACAACTTTCAACATTATGGCGAGGGTGACAGAATCATGACCAATGAGCCTTGCCTTAATTGTACTTGCCACAACCGGATGCTGATGTGCTACCTGAGGGTATGCCCCTTCACCAAAGCTATTGGACAAGACTGTACGGTGGAAAAACGAGCTGATCAATGTTGCCCCATTGTCACATGTCCTGATGGTAATTTACCAACTTTTAATTTAAGTTTCATTAAACAAACACTTTACTTAATTATTTTAAATTAAAAAAACTTGAGATTTTTACCAAATTAACCATGAACCAATACTCAACTGAAAAAAACCATAAAGAGCAAAAATCGTAAATTTGTATACCTTATAAATAATTGTTTTGAATTCCCAGTTCCAGTTGATCTGCTCACATCAACATCTACCTCATCGCCAGCTGAATACGGAGGCACTGGTCTCGGCAAAGTAGATAACTACGGATGTTCAATAAATGGCAAATACTTCCCCGAGGGTGCCAAAGTACCACCGACGCCCAACAAGCCGTGCGAGCATTGTTATTGTATTCGAAACATGACGACCTGCGTGATGCAAGAATGTACGCTTCACGTGGATGGCTGTACTCCTATTTACCACAAAGATGTATGCTGCCCCGTCCGCTACTTCTGCGGTGAGTTTAATATTACTTAACTGTATACCCAACTTCATTATAAGGAATTGTAATACCTTCTTATTTGTTGAGGATACTTATGTATTATTATGGTCCTTATACTTTTAACATTACTGAGCCATAAAATTCTGACGCTTTTTTGTATTCTTACGATTGGTAATTGGTATTTCAGACCATCCGGAGGACGAAATGCCTGCTCTGGACGACATGACAACAACAGTTCGACCAACGCCAGGATTCTTATTAACAACAACGCCACCTACAGAAGAACCTACTACCCTCCCTGCAAAGAGAGACTGCATTGAAGATGATCAACTGTATTCAGATGGTGCTTTAATCAAACGAGAGAAACCGTGCGAACATTGCTATTGTATGAAAGGTGATATCGTATGTGTTGTCCAGGAATGTGGTACACCCATGGAGAATGAGGGCAAGAATTGTACTTCCCTGCCTCCACGTGAAGGTCAGTGCTGTCCTGACACATATATTTGCGAAGGCGATGAATTGAGCACTGAACCCAGTACTAATGCACCTTTAGCTGAAGTAACTACTTTAGTTCCTCCTAGAAGAGTAAGTGTTGAGGGTAGTGGTTACAGAAATGACGATGAATTACCTTATACCGAAGTGCCAACGTTTATGCCTGATATTGAAGGCAGTGGAGAAGAAGATTTTACACAAACACCAGTTGACAGTAATAAACTAGAACCAGAAAAAGAAACCACAGAAAAAGTTTTAGATGATAGATTTGCAACGGAAGATGGTGAATTTATTCCAAAAACAACACAAGCTTCATTGACTGAAACACCTGAAGTACCACCTAAAGTAATTGAAAACGAGGAAACTACAAGAAAAGATGATATAGAGGTAACTGAAAAACCACCAGCAGAGGAACAAGAAACTACATCTAAATATGATGCAACGACCACTGAGCCGACATTTATCGCTGAATCTACTAAACCTAGCGCTGACACAGAAGTAAAAGAAAGTTCTTCGACTGGAGAAACAGCTTCTGAACCGTCAAGCTCTGAGGCTCCATCTAAGTCGGATCAAGATGCAATTACAGAAACGCCAAACATTGAAACCATAAAAACGACAGTACAACCAAGTGACCAAGAATTAGTTAAAGAAACTTCAGAACCTCCAGTTGCAACAACACAAGGAGTCGAAAACGAAACGGTAAAACTTGAAGATTCTAGAAGAACATCGCCAGTTTTGGTTATGGAGACGACTAAATCGTCAGTAAATACTGGGGATGATGCGACTGCTCATACGGAAGGTACAACTGAAATACCTGGTTTTGAAGAAACTACACCGAAACCAAGTGATATTGACATAGAAACCGATCAAAACACTGTACCAGTTGAAACTGAAGAAGCAACACAACCATCTAAAGTTGATAAACTTTCCACTGATGAGGAATTAGAGCTCCCAAGTAGCACAATTACACCACTTACATCTGATGAAATCAGCAGCATCAGTTATGATAGAACTACCACGAGTAGTATGGAACAAACTGAAGATCTGACTGTTCAGTCTGAAGAAGAGCTAGCACATAAAACAGAATCTTCAACACCTGTATCCAAAGAGGATGAATATATCGCAACTACTGTACCTGCGTTCAGAAAAGAAGACGAAGCTACAACGTCTGCAGAAATTGCCACACATAAAGAAAGCGAGGAAGAATCTCCATCAACAGAGGCTGTAGTTACTCCAAGCTATGAAGAACCAACTACAGAAAAATCTACTTCTCACGTGCAAGAACTCGATGCCACAACCATTCCAGTACATTCTGGATTCGATGAAATTACTGCACCAAAAGAAACAACAACCGAATCTTTGATTGAATTGTCTACTTTTGCACATGAGATTGAAAAAGAAACGGTTACTTCTCAGGAAAATGTAATCTCTCAAGGGGAAACCACCACTGTTAATCCTGAAGATAATGAAATAGAAGAAGTTCCATCACCAGGAAGAATACCAGGAGAAGGTGATTGCCTTCTTGACGGTGTTACATTCAAAAATGACAGTATGGTACCATCTAATAACAAATGCTACTCGGATTGTAAATGTATTAGTAGTATAATCAAATGTGACCCGATAATTTGTAGTCCGCCACCAGAATATATGGACAATTGTCAACCGAGATACGATGCTCCTGACTCATGTTGTCCCACATATATCTGCGATCATGGAAAAGAAACGATTCCACCAGAATCCCACAGTCATATGGCAGGCACAGAAAGTCCAGTTCCATCACCTTCAATTGATTGCAATGGCGACCAATGCGAAGTAACTGATAAGGAATCACAACCTACGGTACCACCAAAAACTCCAGAAAGGGTAGGAAGCGAAGACTGTGAATCGGAATCATGCAAAAGTGCACCACAAATACCTGTACAGACATATCCTGAGGGATGTACTGGTAGTCAATGTACATTACCGGCAGAATCCTGCACTAATGGTGAATGTGAGATGTCATCACAGCCAGTAGATAGGATAGGACCCACCGAAGCCTCTAAGCCTTGCGCTAGTGCCGAAGGATGTGGAGACGTTTCGGTTCCAGTTCACTGTGAAGGTGATTCATGTTTGCCAGAAATTAAGACACCTCAAGAAATTTCTCAAGAGTGTCAAGATGAAGAGAGCTGCAAAAATGATGTTCCTGAAATCAGTTCTACATCATGCGATGGAGTACAGTGCGATCAGAAACCAGAAAATATTCCTTCTAAAGATTCTATTTCTGATAACATACCTCAACCTTGTGAAAATGAAGACGATTGTAAACAATCCCAAGTCCCAGATACCGTTATTCCAGTTTCACTAGAATCTGAAACAAATCAACCAGATAAGATTTGTTTGGAAGAAAATGGTTGCAAGACACCCGATGAAGCCACTGGAGAAGAACACATTGATAAAACGAAATTTACCTGTACATCCACAGAATGTTTGCATCAGAAACCGATCACACCTACAGATACTGTTGCGTCAAGTGAAACTCTAAGCACAGATGAACCAATTTCACAAGAGCAATCTACACCTCAGACACTCGAACACGTCGATGAAACTTTAACAACTTTACCTGAATTGCCAGCTAGCTTACCCGAAACAATATTTGAGACAACAACAACTGGTGAATCAAAAATATCTATCACGGATGATCGTTTTACAACTACTCCAGTACCTGGAACTGTTTCTGTTGAGTACAGTTCTGCTACAACAAAAGAGCCTGCAACAACAAGTTCTGGTATATCAGACTCGTCTCCACAACAAGATAATGAAAGTGAACTTGACGAAAAACTAACTGGAAAACCAGAACTAGACATTTCCACAGAAACTCCAAAAGATACATTTGATGAAGAGCCTGAATCGACAACTAAGTCTGCAGATATAACTAAATCTCCTGAAGAAAGTTCAAGTGATCAAGAACAAACTACTGTGTCGTCAGTTCTCTCTACGGTGTCAGATAAAGAAAAACTACCAGAGCAAGAACCGGAGACTGACGAAAAAATCACAGAACTTCCTTCACAGGTCACTGAAAAAGATTCTGAATTACCAAAAGCTACAACTGAACAAGTTATTAGTGTCACAGAACCACATAAAGTTGAAACTGAAACTAAAGAAATTGCGGCAACAGATACGCAGATAACAACTGAATCACCAGTTAAACTTGACGACGAAACATCTACGTCTGATTATGAAATAGATCAAACGGCGTCTATTCAAGATGTTACGGAAACGAACAGACCAGTGCTCGAAGAAGATGAATCAACAAATTTGATTCCAGATCGTTCGGGTGGGGAAGAAGAACCAGAATTACATACTGGAATGCCACCAATATCGGAAGTGACAGAAACTTCTATAAATGATACTGAAATGAAAGAGCCTGTACCGACTGAAATTTCAGAATCAGACCTTATGGTAATACAAACAACAAGTGTACCATTTGAAGAAACAGACACTGAGTCACCTGAAGAAACAGGAACCAAATCACCTGAGGAAACAATTACATCACAAGAACCAGAAAGAACAGAACAAGAAACAGAGACCAAAGCTCCAGAAGAAGTAATTCCTGATCTTGAAACCGAAACCCAGTCACCCGCAGATTTGGTCCCATCACTAGAATCAGAAACGGAAATACCAGATAAAATAGTACCAGAAACTGAGACTAAGGGTCCGGAGGAAGCAATACCGGAACATGAAACAGAAACCCAATCACCCACAGAGACAGTCCCATCACAAGAATCTGAAACAGAAATTCCAGATAAAACGGCACCAGAAACAGAAACTAAAGCTCCGGAAGAACTAATCCCTGAACAGGAAACAGAAACCCAATCACCCACAGAGACGGTTCCATCACAAGAATCTGAAACTGAAATACCAGATAAAATGGTACCAGGAACAGAAACTAGAACTCCGGAAGAAGTAATCCCTGAAGTAGAAACAGAAACCCAATCACCCATAGAGACGGTTCCACCACAAGAATCTGAAACAGAAACACCAGATAAGACTGTACCAGAAACAGAAACTAAAACTCCGGAAGATGCAATCCCTGAACAGGAAACAGAAACCCAATCACCCACAAAGACGGTTCTATCACAAGAATCTGAAACAACAATACCAGGACAAGAAACTGAGACAAAAGCTCCGGAAGAGCCAATTCCTGAACATGTAACAGAAATTCAATCACCCACAGAGATGGTCCCCGATCAAGAAACAGGAACTAAAGAACCTCATGTAACAATCTCAGAAAAAGAAAGTGACGTTAAAGAATCAGATGAAACACAAACCGAATTGCCCGATAAAACAACAGTTTTATATGAATCTGAAACTAAAGCTCCGGAAGTTACAATTTCATCTGAAGAATCTTCATCAGAGGAATCTGTAACCAAGACTGCAGCGGAAATAATCCCAACCAAGGAAACCGAAACATCCGATGAAGTAATCTCGTCAGAAGAAACACCAACTACGTCATCTAATGACATAATACCGGTACAACATATTGGTACTATAGAATCTGAAAAAACTATTTCACCGGAAGAGACATTCACCACAGAACCCCAATTCGTAACAGAATCTCCTGAATCAAGCACTTCTTCTTTACTTGACGAAAAAGAAAAGGCAACTGAGTCACCTATGTCACTAGTTACCAAAATACAACAAATAGACTCTACTACTCCCCAACTTGAAATAAGTTCAGAATCTAATGTAATACAAACAACGTCACAACCAGAAAAGGAAATATTAAGAGAAGATGGGAAACATACGGATAAACCTAAATTTGAAGAAACAGAAAAACCGGCAACAGATGCTAACTACCCCGTCGTTGAAGAACAAGCGCCAGTAACAGAAAAACAATCTGAAGATAAACCTGAAATCAATTCTGTAGAACAAGACGTAGAAACAGAACAGCCGGCCCTGATTTCAGTACCAGTAGATGAACCATCGCTGCCGAGTCAGGAAAGCACTAAGGAACCAGCAGGACAAAAGGAACCAGATGATAATATATCTCAAACCACTGAATTACCTGCAGATGTTCTACCTGAATCAACTTCTGCTGAGCCTGCCGTATCATCAGTACCTCCAGAAACTATAAATACAGTTGGAATCGAAGCTAGTACAGAAGTATCTCACGAGGAAACTACTTTAGGTCAGGATCACACACAACTTGATTTAGAAACACATCTACCAGAATACTCAACTCCAGAAATAACTGAAAAACCAACTTCTGAAATTGAACAACCCAGTGGACCTGACACCGAAGAAAAAGTAACTGATAAGCCAGAACTTCACACTGAGATACCAGATGTTCCTAAAGCAACGGAATTACCAGATCAGATGACTACAGAACAATCATACTTTACTGAGACACAAAAAATAGAACCAGCTTCTGAAACGACTCAAATGCCAGAAAAAGAGTCATTTGAGGATGAAACTACAGACAAAACCATCACTCAAGGACCTTACGAAGCTGAAGGCACAACGCGTACCGCGGAACCAACATTCAGTAAGGACGAACAGCCTACAGAAACTACAAAAATTGATTCTGAACAACAATCAAAGCCTCATAAAGAAGAACAATTACCTACAGAGTCCATCCCAATTGATTCTACACAATCCCTTATCGATAACGATAATACTCCTACAGAACCAACTCAAACTACAAAACCTGAACTTCAATTTTCTGAAACCACTCCATTCTTAGTTGAACTTGAAGAACATACTCACAAAATCGATGTAGAAGCACCGTCATCTGAGACACCTTCCGAAGTGTCGACGATTTCCCATGAAGATGACGTTACAGAAAAGCTACCAAGTTCTGATTTACAAACGGAATCCCCGGTGATTGAAAGTGAAACTTCTTCTATTCAAAAAGATGAAATATCATCTGAAGAATCCACTACACCATCAACACAATATATCGGATCTGAAATGACAACTGAGTCCACTCACTTGACACAAAAACCAATTTCCGAAATATCGCCAGAAACTTCGGAACCATCTAAACCTATTGATCAAGTTGGACCCGAAGAAGACAAAGCATCTACGCCAAAACAAGTGCTTCCTGAAGAAGAACTGACAACACTTATGCCTTCGACCGAAGCTGAGAAATCACCTGTAGAAATGCCTGAAAAAGAGGTCACATCACCGAAACCACAAAGTGTACCGGTTGAAACTACAGCACCGGAAGAGGAATTCATACCAGTCACAGTGAAAGCAACAACAACCAAATCTGAAGAGGAGGCGTCAACGCAATCACCACAATTCGATAAAACCACCAAATTGGAGGAAAAACCCAGTGAAATATCTACTACTACTCCTGCGTCAGATATTGCAAAACCGGATGAGTTACAGCCTACAGATGAAATTCCAGTGCCAGAAGATGAAAGTCACTTCCCTCCTTCTGGGGGCTATAATCAGGAGCCAGATTATGGGGACGAGGACCAAGCCTTTGGACCTGGAACGTGCCGATATGGAGGAAAAGTTTACGTGTCTGCTCAACAAATACCTAGAGATGATCCTTGTGATTTCTGTTTCTGCTTTAGAAGTGATATCATATGCTTGCAGCAAAGTTGTCCTCCACCTATTCATGGTTGTCACGAAGAACCGATTCAAGGATTTTGTTGTCCGCGATACGAATGCCCTGTGTCGATGGCTACAACTCTCAATGTCACCACAACCACAACCACGACCACCACTACTTTGCCCCCCCACTTCTTGCCCCATGCCTACAAGGGTGCGGCGCAAAGAAGAGGCTGCCAAATAAAGGGTCACACATACAAAGTGGGTGAAGTAGTGCGAGCATCGTCTGGACCATGTCTGCATTGCACGTAAGTAGTCTCTTCGCTCTTAGTAAATAACTACGAAATAAAATACAGTGGCACCAACAATACTAACGAAATTGTATTTTTGATTTTATAGATGCGGAGGTGACGGCCAAATGAAATGTGACCCAAAAGCCTGCACTCCAGAGCCCATGTTAAGACAAATGATAGCAGCTGCTGTGTCCTCCAAACGACGAAGATGAAACACCTTGGAGAGTCAGCTTACTAGCCTCAACTTGTCGTCACATGGAAAAGGACCTATGTGATAGTCTATCCATCTATTCTTCCATGCACAAGAATAATGCTCAAATTATCCCGATGGAATAGTGTTAGATTTCGTGTCATAATGTAGTTTTCGATATATTTTTATTTCACTTTTCATAAAGTGTCGTGGCACGTACAACTTATTATTGCATCAATTATGACATTTATGACTGTGATGAAAGTGTTTACTAATGAATCCTTTAAATTTTACACATTTTCAAATTAACAAGTCTTTGATCTAAGACTTATTTATATTATTTTATCTTTTATAACAAAAAAGTCGGTGCCAAACGGTAGTGCTAAGTTGTAAACGACTATGCCTTTGTGACAAAGATGTTCAAAATTACGTGAATGTCATAAAAAGAATTGTTTGACCAAAGCGAAGCTGTATACCTACTCTCATATAAGAAGTAAATTAAATCGACGTTCGCTCAAGCTTCGTGGGTCAATATAGATCGCCGAAATCTTGACCATTTTATAACATGTAAACTTAATTGTTTTACCGATATAAGTTTAGTCAATTTCTTAATATTTATACGATGTTATACAAAGGTCTAGTATCGTGTAAATGTAAAGTAACTTTTAAGGATCCCTGATGTTGTAAATGCCTTACTTAATTTGTAATAATTTATATATTTTAGGTGTATAGTACTTAAGCCATGTTTTGAGACCAGTGACTATTTTAATTTAGAAGTAAAACGAAGGCCCGACGCGGACGAGAAAAGTGTGGGTCGACGCCTAATACAGCCTTGGCCTGCGCTTTTCCGCTGCACACGCGCAACATGCATTGTAGAAAGCGACCCTTAGCCTACTTGTTTTCTCCAATTCGTGAAGCGCCCTATTTTTACTGGCACTTATTAGTGATAGCTAGTGGCCAACATTTTAATCGTTTTGTAAAGAACTTTTACAATATGTTAAATTATTAAACGCATATTGTAGAATCTTTTGTAACTTTTGATAATAAAGTGCTGGTAGAATTTAAAAGTTCTTACACAGATCGAGATAGATACGGAAGTTAAATAGACTTTGCGATCGTTTACTAAATACTTGCATATTAGCGATTGCATTAATTCGTACCAATCTTTTTCTGTATCTTGCAGGTTGTAGTTTCTTCTTTTATTTATTTAACGTTGTAGACCATAGTAATAAAATTATTGATTATATCGCGATGATGATATTGAAAATTACGAAACAAAAATCCACACAAAATATATAATGAAATTGGTTTCGTTTAATTATAATTACCGAGTCTAGTATCGTCTAGCATCTGTGCAAAATGAGTTTTAAATAAAATATCTCAAACGAACTTGTGTTTAATATTATCACTAACAATTTCCTGCTCACGGTTCCTACCCTACAAACCTCAGATTTACCCTTAGGTATCCTAAAATGGCTCCGATACGTAAAATACCTTTTAATACTGAATAACTTATCAATCAAATATCTCTCCTTACCAGGACAAACTAAGAGCTATAAACATAACAGAAAAGGAAAAGATTTCTCGCAACTTTTAACGTCCAATTTTTTTTTACTTTTAAAATCTTTTTACGTTAATGTTATCGTTCAACTTTTAGTACGTAGTTAAATTATACCTATATTTTGAAAAGATCGTCATTTGGTATTCTAATTTAGAATTTTAACATATTAAAAAACCATTTTATGCCATAGTAGACTATTGTAATGCTCTAATCAATTCTCTTATTAAAAATCCTTATTAAACTCTTAAAGCTGAGTTTTAAACTGACCGCGCCCGTAACGCAATCTCGAAAATTTCAAGCGCAACTCAGTGGTTTAGTCACCACATATGGACTATGTGACTCGTATACACCCGAGCCGAGCTTTTACATTCCATGACAACGTTACAACCTAACTCCGCTAGATGTCGCATTCGTATTCATCGAATTTGCTCTAATTTTTAAACAACGATAAAGAAAAAAAATATATTTCGTGTACGTAGTTACTTGCTGCTTCCACAGATGCCCTTAATGTACACGCCTATGATTTACTCAAGAAACGTAAGCAAGCTTATCGTTCGTTAGCGCGTTTTATAAACCTTATTTAAACGTAGGTACCTACTGAATATTTGTAGCCAAATAAATAACTTTATATCATAAAATACTATTAAGGACCAAAAGACGAGTAAATAAAATACGTCTTTATGGAATTTATCATCTTGACATAATATTTCTTTCCATTTAATTTTTAATTAATCAAAGTAGGTAAATAGCAAACTATTTGATTCGTTTATAGACAAATTTCCAGAAAATAATCTCAAACTACGTATACAACCTACATATTCAAACAGTGTAAATACCTGTTCTTGAAGTTGCTCCTGCAACTCTCTTCAACTTTTCTACTTTTTGTTCAATAATCATAACATGGGAATGCCACCCTGTACTGCCGGATGTAAGTTATTTTATAGTGCCCAGAATAAAGTAGGTACCTATGAACATAATTTATTTACTTTTAATTTGTACTCTTTAATTTATGTTTTTGTATAAGGAAGCAACAAAATCTAAACCAATTAAAGTATTCTTTAGTCAATGTATTTTTTTTAGTTCAATATCTAATGTTATTTAGGTAGTAATTACACGCAAATAAATATGAACTTGGTTATTAATTTTCTGAAGTATACAAAAAACGACGTAATAAAACTAAGGAATAGATTGGTTGAAAATATATCTTGGTAAATAACGAGAACAGTAGAATTTTGTGAGTTGTTTCACACTGATCGTTATTTTTAAGACGTAATTAATCATCTATAATACTACAAAATGCAATTTGATTTTAAAGTTTTATGGGCACATTTTTATTCTAGGGTCCTTTCTAAAACGAATAAATGCCTTCTAAAACTAATCTCCATAAGTTATTTTACACAATCCATTTTTCATATTTTCATAAAGTATGTTAAATCAGGATCAACAGGAATGTCCACGTTATTCTCAACAAGCTATTTGTTACCTATGTAGAAATATGTACCCTCAATTTGAATAACTCTGTCTCTCTCCCACCAATACCCATTCGGCCTCTGTTTCACTCTATCCCATTACTTTTATATTGTTCGCTAACTTTCTTGTTTGTATAAGCAAATACACGTATTTGAAAGTTTGTATATTTGTAGATTGTATTATACAATAATAAGTACCTAAGTATACTCCTTTTGTATTGTATTAAAAATATTTCAAAGTTTTATTAGATTGTTTAGAACTTTCTCTTTTATCTACTTAATATTGATTTGTTCAACTAATAACATTGATAGTAGGTGAAGATGATTTAACTTATAGTTGCTTTTAGTTGTATTTGTATGTATATATTTCTGATTAAATAGTTAGTCCTTTATCTATATTGTTGTAGGGAAAAGGAAAAAAATGTTTGAAGCTGGCTCACTCAATCCACACGCACGCCGTTATTCTAACAATAAGACTCATCTCTTCAATTTATTGACGACGTAGATGCCTTCAATAACATTAATAAATATACATTAATTTTACATCCAATTATGTAATAAATTAATGAAATATTTTAAAAATTCTTCCGCACTAGATACCATTTATTCCAATTTTCCTATCATCGGAATACCGTAAAATCTAAATTTTACAATAAGATCTAGCTATAAACTATCTCTTTGATATAAAAGTAATCTATATTAATCGAATATATTAATCTAATCTAATCTAATCTTAATCACCTAAATACGTGACATTGTATTTTATTGAAAAGCGTAGACGGGGTTATATCTCAGAAGGTATGAAGTTTTATATAGATAAAGTTAGATGACTAGAAATCTTAGTTTATTTCGTAGCATTTAATTCGTCGAGACAATTTTAATGACCATAAACAATTACTTTGACTTGGACTGCAAATAAAACAAATAAAAATGATGATCGCTTATAGACTTCATATAAAAATATTTACAACATTGTAATTATTTAAAATTAAGTACCGTATTTATTTTAATATTATTTACTTTGTAATATTTACTCTAATTTTAGATCTGTGCCGTTTGTTTAGGGTTGAATTAAAAATTACCAATCAGATGGATTTATTAAAAGTAAATAAGAATGATAACAGATCAAATGGTGTGATCTATGTAAAGGTAGGATGGTGGCGACCGGTGTGCGACCGGTTGACGTGTGGCGTGTGCAGTGTCGTGTGGCTTGTCCGCGGCGTGCTTGTCGCGTCTACGGGCTGCGCGCTGCGGGCTCCGCGGAGTCCCGTGCACCCACCATCCAAGCCGCGGCGCCGCCCCGCTCCGTTCGCGGTCTCCATGGCGACCAGCTCAAATGACGTATCGATCCCGCTGGGGGGCGGGGGACCGCGGGGTGGCGCCGCTCCACCCGCCGCCGACCCCCTTGCACCCCTGCCACTGCCACTCGACCGTTGGCCCATGCAAAATGACGGATGTAAAGTTTGGATATACCTCCTTGGAAGGAAATGATATTTTCATTAAAATGAAAATGAGGTAATGTTTTTGATTTATTCCCATTTATAAAATTCGTAGGAGTAGCGTGCTCTATTTCTGGGTTTTGGGGTGCACGCAGAATTGTTATAAGGATTTTAAGTATTTCACTGCTTAACTTACTAAGATAAAAGATATAATATTTTTGCAATATAATATACCTACATATCTAAGTATTAAAAACAAAGATTAAAACATGCCTCTTCTTTAAAACTAAACGTAAGTACATTTCCAATTTTACTAAACGACAAGCACGTCTGATCGTTATGCCGTATCACAGTATTAAGTGATCGACTCTACATTCATACAATGACCGCATTTACTCGTAAAAAGCATTACACTTTTATTTATTTATTACGCTTTTATACAAATAAGGAATAGCTAAAGTTTGAGACCTTATTATTGCATTATACACACATTAAAAAAAACACATTATTTTTAAAGAATCAATCAAATCAATTTGGATATTATTTACTGATAGCTGATTTATTACCAAACTCCATGTAAATACTTATTCATATCGCAATCAATATAGTTCAATCTAGTTCATGTGGGAACATAATAGATACGTTTCCTAAAAGATATGAGTAGTCCAGCTAGCAATAATACCCACCTCCATCCGGAAATGCGGACCCAAACTTTGATTAGTTCACGATATTAATTTTGCATTGCAACTGCTCGAATGCAATTATAAAGTAACTTCAATCTGTGTAGAGATTATGCAGGTGTGCGTCTCGTAGAGATAATTTCCCTATCTACAATAAGGCAGAAGTTATGTAATAAAAATAATAATAAAATCACAATCAACGCTCTGAACGTTGGGAAGGTTTTCTTAATTCATTCTATTTACCCAAGTTCTGTGCTAATCTCATCTATATATATAAAAATGAAACCCGTTTTCCGTTGTCACGGCATCACGCCTGAACGGCTGGACCGATTTCGCTAATTCTTTTTTTAAAATGTTCATTGAAGTCCAAGGATGGTTCTTACGGTGAGAAGAATTCGAATAATTGCCGGGAAAGCCCTAAAACAGACCTTTTCTTTTTCCCATACAAATGTTTTCTTACTAAAATGTAGAGTCAATTTGAATTTTATTCCTACGCAATAAAGTTCATTCTAAGGCGGGACGAAGTTCGCCGAGACAGCTAGTATCTTATATAATTTCATTCAGGGTGGAAAAACATGACAGACATCCGTGGTCCACCCAAGACAAACATCGACAACAGCAAGAGGATAATAAGGAAAACAGTAGTTACAAATAGAAAATTTGTGGTCAATTGTTCGCTAATCTTAATTAACATCATCCATAGCCATAAATGCCCCCCAGGAACAATAAGATGCTGTTTTCGGAAGCCTTTTCTTTTAACATGTATGGGTAGGTATAATAATTAATAAATACCTATATTTTATACAGCATTTCAGTATCTGCAGATCTGTTTCATTTAAAAACACCAAATAGATAGTATTTTCTCTGGCACCCGAACAACCTAAAAACAGCAAAGCAAATTACAGCAATTCGGAATTATTTTTAAATTTAATCATTGCCGTGTTTAAACGTCTCTTCTAAAATTTTGTTTCAAACATTAACATAATTAAGTGGTTCTCAAAGTTTTCCCATTATAAACTTAGCGAGAAATTTTATTTTTCCCTCAAGTCAGCCGGCGCTGTGTGCGAGTGTAGCCACGAGCTCGCGAATTGGATTTTGCAATGTGTGCGTGAACCTACTTTTGCCGGGAGAACAGGAAAACCTTGGAGATTCATGAAATATTAATACGAAACGCCTGAAAAAGTCATTTCTTAACGTAATCTAAAGTTATGTTGTACGGACGTAATGTGGAATCGAGTGGAAGTAACGTCTGATGAAATGTGATTACACCACATACATTCTACGTACAAGTCAATATCTGACTTCTATACATACAATATCAGAAAAGAACACCTTTACTTAATGTTACATGTACATTAAAAAATACTTCCTTTGCCTACACGAAATACTTATTAAGGATTTAAAAAAGCTTTATGTTCTGAAAATATTACGTAGGTATTTACCTATTAATAAAATCTGTTCTCTATTCGTTATTCGCTAGTTAGTTATTTTATCACATAATTCTAAGTATGAAAACAACAACAGTATTTGGAAAGTTTTGAGACAAAACAACTCTATCGATTCTAGTTTCAGTCATAACGTCTTCCCTCCATGCGAACTAAGAAATATAGATCTTCGAGAGCAAAACCTGTACTAAATCACTAGTCTACATTATTACGTACATATAATTTTGCGATCAGCAAATTCGCCTTCATTGTCCTGTGATTAATGCAGAGTTACTGTTATTCTGTAAAATTAATTAATTACTACAAAATAATAAACTTTAAACTGGTTAACTACTTTATAGCCAATTACTCTTTAAGAACAAGAGTAAAATCTCATGAAATATGTAAATATTGCTTTAATGAGTATTTCGTAATATTGTGGAACATAACTGTGTCAAGTCATAAGTTATAACTTTCAATATATGTAGTTAGTTCGACATTTTGTAATATTTGTGTTTAGTTACGAAGTCATTAAGTACAGTTAACAATTTCTCTTAGGAACCGGTTTTGGTCGGTACTAACTTACCTCCGACTTATTACTTAAACTGGTTGTTTCATGAGATTAACTAAGTAACCATATTATTTCGTCCTACGCTTATAGTCGGACATTTTAATTCCACGGAACATAACCTATCCATCCATGAAATAAATGACTAGGTTATCCTTATAAAAATAGCCTGTCGTGATTTACCAATGCTATAAAATGTTGTGCAATAGTATGATTATTATTATTACACACTTTTTCTTAAATCACTTGTCTCAATTCGAGAAATATACATATAAGATTAAAAGCTCTACATCTGAGAAAGTCACTATTTAAGTAGTAATCTGTAGCACCAGTGAGCGAACCTCCCTTGCGGATGGACTTTTTATATTGATTGAACCTGAGCTTTACCTCCCCTTATATACAAAATAGGTATCACACCATTCTCACCATAATATGTAATGTCAAACTTGGTCAAACCATGCAATTGTCATATGCCAACGCGTATGAGCCCTTAATTCTATATATTTCGTTAAATTAGACGTATAAAAATAACTTCTAAATATTACGAAAATCAATTAACTGTGTAATGATGAAATACCCGCATACGATCACATTCAATAACCGATAACGTCAAACTTTAAAAGGGTCATTATAGAAACAATAAAGCTTTGTTTGGGTATCATTTATCTACTTATTTGTTGGTGCCTTTACATTTAACATTGAACTGGTTACCTTATTATTTTTAAGAATGGCATTGATAAGATATTTCTTAATTTATAAATAAAATATATTTGAAAAGTAGGTACCAAGGTACCTAAACATGTGTGTGTGTTTATAGAGATAAACCTAAATAAACAAGTCACATTAAGATTCAATCTGCAACCTTTATATAGATAGGTACATTGGCAATAAATTGGTATCTAGTACATATTATAACAATAACAGCAATAGATATAAGTAGTTATAGCTCCGGGATGTTAAGATTAAAAAAAACCCATAGTTAGATGTGCCTACATCGAGATTTAATATTAAAATTTAATTAATAAATCTATGTCCGGAAAACGTATAGCCCAGTCACAATAGGACGGGACATGTCGATCCCTCCGCCGCCGCCCGCCCTCGCCCGCGCCCCTCACCCTGCCGTCCGCGCTGGAATGCCCATTGTTCCGCCGATATGATGTTTATAGCAAGCCACTTTATGTCAATATGTATTTTTGTCCGAAGAATTGGATTACTATTTCGAAAGCAAAATATACAATGTATACCTACCTAGGTTCTAGGTACAGACGTGTGTGTTGTGCAATGGAAATCATTGAGGGATTTCCCATTGGGAACATTCATATTTTTACAAGTCAAGAATCTAGATCAAGTCTATGTCGTAAATATGTAACTACTAATATGTTACTACCTACAATGCGTCGGATGTTCCAGGCCACATTCATATCTGTGCTACATACTATCTACTTAAATGCGATACCTATGCTTTTCACAATTTGTCAGGTCGACACCGAGAAGCCTCAAGAAGAATAGATGAGGCAAAGCTCCGGAGACGTTTGCTGTGAAGACAAATGAACAACGACAAATCATGTTTTTGACGAGTCAAGAGGCGAGGCGTGGAGACAGTGAGTGTAGTGATATAATGCGAGCCTTAGTTGCATGGACATTATAATGTTGTTGTAGTGAAGTTATTAGTGGTTGAATCGGGCGAGAGGCTCGGGCGAGCGCAGCTGTCAAGGCCAACTGAGGTCACTCCTCCGACGCTCTCGGAGCCGCGATGCCCGCGACCGGTTCTACAATTTTTAGTTTCTTTTTATTTTCATTTTTGTGTACACGACGCTGAGACTAAACATTGTTTGTACGACTCAGCCAACACCGGATTAAACTTTTGTTGAATAGTTAAACTTGAAGAAATTACCTACTTGCATATTTTAATATTACTACATAGGCATTATGAGATAATATAACAGAGATAGGTTAATATAATTGTAAATAAGGCTTCGAATATTCTACCTAGCTAAATGTTTTTACATAGAAATCTCGAAATTGGGGTCATATTACTGTTTACAAAAAGAAATAACATACATTAAAAGTCTTGTTTAAACTAAACAGAATAACTATTTATAAGTATGATACGTAACTGGAATTGTTTATTTTCCCAGAAAGTTTATTTTTCTTGATTGGTTGATAGCCTGCAGATGGCGTGCGCGTCTGTGGTGTTCACACTCTGTATGGTTTCATTTCGAAAGATGTAAACATAGCACCCTCGTCCCATAGAATTTTTACACGCACTCGAACTGTAAATAGCAACACACGTGTGTGTTGTGTAGTCGAGATCATTGTGGGGTTTCCCATTGGAACGCCCGTCGCATTACTCGTGTCTCGTTTGTAGAATCACTAATTTGCTTTTAAATTAATTGTATGCCGATTTAATGTCCACAATACGCGTAACAGAAATTTGATAAACATTTGCAAGTATTTCGCGCATACTAGATTAGGCGTCTACGTAAACCTGTTTTAAAGTATATTGAAAAGTTATTTAGAAAACGTATAAACATCGAATGAATCCACCCAAACGCTCCCTAAGGTTGCTTAAACTCTACTTCGAAGGTACCAACTCTACACACTTAACTAATTACAACACGATACTTATAAGAAAAGCACTCTATCTTCAATGTTGTTTAAAAAGCCTGTGAAACTACAGTCAAGTAATCAAATGAAATTATGATTCATAACATTTAATTGCAAATTGTAGCATTCTTAAGACATTCATGCTTCGGCAAGTATGTGTACCACTTAGGCAGCGTCCAAGCATTGGAAATGCAGAGAAATATCAACGAACTGAAGAACAATGGAGTATTATGTGGTAATAGTGGAAATATATTCGTTTGCTTATGCGTGGAAAAAAGTATCTAAACAAATCGCGGCATTGTTACCTACCCACAACAGAGTTAAAACAACTACTTAGTATTATAAACGCGCATAATGACTATATCTGCTACTGTTTACTCTGTTTCTGTTAGCTTTCTCTGTAATTTACTTATACATACAAATATGAGCAGGAAAAAGGCTAATTAAATAATTCAATGGAATTGAACCAATAGGTACCACTAATAGATCACTATAACTGAAAAAGATGAGGGTTGGAAAAACCAACCGCAGAATATTCATCGGTCATTCACTTGCCAGTTAAATTATTTATAACCGTAATAAATTACGTAATTGGTCGTTTTATTCAAAGTCACGTGCAGCTAAGAGTCACACTTAGCGGCCAGATATTTTTTATCTTATCCTGGTTCGGGACAGAGAACCGAGCCTGTAACCAATGTAGAAACACCCCCTTCGCCCCCTCACTGTAACCGCAGGCGGGCGATACAAGGAAAGGTTTTGACTCGGCCGGAGATCTTGCGGCCTGGTTGCGTTTAAGGCTTCGGGCGAGTAACTTGTCGGGGTCATAACCTGTTTGCGACCCCTCCCTGTGGGACCACGGAACTCTCTGTACTTCGGTGATTCGCTTCTACTCACAAACAATCAAAAATCTCAACAGTTACGGTTATTTATTGCATGAAATACTTATTTTTTACGTATCTTTTATAGCAGAGATTCAAAATGGGTCAATCAGACCAGATGTTACAAATTTTCCGTTGTGCTCAATTCTTGACAGAGAGACTATTTTTAATGCATAGACTGCAAACAAACTATGCAAGTAAGTTAAAGTTCATATACCTAGTACAGTGTACTGAAACAATTTAATTTTATGAAATGACATTTTATGAGTAATATTTCAGTAAATAAATGTTATTTCCGTCCAACCGCAGCGAGCGAGTACCGGGGAAGGCATAAAATTTAAATTGGCTGGAATAGTCGATTTGAGTTTGTTTGCGTATGGCATTTGATTTGTTGAAATGACGTCGAGCTGTGTTGTATTTATTGTGTAGTGTTCTGAGGGCCCTGGATATTGTTAAGGCACACAATGCGAGTGCAGCGGGCCGTTGTGCCTTGTGAAATGTTGCACGACTACTTTTTTCGTCTGGATTCTACACTCACGATACTCGTTTTTTAAGCCGCGAGCTCGAGATGTACAGGTTTATCTGTTTAAAATTTATTAACATCGAGAAACAATTTAAAACCTTTTCTTCAGACGGCCCATGAGCGATTCTTGATGAATACCATTATAACGTATTGCGCGTGTTTGTATAGCTTTTATTATTTCTAAATTTATCTGTCTGGTCTTTAATTTTACTTGCAAAGTGATTTCTAGAAAGATTTATCTAGTCTTTCACTTGTAATAGTTTTAAGGTTGAAATTACATCGATACTTATAATTTACTCGGGAAGGTTGATTCTATTGCCGATAATTATTAGTTCCCTTCGCCGCTAATCACACAAGTATCCATATCGTTGATAAATAATTACATGTGTATGGCTGTCTAAGGTCAAACTTGTAATATAATTCTTAATAAGTAATATTTTTCTAAAACCTGTCTCTCGTTAAGATAATATTCTTATAATATTTATAAACAAAACCTCGGCAGGTATGGAGCTTTTATAATCTATATATATAAAAATGAAACCCGTTTTCCGTTGTCACGGCACCACGCCTGAACGGCTGGACCGATTTCGCTAATTCTTTTTTTAAATGTTCATTGAAGTCCAAGGATGGTTCTTACGGTGAGAAAAATTCGAATAATTGCCGGGAAAGCCCTAAAACAGACCTTTTCTTTTTCCCATACAAATGTTTTCTTACTAAAATGTAGAGTCAATTTGAACTTTATTCCTACACAATAAAGTTCATTCTAAGGCGGGACGAAGTTCGCCGGGACAGCTAGTATTAATATAAATAACATGATCTACATTGTAATTACTGGTACCTACTTGAAAAGGTAGGTACTTACTACAAATTAAATATACCTAACCGACTAAAAAACAAGCTCAAAATCACATAATTACACTGGTAAAGAAATGTAAATAAAAACATAATTAATTACAAAACAAAAAGCTCTTAAAAGCTTTCCTTTTCGAAGTGAGTTGGGGTGTGGGGTGGCTCCCCTTCGCTTCTACGCAGAACTAATTTCGCTGTAGATATATGTTATATTCATATTTTCCCTTGAAGTATTTCAAAGTAATCAAAAACTTTCAATAAATTTTATTACATTATTGTTTATGTAAGTAACTATAAATTACTGAGATATTTTTGTATAAAAGAGATGAATAGTGACTTTTCTACGTTTACGTAGGTAATATTAACAGCCGACTATGTTATACACCGCATTGACTAATGAAATTGAAAATAGTAAAGCAAATTTTCTTAAAATTTGGGCCATCTCTGTTCCGTTGAAATATTGTGAGTTATCTATTTGGTTGCGCGCCGCCGCCGCAGGAATACACTGCGCAAAGCTTGCTAAAACGGTGTCTTCCGGGACGTCAATAAAAATATGGGACTCCAGATTGGAACACAACTAGTACTAAAATAATAAACATTACGATAGATATATATAGATAAATCGCACATTTTCGACGGAATTGTGCTATCTCCATGAAAAACATAAATTAGAACTTAGTTATTGTTCTAATTAATTCTTATAAAAAGTTATCCCTTAATCTTATTCAAACCTCCGACCCAGCAACAATTAAAAAGTTGTAACTAAAACAAATCCAATTAGACTGAATGAATATTTATTAAATTAGTCTTTATTTGTTAGATTTTTTCAGTTGTAAATTGGAGTTGTATGAAGGAGTCCCGGCGCGGGCCGCGGAGAATAACACATGGGGTGCAGCGGGGGCGGGCGGGGGCCGCGGGGCGCGGGCGGCCCACTGAAAAGTGCGCGGGTGGGGCTGAACAAACTCGCGGGGACGTTCCAAATGAGATCCACACTTTTTAAATATTTCGCAATATACTTATTTTACACATCACAGTACCAATAAATCTCGAAAATATAGATTTATTAGTTATTACACGCCATACTTTACTAATAACAAGTTATTAAGTACTGTTAACTGTACTCCAAAAGTGAAACGTTATACCTGCGTGTTTCCGATAACAATGGCAATTTCTTACTAAGTACCTACATATGGTTTTATCTAAGTAAGTAGATATTTTCTTTTGTTTTCAGAAACAAAAGTTCAATTCAAGTGTTTCTCATGTAAGTATTTATTTGTTAAGTGAGTTTTCATTTAATATTTATTTTGAACCAAATTTTACAAAGACATAAAATCACTAAGTTGAAAATAAAACATGAAAAACAGCCACTAAACTAGCTGTAAAAATACAAAGCATTAAAGATAACAGTCTGTACTATAGAAAGTGTGTCACATTCACGTTCGAATGAAGACGCATCCGGTCGTAAATCTTATGTAAAGTATTCACGATAAGGTTACAATTAGTAAAGTAATAAATAAAGGAGTAAGGTACCTTATAGTTTAAAAGTGAAATAGTGTGTATTAATTTATGAATAAAATGTTCTTTACGAGTTTAAACCAAGCGACAGGTATAAGGGAACTCTACTCTACAATTTCAAAACAAACTTATTCTTCGCGTCTCAGTTTGAGCGCCCCTCCAGCATGTACTCTCAAATAGGGGAACAAGCATTTTAGCATTACCCCCGTGCACAACTCTTCCCGCGGGGAGGGGGTGGGCCCACGGCGACGTAAAAATCAATATGCTGGAGTTGTTAAATCACGCTTATAAACGAGCACTCGTCTTCGTTTCGTTGCTGAAATTGCTTAAGTAAGTATATGAGTATAGTTTTCATTGACAATCGTAGAAAACCGTGGATTGATCGAGCAGAATTCATTCCGCCGAACCATAACCTCTGATACGCTGCCTCCTATCGGCAATTTCAATACCATTGTTTTTTTTTGTTTACTATAACATTCTACCTCTACCGAACATACTAAGTAAACATTACTCCATTCTGGAAAGATTTATATTAAAAAGTAATATTAAGAACATAGTTCTATGTTTGTACTCATATCTCCATAAATAGAAAGAAATCATGAGCACCGAGTAACATAAAATGATAGCATTTAATAAATACTTAGATGGTTTTCCATTATTCCATCTGAATTAAATGCATAAGTTTTTTACTGGCACTGCCCCAAACAAACTACTACAATACAACACAACAGAATAATGCAATCGTTTCATACAATAACAGAGCTATACTTTCCAAGTGTTACTTATCTGATGGCAGAACCCTTTGATCTCATTAATCGAGAGCGGAATTAATTTAAAAAGGTCAACTGGATAGAAACAATGGTCGCCTTCGCCCGCGGCGTCGATATACCACAACTCGCTCCAACTTTAATTTACTTTTCGTCTCATAACAATCTTGCTTGTGTTTTTATTATCAGTAAACAAACAAATATACATTTTATATTACTTACTGTCGAACAAACAATTTTAAAATATAATTGTCGATTATGTTATAAAAAAACAATTATAAAAATCTAATGTCTAAACACGAACTGTTATTGGTTAAATTACCAGAAAATAATTTCCAAGGATTATAATCCTAAGTTTTTTAAATTGCTTTGTTTGACTTCAATTAAAATCGGATAACACGCAACTATAATACTTTTTATGAGTAAATGAACCAAATGTTTGCTTAGAATATAATATAAAAATGGCAATTGTACTGTTATTTATTAGGTATAGGTACAATAAATAACTTGGTCAAATAAAAATTGCCAGCCTAATATAAGTATTTTGAATTATAGCTAGAACGTAGGTAATAGGTACTCAGTTGAAAATGAGCTTTTTATCTGCAGCCTATTTAATTAGACAGCTATCTTCGTTCGAAAACGCGACAAGTGTACTGAAAAGAATTTCCAGAATACCCAAATATATTTGGTAAAACGTTCGTCGCGTATTCGCGTCACGTCAACGGTTGTCGTGGTGTTCTGAGGAAAAATGCTCAATTCCTCAAGAGGATGGAATTCTAAAGTAGTTTTATTGAACTTTTATAACGTTTAACTTTCCTAATGAGAGCTTGTATTATGCAAATTATATTTTTTTGGGTTTCACAATTTTTCATCGTTATAACGCCTTAAGTGATTGAAAAAATAGTTAGATAATATCAAAACTATGAGGATATTAAGATATCATCGTGTCAAAAAGTATTTTATACATTTTTGAATGCGAAAAAAACATGATACGAGGATATCTATTAGCTCCCGGGATCCTATTTCGGTGCCCATTAAAGTCGGCTGACATAAAAAATATTGCGCACGTTAAAAACATATACTTACCTACCTAAAGCTTCAATTCAAATAAACTTATAAAAACTTTTCAGTAGATATTCCAACACAAATGGTAAAACGCTATCAATTCAAAAGCTTAATGTAGACTTCTAAGTAAGTAGAAATTTGGCTTTCAAATATAAAATAAATATGAAGGGAAACATAATTAATTCAAACGAATATACTTACACCCTGCTACAGAGATTACGAGTGTGTGCATGTACTTACACATTGGTACAGCTCGTGTGTGTGCAAACAAGCTACGTCAATAATATAAAAGATATAGGTACGTATATATTTTGTATTGTTGTGTTCGTTTAGATCTGACTTGCGATTGCTTTTCAGTTTTAAATGAACATGGATTGCAAACTAAATATACTTAATAGGACGTTGTTTTATTAAAATAAGATTCAGTACAGATAGATATAAGGATTTATAAACCACTTGTATGTAGGTTGTACCTAAATTGGATCCATTTTGATCCATGTTTTATTAGCAATATATGAAGTTTTTGAAACCCTGTATACATAAATGATTTTGTTTGCTATGATTGCAAATCACAAAATAACATAAGAGGCAAATCGGTATAAATAATATTAAACAAATACCTACTTATATTATTAATAACTGTCATATGGATGCAGATAGAGCCAAAATACTTACCAACTAAATTCAAAGTTTGAAGAAAAAAGAAAAATGTTGCATATTATTACATACATTATTACATTACAAAATATATTGATTTACGACAGTGTACTCTAAGTAATTTAATTTGAGCAAAGAGGGAGAAAGTTTATACAATATTATTATTATCTCGATAAAACGTGAAATAGTTACCTAAAAGTAAAAAGTAATATTACTTGTCCCGTTAAAGTGGGTCACCCCGAGGCCCCCCGGCGCCCGCCCCCCTCCTCCCGCGCCTCCCGCGACTCCCCCATTCCCCCACTCAACCCCCAACATTCATTGTGCCGCAATATATTTCTTTTTATGTGCAAACAGAAAAGTCATTTATTTAAATTTTCTCACGAATTCGCATCGCAATTTTATTTTATTATATTATCTGTATCGCATTTAGAGCGCTCTGTATTTCGTTTGATGTACTCTAATGCGATGTATGGTGATAAATTTGTAAGATCTTGTATAAGATCCTTTGAATACGACCTTAAAACTTGATAAGAAAATTCCATAGATGAGGCTCGAGAATGTACCTGGTCTGTATTTGCATTAAATTGTTTTCTATGAAACTCATCTATCCTTTCCTCGGCATTTGCGTCATCGCTGTTTTGTCCCTAAATAATTAAATTCAGAGCTCTCGGCGAAGCTCGAAATCGTATTAAACTCAATTGCATTGCAAGATCACATTTTCCGTTTATGTACAGTTCTACGATCATTTTAAGCAAAGAGACTACATTAATTATTTAGCAAGTTTATGAGCTCCAAAGATCAAAATATATAATTCTAGCCGTTTTTATGGGGTGTCCTTTGACTTCCCTAATATCATTTGTCCTAAGACTATTTGTTATCATACAGTTGTACTACGTTAATTTGTCCTAATTAACACTTGCCCTAATGTAAAGCTTGACCTAATAAATATTTATCCTAATGTTAATGTGAACTAATTTCCAATGTCATAACTTACAAAATCACTATTAAAATTTGTCAGACAATTTGAAATCACCACCTAAACCGACTCGGATAAGTTAGGTTCAGGTTTTTTTTTTATGACAACCCAGAAAATAGGTAGGTGACAGACCTAAATGTAGGCAAACCGACACCAAAAGGTCAGGTTTAGGTTATTATTTTTTTATGACAACCCAGAAAATAGGTAGGTGACAGACCTAAATGTAGGCAAACCGACACCAAAAGGTTAGGTTTAGGTTTTTTTTTATGACAACCCAGAAAATAGGTAGGTGACAGACCTAAATGTAGGCAAACCGACACCAAAAGGTTAGGTTTAGGTTTTTTTTTATGACAACTCAGAAAATAGGTCTGTGATAAGCCTAATTGACCATGACAAAAAAATCTAATTGATAGGACAAGTTATATTATAGTAAACAGATATTAGGTTATATCATATTAGGATAAACGTTATTAGGTTAAGTTTATGAGGCTAATTTGCTTTAGGACAAAAGATGAGTAGTACAAATAATAGTAGGGATTGTGAAATTAGGATCAAAAATGTTAGGGATCCCAATATAGACCCAAGTTGATCAGAAATCTTGATACCCGCTTCAGTTATTATAGTTATCATTAAAAACGCCAAGGAGTATAATTTATTATACCATGAGTGAAAAATTAAAAGTTAATGTTGTTCAATTACGAAGAAAATACGAAATACTATATTTAGAGTAATGAATACGTACCTACTTTAGTTTGTAGTAAGACGACTCACCCTAAACAGCAATCCCAACGCCAGTACAGTAAGAAATCCACAGGAAAGAAAGACCACATTTGGGTTGACTTTTTAAGTTTGTACACTCAACAAACACATATATTATTTCACTAAAATATGAGTCGCAAACTGTTACAAACCAGGTAAAGTTTGAACCATATAAACAATCTTCTTAAATTACTGTAAACCGTAAATCAAACCACAAAAAATTGCAGAAAAAAGTGGCGGTTGAATTCATTTTATACAGACGATATGCGTTCTTTATTGACTTTTCCACAATACAACACGAATATTATGAACAGGCTCTCACTCACAGATTCACTAAAACCCTCTCTCGTTAAATAATAAACACTTACAAACATTCATCTTCAAAATTTTTTGAGACACAGAGTAAGTAATAAGTTCTGATCTTTCTGATTGATTGTGATTGATAATTACTTACGTCACCTAATGTCAATGGAGAGAAGATTGTAGATGATTGTTCATACAAATCTAGGAACATAAAAACATTGTTCTCTAGACTGAACAACTTTCGCTGTGTTTGGGATTATTTGATTGAATAATTCTTTAGAATGGTAACGCGAATTTCATTTAAAACTAGGTACCTAGATAAAAAAATGTGTATTGTTGTGTGGTGAATTTATCAATATCAAAAATCAAGTCTATGAAGATACCAAAAAGTTTGATTGATTGTAAGTCTCTCTAGCTTTAGTTCTTAATCTAAAATCTTACATGATTAGAATGGCAGGTGTCACTAAAAGTAGCGAAGTAACTTTATACTAGCGGCCCATAAGTGTCGTAATTTGCATCAGCAAAAATCATATCTACCTAATCATTTTTGTACAACTATAACCATTTTAAAATTATGAACTGTATTTATACAGACAAGAAAATTAATGTTTTCGACATAATGATACATAAAACATAATACTTAATAATACACATAATACTTATTCAATCTCTTAAGATTAAATATTTTTACGTTCTAAAAAGTTTATATCATCGCGAAAAAAAATTAAGGATGTGACCAATCAAGTTCTTTATGTCGATATTTTTTCATTATCATAAAGTCTATAAAAATAGTAAATAAAAGTTTTTTTTTGCGTTTAGTAGTTTTGGTAGGTTTTGGGAGCTTTTTTAGTAGATCCATTGTTTTTAAAAATTGACGCACAGTGTCACTACTCTTTGGTTTTTTAGTACCTGCGAATATTTAACAGAGCTCGAAATGGAGAATTAATAACGTCCATAATTAGGCTATTTCGTAATTACTAGTTATTTTTAAAATATTTCTAGTAATAAGCACTTAGTCGACAAAAATTTCGCTTAAACCTCGATTTAACATTTTCATCCGGATAGCCAAAAGGAGAGTGAAGTCGCAGGAACAAAATGCCAAAATGCCGTTTGTTCTCTATGAATAGATACGGAATCCTGTAAAATAGGTGCATTCTGGTGAGGCCGACAGAGATGATGAAAAATGTACAAAAACCACACAAAAACCTTAGAAAAAATAAACTTTTAAAGTAAACTATTTGTAAAAGGTAATTGCAGTAGTAAATTACATTCATTTCTTTATTATATCACTTCCCGTAACTTGTGAGAACTAGATTCATCAGCTGGTCCCTCTCAGTACTTCCTGGGTAAGTTACATTTCATTGTTAGTCACTTTGAAACTATATTTACTTATTATTTAGTATTTATTTATCTAAAATCTGAACGACTGCTTATCTGCTCAGACTTCAGATTAACTATTGCGAGGTGTACATTTATTACCTACGTACCTACCTACCTATTAATAAAAATTCAAAACATCAAAACAAACCATTCAGATTTTTCCGTCTATTTCAAGAAAAACTCACTCAAGCACTTTATTTTGTTTGTATAAAACATTCCTGCAACGAACACTTCTATCCTCCGAAAGCTTTTCACGCAAATTGATTGTACCGATACAAAGGGGTGAAAAAGTTATGTAATATCAGCGCAAAGTTCCATTTGGAAAAAAGAGAGAATGCCCGGAAATAGGCAGTAAGTCGTATTAAAATTACGGTCTCTAAGTACATTTCTATTTCATGTTTGTATAGATAGATAAGTAAATAAACATTATAATTCGTATTTCTATCTGTTGTAGGGAAAAGAAACCCTGTGTAGATATGTATCAATTAAAATAGGAATCTTGGTCTTGTATGAGTACAAGTATACCTCCTACTTCCTCTCGTAGTACGCTAGAGGTTTTCGATAGAAACTACAAGTATAGAAATACTCCTTCATAAAATATTTTATCAAAGAACTCAGTAACTTTTTTAAAACAATTTGCACTTAAGATAAGCTTGAAAATTCTTGTTTTTCACAATGTTTTCCAGGGCAATTTTCAATTTAAATTATCATATTATAAGTTTAAGATAAAAAATATTGTAAAAATAAATTTTAATTTAAAATCTACGAGCAATAAATAATATTATAATAATTAAATTATACTTTTTATCTAGTAGTTAAGTAAGTGAGCGACATCGTAGCGCGTTGATGTCTTTTATTAGCAGTCTTGTCATTGCGCGCGCGCATGCATTGCATACAAAAGACATCAACGGGATACCATCCACAAACAAGTTTTGTGATATGCTAATACTTCAATTGCGTTTTTTAAATTAATATTTTGTTTCTTATTCTATATTTTCTAGAAAAGCTATTATCATCACATATCTACAGGAGTCTGTAAAAAAGAGTAATCAAAATAAAATAAGTACACAAGTTCATAATTTTATCACAAGAAAAAATTCTCGACCGCAAGTTGTGGTCACTTCACAAATTATCTGCTAGAGCGATGTAGGTACCGCTAGCTTAACATTCTCGTAGGTATACTCATCCAAAAATATGTATATTGAATGACCTATCTAATAATATTCTAATTCGAATATATCGAATCAATCAATATTCTAAAAAGAACGTTACATCTCAATACGACGACACTTAATTGAAACATACCAATTTATTGAGTGTTCAGTAAGTGCATTGTATTGCCGGTTATAGCCATTGTTTACTGACGTAACCATACGCAGCGTTGTGCGTGTAACACGTTGTACCGGTATGCCACACGTGGAGCGTCGAGCGGCGGCAACTTTATCGACAAGGCCCGACAGGGCAAAGTGATTGACAATCACAAACGAGTAAATTACAGGTGTTTGTAGCTAAACCGTCGCTTTCAACAAAGCGGCGATAAAAAGCGAGTGGCGTTCATTCATGGCAGCGGTTCGTGGCGGCGGCGTGGCTCCGGGCCGCACGCACTCCCGCCTCGCTCACCTCGACTCACTGACTCACTTCATCACCTCACAAATCGCACGTAAGCCACCCACTGTCGGATTATACTGATGTTACATAAAACTCGTCTCGCTGGTCATCTTTACCGGTCAATGTCGGCGCACTTTGATGGCTATTTGCTATAGAGATAAGACATTCGACTTCTGCGACAAAGTTAAGTTGCAGTAAAGCTGCAACCCGTTTATCTTAAAGACATGATTCGAATTAGGCATGCTTTTCTATTAGGATTTTTTGTGTTCCTTCACTCCCGATAGCGAAATAGCATAAAATAGTATTAATTCCTGAAATGCAATATCCCCGGACAAATTGGCGAATGAGATACTTTCTATGGGTTCTTATTTATGACTATGTCATGTCATGAAATCTGACTGTTCGGAAAAGAACAATGCAGGAAGAGAACTATTTGGCGTAAGTGCCTAGGCATTCCCATGGAAAGTTAGTGTAGAGGCATCGCTTTTATTTTCAATGAGATTGGATATAAACACGAGTGCGGGCCGAGTACCGGGCACCGGGTCACTTAAAGTTAGTGTCGGGCAGTAAACGTATCGGGCGGGTCTGGGTCTGGCTACCGCTCACCGCCGCGCGCCCCGCCGTGCCCGCGGCGACCGCACTCGACACGCCGCCGCACGTCGCCGACGCTCTGAATCGCACCCATTCACACTAAATCTTATGCTGGATACACCCAACATTATTTTACTATTAAGAACTGTTATATTCTTAGTACTTTTAACATTTTCATACTCAGATATTGCTTAACAAGCTAGGATAGACCATTTTTTTCGCACGCTTTTCTGAAAGAGAAACCGTCGTGGTCGTAAAGCAGTTATCTCGATACAGAAACTAAGAATATTAAAACCTCGTAGGCATATAAGTTCAAAATTAAATTATTAAAACTTAAAAAAGTTTTTCAACTAAAATAGAAAAATACAATTTGACCAAAGAAACTGAAGGAAGTTATCCACGAACAAAATCATACACTTACCGATCTATAAATACTTACAGAATAAGTTTTTGCTAAAGTTAACAATACCTGTAACAATGCCTTTCATAGGGAAATCTTTACGAGAATTCCGAGGAAGTTTACGAGGAAATATCGACGGTAGTTGCCGGGCGTGTCCACAATAGGCTCCCCTGGGAAAGGCGGCGTTCCGACAACAGACAGCGGGTGTCAGCCGCCACGTGCTACCCAAGGCCACTCGCTTAGTGTCAAGGTCATTGCCACTCCAGCTCGGCACACGCGGCACCCACGCTTCTCCTGTCACCACAAATAGACCGACCCACTCACCACTCGCCACTGTGATCTACCGCAACAAACCTCGCTCCGGCGCCGACCCGCTCACATCACGTCACCCACGACCGCTTTTTTCGGCGTGGGAGACCAATACGCTTCATTCACAGCTAACAAACCAGATAACTAATTGACTGCAATCGAGATATTTATACGACTGGTTGTGAACCGCAGACCACTAACGCGTGCTCTCTCCACACATTTTTGCATGAAATCTCCACATTGTCTGACGACAACGGTCACGCACAATATGTGCATATACGTATTGATAAAGCTAATTGTTTCTCTCGGACCCCTAATCAATCTATGAAACATTGAGCTGAGAATGCGACTGGTCAACGCGGGAGAGCATCAGATACAATAATGCTTATGCTTAGGCTACACTAGAACCCTCTTGAAAATGAAAAGTTTATGAAGTTAATTGTAAAAGAAATTACCGTGATATTCGCCTGACAGAGTATCATGTAACTCAGCATCTACTCAGCTAAATAAATTAGTATTTAATACCTACTTACCAGCCCCGCCCGTGGGAAATCACGATCTTCCGATTCATTATTATAATAGGTACTACGTTGAAGTGCTTTTTACTTTGTTACTCGGTAGGAAGAAATGCTTTTTAAAGCGGAACAACTAAAATCAACTTATCTACGTTTACTATATTATTTCTTTGTTAATATAATTTAATTACTTTGAAAGAAAATGATTACTTTGTTTGTTTCATTATGTAACTGAATAATATCTTGACATGTCTGCCTGTCGAGTGCCTACGTCCAACGATGGACACGTATGTTGTGATTAGGGGTTTTTTTATACAGTTATACTATATAGTATATAATAATAATACAATGAAAAATAAATAAACGTATAAAAAGAAAAGAAGTTGTTTTTCATTAGGCTTACGAAAGCACATCATAATTTCCAATCTCTCCAGAGTATTTGGAGCGGCATAATCAACAGCCCCTGCAATTTCCCAAATTCAAACCGTTGAGAAACGGGAGCAGTAATGAATGACGTCAAATTAAGCTCTAAGCTTAACAGAAAACATTACTGGGACCTTAATTCGCGATTAAGGCAAACATAGTACGCGGGGTGGAGACGAAGGCTGCGGAGTGAGTGCATGTGCGGGTGTGAGGGGCGGCGGCGCGGGGGGGCTGGCAGGCGCGGCGCGGGCCGGCACTCCGCTGTACTCGAGGAGCCCCGGTACACCTCGGTTTCCGGCGGGTGCTCCCTCGCGGGCTCGCGACGACTCGAATTGTACCCCGTGCCGGACTCGCGCCGCGTGCCGGCCACGTGGCCGCCCAAGCACCATCGCCGGCGACACCTCGCTTTTTTCCACGCGCTCCATTGATACATTTCCTGTAATTACTACCGGCCAATTAAAAGTAAACAACTCATTCAAACTTCTCGATATATTCTTTACAATACATTATAAGTAAAATAGTTTTATTTTTACTTTGCAACGAATAATTGTGATTGTAGAATTTTCAAGGATGGTTGCTAATTATATCGTTTTAATGGTTGCTTTTTAATAGTTTTGTTTTCCAGTTATATTTTATAGAAAAAGTAGTTTTAAATACAATGTTATTATTAAGAGAAAAAAAACATTTTAAATATACTTATATTAGAATTTAAATAACTCCAGCATACTTTTTAAAATATCAGTATTCTTTCTTAATTAAGATTGCCGACGGCAGGATCCTTGTTCCGACAATGCAAATACTTTTAAATAAGTAATTTATTGTCAGTACACATCGCTAAAGCTAACTTTATTCGGGAGAGACTTTTTAGCACTAGCTTAACTTAAAGGAAATAACGATATATCTCACTTTTTAATAAAGTACTTTATCACTTTTTTTATTTACATTTAGAATCTTTAAAGTGATTAGATGATGTACTATCTAATAATTTAATATTTTTTGTAGGTGACGAAATCGAATAGTTTGATGAACAACAAATCGAAGCCGGTAAATGGACCGTAGTATAAGGAAGATAGTGTACACAGTCGACGTGCCGAAATGGAGGCGGTCCAAACTTGCTCGGACGACCACGATAGAGCCTACAAGCTTTATCACATGTACAAGGTAAGTTGCTCTTTCAAACTTCTTCTTCATGCCACTTCAACACTGCACTAAATTGCCTAGTTTAAGAGGACTTAGATTATTTGAGAAATAAATATTGCTGCTGAATCTAATATGAATAGGAACCACCTCATCTTTAAAAAACCTACCTAGAATTATGATAAGTAGGTACTATGTTTTCGGAAAAATTTGATATCAGTGTTTAAAAATAAAAACAATTCACCTTAATGGTCTTAACTAAAATTCTCTGTTCTTTACAAAATATTTTTATTGAGCTTGAAATTTGTTCTTATGAAAGAGTCAAAATTGTGGTTGTGATTTAAGTCATAGGTAAACGACAAAAGAGGAAATGATGGAAAATGGATGTAAAATCTTTAACCGATAGAAATAAAGTTTTTCCAATTTGTAATTGAAGTTGCAATAAGGTAAGTTTGTATATTTTTATCGAGTGGGCACCATAAACTGGATTCTGAATTTTTGCTTACCTATTCAGAATTGTGGATCATTATTTCTGTTAAATAAAGGATAACATAATATGTTTTTATTAAAATCATTAAACGTTACTTATCTTACGTTATGTTATCTAGCCATCAGTGTCCCACTACTGGGCAAAGGCAAACGTTACACGCGTTTTTAGTCACAGGGATTTTTGATAATAGAGTTCTCAAGTAAAAGCATATATTCTCCTTATTGGAAGCTTTTTAATGTACATTTTCTTTTTTCACGTTCCCTAAATATATCAGATAGTCTCCCGCTACACTTCTAGCTACCTACCCTAATGAAAACATATTGCGTGGAACAGAAAGAGCCTGTTAATTTGTGTTATGTGATTGACGTACGGCGTCGAACTTTATCTTTTGTTTACTAGATCAATGACTCTACGTGGACTCTACCATAACCTAACTTCTTCGATTATTAACTTATATAAATCTTTATCGCCGTGAATTTATATGCTTGATTTATTGCATAACTAAATTTGATTTGATATTGCAATAAAAACACGAAAAAGACTCGAGTAAAATGAATCGAAACTCTTCATTGATGAAGTCAAACTTAAATCCCACGTTTAAATGACTTCACTTAAAGTATTTTCTACACAGTTATTGATATGTGTTCAAAGTTAGGCTTAGCCTTTGCATATAATCAGGTCTTTCCTATTGCCCTTACCTATGCGTTGGTAATGGTTATTTTGGATATCGTTTACTTCACGATCCTCGCTGTCTTGATCATTGTAATCGAAGAAATGTGGCATGAGCGGTCGGGGGATCTTTTTAAACTATAATATACAATCATCCACTTGTTTGTTGTTAGCCCATATATGTCCCCACCGAGGGGCACGAGCCTACTCTCATACAGAGAGTGATTAGGCCGTAATCCACCACGCTGGCCAAGTGCGGGGTGGCGGATTTCACATACATTTAGAATTTCTTCTTTGGTGTATGTAGGTTCCCTACGATGTTTTTCTTCACCGTTAGCAAGTGGTAATCGAATAAATTGATCCGTACATGAGAAATAAACTAAGAGGTACGTGCCCGCGCCAGGATTCGAACCCGCGCCCTTGGAGTGCGAGGCAAGCGTTCTACCAACTGGGCTACCACCGCTCTCACCACTCACACACTCATCATCCACTTGCACCGTTTTAATCGTAGATAAACTACGATCATTCGGTGTGGTAGAGACCGATGTCAACTTGCAGTTGGCGTGCAGTGTAATCGGTAAATTGAGGGTCTTTTGTTTGTCTCTTGAATTGGACTGAAATGTCATGGGTTTAATTTTACGTGTCATTGATGTTTTAATTTGATGAAAGCAGAATTCCTTACGACATTCAACAATATTCTTCATAGAATTGTGTAGATCGTCCACACTTACTACCAAAATCTAAGCATGAGGCCCAGTTAAACACATATCGGTAGGTATTGTTTTAACACTAAGGAAAATTTTTAATTAAGTATGATTTTTAATTCACAATTTATAATTTAGGTTTTATGTGACAACTGGCTTTTATCTACAGTTTCAATCTGGAAACTGTTTTCTTTAAACTGAATTTTATGAAAATGATTAATATCATATCTTCAGTATATTCAAAACTGAGACATGGATACCAATCGATCGTTGGTCGTCCGCTAACTCTGAAATATGGCAGTAGATGCAGACACACAGTATTTAAAGTTGACCTGCATACAGCTTTACTTCATCAGGAATAAAACCTTTTAGAGACAAAGTCTTACTTGGTGGCCACTGACTACTTATAAATATTCAAATATCTTCTAAAACTACATAAAACATTGTTCAATGATAAAATTAAACCCTATGTTTAATTTTGAATTTCAAAACGTTTCCTAGATGCAAAACTTTGCAAATAGAAACAGTAGAAGCAACGTTTAGATGTTGCACAGCATTGTTGTCTGGATCCATACAACGAGCTTATGAGTTCAAAGGGTAGATGTAGGTATATTTGAAGAGGCTCAGCAGCTAAACAAGAATGCAGTGGAGGGTTCGACGAGGGCACCGCCAGCGCCGCCGTCTTGCAGCGGCGGACGGTGGCACTAGCGGCGAGCGACGCGGCGCCCCACCGAAGCGCGCGCCGCGGCCCGCGGACCGCCACCGCCACGCAGTCTTCCCGCGCGGCCCGCACGTGCGTCTAGCGTGCCTTCACACCACACACCACATAAAAACCTTTTCGAACGAACTTCAATAAAACCTAAAGTGAAACAAACTCTCAAATTAACTGATATTATTTGTGACCAAAAGGACGTGATTGTTTTACTTTTATTGGATCGTGTGATTATTCAAGTGCTCTTTAATTTAAGTTATTAAGTACTTTTTTTAACTTCCACGATAGATTAATTAGATCTTACGTGGAATTGGAACACATTTCATGACCGGAATCATTGAACCTGCTTTATTATAAGACATTCGGAAACATTTTATGGAAACCCGTGAACTTGGAATTTAAATGGTAAGTGGTACTTAATTAAAGTTTCAGGTTAATAATCAGTTAAAATATGAATCTGTTATAAATGGTACGTACAGTATTCTACTTTTTTAATAAAATTCCTAGTATGTTATATTATGATTGTTAAATACAAAGGTACACCCCATGAAAACCACGAACCGGAAATTAAACTTTATTTATTCAATCAAATATTTATAAGATGAAAACAGTGTAATCTATTACCTACTTACCTACCTATGTTGTGTAGCACTACTAACTTACGTTAAGTAACTTATGATTAATATGATTTTCATTTTTATATTCTATTTCTCAATGTCAATAAGTGGCAGCTAAACTTTTACCCCCTTCTTGAGAGGATTTTCTTTAGTTTTTCATTAATTTTATGTACTTAGTAACGAAGATAACTTAAAACCTATTTAAGATTTGTATATCGTTTTTTCTGGTAAATATCTGTTAAATAACTGCTGTTAAATAGTATTTAACAGATTATTTATTTAGTTCGATATAGTAGCAACTATATCGTAATACAAACGTTGATAAAACACCGCTATCTCTTACAAAGTGGAACAAGATATCGATATAGAGATAGCATAAATAGTTTATAATTATATCTTAGAAGGAATTCAATCTACTAAATAAAAAAGTCATACATTTCTGAATACCTACTTACTTACATTATATATTAGCCTACTTCCTATCGAAAATAGAATCACTAGCTGTCTACTTTCTCTTCGACCATTGTTGGAAAGATAAAACAAAAAAAGGCCAATAAGAAAACTATAAAGTAAAATCATTACGTTGTTTATCAAGTAGTTTCGATATTCTTTATGTTAACCCAAAATTAACTTTAATGCGTAGATATAATAGCTAAAGTAATACGCTAGGAAAATATTAATAGAATGTTATGAGAAGTATGTACTTAGATAAGGATTTTAATGCTTGTATAAATATGAATTACTTTCTTACAGTAATACCTACATAACATATCTACAAAAAGAGTTGCCCTAAAAACGGAGCCATTGAACCAGAGCGAAACCTTATAAAGTCTTCAAGTATGTCGTAAGCGGTAATTTTACCTACCTATTGAAAGAACCGAAATATATTAAGGCACTTGTGTTAGTTACTCTACTTACATATGAAAATTAAATAGAGTTTCTACACTAATAGCTGATAGACAATCTCAATTCAATTAGGTTCCTATAAAGTGCATTTCTATGGATTTTGCTTCAATAGCGGGCTTATTATCCTGGTCGAAGGGGATTTTTTCTGACATCAAATTGCTGTAACTCTTAATCAAGAAGGTAAACCACTTTTCGGTAACTTTTGAAATGCAACTGATGGATGCATTTGCCCTTTCTGACATAAACATACATCTATCTTTTGCTAGTTCGCTACCCATCGTCATTGTCACTCGTATTCAGATTTCTATAGCACTGAATGGAGACTATCCTCTAACCTTTTACATATAAAAATTTAAATACGAGTACTTTCTTAACTACTTAGCTCTTAAAATAATAACCCTGTATATTATTACTTATCGTCATTGGTTCTGAATGTGTAATTAAATTTTACATAACATGATAATTTAAATAAGCACTGCAAATTATTGTAGGTAGGTTAATGTATCACGTGTACGATATTAAATAGTTTATACTTAGGTATTATGCAATAAGTACTTATCTAAATCATCTAATGAAATCTATTATATTGGCCCGGAACAGTCTCTTCATATTCATATTCATAGAAAAAAAAACATAATAGAGCACAAATTCAAAACTCTACCTGTTAATAAAAAAGGCAATCCACCTGCTCTCTCTTGTTTGTATTGAATACGTTGCTCCCTTACAATATAGTAAGCACAAGTTACGACGTTGCGTTCCAATTGTAATAACATCAATTGATTTAAAGTTATTTTAGTGGGAGGAACGGAACGAGGTCAGTGACCGGCAATTATGTCCTAGAGACTACACAACTACATAATAATGGAGCATCGGAGCCATACTTCCTCGACATAACAATCTTGATTGCGCGATATGAATTGTAAATTGTATTAAAATGTCTTTAATATGATCAAATCGTAAATTGTTTGCAGGAAAAATAACAGTTGAAGTTCTACTTTATTTATATATAGAACCGATGTTGGGCTCGGGTTTCTTTCACCCTCTTCTTTAAAACATTCCATTCTATTTTGAGTTATAGCCACAAAGACGGTTATTATCACAAATGGATATGTTCAATGAATATTATTATATCCCGGAAGTAATACCAAGCAATGTTTAGTATTCCAATGCTAACATTTATTTGAATTGAGACTTCTAATATTATTTAGGCAAATAGATACATTTTGAAGTGTATTAAACTTACCTACTTTTTAAAACTTTCTACTTTCCACGCTCTAAAAACATGTTCGTATCGTATCGTGGATGCCACGATATAATTGACAATTACTGAGATTTATTGGTCAATGTCTCTTATCATTTTTCTTTTGTTTATTCTAAAATTTTAAACAATAGAACTGGGGTTTTTAAATTCCACTCGCTCACTTAAAAGGAGAAATATGTGGAACAAAGGATCATGAATTCAAATTATAACCAAGACAAGCTTTTTGTTAATCGGGTTTTAAATTATTATAAACTTGAATCTCTATTTAAATTTGATTTATGAGTTGTTTTATTTTAAGTGTGATTTAGTAAATCCAAACACATCCTTCAATGCAAGTAACGTATTCACTTGTGATGATAATCAAATCGAATTTAGTACTTAATAGTCAAACGGATAAACTATAATTAATAATAACAAATATTTTATTGAATACTAATATTGGGCAGGTTACAAAATCCAATAGCACAGAAAGCAATTATCGGCGTGTCCTTTCACTTACTCCTTGATAGTGTGTGTTAGTGTACAATGGACCACAAGCAATATATCTGTCAAATAGTTGCAATCGGATATGGACCGTATCGGGTTAAAGTTAAGCTGAAATTGTGCTTAACTGTTGGTCGTAGTTGAGTGGTGAGGTGTACAAAGCGCGGCCCATGGGGACCGCAGCCGGTGCGCTGCTCGGAACCGGTCTGAGAGGAATGAGACTGACTCGTGGCCCAAGGTACTATACAATGTTGATCAATCGGATTTTGGAAGCAACATTTACATTTTTCGGTTTTCAAGGACAGATTCTATCTTTCTAAGGGACCATGAAAACTTTCAAGTAATTAATACATTATTTAGGAATACCCCATTGTCTTTCATACCCATTTAAAGTAATTTCAAATTCTAATTTTTCTATAAGTATTACTATCTTTAACAAAATACACTTAGTTTAGTAGATAGGCTTAAACGCCCTAGCGGTTGCAACGACGACGACGGCAGGATAAACATTTTTCGTTATTGTATTTTTTCCTAGTAATGCATAGGTAATACATTTTATTCCTAGTAGAGCATGGTATCTAAACGGCAAATGTAAAATAGCTCCTTGAGAAATATTATCAGTATCCTATTACAAAATCGATTTTTAAACTAAATTTTTGAGGAAAAAAGTTCTTACTCACAAGTGGCTTATTACTTAACAAGTAGTTTTGTATTTCAGCTTAATTCCACTGTCATGATGAGTAGGTAAGTACCTATTTAAAAAGACGACTAACAGCCAGTTATAAAAATGGGTGTTTTATTAAAGACAATATCCATTTAGGGAGTGTCAACTGTACGTTTAATGAAGTTTTCAATTAACGATCAATTACTATTTCTGCAACTGGGATACCTACGTACGTAAGACTAATAAAATATAAACAGTTTGCTTCAAATAGTTGCTTTACCTTTATAAGCTCAAGTTATTGTCTACTTAATGCAAACGGCCTACTTCACGTTTGACTTGACATTTAAAGCTCCATCCAATAGATAAGGCTTGGAGAAAGCATTTAAGTAATATGTTGTAGCGACCTACATTAGACGGGGTACTTCTACTAAGGAGTAATATTATAAGCAATAAAATTCAAAACAAAAAATGTCATTGCCCCGTTCAAGCAATCTTTGAAATCAGTCTACTAACTTATTAAAGTTAAATTTCTTAAAGAATTCTCGTGTATTTAATTGGTTCTCCATTATCAATCACAAATAATTTAAAATACGTCAAGTGCTTAGGTATTTCATTAACGGTTTATCGTAATGAATTACGGTTTATGAGTATTAGTACGTAATTAACAGATAATGCTAGATATAATCCAAATAAAAGTAACCATTAAGTACCACTTACAATTAAAATATAACATTTTACAATACTTACACTACGAAATAAAATATAGAGAGCCGTAGAGATACTAACAATATTTTAAAACACGATTCAGAGTTCGATTCAAAACTCGTAAAGTGAATAAAAGTTGTTGGATTCCAGTTCTGATTCAAAATACTTACTGTTTTGTATTTTTTGACCCTTAAACAGAATGAAGAGCCAATAAAAAAGCTAATATTGTTCAGACAATAAAACCCAAATGGAAGAACATTGGATCGGAGCATTTCACGTCGGCAATAAAACATGAATTGTAATAAATAGTGGCACAAAACCAAACTCGCCGAGACAGAGAATGCCAGAGCGCGCAACTCTCTATGCCATTCAATATCGCAATCTTAAGAAATACTAACTGGATCGAGAATTGGCGCACCAAACTGCAATAACGCGAAATAAATACTATTTTTATTACTTTTATCTGACGTGAATTTATAGAGCAACTTTTTTAAACTGTTCCATTTATTTCAGTGCTAGTAAAAATTGCGTTGTTAAATGTCTGTAATACTAATACTGCAACTATCATAGCCTGGAAGATATTACTACCTAGCAACAAGGCCGTCTGTGGCCATTTTAATGTCCAGAACTTGCTCCGTTTGTTTCTTTTCTGCAGTAAAAAAAGTATTTATATTGTATTGTTCCCATGTAGTTACGAAGTATCTGACAAGATCTATCTATAATTTTCATAAATCGAGATAAAGAGGTAATTAATTATTTACAACTACTTATTAACAAGAACTAACTTATTTATTTCGGGAAAATTTGGGAAGACCTGTTAGTATAAATGAACATCCATTTAGACAACTTTACATTTTACAAATGGTTTGTTCTATTTAAGTTTCCTCTATCTATCTGGCACGGTATATATTGACTTTTCTAATCATATTTAGCGACTAAAGCAAGACCACGATGAAAAAGCAATTCTTTATCTTGAATCATAAAATTATACATTCCATAAAATTGCCGATAACAGCTCAGGCCAACAACAAAACAACGCTTTCATTACATTATAATTGACTAGAATGAGTTTCAGGACAGACAAATTGAGTTTACCTCCAACTAACATAAGCTTAGAATAATTTATCCCGTCATCGAGTAAGATGTAATCAACAATTTACTCAGGCCGAAGGAAATTTATATTTTATAGAATAAAAAGTATAATAAAATTGATGTTAACTATCATGTTGGGAAGTTAACGAGGCGGTTGTGTACATCGATCGGCAGATAAAGGAATTACTTGTGATCGGTGAAATTGTTCCCGGCACGCCGCCAGGAAACAACTTGCTACGTCGTAATAAAATCAATATCGCAGAAAATTAAACCTTTAATCTAGGTACTAACAATATTGAGGTAGGTAGGGTTAGTCACTTAGTTTTAATACACTTCACTCGTGGTTCACTAATAATCAACGAAATTTTTTACGGCCAAACAAAGAAAGAATAGGAAGCGAGAAAATATTTAAATTAAAGTCATAAATTTATTCTAGCTGAACCTAATATAACTCTACTTCGTTTAAATCTACTTGCTCATTTTGTCTGATATACCATAAGATTAGCAGAAACTTTGAGAGATTATCAAAAAAATATATAAGTACCTACTTACTTAATTTCAAAATTAAGTCAGTATTAAGATTTGGTTATTGTTGTTACAGCGACCAGAAAACCTTGAGTCGCCGCTGTCTGTCCCTCGCGACACCAAGTCCAGCGTGTACGCTATGAATGATCAGGTGAGTTTTATTCCTTTATAAAAATGTTTTCTATGAAAAGACTCATTAAAACTTCAGATACAGAAGCAATTTAAAGAGTAATTAAATGTATACAACTTAATATAAGCATGTGTTGCAGTGAGACGACTATAATTAGTTCAAATTAAATTAAATAACTATACACTGAAAATATTTTTTTCTCATCCTCACTGTCTTTTTAAAAAACAATTTAACCGTAGAGATACACTAATATTAATTAATTATGATATTATGAGTCTTATTAACTTATATTTATATGCGTAAAGATAATAAAAGTTCTTCGGCCACACTCCAGCCGCACGCACCACAATAGAGCAAATAACAATGGCACAATTATCTATAACGAAAGCTTTTTACTACCATTAACATTGTATAGAGACTTCTTGTGACTCTCGCATCTACACATACGCACTTTCAAAGAGGTGTACCTTTCTTTTGCATATCTACTTTTAAATACTTATCTTGATAAAGCATAAAGATTATGACGATTACTCATACGTAGTACATATCGTTATTACTATACTATTTTCCTTATTTGTTTTATTTATTTGACTTATGTTCTTTGGGACTTATAGCAATCTAACGCAAAGATTTTTTCATCAAAAAAGTAATGTTAGTTCTAACCAATCGCAATTCAATCAATTACATGAAGTAATTTTTACTATCATTTTCATCCATGTTGAATATCATGTTTCAGAAAGCAAACTGAAAACGAAGGAAAAGCATGACTCACCCGTATTGTTTCATTTGTTTCAGACCTTTCATACACCATCTTTCGGCGACGAAGAATTCGACATCCCAATGATTCACGGGCAGCATGCGGCCGGCGCCGTAGTGCAGAACTCCCACATCCAGTACACACAGCTTCATCACTCTGCACCTCAGGTAGGTATCCACTTGGTCCAACTTTTAAAACACCTCTGTCTCTGTGACAATTATAAAAAAGAAACACTAAAAATTGATGATGAAAAAAGCTTCGAGGATATGAAATTGAATATCTTAATACCGCGAAGCTTCGTGTAACGCAAACAAACATACCTACATTTTGGTCCAAATGCCAAAAGTGCCGGCCATTTAATGATAGTGGGAAATTCGGAAAACTGTTTCCATCCTTTCCATTTTCTTATCATATCATCGTAGTACGTAGGTCTCGACCCACTTAATTTATTCTTAAGTCACAATTTTCAAACCTGGGCCAAAAATAATAAATATAAACTTGGAAGTTGTTTTTCGTTGTGTCATTTAATCCCTTTTCACATTTAAAAAATGGTTTTCCCTACGACTTATTTTTTTAAGCTCTTAGTCTACGTTAGTTAGTCAGTAAGTAGGTGAATAATACCAGCGTTTATTCATCACTCTCAGATAACCACTTCCTTGAAGAATACAATTCTATTGTTTGATAAACTACCCAAAAGCCACAAAAAGTTACACAACACGAAGTTACATAGCGCTCACATTATCTGCCCTACTTTTTAGATTGCTTTTATTGAAATCAAATTGCCTATCAATCAATTGATTCCATTCTAGTACAAGTACTTACAAATGCCTAACCAAAGGTCAACTAATCAACTCCCAAATTGTCGTAGTTCAAACTACTTTTTCGCAGAAAAAAAAATTGGCTTTCAGTACATACTTAAGTAGGTATGTTGTTCATAATTTGGTTTCATCACTTGAATGCGTGTTATGAAGAAGATCCATGCTGTTGGATGGCAATGTAGGTACTTAAATAGTTGATCCTGCACCCGTCCTGAGATTGGCCGTAGTGCCCGAACCGGTCGTGTGAAAGGATTTAATTAACAAATTATTAGATATTATTACGTAGGCACACCTACCCATATTTGAGTTCATAATTCATGTTTCACGAAAATCTACGAGGGCCTATTATATGGTCAACGAGAGAATGCGTTCCTGACACATGTGACTAGTGATGTAACCTTACCTAACTGATATTTTTTATTACCTACTTTAAAAAAGATTCTAATAAATACCTAATATAAAAACAATAAGCAACCTAAGAAATTAATATCACAATGTGTTTCGTTATTCTCGTTTGTAATTTTTACCCGACTACGCCAAATCAGAAGCAGGGTTATGTTTTTCGAGAGTATTTATGTATGTATAATATTTTGGCACGCTCTATACTACATAAACAAGATTAGATAACATATTTTCGGCCAGTTCCAGCAAAAAAAAACAGATCTCGAAAATAACTGCACGCACTAAAAATTATAATACATTTCGGGGTTTCGGAAGAAAACGTGTAGCGTTTTGTCCAAAAAGAGTAAAGATTATACTCATACTTATAAACGCTCCACGAATTCTTTTGAATGTTCGAAATGTCCTTATTATTTTATAATTTTTAGTGCGTGCTAAAAGCGTGTTTTTTATTTTTTTTTAACAATTTGATATACCTACATAAACGTTAAACGTTACTTTTCGTTAGTTTTGACTGTTATTTTTGTCACATCACTAATAAAATGACCGGCTGCCAAAACCTTGTAGCAGCGGAGTATATTTTTTTGATAATTATTGTTTTCTTAAGTTCAAAATTTATTTGTAGTGCAAATTTATGTAATTGTTTATAATTTGACATAATAATGTAGTTTTTATAGCTTCTTACTTGTTAATTAGGCGGATAAACAAAAAAAATATTTTATCGTAAATTGAGCGCCGCCTGAAAGTTATATCGGCAATTCAATCACCACCTATCAGGAACGCATTCTCTCGTTGACCATATTATAGTGCGTAGTTACGTTTTCATTTAAAATTAAACTGTTTTGGAATGATGCTTGGATTTTTTAAATCTTATTTAAAAAATAGTTCGCGAGCACTTTGCGACTTTTTACATGTCGCGGACAGGAACCATAGAGCAAAAGAAGCTAGATAGGGGAAACGGAAATTAGTGTTGCTGTAACAAATTAAAATAAAATTTCATTCATTCAATCCCTAAAATGAACGCAGCAAAAGAACGACTTTGATTTGATTTGACATTTTGTTTTTCTGAAACTTTTGATAGGTTATTTCTTTGGTTATTTGGTTTGGTGCGAGCGATTTGTTTACATTTTTAATAATATTTTACGTTGTATTGTAAGATAGATATCCTTTCTTAATACCGATCTCTTCTCATTTGTTTGGTTAAGTTAACTGTTCAAACAATTTGGTTGGGTAAGAAGTTCATATCCTATTATGAAAACTTTTTTTAAATATTTCTATCTCGTGGCACCTTTTACTGTAAAGCTGATAGTTTACGAAACCTTATTGAATTATTTGCGATCAGGTTGGCATGATGAATCCTGCCCAGGATGGTCTGGCGCCACCGGGTGGTGCACCGTCCTACCAGCAACCCCTGTACTTGCAAGAACCTCATACACCAGTCACTACACATGGGTTCGTATTGGTCTGCTTTTTATATTTATTAAAAGATTAATTTTTGTCATAAATGTTTACTTTCATAGTTTTGATAGAATTAGAATAATAAAATGATTTATTTTGTCTAGCAGCGCAGGTGCCCCTGCTGGTAACTACATGATTCAGCAACAGCCTGGAGGCCAGCAGAGACTGCTGATGATGCAGCCGGCCCAAGTAATGAGTGGGCCACCAACTCCCAGTACTCCTACGCAGCCATCAGGTCCTGTATACGGTTCACCTCAGAGAGCTTCCCCTCCTGGCACCACTAGTGATGACTCAGATGATAGTGTGCCTTCACACCATTCTCAGGTAAACCCACATAATGATCATCTCACTTATACTGTGCATGCAAGCTCTATGACATACCTACATCTGCCAGCTTTATAGCTTTCCCATGTTTGTTGATCAGTTTCTGTCGTCTTATCATCTCTGCTCAGGAATAACTAATAGATACAAAAGTGTGGGAACAACTGCAACTGAATGAATGCCAGTCACATTGTAAAATATTTCATGATAGCCTTGGAAGTTCTGTCTAGATGTTTCTACTTTACAAAACATTCCAATCCTTACATTCCTTTAACTATTTATACATGTATAAAATTGTATGAATGCCACAGTTTATATAAGTGTAAGGTCGACTTCTACATTACAGGTTTAACATACTTTTGTTTTTAATATGTCATAACAAATTATTAGAAGTGCATAGTCCATGCATGTAATATTTAATATTTGTACCTATTCATTCCTATGACAGAAGGCTTTGCTGCTTGTGTAATACTATACCATTGTTGATTAAAATATAGTTCATTGGCATATAGATATCTCAACTCATTTGTAAATAAAATTATTTCATTAAACTTTCATGACATAGTAAGATCTAATGAATTGGTTGTTTGTTGGTAGTTGCCTGGTGATGCGGAAAGCCTTCTGCCTATCCATTATTGCTCAGCGAGCCGGCAGCAACAAACTACGCTTCATCAGGTATAGGCAAATTTTATACCTTCACATTCCTGCTTGTTCTAGAAATTTACCATATATTAACTTTTTTACAGTTGCCAATGAACTATATTAAATGAGTACTTACAGGTTGTTTTCCATGATGGGGATGTTATCTTTGTTGTCGCATTTCAGATTGGTGTAGGAAATATGCCAGTAAAGCGGTCTTCCCCTGAACCAATAGACAATGGCATGAATCGAGGACAAATGCAGAAAAAACCTAAAGTTCAGAAAAAGAAGAAAAAGCGAGACCCCAATGAGCCACAAAAGTAAGTAGTGTTACTATTGTTTTAATATCATGAAACATCATTGAAATCATTTAATTTTTTTTATATTTTCAGGCCCGTATCTGCCTATGCTCTCTTCTTCCGAGACACACAAGCAGCAATAAAAGGACAAAATCCTAATGCAAGTTTTGGTGAAGTATCCAAAATCGTAGCTTCCATGTGGGATGGGTTAGACTCTGAACATAAAAGTGTAAGTGAAACTCTTATAACAATTGTTATGCGGTAATATTTTGTTTTTGTTTTTTTACATGATTTTACTATTCTTCTGTTTTTTATAGGTGTATAAACAAAAAACGGAAGTGGCTAAGAAAGAATATTTAAAAGCACTTGCTGCTTACAGAGCAAGTCTTGTGTCTAAGGTAAGAGAACACTTTTATCTTTATTATTATACCTATATAGTTTTATTTAATCCAAAATCGCAGAGCTACTCATTAATTTGATAGTGTTTATATAAATATTAAATACCTACCGCAATTACGTATATATCTTCGGACCACTGCCGCGCCGAACAATACGAACGATCCTATACATAAAGCTGCGACCCTGCAGCTGTGTGCTCGTAACTTTATTCTGATTCGATAATCAAATGACGAACCTACCTACCTACCTAAACCTGTAAATAGTACCTAAACAATCGACCTACTAGCCATAGATGGCGTTTTTAAGCGCGTACTCTAGTACTTCATCGTAAAGTAGCTAGATGGCGCTCCATGCCACCTTTTTTTGTTTTATTGACGTTTCCCTCCCTCATTGCCTTGAAGCTAGCCAAACTTGAAAGTTCGCTCACTCACTCTCACGTTTGATGTGCCGATTTGTTTTGTTTGTATTTCCAAGTTTTTACTTTATATTTTCATAAAATTGTGTTATTGTTCCCATATTTCTTTGTTCTAAATAAAATTTCCTTACTTAGAGAGTATATATTTGGTTAAGGTGTCCCCGGTGCTTTTACAAAGGGTGAGCTTTTACAAAAGCTTTGTATTTTATAACCTAAAAAGCTGTACATCGGTCGGTTTATTTATAGATGTTCTTTTATAAAGGAGATTGAAGGGATTTTTGTGGGGCATAGTAAAATGTTTTTCCCTTTGGTTAAGATATTTCAACGTGTGTATAAGTTAAATATTGCTTACATTTGTTTAATTTTGTTTGAAGGGTGGAGAACAAGAAAGCCCGGCTATGTATAACCATAACAATAGTGCCAAACCAGCGTACGGAAATTATTATCAAGGACAAGCGTACGGAAACGGACATTCGCCTCAAGCTTACATGGCTAATACAGCACCTCAAGGTTTTACACCTCAGAACTATCCTGGTGGACAACCACAGGGATCTTACCCAGGACAACCTGCTCAAGGATACCCCCCAAATCCTCAGCAATCTCCACAAAGCTACCAGGCTGCAATGCCACACAACCCTCAACCATACCAAGTAAGTTTTGAAAGTAGATTCCTATTTTTATTCATAAAAATTCTATCAGAAAATATTTTCATTGCACATAAAAAATTCAGTCATAAAAAGAGGGGTTTATAAATTGAAGTATTATTTCTATAGAGTTATGAACTACAAAAATTCAGTGATAGTTTTGGCAAGACTATTTTATAAATGTTTGTATTACCAATAGATTAATACAATAACTTATCACTATCACCAGGGTTTGCCTGCCCAGTCACCACAAGGCTACCAAGTAAATCCTGCAACATCACCTCAAGGCTGCCAACCCAACCTAGCGCAGTCCCCAAGAAGTTACCAGGCTGCACAGTCTCCACCTAACTATCCACCAAACTCTGGTCTCTCACCATCAGGATACAGACAAGTCCCATCTCAGTCACCACCAATGAACACAGTCCATGCTATGCAGTACCATCAACAGGTTAGTTAAATAAATTGATATCAAAAAGTGGTCTTCTCAAATAACTTTTTCTGGCATAGATGTTATTGAGTAGCATATTGTTTCTTAATAATAGACATTCATGAAGTTGATTGATATTTATTTATTTTTATGATTCATATTTGAAGACTTTTTATAAAAAAAATCTTATTTTTCGCAAATTTTAAGTTGCCAATTATTTGATAGCAGATGCAACAGACACATCAGCAGATGCAGCAAGTACATCAAGTTCAACAATATCAACAACAACAGCATCAGCAACAACACCAGCAGCAACAGCAACAACAGCATCCACAACAACAACAGCAGATGCAACATCAGCAGCAGCAGCAACAACAGCATCCGCAACAACAACAACAGATGCAACAGCAACAAATGCAACCACAGCATCCACAACAACAACAAATGCAACCACAGCACCCACAACAACAACAGCAGATGCAGCAGCAACAAATGCAACAGCAACATCAGCAGCAGCAACAACAACAACAACAACATCAGCAACAACCACAACAGCAGCAACAGCAACCCCAGCAACAAACACAACAACAGCAACAAAACCAAGTAATAAAAATAGAACAACATTCACCAAACAGCAATGGCAGCGCTGGTATGCCGCAGCCATCACCAGATGTAAGCAGACTATTCTTTTAATTCATTTACAAGCATGTTGCTGTCCATAGACATCTTTGTAATAGACATTATTTATTATAATTATAGGTCTGAAGTAACTCACATTTAAGCAGTTAACAACTGTCTTTTCATGTTTAAATTACCACCAAAAATACAGATGCCACAGGCCTAGGCCTATAATAATGATACTAATTTTTTTTGCAGCAAAATGAAAATAGAAGCATTCCATCCTGTATCCGACAAGGATGCACGAATCCTGCGATAGCCAACAGTGAATGGGAGGACGAATACTGCTCCAATGAATGTGTCGTCAGCCACTGCAGGTAAATAACATTTACATCTTCACTGTAAGTCATTCAGTTAAAAATTGTATTTTCTTTTCCTGGCGAAGAATATTGGCGCAACAAATCTTTAAACTTTTTATACAGCCCAAAAGTACATCAGGCATAGAGAGATTATGTGAATATACTTCACGTAAGGTTTATTTCATTTTCGGGAACAGCATAGACGTTTTTTGTTTGGCTCTGTATGAAGCTTCTAGAAGGGACGCCTCTTAGCAAAAAAGTTACAAAATTACGTTTTCTTTTTCAGAGATGTGTTCAGCTCCTGGGTGGCTTCAAATAACAGCAATCAAATACAGAATTTTTCAGCTGTTAAATAAAATAGTTGTACATATCAATTAAATTTACTTTAGTGTAACATGTTCGCAATGAGTCTTGAAAGTACATTGTAATTAGTTAGTGAAACTTCCATTGTTTCGTTAAGTATTTATTACTGTGAAAAATCACATTCGTTGTCTCTGATCTTGGAAACTCTCCATAAATAGTTGCAATGCTGTTGTTATAAGTACCAATAGAGTGTAAATCCTGTTCTATAACATTTCTGTGATTCACAATATTGTCTGTGATCTGAGATTATGAATGTGTCGATATGTTAATTACATGTATGCTAAATGATGTTATGTATCTATTTGTTTCCTAAATGATGATTTACTATTTGATTTATTAGTTAAGCCTAAAATAGGTTTTATATTAATGTATAAATTCAAAACAAAATGACTGGTATCTGCAATATGCATAATCAATTTTAATGTTATTATGGGCGATTTTTTCTTGTGCTTTCCAAAAAGCCATTTACTTAGATCAGTCAAAGCTTTTTTAAGACTTGATCGATTTCTAGAAAAAGGAAACTAGAAAAAACTTTTGTTTGTGCATTTTGTTGTAGTTTTTTCATTGAAAGTGACCCGATTATCTAATACACGGTTATCTATACACGGGATTAGTCGATTAATTTTGCCAATTTAAATTGATTTCTAAAGAAATGAAACAGTGGTTCGAATCTGATAGAACAGATCGTGTATTTGTATAGTAAAAGAACTTCGCCTTAATATTATGAAAATATACTATTTACTGTAATAAATAAAGAATAGGCTGATTTATAAGTAACTAGCTCGAAATATTTGCATGGTTGGTAATTATTATAATAATATGAGTATTATCGGTTATTGTTATATAAATATTCCAGTACTTGTTGATTTTAAATCATCATTTACTAGTAGCATTTACGTACTGTAAACTACAGTGCTGGTCCTTTATGCTATGCAGGGCCAATGCATTAAAATTTGGTAATCCGTGTGGAACTAGCACTTAACGTGAGAAATAAGTGTAATTATTATAGATGTGCTTATGGTGATACAAATACTTCATTTATATCGTATTTTTATTATCGTTCTAGTATAGTATTACACAATAGCGTTATGCACTGTAAAAAATTACAAACTGATGAATAGCAATACCTACTTTTTGTCTAGGACTTGTGTTTAGAATAGGATTTAGCTGGACCAAAATTTTCTTTATATTCAAGGCGACGATATTATAAGAAAGTAACGTTTTATTGTATATTCAATACATTACAATTTGTAAATAAACACTTGCAATAATAGATGTAGAGGTAATAGATACTGTAGTGTATTGAGTATTTTTATTTATTCAGTAGACTTATTTTTAAAAACAAAACATCTCTGTAAATGTAAAATAACGTGTATAAAATGTAATTAGAACAATACCTACTTTCATTAAATTTCTTAAACAGTAATTCTCTTTCATTTGAGTCATAAAAAAACTACTAGATGGAATTTGATACAATTTTGGAGAAGTGCTGTCCTAAAGTTGGGTATTCATTAGCGAATTAGATTTTACACTAGCTAACTATAGGTACTTAAAGGTAGTACCCGCCTAAAGAGTACCTACTTATTTCTATAAAACCTCCCATAATATCATTGGACCATGGACCTGCTTGATCGCCAAAAAAGTTAAAAACTTCAAAATCAAAAAAGATAGTAATTTATCATTTGCACCCGCGTTTTACCACCGTTGTGGATTACGCACAGATTACGGTATAAACAAACGAACATTCCCTTGCCTGCCCCTATAGCGGGGACGTTCAAATCAGCATTGTATAATACAGAAAAACAGAACGTGTACGTCAGCAGAGGTTAACGGAATCGGTATCATTCATTCTTCTTTCGTAATATTGGCACTACTGTTTTATAGTACACGTCACTTCGGACATGTCAATTCAGATGACGATTTCCTATTGGCAGTATGGAATAATTTCTGCCAATAAAAATCCAGGCTGTTTTACTTTTAAAATTACTATTGGTGAGTTGAAGTATTTCAAAATTAATTAGGTTCATAGAAAACAAAATTACGGCAAGGTAATGGATGGATGGAGAATAAATTGTTGGTCGACTAATAAAATAAATTGTCCCAATTATCAATGTTTAATTTATCATAATTCATATTAATTTCGGTTCGTGTACATAATAGTAATATTATTTAATCGTGTGCTTATCTTAATTAGTGATGTGTTAAGTTCAGATTTTACGGAAGCCAATATTTTTATCCAATATGATGGACGGAAATGATTTAGCTGCCGAACCAAGTAGAAAAGGTGTAATTTCCCAAGCATGGACGCGTATTTCTCAGGTAATTCATCAATCTTTTATTTATTGTCCTTTTTGGGCGCTTTGTACAATCTTATAACTCCGTACAAAATGTTTTATCACACGTCACAAACGCTCTCTCCATTCGTGACTTCAGAACGATTTAATTTAAAATATCTGGTAATAAATCGCAATCATATCAATCAATAGCTTCCTGTATCTACTATAGGTAACATCGTGACTAATGTGACTATTCATAATTAAGTATATTTATTTACTAAACAATGGATTTTCATGCCTGCATCAGACACCCAAAAGTGTACCTCTTATGCAGGCTTTACATTTTCCTTTAATCACAATTGGATTCATAAACCTAAAATAATAAAAAACATTACTATTTAAAGTTTCTAGAATGCAAAAGCTTAGATGTTTGTTAATTTACATTCTACAAGATTGAGTAGGTACTTACCACTGAAATGATTTTGTCATATAGAACCGAAATATAAAATACTTTATCTACTTACCTTTACAATAACGTAAAGTGGCGATCTGTAAAAAAAAACATATTTTTTTTACAGATCTACCAAGGTACCCTAGATAAATGGACACCTCATACTAAAGCAAGATGGATTGGCAGTGCTCTGCTTCTGGTGGCATTCATGCTTCGAATTATTACAAAACAAGTGAGTTTTACATCAATTGTTTATTTTATAAAGCTGGCCCCCTAAGGAAGCATTTTACTATAAATATAGAGATGATTTAAGATTTTATTTATGAAGCCTTAAATTTCTATTTTCTTTTAAGTTGGGCTAGATTTCTTTACTTCAGAATATGAATAATAATTTCCTGAATATATGAATATATTTCCTGAAGATTATATATATAATAGCCATTTACAAAAAATAATATTTAGGTATTCCAACATTATAATATTAATAGGTTAATCTTGTGATTGTTATTACAGGGATATACTTACCCTTATTTTTTTCTTCTTGCTGTATAAAACTTTAAGCTGATTTGTTTTTTTTTTACAGGGGTGGTACATAGTTACGTATGCTCTTGGAATATACCACTTAAACTTGTTCATTGCATTCCTTACACCAAAAATTGATCCAGCAATGGATTTTGATGGTAAGATCTAATGCCAATTCAGTAAATTATAAAAATTATAATTGAATGTCAGTGCCTAAATAAACAAATTTGTTTTTGTTGCAGCTGATGATGATAATGGTCCAGCATTACCAACTAGAGCCAGTGAAGAATTTCGGCCGTTCATTCGTAGACTTCCAGAATTCAAATTCTGGCTTTCCGTCACCAAAAGTACGCTATTTGCGTGTTGCTGCACTTTTATTGATGCATTCAATATTCCAGTATTTTGGCCTATTTTAGTAATGTATTTTATAACCCTATTTTGTATAACTATGAAGAGACAAATCAAGGTAAGTAAAACTATGATGTGTGTGATAAAAAAATTAGTATGAGTAGTCAAAACATAATTTTTAAAAATAAATAAAATGGTTTAAACTCTTTTGTAAACCAATCCTTTTAATGAAATCTATTTTAATGGTGGAACAGGAAACAGTTATTTGATAATAAGTTGTATATTACCCAACCATGACAGATAACATAAAAGTTCAACCAAACTCAAGCTATATGTGTAAATAATACAACTTTAATTTTATTATTAATTGTTTTATGTTTTATTTTCAGCATATGATCAAGTACCGGTATATACCTTTTACTCACAGTAAGCCAAAGTACAAAACCCTAGACTCTGCTGTCACTGTGAACTGACGTCACACATGTACCCACCCACCAGTCTTTATGTGGAAAGTCATAGTATAAATTAACTTAAAAAAACTGTTGTACGCAAATGTTTCTAGAAATACAGTTTTTATTTAATGTTTCATTTCATTCTTTTATTTTATTTTCATACAAAGGAGTACATGTTTGATAAGTTGAAAAAAGGAGTTGAAAAAAATGCGGAGATGTATTCTAGGTATTGCTATTGGTAAGTAATTTATCAGAATTAATATTTAGACAATGGTTGTTTAATTTGTTTATGTTCTTCAAGGAGATGTAAAGCTAGTTGCTTAAAAAATCATTAAAATTAATGCTTTATTAAATAATCCCATAGCTCCCACTGGGGAGTCCTCAGTAGTTAAAAGGAATCGGCACTCGGCAGTAGTGCTTCAGAAAAGAAATATTAACAACAAGTTAGGTATGAAAAAACATAAACCCTCCTCACATTTATTGTACCTTCAAGTACTAAATAATAATCTTGTAAAGATTATTTTTCAAATTAGGCGTACGTCGATAGGCAAAGTACCGCGGAAGACATGAGACTTAACAAGCTTATAAACTACTTGAGGCTGCCCGCGACTTCGTACGCATTTATCGTGATATCTTGTTAAAAAAACATTATACTTATATCTTAAAATTATATAGACTAATGTGTTATTCTGTTGCTGCAATATTGCCAAGTTTCATCAAAATCTGTTCAGTAGTTTTTGCGTGAAAGAGTAACAAACATCCATCCATCGGCACAAACATTGTCATTTTATAATATTAGTAGGATGAACCAGGGAGAGTTGAACTAGCCTTGAACGGCATCGCTTTTCACTTGTTTATCGCTCGGGCCGCGAAAGAGCGATAGATTGTGATCGGACGTGACGTTCTGCCGCATTTTATCGCTATTTCTCTGTTTAGCAAATGATAGTTCGGGGCGATAAAAAGTAAAGGGCGACATACTAACAGCAGTTCAGTCCTAACCTAAGGCACCGTTTTATATCATAGGTATACCAAAACGGCCTTTTTCTTTACTGGTTACATTATAGAACACCTACCTTTTAATTTATAATTAATGCAAAACATTAGTTTTGCTACTTGGATTACCTACTGCTACATTAACGATATCGCCCGATCGTATCGGACTAGTAGGCTGCCATTTGATTTGCCGCCAATTTTGTCTAATAAAGTGTTTCATCGACAGTCTTATCTCCAAGTCTTAGTTAATTTCTCCATTTACTGCCCATTTACACTGAAATTCATGGTTCGCTCAACGACTATCTTCGGTTTTGAACCGACGCGACGGTGGAGCACGAAACAAGGGCCAACGGATCAACGCAAAATTTAATCTAGTTTCTTAGCGGTGGTAACTTCATCATTCTTCAATTCAATGGCTTTTCTAATTTAAAAAGAATCGCAGAACGTTTAGGTACTATCGTGCGTGCCTAGTAGGTACACTACAAGTAAAAAGTCTTTGACATCATAGTAACAGTACCCACCAGTAGTTCTGCGTGGGGTGGCTGCAACGCGCACTACGCTACGACACGGATAACCCCTAATCAGTAGGTACCTACCTAAATAAGTGGGTATATACCTACAATACTAGATTAGCTAGGTACTTAGCAGGGATGTTAGGGAGCTCCGTAACCGTAACCGAAACTATCGGATATCCGATATAAAAAAATCATCCGTAACCGTAACCGAATCCGAAATAAAAGTTTCGCATAGTATCGGATAGGGGTGGAGCCTAATTGAGACACGTTATTTGTATTTTACTTTTGAAATTCCTTAAAAAATTTATATCCGTAACCGAAACTAACGGATAATCCGAAATAATTTATTATTCGTATCCGTAACCGTATCCGGTATAATAATCATTCCTAAATCCGTATCCAATCCGTAACCGAAATTTCATATCCATAACATCCCTAGTACTTAGTTTAAAATGAATTCACTTTGCAAACACTATCGGTACAGTTGAGGCAGTATCACTAATTAACCGGTACTGCGCTCCTCTTCTTCCTTTTGAGATGAGTTTTAATTTTGAACATTTATCTAAGTAGGTAGAGTAGACACTGCCGTGTCTCAGCTAGGCCTACGGTGCGGTTTCTACTTTCGTTTTTCTTCAATTTTCTTCTTATATTATGTAGGTGGCAAGAACAAATTTCTGAATTAAAAGTCACTATTTATTCGGATTTTCCTTTTGCATACCTTTGTATGTTGCTCTACCTACTTGTTTTGTTATTTTATTAGATAATAACTAATAAATAACTGTCATAAGGAGGAGTTAATTAATTAATTATTTCATCACAATGGAATCGAGAAATACTTAAGACAACAATTAGTACCATGCTATTTACCTATAGTTAGGTAAAATGAAATAATTTTAATAATAAGGTACCCAGTAAGTAGTACATAAGTAGGTAGTTGTAATTATAACATAACGTTATATTTGCTACACCTTTTTAGCGAAGGTTTACATACATATTTAGGTCAATCACGTTCACGACATCACGTCGCCCTACATATTTTAAAGCTCACCTACACAAAAGGAATGGGAAATCATTATACAAAGAATCTAATTATAGCCCATTAGCATATTAAACGAAATAGAATACATCGAGCAGATATATTTTGACAAAAATAAGGTGCAAAGCAATTATTACCCAGAAATATAAAGTTAAAAATAGTCGCTAGGTAGCGATAAAAATAATGGCGGGGTATCGGTGGCTTGGTGTTTGTATTAACAGCGACAGTTTACACGATAACCATGCTTGTGCAATGTACACTCATCTTATGTAGCTAACAGTACAAAAAGTACCTACGCTAATTAACGTTAACACTTAACGCCAGTTCAATTGAATTCATTAAACTACCTATTTCAGAATAAGCCTTGATTTTTCCTGTTAACCTGATAAATACTTTAATTTTCGTAGGCAGATATCTACTTTTTAAAATACCTATAGATTAACATGGTGTAGGTACAAATTAAAAGGTAAGCATGTAACTAGGTAGGTAGGTATGTAACAAATACAATTTTAATATTTAATGTTATTCAGTCAGTACCTAGTAGGATTACCGACCAACACTGCAATGCAATAACACGCTAAGCCATGATAAGTGCAGGACCTTTATGTACCTAATACCTATAGATAGATATATCGTGGGATCTAAATATTATTTCTACCCGTCAACCTATAGCTTAGCTATTGGGTTTAAAACTTTTATGTTTATCCTTGCTATGTGGAGTTCAATCAAATTAAATCTGCCTTTGGCATAACTTCGAACAGCAAGTTGTTGTTTCACTCGGTATAAATATTTTATTACGATTATTCTTCCTCGGGAGCTAAGAGGTAAAAAAGCTGTTTAAATGTGGTTTACATTGACGATAATTTCACAATATAATAATAACATTCGAATTTCTTATGAGATTCCTTTCCTATCTTTTCAGGTTTTCGAAAATCCCGCCACCATCGCCGCTCCTTGTCTGATAAAATAGTACAGCCGGCGGTGCGCTTATTTGAATCGTTTACGGCGCACGCAATCGCAGTTGCAATTTTTTTTATCGTGTGACGTCGTCTCAGTTTGCTTCGTATTGATATAAATATCAACGTAAAATATATATCTTACCACGCAGATTTTTGCGAGAGCAATTCATTCACGTATTACATTAAAAACTAAGTAAGATGTCTGATAAAATATTTTAACTAAATCAATGCACTGGCAACTGTGCCCGATTTAGCCAGTGTTACTATTTAATGACATTTTCAAAAGTAATAAAACGCGCTCGATATCCCTGTTTATTTTATTGACCACTCGCCAGATGTTTGCGCATTGTTTTCCAGTGCGCAGTGCTACTTCGTAAAATCGGGATTCTGTTTAAGTATTATATCTTTTCTGCCATTTTGAAAATAGTGGTGTGTATGGATTAGACTGTGTTTTTTCATGTGACAAATATGTCCGGGAGCAATGAAAAATTGTCGACTACGCAGCGTATGATCCAAAGTGTCGCTTTCCCACCTAGCCACAAACTGACAATTTCCGAGGTGTTCGATGAAAAAAGTGGGAAGCCTTTGCCAGAGGTTCTGAAGCAACACTTCATCTTAGAAGGTCGGATCGAAGAAACAGCGGCGTTAAGAATCATCCAAGATGGTGCCACCCTCTTACGGTCGGAAAAAACGATGATCGAGATTGATTCACCTGTGACGGTATGCGGGGACGTCCATGGGCAATTCTATGATTTGATGAAACTGTTCGAGGTGGGAGGTTCGCCTGCTTGCACGAAGTACCTGTTCTTAGGCGATTATGTCGATCGAGGTTATTTCAGTATAGAGTGTGTTCTGTATCTTTGGGCTCTGAAGCTGTGTTACCCGAAGACGTTATTCTTATTACGCGGCAACCACGAGTGCCGACACTTGACGGAATATTTCACTTTCAAACAAGAATGTAAAATCAAGTATTCTGAGAAAGTGTATGATGCATGTATGGATGCTTTCGATTGCCTCCCACTGGCTGCTCTGATGAACCAGCAGTTCCTATGTGTGCATGGTGGCCTGTCACCAGAAATCAACAACCTAGATGATATTCGTAAGCTAGATAGATTCAAAGAACCTCCTGCATTTGGCGCTATGTGCGACCTGCTTTGGTCTGATCCTCTTGAGGATTTTGGTAATGAAAAGAATGCAGAACATTTCTCGCACAACTCTGTTAGAGGTTGCTCATACTTCTACAGCTATGCAGCTTGTTGTGATTTTCTTCAAAGAAACAATTTACTGTCTATCATACGTGCCCATGAAGCTCAAGATGCTGGTTACAGAATGTATCGCAAAAGCCAAACTACAGGTTTTCCAAGTCTTATCACCATTTTCTCCGCACCCAACTACCTTGATGTGTACAATAACAAAGCGGCTGTCCTTAAATATGAGAACAATGTGATGAACATCAGACAGTTTAACTGCTCTCCTCACCCATACTGGCTGCCCAACTTTATGGATGTCTTCACCTGGTCTCTGCCGTTTGTTGGAGAGAAAGTCACAGAGATGTTGGTGAATGTTCTCAACATCTGTTCAGATGATGAACTCATGACTGAAGGTGAGGATGCTTTGGAGGAAGCCAATCTCAGGAAAGAAGTCATCCGTAATAAGATTCGTGCCATTGGAAAGATGGCTCACGTGTTCTCTGTTCTTCGTGAGGAGAGTGAATCTGTCTTGCAGCTGAAGGGGTTAACTCCTACTGGGGCTTTGCCTCTGGGTGCTCTTTCTGGTGGTAAGACTTCACTGAAGAATGCACTCCAAGGTTTCTCACCCAATCATAAGATCACATCTTTTGCTGAGGCTAAAGGGCTGGATGCAATAAACGAGCGCATGCCACCTCGACGTGATGGCCAGCGCACACCAGACACTTCACAGGAAAAGAAGCCTCATGTCAACAGCAATGCACATTCGTGAAGTGCTGGGTAATACTATCTCTTCAATCCTTTCTGTATGATCCACAATTACAGTGGTAGTGAAATATGTGTGAAGGAGACTCAAGCTTTTGGATTGATATTTCACATTTAATAATAACTAGGTGGATTTGAAGGGAATTGTCATTATAGATACAAAATATTTTAAATTTGGATTTAACTTTTTTTCAATAGTTGAAATTAAAATTTCTCTTAAGATATTACCTCTCGATATTTAAAATAATATGTCAGATCTGCAGGCAACAAATTTATTTAGTCAATTAAATGTAAGGTATGCACATTTATTTATAATGCGCTGCACTGTTTAATTTTTGGTAATGTAACTTAAAATTTTTCATATGAAAAGACATGATATTGTAATGTAAATTTATTCAGATTGTCTACTTATACTCTACATTGTTATCTACATTAGTGAAAATTAGACATGTCTATAGTTTTCTTTCAAAGCATAATTAGCTGTGATATTAAGCGACGATCAATGTATTATTTAATAGCAATTTGCTAGTGAAGTACAGGCATGTTCATTGGCTAATCATGCATTGAAATATGTAAAGTAAGAGGAAAGTTTTCAGCTTGGGCGTGTCTTTATATTCTATTAAGTAATACAATTAATTATGTACTATAATAATGTGCAGCACATAATGTGTTGTTGCCGTGCGTGTGTGCTGTGTAAATATGCCTTGTGCGTACACACACGTTATTGCAGCTTTAACACTTGAGATAAATATTACTCTCTTTAATATCTTTGCTACAAGTTGTACTTAATTGTATTTTATTGTACAAAATATATTAAAATTACTATCTATGAACTATTACTTAAATATTAATTTATATTTGGGTGTATGCTGGCCCCTTGTTGCCTGCATGCAGCTGAACTTGTATGCTGGAACATCACACATTAAAACTTGTTAGTCCTAATGTTTCGGTATATAAGGTGTAGTGGCTAGTCTAATTGCAGATTTTCTTACAGCTTATATTCCAAATTTCACTTATATTATATAATTAGGTTTTATGACCTATGCACTGTTGGAAAATCTCTTTTGGTCTGCCAAATAATCATTAATCGATGCAATAAGTTCATATTGTGAATACTAAAAGTGGCTTACATCATTTTTCAAAGTCAGTACCTTCTAAGTATTTTATCTCAATTGTAGTTCATATGTTCTGTACTTTTAAATAAATTTTACCTACCTATGTAAAAACTAACAATATATTTACTTTTATTTTGTACTAATCATGAAAAGTGTTGTTTTAAAATATATTAACATTGAGCTCCATAGATTATGGTTTTAATTATATCACATATACCTTATTATTATTATTTTAGTATAGCTATAAAAACAACACGCAAGCCTCGCAAAGGTTTATTCACCAGACGTGAATTGAAGTAGTGGCAGGTAGGAACACTTACGTAGAAAAGCTATTCTGGTAAAAACAAATAAATATTTTTCACCTACCTACCTAAAATATTTGAAACGTTTCAGAGCTTTGTACCACTTTCCCATTGACACCCCAACTGGTTCAGCAGCACATGACAAACAAAGGCCTTTACTTAAGCGGTGGTTGGCGGGTCATGAATGTAGGAAATAGGTACATCGTATTTCTATGCGATGTACTGCCTACATTTATGGGTATAACAACGCTTCGTAGTAGATTTCGCATTTCCAATATTTTCAATTGATAGAATAGAAAACAAATGATTGCTGAATCACCTTTTTTGTATAGGTAGGTATTTTGGCTATTACGACTTGGTTAGGTACTTAGTAGGTACCTACGTTTTAATTTGAATCTGATTAAATTGAAATAAGTTTTATATTGCAAACGTGGAAAATAGGTACCTTCTATAAAACTTGCCTTTAGTATTTATTTGGATATCATCTACCCAATGTGTGTAGGTACAGTCGAGTCCAAAACAAGTTAAACCGTGCGCACCTACAATCGGCCATATGTTGCTACAGAAGGCTAGAAATAATTATTTACCAATCAGATAGGTAACAAAGCGAAGCGTTAGATACTTATATTTCCTCGTCTCATCGCATCAATAGACAAACGCCCTTATACGTTGCGAATGCTCTTTCTTTATGCAAAGGTTGAAGCTAACTGTACATAGACAGTGCCTAGGCACCTACCTAACCTATTGTAGGTAGTCCTTTGTTAAATATATCAGTTTGGCTTTCCAGTAGTGGGTTAAAAGCACTGCTGCGTGCGCTAAGTATGTTATTTTTGTAGTAGAGTGTTTGTAAATAAAACTAATTAAAACAATTTTATTTTATACTTCATTTTTACTAAAATACAGTTTCTATGACGGCTGACTTGCCACCCCTATTTGATAGAGATAGCTGCGACAATTCAATAAAGTTGGTAATGGCGACCCTAAAGATCTCGCGCACCTTGATTCTTTTAAACACTTACACTATGTGTTTTATTTATTTTATTCCTCTTTTTTATTGTCATATACTGACAAGATAATAATAATAGTAACTTATACTACATACTTAACATTTAAGTAAGTTCTTAAAATAAGAGAAAACTACTAAACAAGAATTAATATTTACTTGTACATCATTGTCTTAAATAAGTGGTTTCCATCCCAGTCTCCACAGATTTGTGTTCAATGTCCTCAAGTTCCCTTGTAGGCTAAATAGTCACGCTGGTAGGTAAAACAAACAATAGTTTCACTTATTGCAATTCAAATACAACTTCTTACAAACAAAACGAATATTCAAATCATGCAAAGGAGGCACAGTATTCTCATTGAAATCTTGTGGAGTTGCATAATAACTGTTTTTCATACATTTGTTTTCATCTGTGCAAACACATTTATTGGAAGCCTTGGGTGTGGCTTCATATTTTACTGTGTAATGAGATATTGGATCAGATATAGTATTTATACTATCAATACTAGTCATCATCATTAAATTCAAACTAGGATAAATAAGAAACGCAAATATTGTCAATGCAACAAGACATTGTATTGGGATGGCAGTGGCCCAATACTTATTCGGATAGTAATAAATGTTGAAATAATGTAGATAAGAATCTGGAATAAATGCCCATGCACAATACAAGCCTAACGCTGTATTACTAAATAAATACATAAAGAATCCGTATAAGGATCTAGCTGGGGTAGGCGCTGGCGTGTGTTCTGGCATGGTGTAGAACTCAAATTACTTTTACAATTAATATTTTTATCTACGTTCGAATTGTTCAATTGTCTTCACTACTAGTAATAAATTCTTTAACATTGAATTAGCTGCTACTCTTAACATCTTCAAGTCTGCACCATGTAAGTTTCTGGAAAATAAAATGTTATCAAATTAAATCTTGTGTTCTAATAAGGAGGCACACATAAAGAAAGAGTGAAAAATTAAAATGCAGTCATCCAAGGTTCATAAGCGTAAAGTGTTTAGTAAAAGATATAATAAACAGATTGAAGTACTAACATGATTAAATTAACTCCATCGGTTTGTAGTTCCCGACGAACCTTGCTACCTTTTATCTCTTTATCTACTCCCAGAACTTCTCGAACCAAAGATGCAGTTTCAGTGGATGCAAATGGAAAATTCAAGCACCTGGAATAAACAAATTAGAAGCAAAGATTCAAAGGAAATGACAGGTCAAAATTGAAGAACTTTTATAGATCAGTAGGGGAGTAGGAGAAAGAAAACTTACACATTTTTTTCGATACTGCTGTCAAGATATGCCATTATCGATCATTCAGTTTAAGTGGAAAATACAACTCTGTTGACATTCGTTTTATGGTTGGGATATTTCTTAGACTTATTTAATCATTAAAGAATAAATAATTTGTAAATTATAATTCGTTCGGCTCATAACCTAAAATATAAATAAATAAAGTTTTCTTGTCGCAAACTTTATTGTTATTGGGTAACGAAGATCAAATTTCAAGATTAAGTAGTTTTGATTGGCTGTTTGTGTTTTAATTTTCAATTCAAGTTACTTGTAATTGGCTATAACGATGGGAAGATAAATTATCCGCCAATTAAAAGTAGTCAATAGTACCAACATAACAAATGAAGCAGACCATAGAGATTTTTTTTTAACTTTTCACTGCTGGCCAATCGAGCTTGTTTAGCGACCTGCCAATATAATAATTTGAGCCACATAAAAATTTGAAGAAACAAGAAACGAAACTGCGTCGCGCGCGATCAGTTGCCAACGCGTTACTAACTGGTTAGTGACTAGTCGCGTCGTGTGCGAACCTGTATGGCAATGTATGGGCGGTGACGCTCAAACAACTCGTTAGTAATTTGAGTTTGTGATTAGTTCCTTTTGAGTAGCTCCATGTGCGGAGGGCCTAATGGTGATTTTGACTTGCTTATATTCCACTTAAACACCTTTTAATTATGGACCCTACATCGAAATTTGAAATCACAAATAAAATGTTTATAATTCTAAAATATGTACCTACCTATAATTATAACACGAAAGTCTTGTAACCAGATATGGACAAAAAATGCATTAACAACAGACAGCTTTATAGTTACGTAGAAATATCTTCCAGACAACAATAGATGACAGACAGTAGATTAATAATAGAAATTAATTATTACATAGAAGTGAAAAGAGTTTCCCCCAAATAAAATAGATTGCGACTTTTTTGAATTTGGAAGGTATCCTTGAATAACACCCACAACAACTCACTCACAAATTTTTTATACGATTAGGTACTCGAATTCCCAAATAAGCATGTAACATTTCTAAACTTCATTGCAATTTATTTCAACATCAAGTAGAAGATGCTAATTTCTGAATCAAGGAAAATTACCTTAAATATTGATTAAAGTTACCTTTTCATAAATTAAGTAGCATTTGAATTTGTATCAACATTTCTTATAAATTACAGTACAGTAGATATGTAATCTGTTCCGACTCTGTAATGAAAGTACCTACCTAGTTACGTCAATTGACTAAAATTAGGACATTATGTTAAATCACAGGTAGGTAGGTACATGTAAGGTCAATGTGGGTAAGACCGTCTGGGGTAAAAGACCGTCTGGTGGCAATAAATTCTAGTTTTGAATAGCTAACACCATATGCATAAGTCGATTTAACATTATTCAGTATATTAGTTTGAACTAAAAAACACAGATATCGCTGGAATCATTGGTTTGAGCGGAATCGGTCCGCCAATTTTTTTAACTATTCTATGATAATATCAGTTTATAACAGTGCCGGGTATAAGTAAGAAAAAATTGGTAAATTGAGGGAGTTTTATGTGTGTCTTTGATTACGGCAGTAATTTATTGATCCATTAATTTATTTGTGGTATTGAAATTAGAAATATCTTCTTAATTTTGTGTTTACACTAATCTCAAGTTTTTAACTTCAAAATTAAATAGTTAGGCAAGACCGTCTACTTAGAAAAGGGAAGTCCGTCATATGCCGATCTTGCCTCATTACAGATATTGTCAACCTTTTATGTAGTGCATATTTTATGCACAGCTATCTTACTATAAAATTGTTAATTATTATTTATTTTTCTATTTACCTATTGATTTCAAATCTAACGGGCTTGTAGGTAACTACTAACTAACATTAATGAAATATTTTTAACTACGCGTAACAATTATACTTGGATTTTTTCCTTCGTTCGATTGTTTGTAAGGGCTATAAAAATATACTTATATATAACACAAGTTGTTTCGATCGTTCAATTTTCAAACACGGGTGGTTTTTTTTATAAAACTTTTTTAATCAGACTTTTGGAAGTTAAGTTTAGATATTACAGACTTATTGACAACTGATTAGACTGATTCAAGTGGTCTCCAATTCCGGGTAAGAATAAAATTACGTGCTTACCAACTTACACAAAAAAAATTTTTTTTTTTTTTACAAAAATGTTTAGAACCTCTGTCACGATAGTTATGCCGATCTTGCCTTAAAAAAAAGTAAGATGTTATATCTTTGTAATGAAAGCCTTATTAACAAATACTTAAATTGCATATTTGAATGGCAATAATGATTTACCGAGTGAAACTGTCTTCATACACACAGGCGCACTATTACGACTTCTAACTCACAAATTCACTACTAGACGGTGTTGCCTCACATGACACGGGAAGACCGTCTACAAGTCAAGTTTTAAAAAAACGATTGTATATCAAAATATTATGACGTTTTCTTATAGATTTCGACTTCTACGTGTAGCCAAGTAAATAATTTATCATTTCCGATCACACGACGCTGTTTATAATTTATATCTTCTGCATCAAATCAAATCAAAGTCAAATTTTAGAAAAGTATGCCGATCTTGCCCACATTGACCTTACATAATTAAATAGCTAGTACAGCTAAGTGCACGCAAAGCTTTACATAGTACCTAGCCTTATTTACTTGCACTAACCCACTAAGTGCGACATGATATTTTTTGCTAGTAAGTATTAAGTATATTTGGTCAGGTATTGTATTAGTCATTAAAATGAATATTTATTTAAACCGATCCTATTTTAGATGATGCAACTAAGAAGTCCTAAATGCAACATGTCGTTACGAAGTTTTGACCATAACTGTTGCCTTATGGGTCGTTGCCCAAGGATTTACATTCATTTCGCGTGCGTGTGGGAGAGATTCGAGTAGAAGTGATATGTATTGTTATTGTATTCCATTTCGAATTCAGATCGAAGACAGACTTCTTTGCGAAAAGTATTCTCGAGTTTTGTCGAAGTTTATGCATTAATTTGAAATCATTAATAGCAGCTAACAGCAATATGGAATCTATAAATAATTACGTATTAAAGTTAATGATGGTACGTCATTAAAATAATAATACCTACTTATTTAAAAATAGGTTACCTTCTTAAAATAACACTGAATCTATTGTGTTTTGTTTAGGTGTTAGTTTTGATAGTGCCTCTTCGTGCTGTGACTGTGAACCCAGCATTGTGTCCTACAAATAAGATCGCACCTTACCGGCGAAGCGGGAGGCAGCAAATTGGGCCGAAAACTTTCGGAGCTTTTTATGACTTATTGTCTTCTGGGCCCGGTTTTGTTAACTCGCCATATAACCCTGGGTTACAGCAGGATCCTGATAAGGACTATCCCGATGACTGCGGAGATATTGACGATTACGATGAAAATGATCTTAGTTCACGTAAGTACCTATACCTTACCCTTTCATGGTTGGTGTAATGATTTACTTATGTGCTTATTTATAGGAATAACATAATTTAATTACTTACTCCTTTTTTCTCCTTCACTTACTTCTTTACTTATTTTTTACTCTTTTTTTCTTCTTATTGGGAAGCTAAAAATGTTCGATCAATACTTGAATAAAACCATTAAACTTACACTTTCAGGAAACGTAAAGTCGGACGATGCATATTTAAAAAAATATTAAGCAGAGAAGGAGGCAAATTAATAAAATGTTTGTTTTCAGTAACACCACAATTCCAAAATCAGTACCAGCAACAACAGGGATATAGCAATAGCAGATTATTTTTAGGGTTGTTCAATAATCATAGACCGCAGTATGAACGACCAGATCCAGCAAGACCACCCAATTACCCACATACGACACAGGTGTCCCACTTTCCAGGGTCTCCGCAGCAGCCGCAGCGTCCACAGCGACCGCAGCGACCGTACCCACAAAGCCGGCCACCTTACGCGTCTGGTGGACAATTTGGAAATAACCCATATCGTCCTCCCATCCATCAAGATCCTTCTGGTTAGTATATCTCTACTTAGTAGATATTCATACAAGTACACAAGGCAATTTAGTACTTATTAAAACGTTTTTTTTTTCAATTTAGAATATGTCAAACCAGTACATGAAGGGCATTCAGAATATGGTACGACTCCGACGTATAAACCTGAAGTCGTCGGCGGTCCTATCGGGCACGTAGTTGGTGTGACCACTATCAAAGTACCAGATAACAAGCCTCAGCAGTCCCCTATGAGGCGACCGGTCGGCCCACCACCTTACTTCAACCAATACCCTCAAAGACCAACAGAAACGTCAACGTATACCACCAGAAGACCAAGGCCAAGGAATATTAATAACGATAGTTTATTAGGTTCTTTCATTGATTTATTGTTTTAAATAAATATTGAAATGGTTAAAAGCGTTGTTTTGGGAATAACAAAGTTTTTTACATGATGCAAATGTGTTAAGGTACGGTATTTGCTCAATCGCAAGTGCAGGATCTCCACTAAAAAGGTAAACTTTTATGTAAGTAAATATTTTTTTAACATTTTGCACCTTATGAAACGAATTGACTATAAGTATTGTATTTATCATACCTCGGCATGAATTGTACTTATTTCGAATACAAGTACTAAGTTACAAATGCTAAAGTGCGTGGGATGTAAGCACCTGTGCGTCAAGAATCCTGCCAACCGTGAATTACAATACAATTTAGATAGGTAGCGTATTGTTTCACACGCTTTCTTGCGTGTCAATCAGCTTTTGGAAACTCAAGAACGTATAAGTTCATCTACATTGCTAGTAGGTAAGTGTACCAGGAAGTCTACCAATTGGTTAGTCAAAAAACCTAGATTTAAAAATAATTATCTGAACTTGTAAGTTTCGCTTGCCTATCCAAATATTAAACGAAACAAATAAGACAATACATATCCTATAGAGCTTTCCACTTGATTTTAGTTTCCAAAAGTAAATCGTAAATTGCCTAATTACAAAATAGCATACAACTACAGCCGGAGTTAGCTAGCTAAGAAAATAAATGTCCAAACTGCCCATGACGTCTTATTTATTATAATCACGAGTTTTAACGAGATAATGGGTTACATTCCTCATTCCACACATCGAGCGAAGTTTGTCACGCGCTTTTATTAATTACAATTTACACATTCTGCGTAGTTGGCATCTCATCATTAGATAGGTACCTACCTACTTAAATCAAATTTCATCTCCCACTCGTAATCTTGTTAAAACAGACAAATGTACAGGTAAATAGTAGACAAGACTAGGTACTCTGAGGAATTAGCAGGGAATGAATATTAAACATTTTGATAAAATAATAAACTAGGTATAGCTATAGATTAAACATTTAATATCAATTAGATCTTGTATCGCCTTTTTTTGTTTTCTAAGAATAAAAATGTCAGCTATGAGTTTAATAAAGCCTTAACTTTAATGACCTTTCCTGCAATTGGCTGTAACTGAAGTCCCGTTTGATACACCCATTTTCATAAAAAAGACAAGTATGCAACAGCTGTTTGATTTACTGTACAGGTAGTAAAACAGTCAGGTACCCAGCTTATTTACGATTAACATAGTGTAGGTAACCTCCTTCGGATGAAAATAAATATCACGCCGCCGTAACCTTTACGAAAACGCTCATTGTTTCATTCGCGTAGATACAGAGTAGTTCCGTCTGTAGGACTTGATAGGCGTCGAGACGTCTTCCAACGTTAATCCAACTGAGTAATTGCAAGTCTAATAAGTCGGATACTCGGATAGGATAGGATATCCACCTACGTAGAACTATGTGTTTCCTAATGGATAGCGCGTGACAGCATCATTCGTTCTGGCTACGTCCTTTATGTATTTTTGCTCATTTATCTCATTAATTCATTAGGATAGTAGTTTCAGGACCATTGAGTCATACGATAACGTACGGGGTGGTAGTCGCGTATGTCGGGTGCGATCAGTGCTCACAATTTTTTATGAGTTTTACACGCGTTTAACATCGAATTATCCTAAATATGATTGGAATCCTTGTTTTTGCTACTGTGTCCAGTTGTGTTTTAGGATTCGCAGATGGAGGTATGAGTTATCTATATTTATTATTGCCAAGCGTGATAAAGGTCTCTACCTACCTAAATTATGAAGATGTGCTTACTTTTTATTAAGATTTCGCGCCGCGAAGATGCTTTATTATTTTTTCTAACTTCCATGACCGCTCTAGCTATCTCATAAAAGTAAAACTTATCAAGCTAAGTTTTACTTGCAGTCATGTTAAATTAGATTAATATGTGAGTAATTAAAAATGATCTAGTTATAATCTACTTATGATGATAGACGTATAGGTACTTATATATACTTATATGACAAAATAGCCCACAAAGTAAAACTTTTATAGAGTCGAATCCATACATCGAAGCTATGAATAAAACGCCATGGAAAAGTGTTCAGAAGTACGTAGAAGTGCGTCCAGGGGCGTTTCTATTTTACTGGCTGTACTACGCGGATGGCACGGCTGCAGGCGCCGACCGGAAGCCCCTGATCATTTGGATTCAGGGAGGCCCAGGGCTCGCCGCCAGTGGTTTGGCTAACTTCGCGGAAATAGGTCCGCTCGATATGGATATGAATCCACGAAATCATACTTGGGTAAGTTATTACTGATTCCATGGCTGATAAGTTCTTAAACTTTAGACACTGTTAAAAACAACGTGATGAGGATTCGTGAAGTACATTTACCGTTTGTGACTACTTTGGCACTATATAAATGCAGACTCATGTTTGACCTCTTAACATTCTTAAGTAGGTACTTACTTTTCGTGAAAGCTTCCCAAATATTTCAAATTTTACATTTCATTGTTATAAAATAAATAAATAAGTAGGTAACTTATTAGTAAGTAACGAAGTACTTACTTATAAGATAAGTATTCGTCTAAGTCCGTGACTCAGACCTTATTTAAACTAATCCTAACCCTTGACCCTCTTAATTAGCTAATATACATTCATACGTATTGATAAAGACTTGGTACAAAGAAGAAACATATAATAGGTTTCGAGTTTATTGCGATTAAAGAAATGGACAGATGAGTCAGATACTTTGTTTTACTATGAAATGATCTCAGATCAAATAAAAAAGTAATATAGCCATCGAGATTTTATTTTATAGCTTATTAGTTTATGAAGATAGATGAGGAAGTATAATGACGCAAGTACGAGTAACTACCTACCTACCTTACCTACTTGATATTAGACACAGCGTCCTTATTTTTATACTTGGCTACTCTGTCACCTTCATTGTGCTTTTACATGTGTAAGTAATAATAAGTAGGTACATTTTTTTACAGGTAAAGCGAAGAAACTTGCTTTTGATAGATCACCCCGTCGGTACAGGTTTCAGTTATGTCACAAACAACACCTTGTATGTGAAATCGGATAGAGAACTGGGTAATTACTTTAAATATGCATGTTTACTTATTGCGTGCGATTAAACGAGGAATAAATTAAACATTACTAATAATACTAAAAATACTTAGTATTCAAAAATTCAAATGCACCTAACACAGATTCTGTGTTCGGATGTAGTGCCTAATAATAAGCAAACAGCAAGAAATATACGTAGTAAAACGTTAATGTAATAAGTTTCATAAAAGAAAAGTTAAATTACTACTGTTATATTTGACCTTTAACGTGCTTTCACAGACATCTCAGAAGATGCCGCCGCAGCTTTAATTCACTTTATTCCTTATGTAACCTTTACAATGATTCTCGTTTCCCAGCACTCGACCTTCACAAAGCAATAAAGACTTTCTTTCGGAGACACAAGCAGTTTCGCAAAACGCCCACTTACATTTTTGGACAAAGTTACGGTGGCAAAATAACACCAAGATTGGCGTACTACTTACATAGGGTCGGTATGTTTTGGTGATGGAAAATAAGGTTGTGTGATGGATGATATCTACTAACTTGACATAAATACGATCAATTTTTAAATTGGATTTCAGGCAATAAAAAATAAACGTCTGCAAATGAATTTTAAAGGCATAGGTATCGGTGGTGGATGGGTTGACCCGAAAGAAAGTACTTTAATACAGCCTCAATTCTTGTATAATATGGTGAGTAAGACCCGTGGACAGGGGCAAGGTACAGCGGAATAACTATTTAAAGATCTTTTATATTTAAATCTTGCTGACTAAAAAAAAAAACTATGAATATTTTCAGGGAGTATTGAGTCAAACAGAATACGCAAGAAGTATGGAATTAGCAAGAAAGATGTGCCTGCAAATGGACAAAAAGGAATACGTGCTAGCTGGGGACACAGAGACAATTATGTTCAATATATTCCAGAACAATGGATTGGATATTAACTTCAATAATATAAATGAGCTTAGTCCTTATCCAGCACTGGATAGACTACAAATAAAGGTTAACAAATACGTGAAGCCGGCTCTTTCGCATATCGTAAATCAAAGCTTACATTGGGAATATCGATCAGAGGAGGTCTGGCAGAATCTAAATCCTAGTCTCCTGGTACCTTCAATGAAGTTTTGTGGGTATTTAGTCCGTATATTGATATTTTACATTATATTTTTATCTCATAAAATACTTTTTTTCCAGTGGAAATATTGTTGAATAAAACCAAATTAAAAGTCGCCGTTTATAACGGTAATTTGGATGTGATTACACCATTGGCTGGTACGTGTCGTAAAACAATATTTATGTCCTTGCTCCTTAAAGATTATACTTGTAGTTAAATTGCTCGTGATATATTTATAGGCGCTTCAAATTGGGTTCACAAGCTAAGATGGCCGGGGGCTGAAGAGTTTCGGGAAACTAAAAAGTTATCGATACGAGGGACCAGAAACGGATTCTACAAAGAAGCCGGGCAGTTAACCTTTTGGGGTGTTTTCAGAGCCGGACATTGGGTAAGGTTCAAGACAAAAAACATGCAGCATTAAAATATAGAACATATTGATTCTTGTGGTGTAACAAGCCGGTTTAGAGAAGAATCACGAGAAGAATAAACGACCAAACATTAATATAATTTAGTATTTTAAGCTATATTGAAACCATATTACAGGTACCACAAGAAAACCCTGAAGCAATGGAACAAATTTTAGAACACATCATGTTGGATGATGATTCGACAAGATGGAGTCAGTGGGGGGCAGGGAGAAATATATCTTTATTTACAAATGATTAAGGATTTTAGTTTGTTAGTATAGTAGTTTGTATGTAAAAACACGTCATTTGTATGAGACATACTCGATGACACAATATTACGCAAAAAAAGTACATTTGTTATCGGGCATTGAAAGTAATTAATTGAAAATACAATTTATTATTCTTGTAAAAGATTTTATTAATATTTCAAACACAATTTCCTATGTACATTACATTGTAAAAATATTCATTCTTGTCTTATTATTTACGGATTCATTTATTGTTATAGGCAACACTTATAAAACATATTATAGAAAAATCATACTTATAATTATGTATGAAAATTATTATGAAAAAATAGACAATTCATATAATTTAAACAATAAGTACAGCGTGATTATGCACTCAATATGGATGCACGATATTAATATTCCAGCTATAAATATCAAAATAATCAACAACTTAGACAAATGGCATGAATTTGAATTTTATTTCATTTATGATGAAAAAAATGGCGTTATTTTAAATAAAAATAATTATAATCGATCAGCCTAATTTCATTGCATTTTTCTGATTTCATGGAATACAAGTCCTTTCCACTGGAGATATATACCTAATTACTTATCTATGTAAATAACTTTCAAGTTTCGTCCTTTCGTCGACGACTTTCTTTCGATCCCCGTTTCATTATTTTTCGTAATTTAGTAATACATTGTGCTTCCGAAATAAATTAATGTAAAATGTATCTAAATACGTACACAACTTCAGTACCCGCAAGCTGCGCAGTAAAAATAGGCCGAACGATCCTGTCGCACCACACGGTGCGCGGTGCGATACACATACGAAGTAACAAAAATATCAATATTACGACGAATCCCAGTTCTACACTATAACAGACTTAAAAATATATAATATATATGTATGCGTATAATCACATGCCCTCGGAACCGAACTTCATAGTGATACGAGAGCTACGGGGGGAGGACGAGAGCGGGAAGACTGGGGCACGGAACTGAACGATACTCGCGTACACGGGGCGGAAACGACGGTACGGTATACGCGCGTCCCCTTCTTATGGATATATTCAAATTTAATCTCGGTCGTTTCAGTGTTACGCTAATGAGATATATAAATAAAACGTTTACAATCACCGAGTAGATAACGCGGCACGACGGACGATAAACGTCATCGAGCACATCGTAAGCCGTGCGAGACAAACTACAGTCAATAAAAATGCGAAGTCACCTGGTGAGGGCGGCACCGTCGTCGACCACCACCTTATTGCGCGAGAGGGGTGGTGCGTGGGCGAGGAGGTGGTGCCTAGCGGCGCGGGCCCCAGGCGGCGGCGGCGGGCGCGGGCGGCGCGGGCGCGGGCTGCGGGCCGCCGGGCATGGTGGGGAACTCGTGCGTGGACGCCGTGTCGGGCGCGCGCTGCTCCCACGGCCCGCCCTTCACCACGAACCCGGCCGCGCCGCCCGCCGCCTCGCCGCTCAGGTCGCCGAAGTCGCCCAGCGACGGCGCCGCCGGCCGCGTGTAGCGGTCCGCCACGTCTTGCAGCTACGGAAGTTACGACCGTTGGTTAGCGACATAACGAATTTAATAGTAAATATATACGAAGGCCGATATACCGAGACCTCCCTGTGTTTATTTCATATTGTGACTGATACATTACAAACGTAAAAGTAAAGGTACTTACGTATTCCTCGGCGAGATTGAGGAGATGGTCTTTAGCGTCGAGCACGTTGTCCTCGTCGCCGGCGATGACGACGATGCTGTCCTCGCTGTTCTTGGGGAAGCGGATGTCGACCTTGAAGTCGTCCATGATGCGGCGGATGTTTTTGCCGCGCAGCCCGATGAGTCGCCGGTGCACGCGTGGGTCGATGTCAACCTCTTCGCGGTATTGGTTGTCCTGGACATTCGATTTAATATAGCTTAGTCAATAGTATGCAACACAATATGTGTAAATGCTACACTAGTAAGTACTATGCTGTTAGCTGTTGTGTCGTCACTACACAATAACGACGCAATCTTTCAAAAAGTTATTTTCACCAGATAGCCAGAAAGAAAAGGAATTTGTACCACCAAAATCAATAACTTATTAAGCTCCTTATATGCTGTACCTTTAGTATAAATTCTCGTTTTTTCTGTCTCTATGCACTATCATCTTACAATAAACTGTTAAATAAATAAATAAGCTCAATAACTTACAAGCTGATGCACGATAGCCATGATGGCTTCCTTGGCCTGATGTGCCTTCTCCTCGTACCCCTGGATGGTGATGATGTCATCGTCGGGCTCCCCTCGCTTGGGCAGATTGATTTGTACTCCAAAGTCGGTGCGGATCTTTGTGATGACTGCCCCGCCCTTGCCGATCACCAGTGGGTGGTACTCGGGGTCTACTTTGAATTTCAGCTCGTAGGACCTGGCGACAATTACAACATATAACTTAGTTTCTTTTTTTTTTCATTCATTCCGGAATAGCATTACGTTATACATCGCGTATCGTCTCTATCTGGCGTTTAAGTGTGAAAAAGTGATAGAGATAGAAATATTTCTCTATGTGTTTTATTTGTGTCTGTTGACGAGTACTGTTAGTAAAATTAGTGACATCTTACTAGCATGACCTGCTTGAAGTGTGTTAGGGAGTGAGCAAAACAAATTATTCTCTTACCTAAGAATTCTATCTTCCTTCTCTTTCTCCATGTCGCCAATCCTTTCGACGAGCGCTTGTTTCGCCTTCTCCACATTAGTGGGAGTTCCGGTGACCTGAATTTGCAATATAAAGATAATTTATTATATTGGTAGGATCGTGTTTTGTATAGTGTGCTACTTTTCTGCTAAAATAAATCAACAGTATGTAAGTAAAGTACGTAGTACGTACCTTGACAATATCGCTAGGGTCATCATTGGGCGGCAGCAGGATGTGCACGTCGAAGGTCTGCATGAGCTCGCGTCTCTTCTGTCCAGCTAGCAGCCGGTGCAGCTCGTTGGGCACCTCCACGTCGATCGTTATTGGCACCTACGAAAGTACATTGTTTCAGATATTTTAATTCAACCTTTTTAATTCCAAAATTTCAACATCAACATTTTAATTTTTTTTCCATTTCGAATTTCCAGTTTCCACTAGTTAGTCAACAAGTGTACACTTACTTGTTCAAGCAAAGCTTTCTTAGCAGCTTCACAGTTTTCAGGGCGTCCAGTGATCTTGATGATGTCATTGGGTCCGGGTTCGGCGTCGTCGTTGCGCACTGGAATGTCGGCGGCCTCGTTCGTGTCTCTCTCGGGGAACTTGATCTGTACGTCGTTCTCCGCCGTGATGTCCTTCACTTTGGCACCACGCGCACCCATCACCGTGCGGTGGTGGCGTTGCGGGATCACGCACTCGATCGTCACCTGCGTTTCATGGGACAATATGGGTTATACTGTCACGATGAACGAACTATAAAAGCCCAGTCCTCCAGCAACTAAATTACGGAATATACAAACCTTAGCTTCGAGATCTTCAATAATCTCAAGGATCCTATTTTTGGCGGCCTCGATGCACTCCTTGGGTCCCTTGAGCACGACGCGGTCGCTGTTGACGCCCTGCCGCGGGAAGGAGATCTGCACGCCGCCGCAGTCGTCGGCGATACGACGCAGCACCTCGCCGCGGCGCGCCACGAAGTGCCGGTGGTGTCGCGGCGGCACGCACATCTCGCCCTCCGCCACGTTGCTGATCTCCGCCACCGCCGCCGACAGCTGCGCACGCGCTGCCTCCACTTGCGCCTCGCGACCTAACCCGATATATTTGTTAGTGTATTCGTGACGGTGAGGAACGTGACGTTTTACTTTTATCCGTTAAAAAAAGTGTTACGTTAAAAAATAAGCTCTAATAAACTCACCGATGATAAAGATGGCTTCCTTGTCCTCGTCTTTTTCGGTAGGGAAGATGATACGGGCACCGGTTTGCTCGCGGATCTTCTTGATGTTGGCGCCGTTCTTGCCGATGAGGAATTTGTGGTGCTCGGGCTTAGCGCGGACCTGCGCCGTGTGCGAGGTGAGCTCACGCTCGGTGGCGTGCGCCAGCAGCTGCTGCTTCGCCTTCTCCACGTCCTCGACGGGTCCCTTGATCACCACCTTGTCGCTGTCGCTGTCCGCCGCGGGGAACTTGATTAGGACCCCCCCGCACTCCTCCATTATGGAATGAATCAGTTTCCCGCCGGCTCCGATGAGCGAGTTGTAGTATTTGGGCGCGATCGTCACTTCGTCGGTGACGATGTTCGCCTTCTCGTTATGTATCTGTTGTATTCTCTTGACGGCCTCCTCGACGTTCTCTCGCTTGCCGCGCACGGTGATGACGTCACTGTCGTCGCCCTCGGCCGGCAAGTCGATCACGGTCTGCGTCTCGTCCCGGATCTTTCGAAGGTTGGCGCCGCCCTTCCCGATAATAAACTTATGGAACTGTTTAAAAATAGGCACTTCTTGGACGTAAGACGATTCAGCGATTTCTTTCAGTAGCTTGTGTAGGTATTTCTCACATTTCTCGATATCCTCCTGGGGTCCTCTCAATTTGATTGGACTTCTCTTCTGTCCCTGGTCGGGTAGGGTGATCAAGACGCGGTCGAATTTCTCACGAATTTCCTTGATTCTGTCGCCCTTGACTCCAATAAGAGATTTGATATATCTATGGTCGACCATGACTTCTTTCGTTCTCTCATTCTCTAGCTTCATAACCATCTCTCTGAGTTCCCGCTCGGCGTCGGCGACACCTTGGTGGCTACCTTCGATGCGAATTACATTGTTTCCCTCGTTTTCAATTATGTTAATAACTACACCAGTCTCTTCCTTCAGTCTGTTAACTGGAAAAAAAAATACAATAGGCATGTCGAAAGATTTTGAAATCCTATTCCAAAATGCAGATACACATTTACTGTTTACAACAAAAACTTTATTTCGGTATTTAACTAATGTTTTAAGAAGATTAAAGCCATTTTTATAATTATTTTTAAATACTGCGTGAAAACAGCTCTCCGTGTCATGGCGTCGCGTGTGACGTCACACTTTTGTAAATGTCAAATGTGTTCCCGCCCGGCTAGACAACAAAGTAAACAAACGTTTCGTATTTCTTGTGATAAAAATGAATTCTAAAGTTTATAAGTGGTGTGCAGTACCTCTGTGCAAAAATACATCAATAAAGACACCCAACAAGGTGTTTGTTCATGTCCCATACATTAAAAAAATAAGAGATACATGGTTACAGCTTGCACGGCGAAACCCGAACGAAGTAAAATTAAATTCGTCACTTTATTTCTGTGAAGATCACTTTGATGTGAGTATGTTATCATGTATTGATAGATTTTTAACTTCATGTTTGACGTGAAATAGATGAAATGACAATAATAACAAATAACAATAATAACAAAAAAAATACAAGGCGGTTTTCACGTTTCTAAATTCGGAGGAGCAAAATTCTTTATTGGTTGCCAGGAACTCGCCCAACATTAGCAAATCGATCCTGGGCAAATTGGAACTGTTTGCCCTGATAAACCCTGGTTCCATTATAATAAATTTGTAGTTATTCACAAAAATAAACAAAAAGTAAATCCTAGCGTACAATCAGTCAAAACAACACAGTGATGTTTGTTTACATGAGTATGACGTCATGCGCTGTGATTGGCGTTTCAGTCAAAATGGCCGATTGCAGTATTTTACTCTTTTATTTTATAGAAAATCTTGTTAATCTCAATTTTTTAAATAAAACTAAAATAGTTTTTTGAATCCTTTAAATGTGTATTTTCCCCTGAAATCATTAAATCTTCGATTATTTCATAGTGTCGTCACGCCTCTGTGCTTTTAATGCATTTACTAATAATAAACTATTTACTGTATATTATACTTACTGTTAGTTCCATTTTTGCCAATAATGTGTTTGAAGAATTTGGGATCTACAGTGAGCTCCACATACGTGAGAGTAGCGAGGAGGTTCTTCACAAAGTCATCAAGTTCTACCTGCGCGCGCTCCACTTCCTCGGGAGGGCCGTCGATCTTCACTTTATCCTCTGAATGAGTGATATCTACGTGCACCTACAATCCAAACCATATTTCTTTTAACTTCATGACTCTTAGGTTGTTGACTCCATAAAATATAATCAAATAACAAATCAGAAAACTCCTTATAAAGTTATATCTCATTTTACGCCCACAATGACTTAAATTGATTCAAGTTATGCAAACATGTAGGTTTCAGATGACGTCAATTAGATTTGCGTCATACCAACACATACGTGAAATAAAACTTGAATTCAGGTCAAATAAAAGTATTACCTTTGAGAAATCTTGAGTGATCTTTTTGATATTAGATCCGTTCTTGCCAATGATGTATTTATGGATCCAAGTAGGCGCGTCAACAGTTGCAGTCTTGACTGAATTCGCTTTTTCACAAACTTTCGACAAAGCTGCACACAAAACAAAATAAAGAGTTAATTATGTCTGATAAGAAACGAATTAGAAAGGTCTTAAAATAGATGTAAAAGATGAAAAAGAAACAAGTCTCATAGATAAATTAAGCCAAAAGTCAATTTACATAAGCTTTTGGCAGTTGACTAAACTACTTACCCAAACCAATTTTGTTATGGGGACCATGCAGCGTGATGGTGCCAGTAGGTGAATCAGGCGGCGGCATCTCGACGGACACTCCGGTTTCCTTCAGGATCTCCTGGATCGTTGTACCGCGGGCGCCGATCACGTACTTATGTTGGGACTTGGGAACTTCCACGCGGACGGTAGAGCATTTCTTCAACTGTTTCAAATGGATAATTTTTAATTAAAAATGTTGTTATCCTTTCAATGTTGTAATGAAATTAGTGGTGAGCCTACAATTATTTGCTTAAAATAATCTGCAATTAAGTTCAGTTTATTTAGTTTTAAGTTTTTTCAACACTAATTGAAGTATTTCCTAAAAATCGATTTTGAAGTGCAACTATACGGTACACCAAAAAAATCGGGCAATAAGGCGTAAATTACATACCATATCCTCATAGATCTGCTCAATCTGCGCCTTAGCCGCAAGCACGCCAGTCTTCTCACCCGCGATGACAATCTCATCGCTCTGAGTGGAGGCGGGCGGGATGTGGATCCTCGCGCCCGTCTCCTGAGTGAGAGCCGCGGCGCGCTCACCGTACGGCCCTTGGATGAACGGGTGGTAAATCTTCGGGATCGTAATGCGCTCCAAGGCTTTGCGGGACTGGAACGGAGTAATAACGTTAGGTAGGTACATAATAAACACTTCCATGCTGAGAATGCTAATAAAAATCTTATTTATCTCCACATGGCACTATTAACTTTGTCACTTTGTCTTTATCTTGTTTTGTTATCTGTTCATGTAATAAAGAGTAATGTGTTGTAAACTCAGTAACTACAAATTGAATAACATACAATTTTCAAAAGATGTAGTGATTCAATACGAAAGTATAAGAGCATTATTTAAAGATGAAACTTACTTGTTCTTCAGAGCAGACTCGGATCTCATGTTCAGCCTTCTCAATGCCCTCCTTGGTGCCGGTGATGGTGATAATCTCGCTGTTGTCCGCGATACCGGGCACGCTGATCTTGGTCGCCGTCACCTTCTCCAGTTCCTTCAGTTTCTGTCCTTGCTTGCCGAGAATCCAACGATGGTGTTCCTTCGGGATTGAGACTTGCTTGCTCGCCTGTCACCAGAAAAGACGTCATATAATTTCGGAAGTACGTACAGGAAATTTAGAAAAGTGATTCAGTTGGTTAAATACAATTATTATAGATATGCAGGTACCTGTTGTTGGAAATGGGTCAGAATCTGGCGCCTAGCATCGAGAACGGCGCTATGCTTTCCGGTGATAAGGAAAGTGAGGCTTCCGTCCTTGCTGGTAGATATCTCGATGTGGGCGCCTGTTTCCTTCGTGATCGCCTGGCATGTTCTAAGAGACTCGCCTTCGCCAAAAGTATTAGCGTTGTCCAATTTCCTCTCTTCGTATGGCACGTGGAAAACCTACATGGACAAAACAATTTATCAATTACACAAAAATTTACCGATAAACGTAACAGGTACTTTATGTAGGCTACCGATAATACTGATAAAATAAATTATTTTACATAAAATGTCTTTTTAAAGTTTGTACACTGGTCTATGCGCGAGAAAGTAATTTAAAACAGCTGGTATTTTAATTAATTAGTAAATAATTAGTCGTTAAATAGTCTATTGAGAAGCAAGGTTTATTAATTTAGTTAGGGTAGCCTTAGGTGATTGGCAATTTACCACAGTTTTGACACCATATTTTAAACAATTAGTACTAAACTGATACTAAATGTAGGTACAGTGCATGGTGTATTCCAATAGTCACTTTATCCGAAAACGGAACTAAAAAGTCTAGATGTATATTTAATTTTTATAATTTATTAATATCACAAACTAAATTACATTGCAATCTTAAAACAAACAAAGTATTTCATATCAGGTCTGTTAATCATTATAAAACATAATATTGTAAGTATTACGTTTATTTATAATATAATTATTAATCACAAATTATTATTTGTTACTTTACAGTTCTTGATAAGCGTCGCCGGTTATCAATCAAATAAAATAAGCTAAGGGCATCAAGTTGTGACTAAGTGCTGCTATGTAGAGAACGAATCGATAAGAGATTGTACATATGCAGTAAGTAGGTAAGAAAGAATGTATTTCATTATCGGCGCGATTATATAACGCGGATTCAGCGAACACGTGGGGTACACGTTGTAAAGAATAATGCGTGAATTTGCATACCATATGGTAACAAAAGTCATACGGTGTGAAGGTCTACAAGTGTTTTGTTTCTTTTTTTACAGTTGTTTGACTTTTAATATTGCATCCTTGAGAGCATTCAACTTGAAAATATTTCAAATAATCTGTTTAATCTTTAATGATAATAAGGAAAACTAATACGACATAGAAAGATAGCAACTAACTCTGATAGTTGAAATAATATTCAGCTAATTCAAAACATGTCCTATTCATACCACACTCTTTAAGTGATGTTACAGATGCTTAATTGAGTCATTGTGCCAATTGAAGTGTATCAATTGAAATTCAAACTGTTCATGTCCATTACAAGAAATGTTTATAAAGGAATGTGGTTATAAATTAACCATTATCATGACATTTACTACTAGAGCTGGGAAAGATAACATGACTTTCTAAACCCATTCGTGCAAATTGTACTAAGGTAGTTTTATTTGGAAAATAAGTACTTATGTGAACAAATACTTTAATTGCATGTTTATTTATATTGACTACACTTAATTACTGACAAATATTTTAGAATGAGATGTGCATATCTTAGCTTAGATATCATAGCATAAGCACCATGACATGGTTATCTCATTAGTATGTCTGTCTAGTTGTAATGTGACAAAGACAGAATGACGCGAAATAGGTCACAGCATGTATGTTGGGCAGAGGCCATTCAGGATCGACAAAGAGGAAAATTTGAAAAATGTTGTGAAGTATTGAGACACAGCTGCAAAAATAAGATTACATATTTTAAGATTAAATACCTGGGTATGCAGAGAAGATCCGACACGCAGCTTATTAGTGACTTGCTGAATGCTTCTCTGCACCGGCGGCTGCGAATGCGGCAGCGCCGGGAACAGGTCGTCGTACGCGTACGAGCCGCTGTTCTCATAGCCCACGTTGTTCATGTTGTTCATCTCCTCCCCGTGCACACCCATCTCGGAATGAACCGGCAACATATCTCCAACCATCATGGATTGCTGATGCATCATTTTCGTCCCCTCCAGCAGTCCTTTTTCGCGCCAAGTCGTTACAGTACTACGTAGAATAAAAGATAACTCATTTGTAATTTAAAGTAAGAGGTGTGTGTTCAATTGGTAAGACATGTTTGAACAATTGTGACTTGTCTATTGTTCAATACATTTTGTTAAACAACTGCTTATGAAAAGTGAAGGACATGATGCATGTGCTTAATTTAATATACAGAAAGATTTTGCTAGATAAATCATAAATTTTAATAAGCAACATGTATAATAGCTAGATTTTGGCAAGCACCAGACTCTTAAATAGAACTTTACTGACTCTAACTTTACTAACCTGAGTAATGTTATGGTTATCTACACTTATAGACACTTATACATAGTTATGATAACATTTAATTCAACACAGTTTATTTTTCCACTTTAAAATATAAATAGGTACTTATTTAATTTAATCCTTAAAGGCTGATTTATTTAGTTAGGTTATATTAACACAAACTCAAACTTATAACTGAGGTACCTATATATTAAGGTAAGAACTAGGACTAATCCAAAACTATTTAAATACACAATAACCATTAGCAAATGTACTTATTTGTCACTATTTAGAATGTATTGATGACATCATATACATACCTATCTAATTATAATTAGTAAATCAGTTTCATGAAAGTCATTGGTACAAGTATCTAATGCCAATTTTCTACTCTACTGTTATTAGTGGAGTTGTTTTTAAGAAAGAATAGATGACTATTATTTAATAATACCATTCTTATTATAAAAAAACATAAATAAATACTTGCCTAAAGTGTATGAGGTATATCAAAGAAATGTATGTTACATTATGTGAAATATTGTTCTATGTTAGAGTTAAGCGTAATGAAGCTGCATATGTACTAAACATAAAAGTTGAAATTGTAAAGGGGCTACACCATTACAAAACGAATCTTGTTGTTTGAGAGAAAGATACCGAATAATGTCTTGTATGATAACTAGCAGGGCGATTGCCCTGTATGGTCTTATTTATTCTACAAGTTTGTATAGATTCTTCAAAAAGTTATCTACGATGATGACATTAAACGATAATTGATCAACTAGTAATTCCAAATCGGCATCCCGAATTTTGATAATACGTGTCACCTTACCAACACATTTGACGTGGAACTTGCCTCTACAAAATACATGAACACTCACCGAACGTACTGTAGCTAATCGATCTGAAAGTCTAACGTGAAGACGCCAGGATCGGTTTTTCTACCTCCTGTATGAAAATAATACGTTTATTACTGATATAATGCGAAGAAAACAATTATTTTAATTTTCATGCACAGTACACACGTACCCAATGCAGCCGCAAGGAGAAAGATGAAAATTGAAATGAATGAATGAATGATAGATGTCGTGTCGTTTCGTTGCAATTTCGTTTGTTGGTCGGTGTCGCGACAAGTGTGGATTCGAATGTCAAAACGAGGCAAAAAGAGAAAAGCTTATGAAGGTCAGGAGTACAAAAAAGAGATAGAAAAAGGTCCGTTCGTTTTAAAGTTAATGGTTTGTTTTTTAGTATTTAGAATTTAGTATTTATTTATTGCAAAAAGTTACATTTTAATACAATTACAGTATAAAATAATAACTACCTTGTATTTATGGAATGATCACAGAATGATTGAAATAGAAATGAAATAACAATAATTATTTTTAAAAATCATCCTTCATTAGATGCCGTCGTATGTTAACATACAGGGTGTGTCGTAAATAGTGGTCCATAGTAAAGGAGTCGATACACTGTGTTCTTAGGTATCACAAACCGGGATTTTAATAATTTTAAAAACGATTTTAATTTTATCACAAACCGGGATTTTAATAATTTTAAAAACGATTTTAATTTTAAAATTTTAAAAATAAATAATTAATTAATTAATTAATTAATTAATTAATTATTAATTATTTTTTTTTTTTAATTTTTAATTTTTTAAAATTATTAAAATCCCGGTTTGTGATACCTAAGAACACAGTGTATCGACTCCTTTACTATGGACCACTATTTACGACACACCCTGTATATTGAAAAAATGGTATTATTGAGATAGAAACAATTTTCAGTCGATATCAAAGGTCGATATTGAACTTTCCATGAAGTTAAAGTACAAAAAATGGGGTAGCCATGCTTCTAAATAAAAAGCCTTTTGTTGTCTATGATATCTGAGTGATCCTACCAAAGAAATCAAACTCATACATTATTCAATTGAAAGCGCTTGAAGTCGTCGTTTTCATATAATTGGTCATATTTAAAGCGAGTTAATAATGAGAACTCGAACGACAAATAAACGACAAAAGTTTGTATGGTAGTGGTTACACTGTAATGGTTGGAAGAGTGTGAGCTACTTACCTCTTGAATTTATAAAATAATTGCCTGAAATAGTAAAATTGCTTATACAAATACGTTAAATAGATCGTTTAGTGCACATGACGCCATAACTATGGATAAAATACCACGAACGCACGAAGGTTTGCTCTTTTAGTTACTACTTATTTGGCCAGCCATTTTCTGTACACATAACAATTTTAGTAGCAATTCCTACTTCTGCCTATTACACGTTAGCTATTTTACATGAACATATTTTGCTCGATTCGTGTTGATGTTTATACAAGTCAAAGCGACAAAATATTTTGCAATACAAACCAACCAAATTTTTTGGTTATCTTATTATTATCAATCACACAATCATAACACGAGTACGACGCCAATAGCTAAGCGGTTACGCTTATTTATCGAACCATTATTTTGTTTCAGCTATTGAAGCTCAGATAAGAGAAATACAATCTAAGAAAACCGAATTACCAGAAAATGGGTCTGGAAAAGGTGTTTCACTTGGAGAGACATACTATGATAGTGATATCTATGACTCCACGGGACAGGGCGGCAAGTCTCGTTACGACGGCTACGTGACCTCCATCGCCGCCAACGATGAAGTTGAAGATGAGGATATTGAGAATGTGCCAATCTCTCAAAAACGGCCAGGATACACTGCGCCAGCTTCTCTTCTTAATGATATTGCACAAGTAATACACTTTCCTCTCTTTCTTATTACAATGTTGACAAAACCTTTCAATGTAACTTATGATCTGTTATAATGCTTTATTTCAGAGTGATAAGGATTATGATCCGTTTGCAGACAAAAGAAGGCCTACCATTGCAGATAGAGAAGATGATTACCGTCAAAAAAGGCGCATGTTGATTATATCACCACCACGAATGGATCCTTTTGCTGAAGGTACACATTGTTATTTATTAATTTGATCATTATAACCCTCTTAGACATAGTATTAGATATAGACATGCACAGCTTCCTAAGTGCTGTGTCTTCCCAGCATTGATGTGATTCAATACTCCTTAATTATTTATGTTATACACATAACATAATGTTAGTGATTTAAAAAATATCTTTGATTTTAGGTGGAAAAACTCCAGATGTGGGCTCAAGAACCTACACAGAAATTATGAAAGAACAGTATCTCCGTGCTGAGGAAACAGAAGTAAGTTATGAAACTTTTAATTGTATCTTATAATAATTTGTTATTTGTATTAATCAACATTTATAATTATTTATTTTTAACGATTTTAGCTAAGGAAAAAGCTATTAGAGAAAGCAAGAGATGGTACATTAAAACCAGTGGCACAGTCTAATGGGGAAGCAGCTAAACCAGCACAGAAACGCAAAGGACGTTGGGATATGAGCTCAGATGACACTCCAGCTGCCAAGAAACTAAGTTCTACTACACCAAGCTCTCAGGCCACACCATCTTGGGATCAAGAGGTAAGTCATTTGTATGGCAACAATTCAATTAATTCTCATTATATTTTATTTATAAGTTATTTACCATATTAATAGAAAAAAATGAACAGGTTACCAGGGTAGGATTTGCTAGTTTTTTCTTTGGTTCATATTACCTACATATCATCTAAAATAGTATTTCTGTCTTGAAGTTAAAACGATAAACTTGATTATTATAGCGAGGTGCATGGGAAGAGACCCCCGGCGGTGGCGGACGCGGTGGAGAGACGCCCGGCGCTACTCCGTCGGCTCGCATTTGGGACGCTACGCCCGGACACATTACGCCTGGACACGCCACGCCCGGCCGTGATACGCCTGCACAGCACACCTCGCGCAGGAACCGCTGGGATGAAACTCCTAAAACTGACAGAGGTATGTAGGACAAAATCAAACTATTCAATACTTCTTCATTGTGTAGCATTATGTGCGTAATATTTGAACGGATATAACGTTTGAATTTTTATTTTAGAAACCCCTGGCCACAATAGTGGTTGGGCCGAGACGCCGCGCACTGACCGTGGCACTGGGGTAGACACGATTCAGGAGACGCCCACACCGGGCACAAAGCGGCGCTCGCGCTGGGACGAAACGCCCGGCGCCACGCCAGCGCCCGCCACGCCCACACCGTCGCACGCTACGCCCTCGCACTCCACGCCCTCACACGCCACGCCCTCTCACGCCACACCTACGCCGCATACGCCGGTCTTCACGCCTGGAGGTGTAAGTATTATGCAACCTTCAATTTTGCGTTCCTGCGGAATTATGTGCGTATATTTAACTAACGATACATTGTAACTTCCAGTCTACCCCCGTGGGAGTGAAAGCCATGGCCATGGCTACCCCGACTCCAGGTCACATCGCTGCCATGACGCCGGAGCAGCTACAAGCTTATCGGTGGGAAAAAGAAATAGATGAGCGCAATAGACCTTACACCGACGAAGAGCTCGATGCCATGTTCCCTGCTGGGTACAAGGTTTTGCCTCCGCCGGCCGGTACGTATCTTTCATTAGTCGATGTCATGCTGTATGCTCTTATTTTTTTCACTCATATATCTGAATACTTAAGAACTTACTAAGGAGAACGCCATAGTTATTAATCGCAACTTTAGTTTCAGGACACATGTATTAAACAAAGCCAACGTCATGCGGAAATCTTCTAAATCGTAATGACAGATCACTCGATCGATACATGTGTTGTTAAACTCAGAAATACCAATTTTAATACTCAATTTTTCTTTCAGATGAATGATGACAGGCTTTACAGTCTCATGCCGTTGGATAAACATCCAGATTATGCTTTTGATCCACAGTTGCTGTTTGTGTATTTAAGATATAAAATGAAGCATGCTTGTTCTCTGCAAAGGCGTGTGACTGTATCGCTTTGTTGATTTATGATGTTGTCACCCAGGTTACGTTCCGATTCGGACGCCCGCTCGTAAGCTGACCGCAACGCCTACACCGTTGGCTGGTACCCCAATCGGCTTTTTCATGCAGACGGAGGAAGTGGGCGGGTCTGCGGCCGCCGCCGCGAGACTGCTGGACCCGCAGCCCAAGGGTAGCCAGCAGCTGCCCTTCATGAAGCCTGAGGACGCGCAGTATTTCGATAAACTGCTCATCGACGTCGACGAGGACGCGCTGTCGCCAGAGGAACTAAAGGAGAGGAAGATTATGAAGCTGTTGCTAAAAATTAAGGTACTTATTCGTAACCTATTGCTTAAAATTGACTTCTTATTGCATATACTAACGAAGTGAATTGTATGTTTCAGAACGGTACTCCGCCAATGTGCAAAGCGGCTCTGCGTCAAATCACAGATAAGGCTCGCGAGTTCGGCGCCGGTCCGCTCTTCAACCAAATCTTGCCGCTTCTCATGAGCCCCACTCTTGAAGACCAGGAGCGACACTTGCTCGTCAAAGTTATCGACAGAATTCTTTACAAGTTAGATGACTTGGTTCGCCCTTATGTGCATAAGGTAAGTTAACAAGTCTGTTTACATTAATTTATTACTTGTTGATTTTAAAAAGTTGTAAAAATGTACTATTATTTTTTTAACCTTTTTTAGATTCTTGTCGTGATAGAGCCGTTGCTGATTGATGAAGATTACTACGCTCGTGTGGAAGGTCGTGAGATCATTTCCAACTTGGCGAAGGCGGCGGGGCTGGCTACTATGATCTCCACTATGCGTCCCGATATTGATAACATTGATGAATACGTCAGAAACACTACAGCTAGGGCGTTCGCTGTTGTTGCATCAGCTCTAGGTAATTATTACTTTACATACTGTTGTTTTAGCTAGCTTGACTGAGCAGTATGGGAGTAGATTATTTTTAATTGCCATCCTAGAGGTTTATTATAACAACGATAAATTTTTTTCGTAGGTATCCCATCGCTGCTGCCGTTCTTAAAGGCCGTGTGTCGGTCTAAGAAGTCTTGGCAGGCGCGACACACAGGCATCAAGATCGTACAACAAATCGCCATTCTGATGGGCTGCGCTATCCTGCCGCATCTCAAGTCTTTGGTGGAGATTATTGAACATGGTAAATTGCCGTATTCCTTTTTACCTAGCTTAAGTTTTTGAATTTATTGCGTTTAGACATAATATTATGACTGGCCACGCATTCATCTTCTTAAAATTCGTAGAAAATATCCTTTGTTATTTAAGACTGACTTTTCTTTTTATTTATATCCTAGGTTTGGTCGACGAGCAACAAAAAGTGCGTACAATCACTGCTCTTGCCAGCGCCGCTTTAGCTGAAGCCGCCACCCCTTACGGTATCGAATCATTCGACTCGGTGCTCAAACCACTGTGGAAAGGTATCCGCACACATCGCGGTAAAGGTCTCGCCGCGTTCTTGAAGGCCATCGGTTACCTCATTCCGCTTATGGACGCCGAATACGCTAACTATTACACCAGGGAAGTGATGCTTATCTTGATCCGTGAGTTCCAGTCGCCCGATGAGGAAATGAAGAAGATTGTTTTGAAGGTTAGTTTAGTTATAAAATACTTTTCCGATTATGTAGTTCATTTTTTTCTTCAAAATGGTGACGATTCTTAGTTGTCAATTGTCTGTTACGTAAATAACTGGTAGGCCAACCTCGAGTGGCGACTGCGTATCAAAAGTTAGACTATGACAAGGTGGATCGACCGACAGTCAAACCAAGAATCCTTGGCCCATTTTTACACACAAATGATTGTTATAGGTAGTGAAACAATGTTGCGGTACCGACGGTGTGGAGCCGCAGTACATCATGGACGAAATCTTACCGCACTTTTTCAAACACTTCTGGAACCACCGCATGGCGCTCGACCGCCGCAACTACCGCCAACTCGTCGACACTACAGTGGAGATCGCTAACAAAGTAAGTACTTGTATAACCCTTTTAATAACATACCTGGGCAGAGGTGGCTCAGGAGAGAATCATGGAGAAGGCGGAGAGAGGCCTTTGCCCAGCAGTGGGGTACCAATGGCTAGATAAGATAAGACAGTTAGTCTTACATGAACGCTGTATACTAACCTTCATTTCTATCCCCCAGGTCGGAGCTTCAGAAATCATAAACAGGATCGTGGACGATTTGAAGGATGACAACGAGCAGTACAGAAAGATGGTGATGGAGTCTATTGAGAAGATCCTAGCTAATCTTGGCGCGGCGGACATCGACTCCAAGTTGGAGGAAGCTCTTATCGACGGCATTTTATACGCATTCCAGGAACAGACTACTGAGGTAAGATACTCGTACATAAAACATGATAATTGAATGATTGTTGCTATTCTACGATTTTCCTATAATAAGATTTTTTTTTCTATCGGGATACACACTTATAACCAAAATTTTACCAAAAACTAAATATTTGTGTTTAGGACGTGGTGATGTTGAACGGGTTCGGCACGATAGTGAACCAGCTGGGTAAGCGCGTGAAACCGTACCTGCCGCAGATCTGCGGTATCATTCTGTGGCGCATGAATAACAAGTCCGCTAAAGTGCGCCAACAGGCCGCCGACCTCATCTCCAGGATCGCTGTAGTCATGAAAACTTGTCAGGAGGTAATTTTGTTTACTCACTTATTCCGTAACTAATATACTCACTCATTCCGTAACTAATATACTCATTTAGAATTCGCCACCCGAGTTTTTAAAACAGTCCATGTTATATTTGGTCTACATATTTGATATTCGACTTGCATCCCAATCTCATAATGAAACAAAGTCACAAACATCATTGCTTTTTTGCAGGAAAAATTGATGGGACATCTTGGTGTAGTATTATACGAATATCTAGGAGAAGAGTACCCTGAAGTGTTGGGTTCCATCCTCGGCGCGCTCAAAGCAATCGTCAACGTCATCGGTATGACCAAAATGACGCCGCCCATCAAAGATCTCCTGCCCAGACTGACGCCTATTCTTAAGAACAGGTATAGTTTATCTACATTCTAAATAAGTAAAATAATTCTAATTAAGTAATATAAGTAAAATTCTCTGATAACATCAAAACCAAGCTTCCAACATTCTATCATATGGAAGTGGGTGGAATCATTTCTCAAACCAAACTCCTCCCTTTACAGACACGAAAAAGTACAAGAGAACTGCATAGACCTTGTAGGTCGTATCGCCGACAGAGGTCCAGAGTTCGTTTCAGCCAGAGAATGGATGAGGATATGCTTTGAACTGCTGGAATTGTTGAAAGCCCACAAAAAGGCCATTCGACGAGCCACCGTCAACACATTCGGTTACATCGCCAAAGCCATCGGGCCGCACGATGTGCTGGCAACGCTACTCAATAACTTGAAAGTACAGGAGAGACAAAACAGGTTCGTCTTGATATTTTTTCATGTAAATCAGAGTTAAACATTCTCGCGAACTACTAAGTAAAACAATAAACAACTTAAAGTTTACAATGAATCATAACATTTATTTCCACAGAGTGTGCACGACAGTTGCCATCGCTATCGTAGCAGAGACGTGTTCGCCATTCACAGTTCTGCCGGCGCTCATGAACGAATACCGAGTACCTGAATTGAACGTACAGAATGGCGTGCTCAAGTCACTGTCTTTCTTATTCGAGTATATCGGCGAGATGGGCAAAGACTATATCTATGCAGTTTGTCCGCTTCTTGAAGACGCACTCATGGACAGGTAAGATAAAAAAGCAAGGAAATTCGGCGTTCAGAAATAGTAAAATAGTAAATTAATAATCCGTTCGCCATTATAAATAAATAATCCGTTCGCCATTATAAATAAATCGCAGTGTTGAATTTAATCACCTTATTAAATGTGCTGCAGTTAAAACAAATCATGCCGCTTAATAAACTGGTATCGTACATGCCATTTATTTTGTATTATCTCTCCCAGGGATCTAGTCCACCGGCAAACGGCATGCGCAGCAATAAAACACATGGCTCTGGGAGTGTTCGGTTTCGGCTGCGAAGACGCGTTAGTGCACCTCCTCAACCACGTGTGGCCGAATATCTTCGAGACGTCGCCCCATCTCGTGCAGGCCTTTATGGACGCCGTTGAAGGCATGCGCGTTGCGCTCGGTCCTGTCAAAATACTGCAGTATGCGTTGCAGGTACGTTACCTACCTTGTTGGTATTCTTAGAGACCTATGTAAGCTTGATGAACGGTCATACTTTACAGCTAGCTCAGCATTTATTCTCTTATTCCAAAGTGCTTCCATTAAACAAACACAAAACACGTGAAAGCCATTTGATGCTCACATACAGTGCAGACACGCTAGGCGAGTCCACTGGGTACTTACGACAAATCTGTCAGAATCGAAACTTAAGAATATATATTTTTTTATTAATAATTAATGGCAAATGATTAACAAAACGATTGTAATTTCCCTCAGGGTCTATTCCACCCAGCCCGCAAGGTCCGCGACGTGTACTGGAAGATCTACAACACGCTATACATCGGCGGACAGGACGCGCTCGTGGCCGGCTACCCGCGGATACAGAACGACCCCAACAACCACTACATACGATACGAACTAGACTACATGTTGTAATGTAACCTTTCCCTAATATTATTGAGTGTCGCGATCGGCTTGTTTCTTTTGTCGTACTAGTGGAGTTAGAAGTATTGTAGGTTTTAATGTAGATACTAAAATTCGTATTGACAATTTTGAACCAAATTATAAATTACAGTTTCTACCGAGTCAAAAGTTTATACGTATGATAATTATTGTGCAAGCTGTTGCGCTGTTACAGGCTGTTGCGCTGGTTATAAGCCCCGCTTATCGCCAAATATACGCCACGCCAGTGGGTTTATTTTTTAAGATATTTTTGTAATCGAATTATTTCATATACCTAGATAAAATTTAATCAAAGCCTTATGTTTGCATTTCCCTATTAAATCTGTCTCCGATCCAGCGGATTCAAGTTCAAAGTCAAAAGCAACCATATTTATTTGAGGCATTTGCACAAAAATAAACGCGCTGATTGTTCATATAAAAGCCGTAAATATATTTTCGTTATCAAGTTGGGTAGGGCACTGACTAACACGAAATCGCATTTCCTACTATTACACTTTCTAAAGACAAAGATGATGAGATCAGAAAAAATGCGCCTTCCGCTATATCGGGCACTGCCTAAAATCATAGTTGGGATATAAATAATTTGTAATGGGCTATAAATTAATTACTTTCGTGTTTCAAAGTTAACTTTTTCGCTACTCCTGTATCAGTTCGATTGAGACGTGTGCGCACTTACATCGAAACGTATAATGTAAACTGCTAGGATGTGAAAGTTCGTCAGCAGCGAAAGGGTTAACAGAATAATACTACCATGCTATTTCGGATTTCATAGACACAAATGCGATTACGTGTTGGCCAATGCACTTCAACTCTAACCTTAAAATACAGTTTTCATGTTTGTCAGTAAATTAATTTAGTGTTAAAATGAATTAAGATAAAAAAAGATATATCTTGATCTTTAAAAAAACACAAATAAAACTCATAAAATACAGTCTATGTAATATCATTTATTTTTCCAAGCATAAGCTTTTTTGGTATGTACTATAATAAATTCGCTACAGTAAGCTTAAGTATCTATATTTATAATGAGAACATCGATATCCAAGAGGTACAACATACAAAACCAATGACTAGAAAAACATTTATGAGAAATAAAGGAATGGTACGTTTACTTGCTTACTGGATTGCTTAAATCTTACTTATTAGGTAAATAGACTTTAAAGTATACACAACTAGAATTCAAATTGGAGATAATCACAATTTGTACGAAAATCCCGAAGATTACAAAATCATAGAAGCTTGGGTAGGCTTACGTTGTAATATTGTGCTAATACTTTTCAAATTGCTCAAAATATTTCGATCTTAAACTAATCAATCACAATAACAAATATAGATTTTATATCACGAGTATTGTTCATAATGAGCAACCAAATAGAAAATGGAATGTTCAGGGATCACAATGAATTCTCGTCTTTGTTTCTTAAAACACGATTACAAGTACCTACACGATTTTACCAAAGCAGTATTTCTTTTCCCAAAAAAACTAGATTTCAAAGACGCATTAACCTTTACAAGTATTGGATCACTTGATCCCTTGAGATCCATGTGTGCTATACCTACGTTCTGACATTAAGGCGAAATCCCCCTGGCACTGACATGCACCAATGACGAATTGAGGATGGGCTGCCACGCGATTCCCACAGGATTGTCAGATGTAACTCCAAGCCGCCTGTGCAGCGCGCCATCGGAACTTACTGCCCACACTTCTTGTCCTTTGCATGACACGTGTTTGAATGTCATTTCGCAATCTGTAAGTATTAATTCAATGTCACGTTATTAATTGAGTATTCAATTTTAAAGATTTACATGTTGCTTTAGTTTAGTTCAATCGCCCAGTACAAGTTACAAAGCATACCATGCAACGTGATGTCAGTGTCTAAACTAGAAAAAGCTAAAACAAAGCTATAATTTGGATTATTTACAATGATTCAAGATTAGTCAGAAAAGGTGTAGTAAGCTGCAATAACGCCCCGAAAATTTGCCATTTTAAGATTTTAAACATTTCTGTTACCTTTTTGAGTTAATTTTAGGTAAAAGAAAGTTAGAATTATATTATTCCTGAACCAAACAATGTTTGAAATATATTTTAGAGGCCTATTGCAGCCTGGTACACCCTTTGTCAGACTAACCTTGTAAAGCAAGAGCCTTCAATAGCACCAGAACGTCATTACCTGACAAGTGCTTCCACTGTTTGCCATCTTGCTGGTTTTTAGTAATATCAGTTCTAACAGCAATGGCGCCATTTGATAGTACGACCCAGGCCGCACATTTCGATAACGATATAGACTTAACACCTCCACTTGATTTATGACTAAAAGGAAGTGAGAATTTTGGTGCTTCTACAAGTTTCCAGTTATTACCACCAATATTTTCTTTGGTAACACCTTCTCTATAATATAACTCTCCTTTTCGACCCGCCGCCCAAATTATGTCATTGCACACACTTATGGCAATTAAAGATTGCGGACTGTTTACGTGTTCCCATTGAAGCCCCTAAAAATAAAAAAATAAGCAGTCTTTAATTTATATTATCTATTCCGCAAAGTCGTCCCTTGAGTAAGTGGATATACATACCGTAGGCATTGCAGTTGTAACCCCAGTTCTGTATATTGCATCACCTCCTAATGTAATCGCCCATACTGATACATCAGTCTCATTTGCCTGTGGAACAAAATTATTTATTAAATAAAAGAACAATCAGTATAGATAAAAATGTCAAATGCCTAAGAATCGACTTACCCATAATGATAAATCTAGTAAAGCGGTACTTCCAGCGCGCATCCACGGCCCTTCCGTAACAATTTGTGCTTTTCTATACCAACGTCTTCGTCGAACACAATCTGTGAAGAGTTTTTTCCCATGATATGGCGCAGGAAAATCTGTAGCGTATTGCCAACCATCGCTATCGACACCACCAGGAGTATTATAATCAATCATCCATTCTGAAATCTAAAGAAGATATTTGCATTAAGTTGAATATGTAATATACCCTACTTTTCTATGTTGAATGTCGAAAACTTACCCAATGCCAGTGGCGATTCAAAAGCTTTGTATGTTCTCTTGTCCTCTTATGCTTTCCTGTGATATCGCTCCACATGTATCGGTCTGTGGGTAGTCCGGTGGATGTATAACCAGTTAAAGGATTCCATCTCTGATTTTCATAAATACAGTAAGTCTGTGTGTCGGACATAGAATGAATGCCGTCATTACCACCAACGCCTTTTAGCACGCCTCCACCCCACCCTCCTGTATAAACCCAAGCACGATGGTCGTGAGATATCCCCCAAACTACACCCGATTCACAGCACTCGATCCTCCGTAAATAGCCGCCCAAAAGTCTCCAATACATTTCCTCAGGTCCTATAATGGCATTTGTTGTACTATAAACCATGGTGTACAGTTTCAATGGGCCTTGTACTAACACTGATGTTATACTTTCTGGGCTCAGTCTGTGCTCATAGAAACAGTAGATCTTGTCATTTACAACTATCTTGAAACCCTGTACATCACATGATATTTTTAATGAAAATTCTTGACCCCGAGCTAATGGTAGTTCATGGCGCTCCTCAATCCCCCAACTCCCAAAAATCTTTGTATTACAGACCACAGTATTTTCATCAAATCGTACATTAAAATGTAGTGGAATTTCTGTAACTTCTTTTTCTATTTTATGCCTTTGCTTTCTGACTTCAGGACCTTGCAAGTTAATATGAAATCTATTTATTTCATCAAAGAGACTGCCAGTGATTGTTAGAGTGCTACCAGGGGGAAAATTATTATAAAGAGCATTTTCAATTCCAACTAAGACATCTTTACCAAATACTTGGAACTCTTTGGTATGACCTCCATTTTTGTCAATATTAATTTGTGTTGATAAAGGATCCCAGTTGAGTACATCGCCTGAGTTCGAAACAGCCCATACTGAATTAGCTGATGGTTTTCCAGATAACTCATTAATTTGTGACGTTATATCAACTAGGACACATAGCCACTCTTCTTGCTCCATTTCAGAAATGAACTGTATTTTTATTGGTTCCTTATTGTGTCTGGGAACAGTCAAAGCAATTTTTGGACAACCTGGTTCAGATGTTGTGGTCACACTTGTCACTTCTCCAAGATTTAATATGAACTTTATTGTGCCATCAGGCTGAAACACAGATAAAGTCCCAGTATTTTCAAGAGCATGCCAGTAAAGTGACAATATACAATCTTCACTGGAATTGTTTGTGTTAACTAATCTTGCTTCACAACTGCGTGTCCATCCTTTCTCTTCTATTGCTATTCCATAATTTGATAGGTCAAATTCCGGTATGCAATTTCGACTTTTTAAACATTCTAGTATGTTTAAACGCCATTTTGCAGACAGATCTGTGTTTCCTGTGTTATGAGAGTCTGCAAACCAATTCGGGACCTGTAAGTTGTCTATGGAACAAGCTCCAGCATCAGCAAAAGCCCAGGTGGTGTCACAAGTTCCCCAAGCAGCTTGGCTCACCTCTTCATCAAAATACATACCAGAGTCCACATCAAACACACTACTATCACTGTCAGGCTGAGCTTCCATACCTACTACCGAGCCTACGCTTCTAACTGGACTCCATGCTCTTGGATTTTTCAATGTTGTCTCATAGCTCTTTCCAGTTAAATCAATATTGTCTACATTTACATTTCCTTTGGGGCGACTTTCTTTAGGCGGTTTAATTGGAAGTGTATGTTCTATTGGGGCAGAATGGGATTCTTCCCATGAATTGCGTAAATTAATATTTGACTTAAGCTCTGGTGTAACCTCATTGAGTGTGTTAAGGCTTTGATGCTTATTAGAATTGGATGCTGATGAGATTACACTGGCTGAACTTGAAGTACGACTAAGCTGCATATTTGCTTGGACTTTTCGCCATTTTTTGCCTGTTTGTTCTGCTGGCGTAATTCCGCTTCTCCAGTATACACTTTTATCAGATTCCCCAATAGCAAAGACCTGATCATTAATTCCAACAGAAATATGAACCATGTTTCCAGTTATTTCTAACCATCCACAGCCCATAGCGGCTGATTCTGAAGAGCCAGCAGAGTTTCCATCTACACCTTTTCTGAACCAAACTCTTGTATCTGAACTTACAGCCCAGACAGCATTAAGACCAACAGAGATGACAGTAAGCTTAGTGTCACTGGGAGACTTTACTTCAAGCCAAGCTTCACCTGATGGACAGTCTTTGGTAATTCCTTTTCGGACAATGGTGCGTCCAGTCCAGAGCAAAGCCCATACTAGACCTGAAGGACCGACAGAAATTTGTTTTATATCACAATTAGGTGGAATGCTGACATTAATCCACTTCAAACCTTCTGGGGAAGTAGTACTAACACCTGCCCTATACATGACTCTGCCATGAGCTGTGATGGCCCACACTGACAAAGTCCCTGGGGAAGCATAAGGTATTTGATTGCCCCCAATACTCACATCTATGAATGGTTCTTGTGTGGGATCTTTATGCAGAGGTGCTATAGCACACCATGAATTCAAGGCACTAAACTTTCGATATCTTATCCATTTTCTCCTTCGGACACAAGATTTCCATTGTTTTGTTGGACCAAATTGTGCAGGGAAGTCTACTGCATATGTCCATCCATCATGATCTAGAGGTTGCCCTTCTAAAGTGAGCTCCAGCTGCCAGTCACCCTCCCACTGCCAAGCCATGGATGGAAGTCTAATGCGTTCAATTGATCTATCTATTGTTCCATCCTGGGAGGAGAAATGGTATCTATCAGTAGGAAGTAGGCGTCCACTGAATCCTTCAAGAGGAAGCCATCTTTCATTCTCATATGATTCCTCCTTTACTCTTATTGGTATCTCTAGGCCATGCACATGAAGATAAATTTGACGGTCACCTCCCACTGCCCAAAGGAAGTGAGGAACAGCTGATAATGTCTTAAACTCTAGACCAAGGTACATAAACTCCCTCCAACAAGACCCGTTGGTTGACAAAGCATAAACTTTTCCTTCATTGTTTATAGCAAATAGTAAAGAAGTGCTAGACATATTGTTTATATTCGCTGACAGTCACTGGGGGTTTTACCGGGGTGTTGTATACGTAGCAGTCAAGCCCATTCAAGCTTTGCGGTATATAACATGATTTTAAATATACCAGTTCAACCTTGCCACATGCGAAACGATAAGTTTGTTGACTACAGTGACGCTGAACGTCTGGTCTCTTTTCTTGGTTTTGTCCAGGAAGCGGTGCGCCGGCAAGGGCTTATTGTTGCATTTAAAACATTTATCCCGCTCTTACGTAGGTAGGTAATGTTATTATTAATCTCACTTATTACTTTCAAACCTTAGTACACTCCCAACAAATTAAAATGTTTCTGATGTCGATCACTGAGCCAACCAAACCAACACAATTGGTCGCCTGTCGCTGAATTATATTAAAATCCAATCTAACTAAATTCTCCCACCCAACCATACAATCCACTCCACCAGTGCTCGCTCTTCACTCAATCAATCAACGGATTGAATGTCAATCAATTGTCATTTATACGATTAGTGTGACCATGAGTATTTATAATTTTTGTATATTTATCTTCAAAAAAATTCAATATTAACATAAATAAAGCAATTTGTTTTTGTTTGTACTTTAGTGAATAAAATATTATAGAAATTTGTTATATTTATACAAATTTCTATAATTATATTAATAATATATAATTATTACAAACGGTATTGTGTGTATACTATTATTCAAGCGTACAGACAGCTGTTCGGAAAATGACACTATGATGTCACTTGCCAACCAAATGTCTATCGACCAACTCATGCGCAGTTTGTAACTTCCTTTTGGCTTGAAGCCAATTAAAAAAATCAGTAAAACTGTAAGGTCGAGTAATGCTTCTCCTTTGTTATGGAAATAACATTATTATGTAATATTAAGTTTTAAATTTCCGTAGTGTTATAAGTTTATGGGCTAGATATTTTGTCAACATGGGTGTATTAAGTAAAGCTGTGGTAAAGTTTAAAAAGTATCCTCTCTTGAGAGGAATGGCTTCCTATGCTGTAATTTGGCCAATTTCAAGTCTAATTCAGCAAACATTCGAGGGGAAAAGTCTTGGTAAGTACCTAACTAAATCAGAAGTATAATTAATTCATCAGCGTTTATTCTTGCCCGATTGCTTACTTAACCTTACAGAGCTTAATAATATTTTTTATGGGAAGGAATGAATGGGTCATTGTTTTTTTTTCGGATCTATTCTAAAAACTTAATAGATAATTGCATAGGTATATTCATTATAATACTTATTGCATTATACTTAAGTTGATACTTCATAACAACATTTCAATTACAGAAACTTATGACTGGTTGCGCTGTGGGCGATTTTGTTTATATGGTTCTTGCTATGTAGCTCCAACACTTTATAGTTGGCTAACAGTGGCTAATATTATGTGGCCGGGAAATACGATTCGTGCTGGTCTAATAAAGGTAAAAAAATATATCTAACAAATGCAACTGACGATAAATTGATATAACACTATTATTTAGGCACCTATAACCTATTTATTTATCTTTCAGACTTTTGTTGAGACAATTACATATACACCATTTGCTATGTGCAGCTTTTACTTTGGTATGAGTTTGTTGGAAATGAAACCAGTCCATGAAGCTGCAGCTGAAGTAAAGGCTAAATTTTGGCCTACATACAAGGTAGATAAACTTACATATTTAGGTACATGTTATTCTCCTAGTTTCAGATTTTGAATCTTATGTTTTTTTAGTCCAAGATTTATCTCTCTCATAAAATAATTAATAAAATTTGTTATAACCTTTCAGGTGGGAGCCTCAATCTGGCCAGCAGTGGCTATGGTAAACTTTTGTTTTATCCGACCAAGGAATAGAGTTCCATTCATAAGTGTATGCAGCTTAGTTTGGACTTGTTTCCTTGCTTACATGAAACATTTGGACAAGGAAGAGGTAGCCGCTAAGTCTGGTCAGAATCCAGTCAAACTGATCAAGATTAATATAAAATCTTAGTCATCTAGTTTGTAATTGTAAGTAGTAAAATTTTTATTTATTTATATTACTTATTACATAAATAGTAGATCGTAAATAACCAGATAATTTATTTTGAGTAAATCTCAGTTGTAAGTGCACCATAATACTTTTTAATGAATTCAAATGTGATATTAATGATATTATTTCCTGATTACAACCAAGATCTGAACTTTAAGTAGTAGTTATAAAATACCACATATACCTAATGTAGTTTGATTATTACTTTATGCTGTAGGTAAGCAATTTTTTTCAGTATTAAGTCTTCCTATGTTTTGTTGTTTTACTTTTTGTTTACTTGTTTAAATATGACGAATTTGTTAAATTATTCTAGATAAGTAAGTCCATGATTTGATCCTGGGATACTTGTGATATTTACTATAGTAGAAATTCAATGCAAAGCATTAGGTATTTTATTATTATCTTTCTTTTAGATACCTAGGTATTTACTAAGAGATTCATTAGATATTTATTATATATACATGTTGAACATGTAATGTAAAATGAAAGATTATCGTTTTTTCTCAAATATTTCTAAGCTGTAATAGAAATAGTATTGTGAGAAAACCACACGATAATAAAATGCAGGTACATAACTTATCAGTATTTGAAAGGCAATAAAATAAATGATTGAATCAAGTTTTTGGTTTTTTATTGATGGTAATCCGTTTTCCCAGAATTTTCGGAAGTACTTACGCAAATGAATTTTGTAGGATGTTGGAGTTTTAACTTTAATAGCAACCCTTTCAAAATGTCATCGTAATTATTTATTACCAACCATCAAAAAGAACGAACAGTTACTTAATTGATATATTCTTTGGTCTTAATCTTAATTATTTTCCCCAATTTTATATAAAAATACCTAAATACAAAGGGGCAATCCGTAAATGATTTACTTTAAGTAAAAAGTCATGGGAGGAGAAGCCTTTGTCCTCTAGACTGAGAAAAAAATAACGTCAAACTGCTTGATTGACAGTGACGGATCTTAGGTTGATTTGATTGACAATGACACTTCACACTGAGTGAGTGGAGTGGCAGTGAACAACGAATGCCGCTTGCTGTGTCTGTATTGTGTTGTAAATTATAAATAAAATGTGTTTATAACAGTTTTTGAAAAATTCGTGAATCGTGTTCCCTATTTTCCCATTAAAAATATCACTCGGGTAATACTAACAATGCCGTCGTATTATGAATGGTAAGAGTAAAATGAACAACCCGTACCTACTAACTAAAGTTTTATAATTTGAGGTTTCGCTCGTACCTATACCTAATCATCATGCCAATCCTCCACATTACTTAGTAAATGAAGTTCTTAATTTGGTCTACCTATCTAAGAAAAATTTACTTAACAAAAATCCAGATGTCGAGGAGTGAATAAAAAATAGGGGCGTTATTGAGGGTTTGGAACTATTTTAAATTCTACCTTGTTTTAAGAAGTATTTGCATTTTCCAGGTCCTCCATGAGGAAAGAGAGACAGAATAAATCTGAGTGTCCGAAATTTGAAGTAAATAATCATCCTTTGAAAGTAAACACAGTTGCAGTGGTAAGATAACTAATATGATACGAAAATTGTACCTACCGTGATAAGCTTTCAGTAAAATAATGGTTTGTTTTTTAATTCTCTCCAACCACAAAAATTAAAAATAAGTTTGTTGTTTAGATTGCTACATTTGAAAAGGGTAGCAATTCTGTTAAATTAAGTTAAGCGACCTAACTATAGCCAACAGATTAACATTCTACAGCAATAGGTCACAAATTTGGTATTCTCATAAGTGCCACGAAATAGTCGATTAGTAGTCTCTAGAGGGCTTTGTCATTCATTTGTCTTTGCGAATGATTTAGTGGTCGATGTTGCCAATATTTAATAAAATTATTGTTCGAAGAAATTGATCAACCGATTGATAGATTTTTTTCGACCTAGAATAAGCTTAGACATACTTTAAAATACAGAATATTTATTTCTATAAGATTTACATGCATTTTTTGCATAAATTGCACGTAAATTTTCGAAAAAACACCGAAATAGTGTTTGGGTGACCGAACGACTGAACGACGGACGACCAAACGAAATGCCATTAGAGAACAACTGTCAAATAGCGAAGAGAATACCGTTTGGAATTGCCACTCATGTGACATTGCGGAGTAGAATACCGATTATAGCGTAAAGTAGTAAAATGTACGGCCGATCGCTGTCCACTGTCAACTTATCTGTTAACAGAATTCTAAGAAGAGAATACCAAAATGGGTAAAATCATACAATTCACATTCTAGAGAGACACCATTTTTCATTTGGTAATTAGAAGAATATGGCCCCAGATAGATGGGAATTTTTATTGTATGTTGGTTTGAATGTAGTGTTATTAATTTTCAGAAGCAAAGTAACAGTAAGAGTTTTATGGAAAGTCTAAACAAATGGAGCTCTGCCTTTGATGAAGTTGATCCTCTTTTAAGATTTGAACAGATGAATTTAGAAGAGGTAGGTAATATACAAGTAATTTCACATTATTTATTCATACAAATAGGTAATAGGTAAATAAATACTGTTAGTTATTATTTCATTATAATGATTGTCATTGTTGATAAATCCAGGAAATTAGCCCCAAGGAAGAGTTAGACATGGCAGTGAACTACTCAAAGGCGTGGTCTTACAGAAGAGGTACTATACTCAACAAGTACACCACAGGAGAAAAGTTGACTATTGTCAGCAGTTTTCTGCCAGGTGGAGAAAAAAGTAAGTGGAAAAAAATATTTTAAGCGTGGTTAATACATGCATATTATAGAATAAAATCTACACTACATAATTCCCCTACTAATATTTTATTTTGTTTTTTTTTTCTTTTATTTTTTATTTTAAGTTAGTTCATTTTCAGCACTTATTAGACAGGTATCGAATTTAAATGAAAAGGTAAAGCACAGGTTGGAACAACTTGACGAATTTGAAGAAGGCTCTGTAAGAAAGACTATGGGTTTGAGCCAACAAGAATTTGTTACCAAGATTAATATGCTTGGTGATGAGATTAAAAAGGTGAACAATATTCTGGACTTATCTTGAAAATATTGATTTTTCATTCGGATCAATTAGAACATTCTGTGTTAACTTGCTAGAGATAAACCAAAGGATTTACTATAAAAAGTTTCCAATAGTACAAATTTAATTCAGTTTTGTTGCTTGTTTTAATAAATATAATGAAATTACAGGCTTGGACTTCAGAACAAAGAGTAAGAGCATTTAAAATTGCCATTCAGTGTTCAAAGTTACTATCTGATGTAAATGTAATGCAGTTCTACCCAAGTAAGTTTGTACTGATCACTGATATACTCGATACTTTCGGCAATCTTGTGTTCGATCGTCTCAGAGGGAAGAGTTTCGGGTAAGTAACTCTTTGATATTTATTTAGCTGTAATAATTGAACTTAGTACATTCTAAATTGGAACAATGTTTTACAAACTTATTTTAACTTAATTTTCATAGAAAGTCATATGATACTTATGATATGATAGACTGATGAATCAGTACTTAGATTTACTGCAATTAAACACTTGTACTTATATTTTCTATAGGAACCGAGACATCAAAACTATAGACGACATCGACTCAGAGTCCGTCACAGATACAGCTAAAGAAACCTGTCAGAACTGGATGTTCAAAATGGCTTCCATCCGCGAGCTTTTACCGCGTCTCTATATGGAAATGGCACTTCTACAATGTTACGCGTTTATTTCCAAAGATGAAATCAAACCTTCTATTGTGAGATTAACGAAGATGATCCGAGGTATAGGCAACCCTTTAGTCGCTACATATTTGAGGCTGTATTTATGTCGCGTCGCCTCTAAACTTCTGGGCAAAGACAGCGAACAGTATTTCCATGATAATTTAAAAGAACTCTTGGATGAATATGGACAGGTATTATTTTTATTTGAATTATAATTTTACGCGTTATGGCGTAGTCCTGATAAAAGTAGGTAGTTGAATATTTTTCTGCCTCACTGATACATTTATTTTGTTTAAAGATCTTCCACCCATCAATGCGGAAGAAATACGAATCTCAATTGGTGACGGTTGATAAATATTTGAACCTGTATACTCCAGCCATTGACTGGCTACTATTTGGTACTTTGAACTCCAGCAAATATAAACTCGGTTTGCTTGAAGAACTCTTGAAGGAATGTCAGAAGTTGGAGAACAAGTATGTTTTTTTAAAGTTCCTAAATACATAAAATGTACCTACTTAAGTCATCAAATGAGAATGACTATGTTATTTCAGTGAACTGCTTCTCTACTGTGTTCTATCAGCATTTGATTCGATGAGTGTCATAAATAAATCGTCAGAGATTCTAACAATGATACAGAACCAAGCTGATAAAATGGGTAAGTATTACACCAAATCACGCGCTTTTTGGTACAATCAATTGATTTATTTGGTTATAATAACTTGATTTGAAATAACAAGGTTTGAAGATCTGATAATAATCATCAGGAACATGAAAATAATTCGAAACTCATTCTATGTACTTTTCACATGTTTCAGTACTAATAAACGACGTGTTGGCGTCTCTGGGCGAACACTTGTGCTCGTCAGACAACTACCGGCAGCAATCGCCCGAAGTGCTCGTGCAGACTTGGTGGAAGATCGCTAACAACATCAAGATACCGTTCCACTTCCTACAGGTTTTAGCGCCGTGGCTGCAGTTCGCTTGCACCTATTTATCGGTAGGTGACTTGTCTAATTAGAAAACTATATTTTTGAATTGGGAAACATTTTGATTATTATTACAGGAATGTGTCGTACTTTGTGCTCAAACGGAAGGCAGAGAATAGAACAGAGTGGTGAAGACTCCACCGACAAAGGCAACGTTCTTAAATTTAATGATGATTACAAGAACGTATGAAATATATGAACCAAATATAAACAGTCCATGTTAATTTGCTATATTTTGTTCCAGACTCAACATGTAAATGTCATCTTGCGTGGAACCATACGCTACATGATCAAATGTGGACGAGCAGCGGACGAGTTTTCAGGCAATTTTCAAATTGTGATTAAAAGAATGTTGAAATCTGTACCTGATGTTGAAGAACTGTTTTTGATGGTTCGTAATATAACGATAAATTATAATTTTTAAGTAATCAATTATTTTAAAAAGCCGTCGCAAAATTCATTTTTTAAGAAAGAGTCAATTTTCCATTGGGTCTAAACAGGTTTTTATTTACGTTGTCAACTTTAATTATAACCTGCACTAAAACATTGTAGGATGCTTTCATGCCGTTGGTAGAATTAGTGCAAACATCAAACGCGCGCACGATGATGGCGAAGACAGTACTTTCAATGTTCTTCCCCCGATTCACCGGCGTACAGATCGACGACCACATTGTTATATCGAGTTTGATGCGTTTGTGCTGCATTTTACATGATTCCATAAAGTAAGTGTGTGTAATTATACTTTCTTTAGCCGAGTTAGGCTCAATTTATAATGACGCAGAATCAAAGCGTATTTCCAAAATTGAACATAAGACATCCAACCTTAACTCAACAGCATAACGCACATATTACTTCTGATATTGTTTATTTCTGAATTCGCGCATCTTTTTAAAATATCCGAAGTAATATGTGCGTTATGCTGTTGAGTTAAGGTTTAATTTCTTATGTTCAGTTTTGGGAATTCGATTCGACTCTGTGTCAGTATAAATTGAGCCTTAAACTCTTCTTTAACTGCCTTATATGAGCCTAGAAATAATATCTTTGCCCATTTTCCATAGTGCGGTGACAGTAGAGGACGAGAGCAAAGTGTGCGCGGAACTGATCACCAAGTTCATTCAGGCAGTAACGTACCAAGATGATCTAGAACAACAGTTGAATTTCTACGTCGAATGCCGATCGGCATTTATTAAACTGGATACGGTTCTCATAGCTTTGGTACATGTAAGTACATTTTTTAACCGACTTAAAAAAAAGAGGAGGTTTCTCAATTCGACCGTATATGTTTAATTTACCAAGTCAAAATGTTTTTAAACCGCTGAGATCGCTGCGCTTTAGTGGTATGAAAAAGGCAGCAGAGGATCGTGTTTGACGTCAACTGTTGCCCCCGCCTCCAGTGTTTAATTAAGTGATGAAAGCAACACTACTGTGTACCGCTTTCATATCACAAGAGGTGATCTCATACCAAAATTTTGAGATTCTGTAAAAAATGCAGGTTTAAATATTTGTAATTTTATGACAGGCTGTAAACACATTGGTAGTGCGCGCTGGCAACGCACAGGCTAAGTGGTTGCAACGCGCATGCGCGGCTTATTGCTTTGTAACCGTGCCTTCACTGCGCTGCGCCCTTACTAAAGCGCAACTGTACCTGATGTCCGGACAAGTCGCGCTACTCAACAATTGTGTAGGGCAGGGTAAGTTGTTGAAGAGGTATTATATCCTATTTATCAAATAAAACTGACGACTTGTTTTCGTTTCCATGAATTCTGTTTGATTTGAAAACTTTTTTTCCGACCATCAAATTCTAAAGTGTAGATGAGTCTCATAGTTACTTTGGACAGTTGACGATCGTCAACCCGCTTGATTGCCAAGGGTGTGGTAATTTCTTGAAGAGAACGCCAAGGCCCCAAATATTTTTAAAATATTGTTTTTTAAATAGCTGAAGCAAACTTCAAAGCCCTCGTGAGTTTGATACCAGACATACCTGAGTTCCTAATTGAAGATGGTCAAAAGAAACCAACTCATATTAAAGTGGAAGGACTTTTAAGCGACTTTTTGTCCACTCTATTGATATTACCGGTAAGTTGAACAAACTTCCAGTTTCAAGTAGGTCATTAAGTCAATGATCCATTAAACCTTGTAGACAGAAAATAATAGGTTTCTCGTTATCACTCTAACTAGGAATTTTATAAGGCTATCTCGTTCCCTCTTGGAAATTTTGGAATTATGTTAAATTGTCAATATTTTCGACCTACGATTAAACCTACAGCTGACATTTTTGTGCACGGCACGGTATGAATCTGTAATTGACTTTACCGGCATTTCTCAATTATACGAGTGTCTATTTAGTATTTTTTTTTTTTAGGATAACGTGGACAGCAATTGCAAGGCATACATTCTAAGTGGTTTCATCAAGACTATGGAAAGGATTCATTGGAAGAAAACCGAGCCGCTTTATTATCACACGTTACTTCGCACTCTGGATCTACTTTGCGCAATGACTCAGGAAACGTATGCCTATCATATAGACTCTGGTAAGTTTACAATGATGGGTCTTACAGATAATGTATAAGAGAAGTATCTCTTCTGTTCTCGAAAGTTATGGACACTAAAAGCATATTTTTAACTTCAAATATACCCGTATAACTTGTGCCTGATTTTTAGGCATACACATTATTACCTTTTGTGACATAAAGCTACCATCTAAAAATATCTTCACCACGAAATTGTCTTTACAGTACTATCAAACGATAAATTATACGGATCAGACGCAGAGTTTATAAACGCCGTAGAAAAATATGCAACGAACGTATGCCAGGAACTACTCGTAGTGTTAAAAATGCTCGGCGAAACTAAAGAAACTAAGAAACAGTATAATTTATCTCTGGAACTATTTTGGCGTGTCATTCGCAACGGACAACTTGATAACTCGCCGATGAAGAGTCTCGCAGCTAATTTGTGGATGTTATCGCAGAAATTACAAGATTCCAACAACAAAGTTGCCGTAAGTCGCTTATTTTTGCACGATGACGACGCACATATATCCTCTTGAGTTTATTTTGCGGCCTGACATCAATTCGTACACACTATAAATAACTAACCTCCGGTTGCACAAAAGGCCGTAATAATGTTATCCATTCAAAAAATAAAAAGTATTTTTTAAAGTTAACAACAGAAGTGTCAGTTATAGGTTTACTGGAGCAATGAGTGATAACCTTTTTTAGAAACTAGCACATCGATTTTTTGCTTCACAAAGGCACACTATGTTCTTAATTTGTACTACTTACCTAAGTATAATATAATTGAAAGCTGGTAACCGGCGTCGATCGGCGCTGGTCCATCTACTGTTTTGCGCGCGCAGACACTGCCAAGTTTACATAAATGTGGTGATCGGTCGGTACTGGTAACCAGCCTTCTACGTGAATTCACCTTATGTAAGTATTTTTATTATCGTGTGTTTTTCATTGATGTAATTTTCGGTTTTATTTGTTACAGAAAGCAATTTTGTCAGCATTAGAAAAAGACAACAATTTATCAAGTCAAGAACTACTGCAGAAACTAAATGAAAGAACATCACTTTAGTTATAGGATAGTAATTCATGTATAAGACTGTAATAATTATGTAATTTAAGTAGTTTAAGATGCATAATTCCAATAATTAAGTTAATTTGTAAAATGTAATTTATTTTTAGTTAAATATATTAAATTTACAACTTCCAATAGAATCGTTTTACTATCTCGCCGAATATTAACCGTAACCAATTGTTTATAATCGCCTTACTGGTGAAAACCGTTTAGTTAAGACAATTCGTGAAATCTGATGAAAAAAATATAACTACTAAATCTGAATTTTGTAAGATAGATACTTAAATGTTAATAAAACTAATGATTTCTAACGGATTCAATATATTTGTTAGATACTTCTTAAAGTGCAAATGTAAAAAATATATATTTTGGTTAGATATTTCTTAAAATGTTGACATCAGATTTCGTACATAATAATTAACTCGTTAGGTACTTTTTATATAAAACGACGGGCTACTATTACGTTTAAAAGTGCGTAAAAACATTGTGGTGTTTCGCAGTTATGGCATGTAATGGTTTAATTGATTAAGTGTGGTGCGGCAGTTGGTGCGGTTAGCGGCAGCGGCTGCGGTGACCACGGCTGCGCTCGGCCGCCGGATGGAGTAAGCGGACATTGTCAGAGACACGCTTCACTGGTGCGCGTTCTGTTGCACCGATCTTTCACCTTCGCAATATTGACGCCTATAAAACGTTGTCTTAGCAATATTGTCACGTTACTTTCATCCTGGCCCAAACAAGAAATACAACTCGGCAAAGAGAGGAGTAGTGGACTTTAAAATTCAATATTTGGGTTTACACCCACTTACAAAAATGTCTAGACTCGGATGTCTGGTACGCAGTGAGCGCATTTATTATATTTTTTGTTAAACATAAAAGTTTATAGATAGCTAACTCAAATCATTTATTTTTGCAGTTGTTTGTTTGCGCGTTATTAGACGGAGTGTTAACCAAAGAAGAAAAACAGAATGGTTTTGTGGAGACCCTGGATTTCTCACCCATATTTGGATCTGCCGATACTGGTTAGTGGATATTTATGTCTAAGCTGTTATTTAGTTCGTCGTTTGTCACGATCTGTCCGGTCAGTTGAATGTAATCTAAAGTGCTTACTATATTTATTTAACACTGTTTTCAGGAGCGTCCTCATTGGCTTCCAGTCCTGTCGCGGCAGCATTGCTAAATGTAGATAAAAGCCAATATCCTCAATTATTTGATACAATTGTTAGTAGTTCTATCGATTCCATACAAAGGCGGGTCGCTCCTAAAGAAAGTGTGTTCTCTGCTGAACATTTCGGTTTTAACCCGATAGCCAGTCAGGGATTCCATCCACCCGCGCAGTCAGCGCGTCTTGTTGCTCCACCCAAGTACCGGCAACAGCAACAACCCCAACAGCTCCAACCTCTAACTCACTTGCCCGTACGAGAGCAACTCAGTCCCTTACGTTATGACATTCGTACCGTACACGATGCTGATTATAAAGTATATAAACCTGAAGATGAGGAACAAGGAGAAGAAATTCTATCAGCTTTGAAACAAAACCCAAGTGTGTCCTCGTATTTCAAACCCGCAGTTACTAACATTGAACAATCCCATCCCATAAATTATCGCAAAGAAGAACTGGTTGAAAATCCCGAAGTTGAACAAAACTACAAGCCAAATACTTATATTACAGGACCATCGCGTATTCGCCGTTACGCAGGTGGAAGGAGAAATGAAAGACTAAGAAAGAGTAGCGAGGAAGAAGAAGAAGAACCCTATGACTACAAAGCTGATTACGTTTCAAGACCCAAAGAATTTGACAGCAGCTTGTATAGCAGCGCATACAAGGAAGAAAAGAACCCTAACAAAGACTATGAATACCCATATGGAGGATACGACTCTGATTATGATCACAAAGAGTACGAAAGAATCAAAGAGTTATCAGAGAAGCAAGCCGCAGAGATTAGACAAAATCCAGGGAATTGTAAAGAAGTGAAGAGGGATGGAATGTCCTGCATGGTCTGTAAAGATCCTAAAACGGGAGGCAACTATGAATCGTGTTCCTATGTAGCCGAGCCTAAGAATAATAAATACGCATATTCGAAGGAGAAAAAATTCGACAGTAACGATGAACCCGAAGAACCTGCAAAGGATGAAAAGGCGGAGCCACCAAAGAGGTCAGCTAAATATCAAGAATCTAAAGACGATTCTCAAGAATATCACGCTCCGGAAACTGAAAAAACCCACAGCGATTATAGGAAAGAAGATGATGATTCCGATGACGGTAAATATAAAGCGTATTATGTCCATTCTTCCAAGCCCACGCCCAGTGAAGCTTTGCGAGCACAAAGCGACAGTTCCGAGGAAAAATCTGACAGTTTAACAAAACCTTACAACTACAAGCAGGCTTTACCAGGCTTTTACAGCGACACTGAACCTAAAAAAGACGTAGAACACGTATTAGCGGAGTTCAAGAAAAAAGACAGAACTGCTTGTAAAAAAGTTCAAAAGAATGGTATGACCTGCTTCCAATGTATAGATGACAAGGGATTGAAGAACGAAGAATGCATGTTCGTTTCGGAATCTGCGCCACAACGGAGTCATTTAGCTTACCAAGAAGTAAAGGAATTCACATCCAAGCCAGCCACCCTCGCCGGACAAGAAAGCCAAAGCCAAAGTGTCACCACTAACGCACCCGCCGCGCAGAAATCAGCCGCTTATGTCGTTGCTAACAATGGCTACGGTAAGAAATTAAAAAGGAAAAAAGCTCAGACAGGACATGCTGCTGCCGCAGCCACTCCGATCGTTACCGCAGTACCAGCTGCACCACAGCCACTGACACCACGTAAGGTAAAGAGGAGTGCGGAATCCGAAGCTGAAGCTCAAGCTGAAATCGTTGATGAAACGAATATCGCGCCACCTGAGGAATTTGCGGGTGATAACTCCAAAGGCGCTTTTTGGGCAGAAACGAGGCCCCGCTACAGCGCGGCGTTAGGCGTTACACTCCCAGAATTCATGCTCGCGAGATCTGAACACGAAGCTTCCTTCGACGAAGTTGTAGCGGGCGCGTAATGTAAGATGATAGACTGTAACTATTAGCCAATACTAAATGTTATTAGAGCGTGTCCATTGTACGCCACTTTTTTGGTAAAGTTCGAGATCGAACAGAAGTCAACGAACAAAAAGTACTGGTTGTGTAATAAAATGAGATTTCACAGGTCGGCAAGCTATAGACAACTTGAATACAAAAATCATGTCATGTTATAAAGAATTATTAATGTTTATAAATAATGCATCTTAATGAGATGATATAATTTTGGCAGATTTTTTATTTTTATGTTTAGTAAAAAAAAACAATAATTTGGAATGTTTGTCCATTTCTGTATTATCTTATCTTTTGTTAACTAGTTTTAGATTTATGAAATGAATAAAATCGTTTAAATATTCGATAACGACAATGTTTTATTTCATTATAAACGTTTGGACTAAAGACAACATAAGACACGTGTTCGAAATCAGCAAGTATGTACATCTCAATTGTTGGCATGGATTTCGGTCAGTGTCCTAGATGTCAATACATTTGTGTTCTTATTTTTGCTGGTAATTGTCCAAGAAACGTATCTACCTACGTCATCCACCGTGCAGCTAAACAGACCAGGAACCGCATACTGCGATAGCGGGCTCCCAACGTCCGTCGGGAGAAAGTAATTAAATTCAGTCGTATTCCGTTCATGCACCAGAACACTATACTGCGAATATAAATAAAATCAGTGGCAGCCAACAATAAAACAGATAATCGCGCAACTGTTTTGTGAGCGGGCCAGCAGCGGATAGTTCTGTAAACCGGCGCTGTATTGTTATACTTTCTGTGATAATACGAATTGTACGGTTTCTCCCAACGTAAGTAAATTTTAATTTACTATTGCCTACGTACTTAACCATATTAATCAATTTGAAATGTGAAGTAGTTGAGTAAACTTTATATCGAGTTTTATTAAAATACAATAATAGGATTCATCTATGATAATTATATATCTATGTGTCAATATGATAAAGTTTATGACGTCAAAGCGATTGAAGGTTCATCCAAATTTGTTCAGTGGTTTAGACCTCAAACGGACTATCTAAAAGCTACTTACTTATAATTTTAAATAGGATTTAGTTTATCATGTAATCTCGTTGTCTCCGAAGTAAAAAATTACGATAAGCTAATATTGGCCTGTTTACCGGAAATAGTTCGTTTATTCTACGTATCATGAAAAAAATGTTTGCTCTATAAATCCAGACAACTACAAAAAACAATTTCTTGTCTTTTTGCCAAGCGATTAAAAAATCTTATACGCAGTAATTTAGTATGGATTCCATTGCATGTTATGTTTATTTCTCTTTATATTTAGTTTTCACTGAATACAGACGCACGATTACTTGCCGTTTCAAATTGTTTTGCCCGCCGGCGGCAGTACGATTGAAGCAAATGGAAATGCTCACAGATGCCAAAATCTGTGTAGCCTACTCGTATATTTTGGTAACGACAGTTCAAGGGCGAATCGTTTATGATAGGATAAAATAGCCGACGAATGGTATCCGACATCGTTTGCCTTTTGGGAATGAAAATACGGTGAAATGATGCTATGGACCATCACTTTAAATATTTGGAGGGCATTTTTAACAACTGTTCTGACTTCAGGTCAAGTGAAAAAGATAAAACTTAGGAATAACAACACCTTACCATTGTGAGCAGGCCCTCGCAAAATGTACGACTCAATAATTTGATCAAGTGTTTTATTTGTATCTGTAGTGAAAGATGAGTTCGAACAAGGAAGCCCCTGTGGAGTTTGAAGAGGACAGCTATGTGGACGTGCGCTCGTTGCCGCTGAGGCCGCCGCAGCAGCGCCTGGCGCCGGAGCGGGCGGTGCGTCGGCCCTGGCACCCCGTCATGTGGGACGAATCCATCGTGGGCTTACCGTCACCCGACCAGAAGTATACGGCAGAAAAGGTACGATTATGAAATAACTTGCTCTTAAATGATATGATGTTATGTAGATATAAGAAGCAATTTCACAAATATATGGTTTACTTTTATTTCATAATGATTTTCTACCATTTCAGGAGGCGGAAAATCAACCTGCCCGCGAGTACCCTCATAAGCAGCGCCTGCGCAACTTGCGTAGACTAATCGCGGATGGGAAAGTTAAGCCAGACTCAGAAATGTTAATCTTCTTCCTCTGCAATAAGTTCGCTGCGTCAGAAGACCGACAGGGAAAAATATCCGTCTAAGATAACTAATAATTTTTTTAGAACACTGTATACTCGTAAGTACTAATTGTACTTGTTTTGGTAAACCAGAAATAAGTGGTTTCATATTAAAATAATCTCGTAATAAGTGTCATATAATTGTTTGTCTAATATATTCATAGCTAAGATTATTATTATTCCTGGTTTATTTAATTTGGGTTACATTTCCCATTCCTAACGTAATAGTGATGTGACAGCTAACTGTATACTATCTGTACCTTTATTGATGAAAACGTATGTTATGGGGTTTTGTAAATATAAAAGATAAAACTTGTTAAAATCTAACGTGTAATATTGATGTTTTCTTTCAAAAATCATATGCCTTATACAATTTTTTGCTCAAATCGAATACACACATTCTCTCATACGGTATGTACAGTCGCTACGTTACAACTCGCACACATCACACCGAATGTATTTTACATAGCTTAAATCCGTACGCAAGCCGTCCTCTCCCGGTTTCGCGGAAAACAAAGATTCGCACCGAACGCGATCGCATCAGTCGCAGCTTCGACAACAACAAACGGGCCGACGACCGGACCGGACGCGGTCGCGACCCCGACGGAACAACAGAAAATATTTCAGCAGTTACATATACTTTATATTCTTCATAAAAATTATCTACACACAAGACTTTAATATAAAAACAAATCGAGTTTCTCAAATATAACTAATATAAAGTATTTAAAAGGGCGGACGCGGGGCCGGCGCCGGACGAGCCGCCGATATAATGTACAGCGACCGCGGCCGTCGGCGCCGGCCTCGCCCGCCCCCCGCAACTCCTCAATAAATTAACCGGCCGGCGCCGGAGCCGAGCCGGCCGCGAGTCTAATCGAACTAACGTTAATAAAATAATAGCGGAGCGCGGTGTTGCGGCGCGCGCCCCCCCCCCGGCGGCTAGGTGCCCCCCGCCGCCGCCCCCGCCTCCGCCGCCGCGCCCCCCGCCGCGCCGCCGCCCTCCTCCTCCTCCTCCTCTTCGGGATCGAACTTCAACATCAGCTGCTTGAACTGCAACAGAATGAGTGGACTAAGTTGTGGTGATCCGATTGAATATTACCTATCACGATATCTGTATATGGTTGAAACTCGCAGAAGATTCTGGCGATCGGTATGTAGTCTGTACCTCGAGGTAGTCGTCGACGAGTCGTCGGCGTCCGCGCTCGTCGAGCTCGTCGTCGTCGTCGCGCTCGCGGAGCTGCGCGATAGTGGCCTTGGGCTCGAAGATCGGAGCGTGGCGCCGCGACACCGCCTTCTCGTACACCTTCACGCTCTCCGACGGCGAGTACTGGTTTATTTTCCTGCAATTCGTATTTTGTTAGTGGAAATATCACCAATGTAAAGTGAGTGAGTAAGGGAGTCGTAGTTTAATGAAACATTACCATATTAGGATTTGGATAATTAAATAGAGATGTAGACTTACGCGTCGGTGAACCCGTAGAGCTGCTTGAGATGCTGCTTGAGCACGAGCAGCAGCAGACAGCCGCGTGCCTGCCGCATGGCGTCCCGCAGCGCGCGCGTGTTGTCGGGCAGCCGCGCCACCAGCGCCTCCGCCTCCTCGTCCTCCTCCTCCTCGTCCAGCGGCTCCTTCTCTTCCGTGCTCTCTTTTATCAGACCCTGAACAACAAGTAACTAATGAGTATAACTGCCCAATATGTACTTACGTGAATATTATAAATATTCCAAATGATGTCTATTCGAGACTGTAACTGTAACATGGGAGTGAGATTGTACAATACGTACCTCACGAAAAAGTTGTAGTAAATTCGACCCTGAAGTCGATATAATAATATCGATGTGATGTATAATGAACAGTGGTTCGTCTTGAACTTGAAACGGGAAGTATCCTAAATTATCAGCCAGGTACAACATTTGATCCAGAGGGGCGGTCTGAAATATAATACACAAGTTAGTTAACTGTTTTTTTTTTACAATTGTTTTATTAAAGATTAAACATATAAAAATACGTACAGAAACGTCATCAAATTGTTTGAGTAACGACAGGACCAACGCCCTCCGTTGCGGCCGCGTGTTCCGCAGCAATGAGTATAAGAAGCCATTCAGCGCAGAAGGTAAATCATCTTGATCTTTTTTCCTGGGAACCAATCAATCATACAATAACACATGTTTTTTTATTAACTATGAACAGGGCTTTAAATTTTTTTGTTAAAACATACCTAAATCCTCGAATGATTTTCCCGGTTGCCCGCGTCTGTAAAATCTTCTGCAGTTGATAAGACAACTTGATCCCGAGTTGCGCCTTCATATGTATGAACCCGGGGTACTTCTTGTCGATGTCTTGCAGATTCTTATCAGCGGTATGAGATACCGTCACTTCAGTGTCCGTACTCATCGCTATCAGATATGGTACAATCTGCAAATTAAGATTTAGAACATTGTTTAGTGCAAATTAAGATTTAGAACACGTGATGGATGGATGGATGTTTGTTTCTCTTTCCCGCAAAAACTATTGAACAGATTTTGATGAAACTTGGCAATATTGTAGCTTGCTTGCACATCAGAATAACACATAGGCTATACAATTTTACAATATAATGTTTTTTTAAAAATATTACGATAAATGCACACGAAGTCGCGGGACGCCTCTATTATCTTCATGAACATAAGTTTCATACCTGTACAGGATGCACGAGACCTTGCGCCAACACAAGCTGAACGACCTTCATAGCGCTGGAACGCACGATAGTGCTGGAGTGTAAGGAGGAGCCGAGGATCTCCTTCAAGTACAGCTGGATCACTGTGGACGCCATGCCGGACGACACGTCGCCCATCTCCTTTAGGTTCTCGTGCTTTGATCGTGTTGACCCTAAAAAATATGGCATATTGGTATCTTTGCATCTTTGAAGTTCACTTTAAAAGATGTTGCTTACAGATTTCAGGTGACTTAAAAAAAAAAAATGAACGAAATAAAACTGATATCCACCTATAAGAAGTTGTTTGTCATCAATGTCATAAGTAAAATCACCTAAGGAATACCTATCTTCATCTAATAAACAGTTGTAAATGAAACGTAACACAAAACCCGCACTCACATTCTTTATCCTGCCTTATCATCCTTTGTTCTTCTTCTTGGAGATACATCTCAATGTTCCTGAGTACATCCGCCTTCATTTCAACTGGCGCTAAATCTGACGTCAGCAGCTGGTGATAGAACTCTTTCAGTTCTGGCCGCAACATAAACTCGTAATGTCGCACGCACACAGAGCCGAGAGCTTTCAGAGTGTGCGATACGAAATCTTCGTCTTCGAGCCCAACGAAGAATAGCAGTGTGTTGTATACTTGTTCTTTTATATCGCTCTGTTGGAAAATGCTTGTATCATTCAAAGAAAGGTCTAGGTTTGTAATAAACGAATGTGGATTTACTTCCTGGTGCAGAAATGGCGGTAAATCCTCCAACCGACTTCTGATTTAAAAAAAAGTTGTGTTGACATTAATGCTGGAACTTTTGTAACTAGCAATTAGTCTGTTTAGGCGACGAGTTGCCGACTTACCGGAAGTCCTTCAATGACTTTAGCGTCAGTGAAATCGAAGTACCGCAGCAACAAGCCTACGATAAAGAGCGCGCGCCGGAAGTGCGGCCGCGAGTGTAACGTCCGCGTCATCTCGGGGTTCCGCTGCCAACTGTGCTTCCATTGGAGGAGTACACCTGGAAATTATTTACCATTAGGTACTCTTAACTCTTAAAAGGCATAGGTAACAGAATATTTAAGAAAACTATATATACACGTTTCCGATACTACGGATACGGTCACAATACCTCTAGAATCTAGAGTCTTAGGTGTAAAACCACTAAAAAAGCTTAAAACACACTATAAAAGTTTCTTACCATGGTACTTGTTGAACACGTCCCTTATGAGTTTATAGTTGTGCGTTAATGTATTGACAATGGCGGCTAGACAGGCGATGCAGGAAGCAATGACGAGTTGACCGCGTTGTAGGATCAGTTTGACGGCGTCTTCTTCGAGCTGCGCCAAAAACACCTCGCTCGGGTGTTCCATTAAAGGCACTACCAGCTCCAAAGTTGCCGCCACTGTCGACATTATCTGCTGCTCGTATTGATTCTGAAAGAAGTTAATAAGTCGTATTTATTAGTCCGAGTTAGAAGCTGTATTGTATGTCACTACAGTGTTACGAAGTGTTACCTTTAAATATAAAGTACTTACTTGACATTTCAAACTGAGGTACGGTTGCAAAGTCAGTGCGTGGTTTACCAGCAACTGTGGCCTGATCTTTGCAAACAAATGCAACGTGGAAAGGCACGCCAAGATGCGTTGCGAAGAACCAGTTCCTAAAATATTATATAAACGGTAAATGGGAATACCTACGTATAAATAACATAGTCTAATAAGATGATTATTGAAAACGTACCTTCGGTACTAGTTTCTTCGAGCTGAAGCAAATTCTCAATGAGACAGTCTACGATTTGTTGACACGCTACAAGCAGCGACTTCGGCGGCTGGTAGATAATTTTAGTGGAATCATCTTTGTCCTCTTTAGGTTTGAACAACTGTGGGAAAATGACAACATAAACTATTCAATAACAAGAGAAGAATAGTCACGTGTGGCAAATTAATTCAGATTTTCGAAATGTTTAAAGTCCGCAGGACTGAACGATGCAGGTAAGCGAAAAACTTTGGTCACGATATGTCCTGATATGTAGACAGTCAAAATTCTCAAAACACTTACACTCATCAGCAGCTGTTGAAACCACTCGAGGCCCATATCCCTGGAGGAGATGACAACGTCGGTGATGTTGAGCACCTTCCTGGTGAGCGGGTCGGCGGCGGCGGCCGTCATGTCGAGCGCGCCGGGCCGCGCCGTGTGCGGGCACGGGCTGAACCACATGTTCTGGAACACCTCCATCACCAGCTTCCGAATGCCCTCCTCGTCGTTCACGCGCCGGATCATCTTCACGCAGATCTCCGGGATCTTCGGGAACTCCGGACACTCTATGCATATGTCTTTCAGGATTTTTATCACACGCTTCCGGACCGATACGCCCGTGTCCTGCAAGGTACATTTAAAAATAAATCAAGTACTTACCTAACACAAAAAATAACACAAAACGGACAATATCCAACTAATCTAAGACGAGATTTACCAATATCCTGTTGGAGAGCATCCCGTAGTATTTATCGATGAGTTCTGGCCGCGACAGGACGAACTTGCCGACGAGATCGACGGCGGCTTCGCGCACAGCCGTCGACTGGTCGAGGAATGACCGGTTGACGCCTATCTGCATATCTGGTCGAGCCAACACGCTGGGGTCCGCATCCACGATCATTGCCAAACACTTCATCGCCTTAGTACGTATCGCTATCGTGTTTTCGCACAATATTACCAATATCTTCCTTAAGTACTTATCGAAACTCTGTGAAAAAGATCTCTTGGAAGCCAAATATTGGGAGATTAGTTCTGCCCCGCTATAGTCTATGTACGACTGCATTACTTGTACTTGAGTCCCACCCTGGTATCTGAACGGCCGGATTTTCTCCAGGAAGAAAGCTTTCCGCCTTTCGATAGTTTTAAACTTCTCGGCGGAGACTATAGCGCTGGTCAGCTGATGCTTCCTGTCGGATTTGGATTCTTTAACGCCGCTGTCGCTATCGTCGTCCGCATCCGATTCCTCCTCGCTGGTGTCGTCTTTGTGTCGTTTCTTCGATTTGTTTTTTGAGCGTTTAGTCGGTGAAGTGCTCTTGGGTTGAATGACCATATCTCGATACCACTGAGTGATGTAGAAATGTCTCGAGCAGTTCCACGCTTGGTCTTTTTGGCCGTTGATGGCGAGGTAATCTAATAATACGCGTTGTAAGAATTCCGTTCGCTCCTCATCCTCGTCCAGGCCCGAGGTAATACTCTGTAGGAGAGATCGCACATCAGGAAAAATATAATTATATATTTTTACGATTTATCGTGTTTTAATATCAGCCTGCTGAAAACTTTGTAGAATAATAGTAAATACCTGAGCCTGATTGCCGTCTTTCTCTTCCTCGGCGCGTATATCCCGTACGACGGCGTCCATGGTAGCGAGCTTGGCGCGCGACGTGACGCTGTCTCTGCGCAGGCGCGCCGCCACCAGCCCCAAGTATTCCAATGATGCAACGCGCACTGACATCTCCATTGTTTTATCGGACATGTACTTTACCTAAACAACATTTTTCGGGTTGATAAACGTTGCAAGAAAAATAGTAATAAAACATTGATAATTTGAATCGTTAATACTTACCAGCATAGTCCCGAGTAAACTAAGAAGTAACTCTGTAGCAGGCCACTCGGGTTTGTTCACAGTGGTAAGTAGATCGTGCACAAAGTTCTCGAACAGGGGCCGGAAGTCCACCTCCTCCGAGCGGCTGCGGCACTTGTTCAGAAACGATGTGAGAAACGTCCCACCTACGCTTATTGCTGCTTCGTATTTAGATATTATCAATAAGTCTTTGTCAATGTGCTGAAAATAAATTACGCTTTATTATGTTAGGTATTACTACTTCACGTTATTTAAGTGTTCTGCTGTTACAAATCCACTTTTTTATGGTTGTTGATCAAACACTAAAATGCAATAAAATCTTACCTTTTTACTCTCACTCTCAGCATGTTCCTTATCCTTATCCTGCGACTTGCAAAGCGTCTCCGGCAACGTGACGACACATTGCACCAATTGCAACACTAACGCCGTCAACATCTGTATGTGCTGGTCGGAGTTGAGTTGGAACGATCGCAGATTATGTTTCGAACTGGGAATGCGCGCGATCGACGCGAGTATGTCCTCCAAGAGCAGCCGTCTATGTTGCTCGTATTTCGTGAATATCTAGAATTACACATATCATTTCAAGATTAATTTATCGTCTTAGTAAATGAACATATATTTGATTTTAAACTTTGCTTCTTCTTCTTTTTGTGACTTTGAGAAAATAGTTTAATAAAATTACCGTGGTGACGAGTTTGAGAGCGGACAGCTGCAACTCGCTGACGTTTTCGACGAAGAAGGGCGACACGCCGACAGTGGAGGCGTGCAGCACCGTGGTGTCGGTGAGGTGGTGCGCGGCCAGCAGCTCGGCCAGCAGCGTCACGCACTCGTGCGCATGCGTGTACAGCTCGCGCACCGCCTTGGTGGAGCCCGCGCCGCCGCCCGCCGACCGCCGCGTGGCGTTGCCCGCTCCGCCGCCGCGCCGCTTGCGACCGTCAACTAGATTATCAAACGAATATGTGAAACACTGAAGGTTGCCGCTGGTTTTTTCGTGTGCGATTTGCTTTAAAAAATATAGGAAGCTTACCCTTCTTTTTAGAAGTAGACTGAATACTGTAAACGGGATCGTAGACACAATAAATAGTGTTGTTTAGTTGGAACTTGATGAACATAATAATTCTATCTATGACGTCTTCTAGAAACACGCGTTTAGGCATATTTGAAGAGGTCATTATGTACAGGGCCGTCAAACACGCGTCCGACGCACACATCACACGCTCTAACGCAGACTCCATCCATATTTGTCTCATTTCTTCACTGTCATCCTGGTGGAGTAATAAATATTATTTTATCACACATACCCACGCGATTAGGTGATTTAATTAAGTAAAAAATGCACTTACAAATAACAAAAATATAATAGACTTACCGGATCACCAACAAGAGACATTTTTTCAGCAGCTCTAACATTTTTCTCTAATAAATTAAGTAGTCGCACAAGTCGGTCTGAAGGAATGGATCCCATAGCACCCAGATTTTTGAGCTTTGCAGACTCAGAGCAGAGTTCTTGCAGCTGATAACGCGGCAGTAGCAAATCTTCGGGAATATCAGTGCCCTCTGAAATTAGTGTGTCAATTAATATTCTATATGTAAAGAAATTTCGTAAATTGTTTTAAAATACAACATATTACTTACCCATTTCATCTGTTATAATCACTTCATCGTCAACCGTTTCAAATACTGTCTCAATAAGTTTGTTAAACCGTTGATAAGTATTCGTTTCCATTAGTTCATCTACTGAAAGCATTTCTAGCACAGGTACTAATCTCCTCTCAACTTTTCTAAGCTTCGGTCGCACTGCAAATAATAATTCAGGATTATGTATGTGAAATAATTGAATATTTAAGCCTAAACTAACCTCAAATCACGATTTACAAACAAAAAGTTAGAAACATTACAAAAAGTTTGTAAATAGAATTATAGAATGGACCATAGACAAAAAAAAAACTAAAATAAAATATTTTTAAATTGATTAGCCATAATTTCAGACATATGACTGTAAACGTAGACTGCAAATAACAGTGCACATTTTGAATTCAAGTGTTAACAAATAATAATCATATTGCTTTTTATTAGAGGTGGGCCGAGTACTCGGTTAATACTCGGTACTCGGCGTACTCGGCACTTTTTTCACTACTCGTAATCGGCCGAATAACTCTGTTAAAATGCCGAGTACTCGGTACAAATAAATCTACCTTGCGCATTGGATCTGCTTGGTAGATCATAGTCACATTCATTCTAATGGTACATATTTAGGCCTTTGCCCAGTTAGAGCAATGTTATAAGCTGCTAAAACCATAATCATTTAGGAGAAAATTTCATGAACAATGTTTTATCTAATTTTTTCCTCTCTTGACCTTGCGGTTTATTAGTTTCATTCGAATAATTAGCGAGGTGCGGAAGGAGGGTCGTAACACCGTTTGATCCCGAATTTGTTAGCGCCCAATTCTAACTACTTAAAGTATACCGAGTAACTCGGCCGAGTACTCGGCTCGGTAAACTTTAAACCGAGTAATACTCGGTACTCGGTTACTCGGTAAAACTGGTACTCGGCCCATCACTACTTTTTATATAGGTTTCATATGAAAAGATCTTTACCAATAGCTGCTTCAGCTTCCTCTTTCTTACTGGCTTCTTCATGTTTCCTTTTCACTGCCTCCCAATTTTTCTCTCTGGCTATATCAATTGCTTCCCTTTCTTTATCTACAGTGGGCGCTGAATTGCTTGATTTGCTCTTAAGTGGCAAATTATCATCTGAATCTGATTCAATTGTGCTATTTTTTCTTGACCTTTCATCAGTAAACTCATGTTTTTTGAGTAAACCCTCCTACAAATACAATTACATCAATTACGTATCTGCAATAAATGTCATGACTATCATTAAATAAAATTAATTGAGATCAACTTACAGATAAACGGCCAAGCTTCACAACTGGGAATCTATTGTTGATAGAATTGGGCCCTTTAGTAGAGTCCTGCTTTTCTTGTGAGGTGTTTTGCGCTTGGGGCGCATACGGCGCACCCATCGACGGTTGAGGCACTTGTGGTTCATGACGCAGTGGCGACGGAGCCACACTCGCCTGAGCTGGCGACTGCCCTGTCACCACATCTGTATAACATTTATTTGCTCATGTAGTTAAACAAATTTACAAAACTATCTAAACCACATTGTTTTGAACTATGTCATACCTTGTTGAAATGCCTTTTCCTGAGATTGCATTTGTCTCTGTTGGTCAACATTTCTTGGAGACATTGACAATGGATCCTTATCTTCACTTAAATTAGTGCTAAAACCTCGGTTATCCTGCATTAAACTATTGTAAAATCCACCATTCTGTGGATTTGAACAGGAGGAATTGGACATTGGGCTTGTATAAACATTTGAGGAGTTACCACTATTCCATATAGGAGATATATTGCTTTGGGCTGTAATATTGACTTGACTGCTAGGTCTCGCTTGGGATGGAGGTGAACCCATATTTACATGAGGAGACGACTGGCACGGAGGAGCCAGCAGCTGCTGGTTTGGAATGGATGACGAGTGTACTGTAGTGCCATGAGAGGATGGACTTGAATGAACTGTGTTATGTGATGTGTATGTGTTGTACGAGGCTGATGGAGACATTCCATTGAAGTTTGAGGTATTAAGGTGATTGCCCCAATGGTTTCTTTGATTCTGATTTTCAAAAACATTAGGATTGACACTCAAAATGGCTTTAAGTAATTCTGGTGTAGCTTGTTGTGGCATAGGGCTGACTGCATTTGGTATGCTTTCATCTTTGAGGTCTCTGAAAATAATATATAAAATTCAAGACTACAGTATTTAACAACAACTGTAGGTGATATTAATATCATACATACATGTGTTGCACAGATGTTTGCATTAGTGATTGCAGCAGTAGAGTCACTAGGTTGTCATCACGAGTTGCTAGCAGAATAGCTGCCTCTTCAGCAACTCGAGGGTGGAAAAGTTGGGACTTGTTGTTTAAAGTAGATGGTAATGGTGTTGGAAGTGGTAACACTGGTAGTACTGTAAATTAATGTATAACATCAGTTGTTATTAATAATTACTTCTATTTGCTGATATTTTGTACTGAGAGTTTAAACTGAAAAGATCTAGGAAGTGTTATTAAAGTAGAATAGACACTATTACATACTGAAAATGTTAAATTACCATATTTACCACCATAAGTAATATATTGGTAAATGACACTTTTCCTGGTTTAAACAGGGAATATGAACGAAATGAAAGCACTGTTTCCTACTTCATACAATGTTGAAATCTGAATAAGTAGGTACTTACAATCTGTCAAGCTGGCTACTCCTGCAAGAGTAGTGATTGGGACACTTGGAATATCCCTTTCATTCATCTTGATTCTTGGTGTGTATTTTAGGTTAATTTATTTTTCCAGGTCCACTAAAACCAAAAAGAAAGTCTTCGTGGTTGCACTGTGACACACTGCTATGGATGTTTGCGTAGCCGCCGTTTCCATTATCATTTTACTTTTCACATTTGTGCCACCAGTTGAACAGATTTAATGTTTAATTGTTGAATCTTGGAGAAATTCATACATTCCACTAATAAATAAGCAATAACAAATCTATAGATTGTTGTGAAAATGGGGCAGCCGTCAATTTGATGCTTTGTTGTGCGTTGTGCATCAAAACGAAGGTCAGCGCATCTGAGCGACACTCCCATTAAATAGATTTAGAATTAGTTTAGGCCACTGTTAATAGTATTCACTTTTGATTCACTGTAAATACTCACTGAAACATTATGAAACTATTTTAATAAATATTCAGGGTAAATCAAACATAATCCCACATCGTAATCAAGAAATTGTAAATTGCGATTATGTGTTGCCATCATCACTATTTTAGAATTTATCCGGTTGTCTATGGTGAATGAGAGGTTTCAAAAAAGGTCATCGGCCCACAGTGTCTACTCGCCTTTATTTTGGGTTGCTACAGGGAAATAAAAAGGCAAACTGTCATTTCATTTCAATAAAAAATAAAAAAATTGAAAAAGGATTCCATTGCATTGCCAGCCTAAAATTAAAGCAAGCAAAGCAAAGCTTCTTTTCTTTTTATTTCCCGAAGGAGTATTTTTTCTGATTTCTATGATTGTGAATTTGACGTCATTATTTCGGTCAATATTATTAATTATAAATGGGAAAATTTGTTATTCTTGAATATTGTCTTAAACACATGTATGTGACGTAGATTAGTGAATATTGTAACGACACGCTTGTTTCGTTCTCCAACTTTATTTAAGGTGTAACTATTTTTCATTTATTTGCAGCTTACCTATTTGATAACAAAGGTCGAAAGTCTTTGGTCAAAGTAGATAACATAGCTAGTGAACCTTCTATGTGATTAAGACTACCTATATACTTGATTGTAGTCTAACAAATATATAATATATATTAAATATAGGTTGCAGCCGAACCGGTTTTCTTCACGTATACTTAATCGTTCATCGTCCCCAATGAAGCCACATTTCGCTCTGGATAGTGCTACTTGGTACTTCAAGTATTTTGCTATACCTCTAACAGTGGGTGTAATCACCATGTCCAGCCTATTTTCTTGTTTGTCCAAAAGAAAAAGAAGGGCTGCTCTGCAAGGCAAGGCAAGTAATATTAATTCTATCAATTTATAGACTAAGTTAAACTACAAAAACAAGTACTTGAACTATTTGCCGTTGATTGAATAAGAATCATCATAGAGTCAATGAATAGATACCTATATTATTAGATAAAAGTACCTAAGTTATGTATGCACTTAATTTATGCATGGAGGAACAATTAGACGTGTTTACTAGTTACCTGTTACTAGTATTTCCTGTTCCTGTTGTAAACTGTTTGTATAGTTTACATTTTTAACATATTTTGATTTTTATTTCCAGGTGATTGTTATAACAGGAGCTAGCTCTGGTATTGGTGAAGCCTTGGCACATGCTTTCTATGAGCAAGGAGCCAAGGTAGTGTTAGCCGCCAGAAGAGAATCAGAGCTGCAGCGAGTCAAACAAGATTTAATTGCTAAGAAAATTGTAAGATATTTACTTATTCTTAGATTTTATAAAACCTTAAATAGGAACAGCAAATGTCGCAACAAATATTTCACAATACATTCAGTTTTTGATTGCACTACTGCTTACAGTCCAACAACTATGAATCATCCATCACATACCTATATCTGTTGAATTCATATAACCATAAAGGTGTTATTAAACATCACAACTGCCCCTGGTAAGTGAATAGCTAGAATTAATCTCTGCATAGTCAGGCTTTTTGAAATCTGATAACTTAAGAATATCATCTTAAATATTAACGAGATAATATGATTCTATTACAGGAACTGCCAACTGAAGAACCTCTGGTGCTTCCACTAGACCTGGCTGATTTGGAACAATTTGATGCTTTTGTACAGAAACTGCATGACTTATGTGGTCATGTTGATGTGCTAATAAACAATGGAGGAATCACTTTTAGAGGATCCATTCTCAATACCAAAATTGAGGTTGATAAGCAAATAATGCATGTCAACTATTTTGGATCTGTAGGTCTTACCAAAGGTATTTGGTTTAGATCTGATAATTTTAATAGTTCTGATATGTTTTGAAAGAGGTGCTATGTTGGTAATTTGGGTTTATTTTTATTTCCAGCTGTTTTACCCAAAATGGTTGAAAGAAAAAGTGGTCATATTGTGTTTGTAAGTTCTGTTCAAGGGCTTATAGCAATACCAGACCGTTCAGCTTATGCTGCATCTAAACATGCCTTGCAAGCTTTTGGAGATTCTCTGCGGGCTGAATTGCATCAACACAATATAAATGTTACTGTTGTTAGCCCAGGATATGTAAAAACTGCTGTTTCAATCAATGCTCTGACTGGAAGTGGAGAAAAACATGGGGGTAAGTTATTTATTGGGGTACCCCAGTAGTAGTAATCTTCTTTCCATTCCATTCTTAATCTTGCTTTGCAAGCCACATCAGAGACCACTACCGACACTAACAACAATCCTACATAATATAAACTTTCCTGGAGTCTCCATCGCCCGATATGGTGTGAATGACATGATGATGAGTTCTAGTATAGATCTGTTTGGATATTAACCACGTTTCTATAGACTATAATATTTAAGGGATAGGTACCTATTACTGTAGTGATCAGGGCATAACAGTTTATTAAACTACAGATATGTATGGTGTTCTACTTGGATATACTTTTGTTTATGACGTTTCTAAGCTGCCAAGAGGCAATTAATAATATTTTTAATATTGTTTATTTTTTGTTACAGTGATGGACCCAAGCACTGCAAAAGGATTCGCTCCTGAATACTGTGCTAGTAAAATTCTTGATTCTGTTGTCAATAAACAAAAGGAATTGATTGTCAGTCAGTTTCTGCCCAGCTTTGCTATTTTTGCAAGACATTCAATTCCATCATTCTATTTCTGGATTATGGCACGAAGGGCTAACAAAACCTAATATGTAATAATGTATTTAACTTAGTTTGTCTGCTTATTTAACTAGTGGTCACACTTCAATGTTTATCTACTTTATAATTGTACCTAAGATTAATATAGAATGTTAAGTGAATTGCATATATTTATTTAGGAGGGATATGAAATAAGTAAATGATACTTTGTTATATTATTATTTTATTTTCTGTGTGATAACAGAGACAACAGTTCATTTATTCAATGATCCCTGTTTACACATCTTTGTAACAGATTTTTAACAAGTTTCTATCACACTTGATTAACTAAAAGCATCCTTATAATATAAGAAAAAAATATCTTTTGTACAAGCTTGTCTATCTAACTAACTACCAATATATTTAATCAACAATTTTTACAGTGGCTGTATCCTACAATAAAAAATAAGATTATTCAACTTCGAAGACCAGAACATGCATTAGTAAGCACTAAGTAAATTAGTTCTAACTTTACCACAATTTACAACTGAGAATCTACAAATTACTTTTTTAATCATAATGGCAAATCAGCTTTGCTTTGTGATAACTGAATTCATTATTTGAATGTCTGGTATAGTCTCCATAAGCATATAGCTGCTGCTGTTAAAGATACTGTGTTATGAAGTATAATTTTTCTCCTATTGTCTTTGCGAACGAGTACTACAGGTGTTGCGGATGTAAGGTCACTCAATACAGGCAGGGTTGCTAAATGCCGTCGGTTCTTTTCCTCTTGGTATTTGCAGCAGGGGTCCCATTGCCAGGATAGAGTGTAGCAACCGGCGCATAGGACAGATACCACACCAAATGGTGTACACACAAGAGAACTCCATGCCAAACCTGGAATGAAAGAACATATTTGAGGTTTATTATTGGAAAGTCTTAGTTAAGTTAAATTAGTCATATTTTGAAGTGTTTATATCGAATTTTAAGGTTGTTTAAAAAGTAACTATTCATTGGCTTAAAATTATTATCTCTACAGTTCATTTATACCTGAAGCAATGCTGCAAAGTCCACTGTAGACAGAAACTTTATGCATGAGATTTCCAACGTAAATCCATCGCGCTGTTTCCTCGCCTAGTGGCTCTGGTTCTATAACTATGACACTAACACCGGCCTCAAGTGCTCTTTCCAATTCCATTTCAAATTTGATGTGAGCATTTTCGCTATCGTAAACTTCTCTGATGATCGCAACCCCCGATTGCTTGAGATCGCTGTAAAACAATGTCCATTGTTGAAATGTGAATTGACTAAGCTATGAAGTTGAACTTTAACAAGACTATTACAATTTTGCATCTCGATTCACTTAATTTCACTCCAGACGAAATATAATTATGAAATTGGTGAAAAATTAATTCTATCTCTCGTATTTACTAACCTGTCACTTTCGTCACCCGCCATCTTAACTATAGACAAATATTGTAGTTTTTTTAATTGTATGATCTGTCAAGCAAAGGCATACACAAAGTTCAGCCAAATTATTGTGTGCGTGTGGACGGAGTGAGCCATCAAAATTTTTGCCTAGAAATATGCCTAACTTTTAGTGCAAGTTCAACACTCAATCAATGTAGTTATTGGTAGCGAATCGTTAAAGGTAAATATTTGAAACTTTAAATTACGTCTTACATTTACACTAATAAGAATATGATCAGTTATAAGTCTAAATTTATAGTTTAATAAAGAATTACCTAGTTCAATAAAGAAGGCTGATTAAGTAAACAAACTTGTTTTCTTAAAAAATGTCCTCAATTTTTATAAAACAGTGTGGTCACCCTAAACTGAAGTTTGTATGCAGAATAAACACAATTGAATATCTTTTAAACCAGACATGGAATATAAAACATTAGTATGGTGGAATATAAAACATTAGTATGGTGAAAAGTTTTCACTAAAAGTTAAGACAGTTTTTAGTTTCTATAGTGCTAGAAATCTTAAGATACTGACATTTTTAACTTACGAAAAACGTTTCAACGGAGTGAGCCGATGAAACCAATGATTATACAAAAACCTGCCGCGTTAGTGGTTTGTTCTGTGTTTCACAAATTCTCATATTATCTTAGCTTACTTTTACAATTACGTAGCAGTTTCAATTTTCAGTATTTTCGTCAGAAATAGGGGTTGAAAAAACGTTTCGACGGAGTGAGCCGAAGAAATCATTTGTGAAAACTTTATTACGTTACCAGGCGATCTGAAATTTTCAGGATTTACTTAGCAAAAGTTTCACTAAATCCTGGTATATTAATATTATATGAATAATTAATACTTTCTCTAATTTTCATAGGTAGCTTGCTCAACTGAGTGAGCCGATGTTTAATGCCATATCTTTTGTTCTATCTTTTCACAAATTAAAATATTTAGTTTCACAATTGTTTTAGAACTTTCACTAAAAGTTAGGCATATTTCCAGGCAAAAATTTTGATGTCTCACTCCGTCCACACGCACACTAATTATTCACCTCACTTTTTAAATTTTTCGTTGCTCTATTATTGTTTTCATTCAGGATCTTTTCTGAGTTATATCTTTTTGTACTTTTAGTTAGGACAATGTAAACAATTTTAAAAGTATTGGTTCGAAAAAAGTGGCGGGAAAAAAAAATTGCCGCGCGTGTTTGTCGAAGTAAATAAAAGTAACCGGCCAAGTGCGAGTCGGACTCTTGCAAGAAGGGTTCCGTACCATTCACTATTGATATCGAGGAAAAAAAGGCTAATAATAATAGCACTAATTAATACATACTTAATTTGTGAAAATTTCAACGCTCTGGCTTTTTGGTTCACGAGATACAGCCTGGTGACAGACGGACAGACAGACAGACGAACAGCCAAATCTTTGTAATAGGGTCCCGTTTTTACCCTTTTGGAAAGGAATTGCATATGGATTTCGTATTTAGCTTTTTATATGGCAAAAAATCTACTTCTAGCAGAAGGTAGGTAGATACGTTCTTAACAATGGGAACTAGACACAGACTTTGATTTTAAGTGGATTAGTAAATTATATTGATAGGTACGTGTGGCGTGCGTGGTAATCCATCAATTAAGTAATTTTAAGGAAAGTAAATCTAGAACTAAAAAAAAACCTGCTACAATAAAATTAAGTACCAACCTACCTACGGAAGAAAGTTTAATTAAACCGACGGTTTATCGGCATTACAGAAACTTTTAAATAAACTAGGTATGGGTAGGTATGGTACCTACTGTAACAGCCCTTTGGCAGAAAAATATTAATACCTAGGTACAATGAAATGTCAGGATTACACCGACGACATTTAATTTTCGCCAGAAATGCGATATGAAATACATCCAAACCACATCACGAGTTTTCAACAAGAACACAATACTTAGGCTACTTTTAAAAAGCTATAATCCTTGAGTGAGTTATTTATTTTTAAGATACCAATAAAGTACACCTACCTATCTACCTGTCCTACTTCACCTTAAACTTAAAAGGCACCTAGGGACCTACTGTTAATAAAACCGTGTCATTGTGCTCTTTCAGAGATTCTGTGCAATACAATAATATTACACCATGATTTCAAAAAATTATAAAATACGTATTTTTCTCCATTCACGACTGTCGCCTGTCGCCCACAAGCGCCGTTCTAAAATCCGCTTGCCAGATTAGGTAAGGTGAATGTTGCAAACCGAGTTCTGAGCAGGCAAATATCGACGAGAACTTTTTATTGATCGTTGTAAAAACGTGCTTGAACTTATGAAATTAAGATTAAAATTGAGTAAAATATCTAAGTGTGATACGCTCTTTTTAAATAGAATAGTAATCGTGCTTAGTGCTAAGCTCTTACTTATAAGGCATGTGTGGGTGCAAGGCTGACCTTATAGGCTCTACCCACAGACTTGCTAAACATTTGTATGATTTCCCGACATCCCACGCCCAAAAGCTATTATCACCATTAATGGAACACCAAGAAAAAAAAACAATAAATGAATGTATTGATATGTCAGTTTGAATTTAATTGATGGCACTAGATACGGAATCGGGTAATAAAATATCTAAATAATTAATTATAGATGATTATAGTATATAATCACTTATGATAAATCATGATAAAGTTGTGGATATTAAAGAAATTGTCCAAACCAGCACGGTTAAGACATTAAAACTAACGTAAGTACCTACTTATCTCTAAAAGTTACGAGGAAAAGATCTACATTTAGCAGTAATTTCAAGAAAAATGAAAAAATCTATTAGTTTAATAGAGCAGATAGTACAATAATTGGTATTTAATTTAGCATTAAGCTGACAATAAGAAGAGCCTACACGAAATACTTAATTAAAATGCGATAAAATATGAAAATGTTGCTCTACTTCGTAAATGCTCGATACAAGACGCCGTTTATGTCTTTTGTTCTGAAAGGAGCTAATATCGTAAAATTGCTCTAATTTTACTTGTTTAATGTTGTATTTGCCTTAAGTGTCTACTTGGATTACATCGTTAAATCTGTTATCAAGCTTTTTACTGACTAATAATGTAGGTAATTACAAGTAAATATGTAAGTGAGATTTGGTCGACGTCGTTTAGATGGAACCATTCCACCCGCCATCGATGGATCCTATCCATCGAAGATCGATCGTTCAGTCTATTATTGGTCTGGTAACATCCTAATTTAGTATCAAATAAACAACTACGAAATACTAAGTACGTTTTTAGGAAGGTACTTGAATTTTATCCGCGTGCTCTCATTTGAACACCTGATAAATGTTAGTTCACTTGTACCAACAAGTTTTGTGGAAAAGCGTGTTAAATAAATAAAAAATTAATCGTTCCATTTTCTTTATATTGTTCTTACAAAGGAATTTCAGAAGCGATCGATAGCCTCTTATTGGAAAACTGTGTCTGTTTGCTTTCCGATTGCTCATATCTTGCTTTCCTTAGGTACCTACTTACTCACATTATTACTTATGTACATTGTAATAATCTACAACCTAGCAGGTATAATGTTGCTAATAAGTATCTACCTACTTATTTTTTATTTATAGGTATTTTTTATGCTTTTTAATAAAAAGATAATTACCTATAAAGAACCTTTTCCGGTTTTCCAATTATTTAGCTAGGTAAGTACTGAGTCTTTCTATTGAACCTGCATACAATATGTAGATATGTACATAATTTGTCATTCATTTCTACCTACACACTTCATTTTAAAATCAACAATACACCTTTTATATATGTGCTACCTTGATGCATTGGACCTTGACAAGTCTTTGCTAGTTTTCAGTTAGTGACTCATGAATCACTCGACCTACTTATTGATATGTTATCAAATTGAAAATCAAATATGTTTAATCAATAACATTAAATAGGAGAAATTATACCTAAGTCCGTGTTAATGAATTATTAAGCTGGATGATATTTCACAGCAAAGGCCCCATTGTGGATAGTCTGCGATCGAACGGGCGCGGGTATTGAACCCGAGTATCTGCGGGATTCACGATTGCGCTGCGCCCGCGCTGCCGCTCCCCGCGCTGACGACGCCTTCCCTCCCTGCACCGCCGCCACCGCCTGAGCTTGAGCACGATCTTCCTTCGGGCTCTTTAACACAAAAAGTATTTATTTATATTTACGACCTATAAGAAGTAGGCATTTTGGTAGGTATCTTCTATCATAAAAAAGTAGATCTTACTTGGCGATTAAGCTATAGAATTTTCGGAATTCCTAATAAGTACTTACTTAGATAGGTAGGTACATATTTTACTAATTATTTGAAAGCTTGAAAGCTTATAACATTCTACGAGGCAGTTTATTTACAGACAGTTTTAAACATCTTTCTTGATAAGTCTTCCAGCGAATGAGCCGCTAAAATGTGAAGACGCGTAAAGGTCAAATTTTATGGGGACCGGTCTTGTAACTACCTAGGGCCAAAAGCGGACCTTATAAAAGGAATACGAAAGCTTTTCTCAGAAAACTTTCTTCACTTTTTGCGTTTTTGATAGCGATTGTCTGTCGTCTCGCGATCGAGGCCCGATAATAAAGCCTTGAAACTGTTTAAAGGACAGGTATCGCTTTATTTCATATTGTGAAATACCTACCTACTTTACTTATATTCATCAATCGGTTAACGTCAATTAAAGCATGTTAAGATTTAATGTTATAAATAAAATAAAAATTTGCCGCACAGTTAACTTTCTCTGATTTCTGTGGTATCTACATGTAGCTTATGTCCGATATTTAAAAGCTTATGAGACATTACCTACCTTAAATATTCGTATACTACTCAGCACCTTATAAGTTTCAATTGTTATTGCATAATTAAAATCCAATAGAATAAAAAACATTTTAATTCTTACAATAAAAGTTATTTCGCATAACTTTGCTCGTCAATCTAAAATTAAATTCACATAGGTACTTAGTTATTTATAGATAAATAATAATATCCGATGAAAAGTTTTTAATACTACAGAGACTGGAGATTAATCTTTTCAATCGACATTTTATTGACGCATCTTGATTGATTGCGTCTTTTATTTACCTATACGACTGACGACTGACATTCTCGAGTTGTTTTTAAGGGACTGCCTTCAGGATTAAGCACTGGTAATCTAGAATTCATAATTTATATAATTAGTTTCCTTTTTTAATGTAAGTACTTTAAACATTAAATAAATATCTATTTATTAATTAAAAAGAATTAAAAAAAGTGCAAGTAGTCAGATATTATTTATTTATGTTAAGAGGTATTGTGCTGATAGAGATGTAATTAAGTAAGTATCATAGGTAAATAACAAAGAAGACAAAAAAGAGGCCAAGAGGAATAAACTGAATCCTAACAAAAATTTCTTAGTCTCTGCATGTCGAGGTTTATTGATATTTCGAAGATCCTGTTGAATAACTTTTATTTATTACGTCTAGTCAGCAATTTACCATATCTGTAAAATAAGAATTAGCAGTCCAAAGTTTACACCGCGGAATAATTACGGTTCATCTTCCTAAAAAAACTGAGTAGAAGATGAGCGCCTTGAGTACGCCCAACTAATTTAATTAAGTAAAAACAAAACATTAATAAAACTTAACCGTTAATTCCCCAAGATACGCAAAGGTTTACGTTCGCAATGTGAGTCGTTTGCTCTCACGGCCAGCGAACCGCGGCAAATGGTGGTGAGCTGAGAACATGGTATACAGCATTAGATTTATTCTTGGTCAAAGAAAATTGCGGCAGGCTTATTGAGGTGACCGTTAGAGTAGAGTCGGCGGAAGCAGCCATATCCTGGCATCGGCGGGCGGCGGCGTGCCCTCCTGCATATAATCAGCAAGTAATAGCTCCCTTGCGGCTAACTTGCGGTCGAATCGCTGTGCGATTGCTAATGTTTTGTCTGCGATCACAATCTCTATCACTAATCAAGTGCCTGAAGCTTTCAATTTATATCTATGAGTTTAGTAAGTAACGTCAGTTGATTTAAAATTCTAATTAGAAATACCTACACAAAAAGTAAATAACTACACTTACAATTAAAAAAAAAGGTAATTATTCCACTCCACCCTCTCTTGTATTAAATTAGAATCAAAGCCTTGGTTTTATAACGAAGAATCTTTTATTAGCAACGTAGCAAAGTAGCTGAAGTCATAGGTATTTTATTATGGCTATAACAAAGGCTATAATAAGACGCACGATATCTTTACATGATGGCGATGGCGATGGCTAGCATGATGGTGTTCTCTGTTGTCATGGCGTGAGTCAGTGACATCCCCCCCACCCCGGCCGTTGTCACCTCCGCGCCGCCCGCCACGGTCAGCGAACACTGTGACCTTTCGCTATGTTGCTGGTGGCGTTACGTAATTCACATAAGTGCATATAATACTATAGTCCCAGCTAGCCTGATATGGTATAATACAAACGATCCGATTGTATTCACATAGAAGCTGCATTTCTTGTATTTACTAGAATCTGTTTCTATGGAAAACTTCTTGTCTTCTGTTCTGTATGATTTATTACGCAATAAACTTCTAAAGTTATCTGATTATTGGAATGCAGCATCGGGTTATACAGTACCTTTTCCAGTTTTAAAAGATTTGTATCTAGTTTAAGCAAAAACTATCGTTTAATGACGAGAAAGATCCCAATCTTTAGGATACTTTTTTACGAAACTGGTCCACTATAAATCCTATTGTATTTGATCGCTGATTAAAGTTTCCGATGAGTTATCTCGGAGCGATCTCCCGTATTTCCTAATAATGATTCATTGTTGTGTGACGGATTTGGTATTTTAGATTATAATTTTACAATCACCGCGTTTCTTCTTTGGTCGGTAGTCACGTTAATATAAAAGAGTTCAACGAGAACCTTAACTTCTTTTTTAAAACTGTTTTGTTTAATGGCATATGTTTATATTATAGAGCCCATGTATTTTCACTATTCTTTCTATAATATTCTGGACTTTCAAATATTGCTAACCGAAGCTTAGATAGCCTTAAAATAATTCCCTTGAGAGAGACCTTGGAACTGAAATCTATTTTAATAACACTACCTGAGGGTTTAAGCTATAAATATGCCGGGATTATAGTTCCAGATTCATAAACTATGATCTTTTACAAACCTCTAGTAGTTATTAGGTTTATTCGTGAGGCAGCTTTTTAAATAAATGTAAGTTTCTGTAAGTATACTTAATACTTTACTTATTCATTGTCTGTGTTTTAATAAGTAATTGTATTTATATGTTTTTGTGAACATTGCAGAATTATTATCTGATAGAACAGGTTGCGATGCTGTATACTTAATTATACAAATAACCTTTGAGATCTGTTTGAAAAACTTGTATATTTCATCTAAAAACGCAAGGAGGTCTTTTAATATCGAATTTAATGGAATTTCTGTAACATTTATCCTCCTTAAAGCTTGCTTGCAACTACATAACTAAGAATACATATGTTACCGGAAATGTATGTAATCCGTCATTGTATACAATTTCTATGAAATGTATGTGACTCCTAAAATGGCACGGAAATGTGTGAATTAAATTATACTTTATACATTTCCTAAATAGCAATCGGAAATGTAAAACATTTGAGATGATAGATATTGATGGTTAGGTTAGGTTTCAATCCCAGGGTTCCCCCAGTCTGCTTGGGAAGACCGCCGCGGAGTTTTAGTGGGTATACCTCTCGTCTTGAAAAGGGAGTCCCACATAACCATCATGCCTGGCCCCAAGGGGGTGGTGGTATGCGTAACAAACCCCGTGCTAAAAGACGGGTAGGTTAGGTTAGGTTATGTTATTATTCTCATTTTAACCACGTGTTTTATTTTATAGCAGAGTTCATTTATTTTCTACATTGCCTAATACGATATTAGAATTTTATACAATTCCGAGGAAATGTACACATTTCCTAGGATATCTATGCATTAAATAGATTTTCAAACAATATTTTATACATTTCCTAAACAGCATCGGAATTGTACACATTTCCTAGGATTTGTATACAATTCCATGATTTCATACATTTCCGGTAACACATAGTATAACTTATTACTCGTAGATTATACCTATTATAGAATTATACCTATTTATTTACTTTTATTTATTTATTCTTCTATTTTTCTTTTTATTTACCTAGTTGGCTTTTTGTCTTGAATCATCATAGGTGGGTAGGTAATGTACCTAATAACAACACATGAACGTGATCTTCGAAATTTAAAAAGCCTTATGAGACAAACATGAATACAGTGTTTCCAGCAATTAAGTTGGTTTACAAATTGTCTTATAATTTACATAGACAGTGGACAAAGATGGTAAATGACACGGTCAACGGCGGCGTATTATCGTGAAGATCGCGGCAACTGCTCAAACACGCGAACGTTGAACCGCGGTATCCAGCGAGGAACTGGTCCCAGCCACCGACTCGTTTGTTTAATTACGATTTACGAAAGCAATCTCGACAGCATCCTCAATATTCCAGACAAGTACATTCCCTATCTCAGATGTAACTAGTTTTTTTAGCTATTTAGCATCTTTGTATACAATTTTAAATTTATATTTGTTTGGATACCAGCTTTTACTCGTAGGTACTACTTACAAGTTTTTACTTTTTAAAAGCCAACCTAAAAATACAATAAGCACGAGCATAAGTAATGCAACATCCGGCTCGTTACTTCTAAAGGATAATGTAAGTAAATACATAATGAGTACCATTGAAACCACTTAACATACAAATGGAGAAATCTGCAAAAGTTAAAAGTGAATCATTGTGTATTTTTATACATAAAAAGGTGTTCAAAACTGGTTGATCGGACATTAAACATAATTCTAGTTGCGCTTTTTGTAAATCACTATAATTTGAGACCTAAATGCCAGTTCTTTAAATAACATTAAGATGTTTTTTAAGAAACAGAGCAGAAGACGCACAAATTGAATCAATAAATATGTAGCAGAAACGCGTTTGTCAAGTAATTTGGATAATAATAAAAAAACCAAAAGGCGACCAACGACTAGTTGTTTTATTAATTAATTGAATTGAAATATATGTAACGTTGGTACTTGAAAAGTCATATTGTTCTACTTAGCTTTGTCGGTGGGCGACAAAATAGCGGTCGAGGTCTTACCCATTCGCACCGTTGACGAGGGCCAGCGCATTCGATATGTTTGACTAAATAATTTTATACCTATTACCTTGTGTGCTTCCGTCATCCATCTGACATCATCGAATTCAAGATAAATAGTCGTAAACTTGTGGTAGAGTCCTTTAATTCTATCTAACTACTAATTATTACATACCTACTTATTTTTTTTATTTGTGTGGTAAATAAAAAAATATATATTTTCAAATTTTATACAATAAATTTTAAAATTTGGAACCTACTGAAGTTTCAATTTATCAAAACGCGTTCTCTTATGGCTCTACGCAATAAATGGAGGGTCATAAAATTTAAAATGATTAACATTGAATGTCGGTAATATTGTGTAAATGTTGAAAATTGTTAACGACACTCGTATGAAGGGTCAAAAGTTCCTGAGGAATTTACTCCTCGCTTAGAGAAGCTGAGATTCTCGTTATGCGGAATGTTGACGGCCATTACATGTACATGCAGATTTCTGCTGTTGCCAGATCGGTAACGACTGCATTACAATATTTATAGCTGGTCCAGTAGCTATTTGTTGTAAATATCTCTAGTATCTCCCATAAAACTAAGTAATCGATGGCTGATGAGATCGATTTTCATTTAAATTGTCTATGTGGGTAGGGTTTATCTATTGATTATGTTTTTCTCGTACAAATTTTTCGTGGCAGCTCTGATAACTTTGTACATAATGTGTAGGTATTACACGGTTACTAAGTGACCAGTCGTCGTTGCCTATTATATCTACTATAAATAGGTGTATTATCTTTAGTTTTCCTAATACACCTTAAAAGTTAAACTGGGTTGTATATCAATTTATTTTTGATATCCGCATTGCTAATTCTGATTTCAACATACTCAGTAACATCATGTCGTTAATTCATTGGGAGTTTCTCTCAATGTCAAAATGTAAATTCTGTTGTTGCATGGGTACGAGTATGTTATGTCGAGTTTGATGCAACTAACAGCATGTTGTGGTGCAGTGTGGTTCGATTCGAGGAACGTGGCGGATGCAAGCGCACATCTAGATTATTATTCTCGTTAACCCAATGGAACAATGTCGAAGCTATCCGGTCAGTGGTTGCGTGTTGCATGATAATACCGCCTCCTCGCTAAGGGATGCTTCGTAATTGAACTCTATCCACTTAGTACGCCACAATTTATTTATAAGAATTAGCTATTTACTACTTCACGATGTGGTTTTTATGAAGTGCATGAGATAACAAACAAGTAATTCATACTCATATACTTAATTGACGTTTCTCAAGGATGCTGATGTCATTGATTTGCAACAGGAAATCAGCAATTTAAATTTTTTAGCTTTCCCATGCGTTCACGCGTCCTTAGATGATTTTAAAATTGCCCAGTCATGAACATAGGTACCTACTTCCCGTTGCAGAAACGTGGAAGCTTCTACGGAGTACAGTAATAGCGCGGAGTGCGGCGTGGGCGGGGAAGTGACTAGCTTAGCTAGGCGCTAGGTTACCTAGCAACTCTGGGAGATGTGATGTCACGTAAGACCCCGCCGCCACCGCCGCGGAGGAGCTTGTCCGACCGTAGGCCGCCACGACCGCCACGGCGTTCGCGTTCCTGCCATGTGTACCTAGCTGAACCTATCTACATTGCACTAATTACGAGGAGAGTGCAGGGGCCGTTGCACCGCAGCTTATGCATTATGCAGGTTTATTATTCACTTCGACTATTTCTTCGTTATGCACGGCTTTGTAATACAGTCAGTACGAGCAATGTTTTTATACTGCAAGCCGTCTATTTTTGTATAGTACGACTTTTGTCAGACAGATAAAATTATGAGTCGTTTAAAGATTTATTACATTACGAAAGGATGTTTTTTGAAATATTGGTGACAAATACTTTAAGGTGACCTTTATTATTTAGCTTTCGTGTTGAAATGTGAGTCATTATTTTAGGTACACAACTTTGAGGATGCGAGACAAAAACCTTGAATATTAATTAAACGCCAGTCTCTAATCAATTCTTACTTAAAAATACCTATTACAGCTAGATTTTGGATATGTCAACAAGATTTAAGAGTTGTGTGAACGAAGTGTGGTTAATCAAAATATTAAGAGACAAAACAGTAGATAATGATGATTATAAATAAGGAGATAATGACTCAGTTGAAAATGAAATTTTAGGAATCAAACGTGTATTTCATTCAAAAAAAGGACGCGGATGGTCTTGTTGCTGTTTAAGTATGTTACCGGTTCGTCTAAAGATGATTGCGCAAGCGGCTATTTCGACAGTGCGGTCGGCGGGGATATAGCACGGGGCCACTCTTTCTTAGCCCACACCTACACTATTTGAACAGTATTGCCTGCATAGACCGAATGCTAAACGCTTGAGTAAACGTACCGCGAACTCCAAATAAAAGCTAACTCACGTTATCAGTTGACACGTTTTTGAGATGGTTTACTATTAGCGCCTCACTTTTTGTCTTGCTGTTTTCCTAAGTTCATCGGCCAAGGTCTATCGTCTCCTTTGTGTTCCAAGTGATTATGTACAATAGAGTCGATGATATAAAAACGCTGATGAGATAGATACAAATAAATGTGTTGTTTTGATGATATCAGTACCATTACGTAATATTAGTAAGACTTGTGGTCATAATGAATAAAAAATTATGAACCTCTTAACTTAATGCTTAGATTAAGTGTAGGTAGGTTATTAGATATTAGATATTGTATTAAATATAAAATATTGGAATATAAATACTCTATACAGATTAGGTACGGTTTATAAACAAAGTAACGTATGAGTAAAGCGGAAGTACCTACCTTCAAGCTTCAAGACACCCCGCAGGGATTCATTTTGCTTGGCAAACTTTAAAATTGATTTATTAAAAAGTTAGAGCTATACTGATGTCTTTCCTCTAATATTCTAAAAGTATTATAAGGGACGAAAACGGTATTTGTTTTCAAAACATAATGGAAATGTAGGTACGTATATGTTCATTTGTTAACTCATATGTATCAAATGAATGCGTCGCCAACCAACAATTCCATGAACAAACTGCAAATTAAGGTTTTTTGCAACTACATTGTATGGACCGTTGCTGGCGGCATCTGAGAAATATTTTCCGTTTCAAAAGATCATCTATCATTGAATCACGTCTTGTGTCATCAGTCGAGGTCTTATGATCTCATTCTTTTGGAAGCCTTCTCCTATTATTGTAAATAGATAGGTAGTCAATAATGACAAGTTAACTTTCAGATTTCAATTAATTAATTACGAATTAGGTTTCTGCACGACAACAAAACCGAAAGGTCAGAAGAGCGCAAGCACGTAGGTAGCTATTAAATAAATATTTGGCTACATCATCAATTTAGTGGAGGTCGATATGCAACGAGTTTGTAGGAATTTCATGCAAAACTTGCGTGACAAAATGTTTAATTGGTTATTTTTTTAAGCTATTATACAAAATCAGAGGTTAAAGTATTAAGTTATAAACATAGATATTGCTAAAATTGATCAGGCAGATAAAACTATAACATAAAGTAAAATAAAATATTATTGCTTTTTATTTGAAAACTGTTTTATTTTTCAACTCTACATCCTCTAGTTAATGATTAAAATATTTCGCAGTATTATCTCTAGGGTAAAACCATTAAGATTTAAGTGCTTACAGCCTATTAAGCCTAATGTAAGAAAAAGGAAAAAATAAAGTAGCGGGTGGGAGACGACTGAAGAATGGTCTTAATGCAGTCGGGGGCAGACACAGTGGAATTAAAGTTCCAGGAATTTTAGAGCGATGCCGCCGCCGCCATCGCACACAGCGCTGCGCCGCCGCCGGGTTCATACTCACAATGGAATGAAATTGAATGAGAAATGAATCTACGTATGATAACATAAACATAAATATACATAAAAACTCCTCCAGGGGCCAACCTTTAACTGACATCAAAAATTATTTATCAAACGAATGGACTGCAAATTAAATACTGAGCAAGTATAATTTTATGTCGCCAGGTAGATAGCTTATACTTACTTTTATCTTTTATTGAAATGAATAAACATCTTCTAGACAACTTTTAGGCAGGTCGACTACCTAATATATTTGGTTCTCTGCTAAACACCTTACGAATAATAAGCAAAACCAGTCGAAGCAGTGACATCATCTTCCTGTGCGGCGCAAGAGACCGTGTCCTTTACGAAATATAACTCGACACCTACATTTTGTACGATTTTAGAATATATTGGCAGTAAATCTACCCAATGTGTTCTTTGCTAAATATTCCAGCTTAATTTAAAGCTAAGCATTTTAAATGTGAATGTAGTTCGCAGATCTTGCATCAATTCAAGCTATTGTGGCTAGTGAGATTGGAGACCATTGTTTTATTTTTAAGGTTGAACAACAATGAACGCCACGCATGAACTCGCACATCCACCCAGCTATCTCGACCTTGCGAACTGAATTAAATAACAATATAAAATACTCTAAGGAATACAGCAACTTCAGATGGAGCTAATTAAATTAATACGGGGTCATTGTTAATCATAGAGTTACAATTGCAATGCAAACCTTTCAGCTACAAGGAAACGTAAACCTCGCCGCACAGTATGATTATAGTTCGATATTCTACAGCTAATAAAGTAAATAACTGTATTTGTTCTTAGCGAGAAGTGCTTTACGCTTAACGTGAACATCTTATAATAAACAGTTGGAAAAACCTGGCTAGGAGGTAATTACCTAAGGTAGGTAATTTGAATTGCGCCTACAAATCGACTAATAAGATGATATAAGTTTTAAATACTACGAGTAGGTATATTAAATACACTTTAAATTAGAGATAAGTTGTGTATAAAGTAAATCTATTATTATACATGATCTTAACATGACCGTTTTCTTCTTGGTTGACGTAATAAAATGTAATAGGTAAGAATTGTATACAGCAAACCTCTTCTCAGATACGGTCCACAGATCAACAAGATGGCGCGGGAGGTTGTGTTGCGGGAGAGGTCGGGAGGAACCGAGCAGCGATGGCGGCGGCCGGCGCCTGTCGGTCGGCGCGTACGCATCGCGCGAGCATCTCCCGTCCAGCCCTCCTACTCTATTTATAGCGCTGTGACACCACACCACTTGCTGGCATCCTAAATCGCTGAAATCAGAAGAATAGGATAAATGACTGAAACATGTTTCAAGAATATTAGCAATATCTAGGTAGTGTCTTTTTAAACTTTCTCCAGAGCTCTACATGAGCTAGGTTTAGCACAACAAAGCCACAAGAGATATGCATTACTTACCATTGCTTAAGTTTCTTTTTTTTTTGAAACACTAAAACGTCTTCCGTTTTCAAACTTATTGGAAAGTAAGCTAGCAAAAATTGAGGTGTGACTATGACTAATAATTGCACAAAAGGTCCTACTTAGTCTAAAATTTTGTATACCAGTGATCATATAGAAATATAACTTTGTTTTCTAATATTCATCGTGTTATAATCCAAAACGATGGACTGATAAAATACTGATAGATAATTTATTTTAAATACAATCGTGCATGAAAGCGGGCGACATTCTAGTACCGTACAATTTATTTTTAAATTGTAGTCACGTATCGCGCTCCAGCAATATAAGTTACCCGTCATGATGTCATTGGCATCTGATGACTTGTGCCTGCCTGGCCATAACTGCCCATATTATATATGATGGGAATATTGAATCATACAAAAAGTTAATTGGGACTGTGAGATACATAATGGGTTTCGTCGTCGTCTATTTATCAATTGGATACGCTCATTGCTTTTCATTTGCCAGAAACATATTCAACCTAATGAGGTTAAGCTAACTTTTAAAATGATTTTTCCTAAAAAACCTAAAAAACCAGTTATGAATGAGGTAGGTACTTACCACATAGACATTTAGTTACAATCATAAACGTAAATACTTAGTTTACCAAAGTATCTGATATAGTAACGTAGGTTATTTAACCTATTTAATAAAATATTTACGAATTAAAAAATATTTTTTCTATTTAGATTAAGTAAATATTACGTAAATAGGTCTGTAAGTCATGAATGAATATTTTTTGTCGCTTACTCATGTGTTGCGCAAAGGCACTCGAAGTAACAGTATCGTCCACGTCGACCGTTGAATGTCTGTGACGTGAGGATATTGTATATAGTCAAGGAGAGTGATGTTGATGTGTAGTGGGTTTCACCTTCCACCCACGCGGATGGAGTTTTTTAATCATCAGCTGGTGATTGGCGGGAGCAGCACGCAGCAGTGCCACTCGCCGCGGCCCACGCATGCGCCGAGGACTCTGCCCACGGCTACTAACATGCATTACGCAATGCGTATGGCATCTAAGCCAAGTTGCTATCGATCGATTGCAACTGAGTACTAAGCACTATTAGCAAAGAATTCAAACAAGCGGACTTATACCCGGCTATGAACTGGACGCGGGAGAACCTTTAGTACCCATTTACTGCATAAGTGTTAGAAATTATAAAAGCTGAACACCCGTTATGGCACGATACTCGCAATTATACAAGTCTTGAATCTTCTAGCCCCGTTGCATCGAATTACTATTCCAGTTCCTGAAATTGATTGGCTCGTTGGATGTGATTTGTAGAGCCAATAGTTCCGAACTTGTTTTTAGAATGCGATTGCATTTACGAGTAACAGGAACATTAACAAGAAAGTAAATATGAAAGGTGTTAAAAAAGCATAATACTTATGTGTAAAGCCTTCAAAATTCAAATAAAGAAATTTATTTCTAATGGGTAGCTTGCTCGTTTAGGCTTTATGAAATGACCATTATGGGAAAGCATGAAATATTGAGGATAATCATTTCAACTTATTCTGTTATTTAATGACTCATTGGGCGGTGCCTAAATTGGATTTTTGTCTTTAATTTTGACAGTGTCCAATTAATAACCAAGTTTCCTATTTGATCTTATACCCCCACTCATATTATTGTGATTCAGCGGCCATTTGCCATATGTCCATATCTAAAGTCCGGTTGTTATTTTCCAAACTCGGTAAGCCAGTGAGAAGTCGACTGCCTTGATATTTGGATGTTGATTTGTATAAAATGTCACATAATAATGTGCGGTGCGCTCGCGCTCTACAGGGTGTCGCCGGACAGATGATACGAGTTCTGTGACGTGTCGCTACGGTTGCAACACACAGAGAAAGTTGCACCGTGGCGAAATCACGCCCACCGCCTGTGTGCCAAAATCTTCAAGTAGTAATCCTCTCGCTTCTTATATGGAAGGTTACTTCGACGATATTCGTAAAAGTTGTTTTTGTAAATCGTTTAGGTACCTACATAAAGCAGCTAGACTTTAAATTATTTACAATACAACACATGTTTGTACAAGAAATAACAAACTCCTTAAATAATCTTTCTCTAAAATAGAAAATCTTGATTGCGGTTTAATGTGATTGGGGTTTGAATGGGTGTTTAAGAGTCGTAAGCAATAACTGGATGCAATTTCTATAAACAAGTGTTCCCTCCCGGGCCACAAGTTCCGTAATGTTGCATCTATCTCATAATTAACGAATAACCATTCACAAATTGCAATTGGTTTTACTGTAAGGAAGCTGTATTCATTCATAAAAATTTTAGTTTTTGTACTACATTCTAATTCGTTTTCTTTTATAGTGTGACTCAAGAACTTATAAATTAAAGTAGCGGACACAAACTGAGCGAAATTAGAGAGGAATATTTGAAATTAAAGGTTGACAAAGATTTAGGGAAAAAAGAAGAGCGATGAAGAGGTGATACAGATTCTGAAAGAAGAGAGAAACTTACTAAAGATTATAAGAATCGAAGATGGAAATTAAGATTATATCTTAGACAGGTAAGAATCTTACAAGGAAAGAGGAAATTAAAATGCTTAGGTAAGTTAAACAGAAAACGGGAGACATGTCATGTGAAGAAAGTGGAAAATCAAGATTTGGACAAAGAGGTCCACCGAAGCAGCTTAGCTCTTGATACTCAAGTCATAACCTATGTTGAGAATTAAATGTACTTCTTTACTCTTAATCTGTTTTTCTTCTTAGCCACTCTTAAAGTCCCAACAATTAAGTCAAGCCCAGTTTCACCCATCTCCCAGTTGTATAAGTATTTATTATAAATAGCTTTAAATAAAACCAGTCACTAAATAAAGATGAGTTTATATGTACGTATTACAAATTCACTACTCAAAGCAATCTCCCAAAACTAAATAGAACAAGCCATTTCTCTGTGATAACTGCGTAACGTTACGTACGTGTGAACTTTTATGAGCATGAGAGTAGAACCTTGGTTGATGGCGGGTCGGATTGCGGCGGGCCGACCGTGACAGTGACGCGGGCTATGGTAATGACAATTCTTATGGTTTCGGAGTAGTTTGCACTGGGAGCGAGCGAACCTCGTCTGCCCTCCGTGTGAGTACCTCGGCGACCGTTATCCGGTCACCGCTACGCCGCGCGCTGCCACGCCGAGGAAAATCACTGCAGCATTCTAACCGTTGGGAATTAGAAATAAGAACGGTTCGTACACTGTGAAAGCTTACTATATCCAGTTAGGTATGTTGTATTGTCGTAAAGTCAGCGCGCTGCCTACTCATGTTGCTACAAATGTAATACGTCTACGGTTACGTTTCGTGCAATAATCGTAATGCATACGCGTTACGGGAGGCAGCCTGCTAGTTGCATTAACTTTTATGGGTAATAGTTCAGCAAGTTTATTGTTACAACCAAGTAACTATCTACGTATCAATTACTATAGAAGGCCACAACTCACAGACAATACTTAAAAATTACTTATTTTTGCATTGCTAAAGGATGATACTCAAGGGAAAGAATTTTCCGTCTCGTGATGTCCAAAAATGGTAGAGTTTTTGAAGGTGCTGTTAATAACAAAGAACATTTAAAAACTATAGCTAGTAACATCATACATAAGTACCCAATTAAAGTATTCACTTGTATTTACGTGTAGGTATAAGAAAGATGAAAAGGGAAGTAAACTTGAACTCAGAGTTAACTATGAATAGGGAAATTTAAGATCATGAAATGTAAGGAGGTTGGAGTCGACATGCGGCGGGTTTGTTCTGACAGTGACCTCGGGTCTCGACGGCGATGCGACGTCACGACTATTTCACCTCTTCTTCAATCAACAAGTACGAGTGCTCAAGAAAGCCGGTTTGGATAAACATTTTCACTAAGTCGTTGTCAAACACCTTCGATGCATATATTTTCAACGACCTACCGACTGGTAGCAATAACCTAAAAAGAATAAATAAACCTACTTATTAGGAAATCTTTAATATACAATTTATCTTGTATACCTACATGTTATCAAGTCACTTATGTAAATAAGTATGATTCACTTGTTGTTACTTAAGCAAATAATCAATAAGTTTACATATTTTATTGCAGTAGAAGAAACTCTTAAACGAATTGCAAAAACTTTTACAATCCAACTTTTACAAGCTTAATTTAGTATCTTAAATGTAATTCAGTAGCGAGTTCCGGATATAAAACGCAAAAACACAATCTTGCCAATAAATATCAAAAAAATTAATGATGCGCGCGCGTTTATGTCTTTTATATGGGTCAAGCGCAGCCAGGCACGGGAATGGTTGCTTTGGTTCACTTATAGTTGTTGTTTCGTTACTGACAAAAGGGCATAAGTATAAATAATTTTAATAATAAACGAATAAATAATGGTTATTTAATTAAGTCATCTTAATAACTTGCCTATCCAAGTAGGTACCTACTAGTTCTTGTAGGTAGAGTATTAGGTTGGTCTAGGTACTGTTATTGTTTGGAAGTCGTGAATGTTTACGAAGTTTATTTTGATTGTTATTAATAAAAAAAGTATACATATTGTGGTTTTAGTTCGACCACTTACTTACTAAGCTACAATAATAAAGGAAACCGAAGATATCAATAATATTGTCTGTTCATTTATATCGTGATTGTTAGAGGATCAAAAGCAAATCTATAAAAGCACTCGAACCATAATCAAATTGTAGTCATTACTGTGATTGTGTTTTCAATAGATCTATAAAAATAGATGTAATTGGTGGTGGATAGAAAAAAACGAAGACGTTTATTGAGCTCGGCTCGGGGCCGCCGCCGCACGAGGATGTTAATAGCCACACAGAAGCTATATGTGATTTTTTATGTCTTTTCCATTACTAGGCTTTTCGTGTTTTTATTATAAAGCTGCAATGAAGTCTTTACTATAACCCATGGTAGATTTGATTGAATTCCATTATACATTTAAATAGAGAAATTCGTTACGATACCCTAAGGGTCGTCCAGATTCCCTACTGAGCCTGGAAATCGTTTCCTACGCCTTTACGCCTCGTAACTTAAGTTTTATGATGATAAGCTGGAGGCAATGCCTAAAGCGATTATAACAAAGTACTTTCGACTTTAAGTGATAGTCGTCAGTTGCTGGTAGTAGTGTCTTGAATTTTAAATAGGTAACTTTATTACTACAGACACTAACCAACTCTTTCTTTTTTTAACGAACAGGTTTGAGGTTTTATCGCCCTTGCAATTTTAGTATCTCGCATAGAGCAGGGCAAAAGCTCGGCCACTGGGAAACGCGCTCGAATACGAGGCTGCAGCGCGACAGGGCGGCGTCGGGGCGGGGGGCGCGGGGCGGGCGGCACAACCTGCGCGCGCGCAGCGCCACAGCCTGCGCCGCGCTCAGTCATTGTCCGACCAATATCCCGGTCGTACATGCGAACCGACCGACGACGTCGCTACTTCGTTTGTCGTAAGAGTGCCCGTTGAAGCGAACGGTCGCTCCGAACCCTGAAGTGTAGGTGCAGTGAAGTGATGGTGTGTTTTTAGCCATACAATAAGCAGTGTATCGCTATAAAGTATCACCGTCGACGGTGCAGTGCGAGTTCCACGGAGTTGTCTAACGGCTGTTCGCCTGCCGGCGAGGGAAGGCGAATCGCTTCTACCGGGAGGAATGAGCCCCGCACACTACCCGTCCTACACCCACCGATGATCTCAAGGTTGGCTTTCGCTCGACTTTAGTTTCACATAGAGCATTATGGGTTGTCGCAACTCTGTCCGACACGACCGACCCCGCGGCCACTGCCATTCTCTCCACTACACTATATACTGATCTCATTTCAATAACATTCAATTCAAAACACGCTTACCTATAACTTACTTAAATCTGACACGTTTACTACATTAATGAACCTGCGCTTACATCTTATAAGATTTAATGAGATTCCTATTAGCAAATGGAAATGTTTAAATTACTGGTCTGACTTATAAGTAATAGTTGTTTCTTCTACTTTATTAAAACTAAGTTTTCTTCAACTCAATGAGATAATTAATATCTTACTTTGCGGTTATGCGAGTTGTGGAAGAAATAAACGGTTAAAAGTAATTTAGCTAATAGGCATCAGCAACAATCTGACAGAACGTCGCGTAAACCTTCGTAAGAAGTTTATTATTAAATTAATATTTTTCTGTGGAGGTACTTCGTATCTAATTAATAATTGATATTATGGGTTCGATGAACGGCATTAACTTGATCATCAACCGTTGTGATTCTAGTACGAACGAAGTTAATGACTGAAGAGTGATGGAAGTCTAATTGCGTTCATAGACGGAATCGGAAGATGCACGCGATACCACTTACACTTGACTGATTTTAAAAGAAATATGAGTATAGTTTAGTGTTAAAGTCTCGAAAAAATTAAAAACAGGCGACTCGTATATGGCGCCGCAAGTACGGTTACGTAAGTTGTATTGCATACTTATGCCCAAATCGGGATAAACTGATATTTCTCAATATCCGCTAAGTACAGTTATATAATTCACCACAAGTCAACAAACGAGAATTCAATGGAAATATAAGTAATCTGATAAATCAATGATTACACTTATTTACAGCCACAGATTGAGAATCATTCTATGATAATATAAGTAGGTAGGTACATTTGTTAAAAACGATAACAAGTGATCATTAAGATTTCCAAAAGGTCCTATGCTCTGAACAAGGCATTTGTTGATATCATCATCGATAGTTGATCAAGACAATCACCAGGGTCCACTGACTAATATAAAAAACTTTAGATACGATAGGGGATATTACTTTTATAGTGCATTTTAAGTTTGTCGGCGTTTTGAACAACTAATGTCTGTAAGCCACAAGTTATATGCTGATAAATAGGTAAATAAATAAATACGGTCTGCTAATTACATTGGTATATGGACGTCTCATGATAAATTTTTGATAGGTCGTGATATAGTCACAGGTAGGCTTTATCAGCAAGCCAAAAGTGGTGAAAAGGTGACATACTTTGTCAGCAATATCGTATGGCGTGTCCATTTTGTCCTAAGTCAGTGAGGTCTACCGCACGAGTTTAAAAGCCAGAACTAGATTATTAGAACTAGATTTAATATTAGACATACCGGAAAAGATGGGGTACTTATCTATATATCAACACACTACCTACATAAATACGTATTGTTACTAAAGGATTTAGCATTGCATAAATAATAGTGTCATCATTAACTAGATAGAGATCACGAGAAACTGTAGTTGACTGCCTTGGGGACCACATCAAGATGGTTCGTTCACCATTTGTTTACAGTCAAGTCCGGCTTACAGTTCTAAATTGTCCACGTCGAGGTTGCGCTAAATGTTTTTTATACTGAGATAAATCCGATATTTCTATAATTAAATTATGCATTTCTTTGATTAGGTACCTATTTATTTATATTCTCAATGTAAATGCTTGCATTTGCGAAACGGTAACAGACCAGGAGTAAAACATTTATATCAAGACTGCATCAGATTCAATGGGATCAGGTTAGGTAAGGAGCTATCCGCAGTAGATAACAACCTTGGTAAATTACACCATTTGCAAAATCAATATTTACAGAATAATGTCTAAATAAAAAAAGTTAACTTATAGAAATACAATTTGTTACTTACTAAAACACACCTCCATATTAAATACCAGCAGTATAACTGACAATGTCTGCCAACGTCAGTTGTATGGCTAAGAGGTCCCTAAGTTCGGTGTCGGTTCGTGAAAACGTGCATTAGTGTCCTGAAAAGACAGTTACAAACGCGGTGTCATTTGGGTAGAGAACATTGACTTGCCATACCTATTACCTATCATTTTTTTATAAAAATAGATTATCAGGTACCTATGCAGCATTACAATCTCTAACAATCGGCGAAAGCTTTTAAGCTCTCTAGAAAGTTTTTGATCGAAAGATTAGTGTGTACCTATACTCCATCGCTAGACTTTCATTCACTAATATTACGCAAGTGACTAGCTGCTACAATCATGTTACAGTGTACACTTACTTTGGGCTGCAAAATCACGACAAGACATAAATGACGTGTTCGTCAGCCTTGGTTACACTTTACCATAAATTAATATTTAGTTAAGAGCTCTTTGGAATACATACCGACGTGTCAGAGTCTATTCTATGTATTTAACATGGTCTATTATCTACACTACTACAATAATATTAAAGGGTTTCCAAATAAATTGTTTCTATTTTTATGGATTTAAATTAAATAATTTTGTTACTAAGGAGCTAACATTGCCAAAAAACATTTATTTTAAGCTAACTACTGACACTGAGTAGTTATCGTTTATTATGCAACGTAAGGTGAAAAGATCCGGTTGTTTAAGATCTTAATAGAATTTCTCTAGAATAAAATCAATAGCAAAGGGAACAAAACCCAAGTGGCAACCGAGCGAGACGCGGGCCCAGCGGCCCAGCTTCGTAGAACAAATACCTCTGTTCCAAGGCCTCTTTGTTTTAACGCAATCTGTTCCCAGCGAGCCGTTAATTGTAATCAGTATCAACAGATCAAAAAGGTTTTTCTACTGATATTTCGAAATAAACACAATTCTTTTCTGTTGAGAGTAAAGTTGTATCGTGCGGCATCTTGATGTAGAGTAATTGGAACTGCAATGCAATTTTATATAACTTCCAAAGAAATATATAAAAAAAAAAACTGGTGACAAATGGTTATTTAACGCACAATAGATACGGTATGTTTATGTACCCGCATGTAAATACGGAATAAGTTAACAATTACGTATGCGGAACATTAATTTGACATAAAAACATAGGTATTACTATAGATGCGGCTCCGCTTTTTTATACAGAAATCCTAGAACCGGTACTTAAATTATTTAAAATATAAATTCATGTTGTTATTCAAGAATATACGTAATAAAGCAAGTTCAAGTACAGTTTAAGAAAAGTCTTCGCTTCGTCATACTCCTAAGCTAAAATCAGTATTTAAATAAATATAATAAAGTAGGTTCTTAGTTTCAATGGGTATGGCGGCGCTACATTTGTCAGCGAAAGGTATGTGACATTTGACTTTACATGGAAATAAACCGTTGTTGCGGTGAGATGGCCAGGTAGTTGTGAAACGTAAACCGAGGGTTTAAGTTGGTATGTCGCTGCAGATGACGGTACTAATGGTTGCACCTGTCGGCCGACCCGCGCCCGCGCACCCGCGTCGCCGGCGGGCCCGTTATGTCATTCCACACTACCATAACACGAGATCCCATCCCGTCTTTCCATCAATCTTTTCTTCCACGGGTGTGAGAAATATAATGTGATGTGTGAATTAGGGATACGAGATAAACTTATTTTATTGGACTGACGCGCCGTCCGTTGAAGATAAGCTCTTTATAGTTATAAATGTTTTGAGGACGCAAGAATTTGGTGCGGTGTTTTTTCATAGCATAGAGTTGCCGCCGGCTGTCATAACTTTCATTATTTACGGGTTCCATCAGATTAAACATGTCAAGGGATTTATATTTTTTTATAAGATTATATTGCGGGTTATTAGGTTGGTCCGTCATTATTAAATATTAACAAAATTCCTATCTTAGAAACCGGCTGAAACGTTGTTATTCATAAAAGTAGGAATAATGGTAAATGCAGGTACCTAAATAAAATGTTACTTCAGTTTGCAATGCAAGAACATATATGTATATTCTTACGACAAGCTTAGTAGCTTAAACTCCTTATGAATAGATAAGTATTGACTGAGACAGAGACAAACCGCAAAATCGGATTAGCCAGCACCTATCATGCCAAGCTCTTACAATTTATATTATGAAAATAATCCAGAGGGGTAAAGTCACGTTGTTGGTCAGTGACCGCCTTATAACACCAAGGCCGACCGTTTTCTTGTACCTGCTTCGTCGTCCTATCTTATATTCGTTTTAATGTATTTCATAGGCAAGCACCTACGAGTAACTACCAATACTATAATTTAAAAAAGGAACTAACTCTGTTATCCCTCCAATCGTATCCGCTTCAACCTTGATGTGATCCGTAGTAGTTTGAGATCTGCAAATAAAATAGCATTGTTAATTTTAATACCCATATTGAAAAACCCTTTAGAAGGAAGAAGGAAGTATTGAATACAAAGAACTAAATTGAAATTAGTTCTTAATTGAGTGATTGTGTTTAGAATCCGTAAGGTAAAGGCTCTCAATTGGTTAATGCATAGTATAAAAGCTCTTTTAAAATATAGTTCGATCCTCCCTTTGTTGATTTGGAAATTGTAAATTAAATAATGACTTTAAGTTACGAGTCTGATGATAATGACTCATCTAAACTATTATCATATACAATGTGCCGATAACAACAATAAAGCAACGTTACTGCTCGTAAAGTGAAAAGTCATGCGATGTCTTTGTATTGCTGCAATGTCTTCCGAGTCTATGAGGGGCGTGACTTTGTTTGAGTAAATACTCCTACTCTGACTTGCATATTAGATCATATTATTAATACAGAAGAACCGTAAAATATTCTATATAAACGAAATGAGAGCTCTCATCATAGCTACAGTTTTCGTAGAGTTTTAATAAACGTGACATGCAGCTTTCCATACACAAATAATGTCAAATTGGTACAATGTTTGCAAACTTCACCTATCCATGAAGCTGTAATATACTCAGTATAGGTATAGGTACAGAGGCCCAATTCTGAAAAAAAAAAATAGCCTCAGTTGTATGTCGGCAGAGTGTCAATGGCATTTTTTGACACTATTGATATTCTGCTAACCGATTGCGACCAAATGAGTCAAAAAATGACATTGACACTCTCATTGATACGCTGGCGTCACATAACTGAGAGTATAGTCATGAGCAGACTTGGGCCCCAGGTATTGGATTAGAAATAAGTCATGACAGATAAATCACGCATTGGAAGGCGAGTAACATCGCATGTCGCATGTTACTTGGTGAAGAAAAAACCCCTTGCACGACTTGCATGACCAAGTTCCGGTAGAGGCGACAGCGCCCGGAACGAATACACAAACAGTCTTCGCCGCCGCGACTTTATGTCACTTACTTACTTATTATAAATACGAGTAGTGTTTTTAAGTAACAATTTTAAGACATTTCAAATATAAATAGGTACTGGGTTGAAATATTAAACGTTGATTTTTTTCTTGTTTTTACAATATAGTCTAGGTAGTACGAGTAGTATTTGCTAGTGACGTTTATGATAAATAATGCCGCTTGACATGTTGTTGATACGATGTTGCTATTGACATGAATATGTACCTATCGACACAAACGCTGTATATTTATGTATTCAGTTTCAAAACGGTACCCGACAAATAAAGCGACGGCGACGGTTTCGTACGTGCCCGCCTTTTTATAGAGTGTCAATCTTACATGTCTGCCACAGACTTATATAACTGACCGCAAACAAGTTTTGGTCGAATACGTCATTAATTAGAGCTACGTCGGATTTCGTCTAAGTTGCCTCAGGCACCGGGTTCACCGATCACGTCTACAAGAATACTAATTTGTCTTTAACTTTCTTCGGAATGATTTATTGCTCGTTATAGAGGTAAACATAATTTGAAATACCTCATATATATCATAATTAACTAAATCTTTTTCTCTTCATTATTTTTTCATGGATTCTAATCAATAATAATTCAGCAAAATGCATCCATGCTCTCAGTCCATTAGGTGATTGAGCAGATCTAAAACCGTCTTTTAGCATATTTTTATAATTAGCTGAAACCTGTTCTCACATTATTTCTATTAAAATCTTCACAAATAAAGGTTATAGTACAATGTTGGTTTAAGGTCAAAGTGACATTTGTTCCGCTGTTGCTCGGTTGAGCTTGAGCTAAAAAGAGAAAGAACAACCTTTGCTATATTGTATGATTTTTCAATTAGGCATCTCCGATTCGATACTTCCAATCTTAGTCTATTACTGATTCGCTTCAGCTTAGATTTGGCGAATGTTTGTTTTATTGTTGTATTTCACCGTGACTTGAAAATCGATATCTATTGGCATTTGGCCGAGTATCACAAACATAAATTCAAAGCGTAAATTATTACCTACTCAGTGTTACAATAACTTGGAGTCTGGCTAAAACTCCAAACACGATCTAAGTATTGCTAACATTAGAATAATAGTCGTATTATATTATCTAATAATAAACTGCACGTTATTTTTCAAATAACTGGTCATTAGACCTTACGCTAATCAATTGCTGCTACTAGTTAATTGTACTCGTTTGGTACCCAAGCTTTAGAGCAAGGGGCCAGCCACAACAGAGATTCTGTGACGTAAACTAAGTAGGAGGTCATAACAATCGTAACTTGCAATTCCGCTAGCTTTTGAACAGTTGTATAGTACCGCTAGCGTTACTACTGGTACCGTTTCTAATGTTACTGCTGCACTGATTCGGATTATTATTTATAGGTAAATATTGATTGATGCAATTGCGAATGTTCAATCGAGTTTGTAAACCGCATTGATCATACTCGTAGGTACGTAGGTAGGTATATAGGAAGAGGTTGATTTAATTCACGTACACATTTTCAAGAAAAGAAACACAAATGTTTAAATTTCCTTTGTCGCTGGCCAATTAACGTAAATTACGGAACTGTCGGTGTTTATACCAACAACAATTCAACAACACCGCCTTCAGTTCTTCAAGGACAAACATTACTTTCTAATAGGAAATATTTTATTTATAACTGACCGCAAAATTAAAAAAAACGTTAAAATTATATATTTTGACTACAAATATTCTGCAATTAAAACAATTGTTGCTAGATTTAAGTAAGGTCACATTTTTTGGAGTCATCAGACGCTCATCGTATAAACCCCCCGAGCATAAAGCCTTGAACAATTTCCGGGAACTACGTAGAGCTAACTAAAAATGATGATTCTTCACAAAAACTTTGATGATTCATTTTAAAATACAAACATGTTTTAGTTTTTAGCAGTTAGTTATTTTGCAGGAAACCGAAGGCATGAATATTAAGTAGTGTTAGGTACCTTTTATTTAATTGCTTAAATAAAATAAGATCTAAATCCTGATAGAGTTCGTTTCGTTGCTGAACTTATTCTTTCGAGTACTTGTTAAATAAAGCAAATTAGATAACCTATCTAGGTGTGTACACCTAGGTATGTATTATAATTATGTACACGAATGAGTCTATTGAATTGAAAGGTGAATTGCTTGAGGAAATAAACGTTTAGATTTAGACAAAACTCTTCAGGCTAAAAGGAAAATATGCCTACATAGGTACTATTGTGCTATTGTCAACAAGGCAAACAGGACGCAGCGGACATCGATAAGAGGTACAAGCACTAATGGGGATTCGTTTCTCAAGAGAGAAACTGGCTGGTGTGAAGCATTGTTCGCAGCCTACTTTCCGTCGGAGCGGGCGAGGAGCGGCGGCGCGCGTGAAAGTGAATGGCGCAAGCGAACTTATACGGACGCACGATCGAGCGGACGCATTTTACGCCCGATTTGATACCACATTCGTACACGCGAACCTGTATGCCCGCCTGCAGCCCCGTTCATGACGTAAGCTCTATTACTGAGCGTTGTTACGGCTACTGCTGTATTTTGATGAGATAAGTGTTCGTCATATTGCACGGGTTCTTTCTGTTGATGCTTTCTTCAGTAAATGATAAATTATTGGTATCTTAATTAAGAGCTATGAGTCGCTTATAGAGTTGTGGTCGGGGTTTCTCTATTAAATCTATTATTGTTGGTGCGGCAGTGGACAAGCTAAATAGAGCGCAGAACAGAGGGTAGCTAGGGGAGATTTCTGGAATGGAGAGCGAGGATCGGCATTCGCAGAGGTGGATGTCCACTACGGCTGGTAAAGATGAGAAAAAATGTCATCTTCGAACTATATGTAAATATTTAGCCTTAACGTAGGCTTTCACAATATTTTTTTCGGAAAACAAAAGCACATAATTTGGAATTTGCTTACACAGTTTTTTTTATATAGTTGCAGACTCTCTGTATGGATTCTATGGCTAATTACTTAGAATAATAAAGTGTAATCGCGTGTCACGCGTAGTGTTAGCATGTCAAGGATAACTAAAACAATATTTAGTATCTTGTGTGACCTCAGCTGCTTGCGTAATAGCTCTTTGCAAACAATTTGTGACATCCTAAGAAACCTTGTTCAATTTTCTTGCAATGTACTCTTTTCTTGTTATGTTATAGTTTCAATAATTCTAAAAAAAAAAAAGAATTTAATTGATAGTTGAGTAAATATCTCTATACAATTTTATTCAGTAAATATGCACTGATTAAAGCAGTCTCTGGCGCAAAAGTCGTGGAAGAGGCCTGTCATGATTTGAATTAGTCAAAAAGTGTTGCTAATATTTATTTTAGTATAAATTGTAACACAGAGCAAATAAAGTAGTATGCTCAAGTAATAAATACACTTGCCCGTCCGCTGGCTGTGTGGCTTGGGTTTAAGAGCATTCACTCACATTACTCCATTATTAAACTGACATTGCACGCTATATAGACATCTTTCTTTACCCCGTTTTTCATGTTACTGCTTCTCTAGTTACTCATTAGTACTTATTCTATTGACTACTTAAACATTTCTATTGACTTTTAAAGGAACATGAGAATTCTATTTCTTGTTAACCCCCGACGCCAAAAGAGGGGTGTTATAAGTTTGACGTCAATGACTGTCTGTGTATCTGTCTGTCTGTCTGTCTGTCTGTGGCACTGTAGCTCCTAAACGCGTGGACGGATTTGGATGCGGTTTTTTTAAAATTAAAGCTGGTATTCCTGGGAGTGTTCTTAGATATATAATATGCAAATCGGTTCAGCCATTTCAAGGTCATCAGCTCTTTTGTCGGCTGTGGTAGGGTTGTAGATCCAATATAACAGCAGATATATCGTGTTTGGATTCATTTTGATCAGTGTATAATTTTTAATATAATGCGATTGTGACAACTGATGAGGAGCTGATGATGGAGTCAGAATTTCCAGCATTCCATCCATTCTTGAAAAATTAACAGCAGATACATTGTGTTTGGATTCGTTTTGATCAGTGTTTAATTCTTAATATAATGCAATAGTGACAACAGGCGAGGAACTGATGATGGAGCACGAATTTCCAGCACTCCATCAATTCTTGAAAAATGTAACAGCAGATATGTCGTGTTTGGATTTATTTTGATCAGTGTTTAATTCTTAATATAATGCAATGTCGACAACAGGAAGAGCTTATAATAATTATTATAATTAAGGTTTAAAAACTTTGAAATAAAAATTAAATTAAAAATTTAAAAAAACCCCGACTATAAAAAGTTACAAATAAAATAAGTAGTATTTTGACAACTGAACATCGCTTAATATTTCATACAAATTGATAACTAACACGACAAAATGAAGTTTGTTTGAAATTACTCAAAATGGTTTTAAGTAAAATTCAATTAACGAGCAGCAGCGCGCTAAATAGTTTTAGCGAGCCATAATCAATATTCAAAGTACCTACCTATAACCTAATTGTAGGACTTGAATATACCACTGGGTAATAAAACGACGACAGCGTCGTTTGTCTATAAACGTCGTGTTGTCGTTTGTGTGGTAATACAGGTAAAATCTGAGTGCAGGCAGGCATTGACCTGATAACTAAACATGTTTATGTTATGTAGACAGGTAGGTATAATACTTACTTTTTATGGGATCCTTGAACAGGTACCAAGCGTAGTAGCAAATGACGCGTGTAATTAGAAACATTAAACATAGGGTAAGTCATAAGATCATTGACATGACGTCATAAAAAAATACGAAATTTTAATGTTATAGAGTTAATGTTGTCTCTTCTTTTGGAAAACGTAAATCATTATAAAAAATAGACACTTTTTAATGTTTCTTGTGATTAATCTAAATGTTATGTTACCTAGACTCTTCCTACACTTACCTATACTAAAGGTTATTTAAAGGATCAAAACTTTTGTCTTGACCCTTTTGTTGGTAAGATAAGTGAATATTATCTAATTTATAAGCTTACGTTAAGCTTGGCCGTAATTAAAATGTTATGAACTAAACGATCACAGGCGTATTAATGTGGCGAAATGGTCAGGTTCAATAGAAAAAGCGTTTGACATCCGAATCCAAGCTAAAATTAGAAAAGGCACGTAATAATAATAAAATAACCGATAGTTTACTATTTACTAAGATTAAGTAGGTAAATCAAAGTATCCAACGCCGTTATGTGACCTCGCACGCAGCCTTCGCCTTTGTCGCAGAGCGGTAATTGTCGGCGCCCGCCCGGTGTGTGCTAGCACCACATCAACACAAATTCTAAACTACAAGTCCATTTTTGATAAGCTGCTTGTCATCAACCTATTTAATATAATCAAGCAAGAAAAAATACCAGTTAAAAGAAAGGATCAGAAATCATTAATTCTCTGAAAAAAAGGAAAAAGAGTGGAAACGACACATTTTTTTAAATAAATAATTAAATAAAAAACATAAAGGTACTTCTTGACCTAGCGAGTTTGTTTGAGTTCATGGTTATTTTTTAATATTTTATCTCAATTTACGAAGGTATGCCTAACGTCAACTTTCTTACCTGCAAGAACGAGTTCACAAAAATAATAATATGATTTAAATCTATAAAATAATAAGAAGCTACGATACATCAATAAATTCAGTTAGTAATCAGACATAACTTTATTTATGTTTCAAAAGAACTTAAGTTTGACCATGATCTTTGCAATGCGAGAACTTTCACTTGTTGAATATGACTGCATACTATTTAACCAAATGGTACTTAACTTAGTATGTTTTGGTACCTAATTGAAACTTGTTTTACTTTGATTTAAAGTTAAAATCCGATCCTGAAAATTATTCTTTTAATTTGTAATAAAATGATCGCAGCTAAATATGAGTAGGTACACAACTTTTTTATGGTTTAATGAAAATAGAAATATTTTTATTATAATTTACATTTATTGAAATTTGTTTCATTTTGTTTCAGAGACCATGTATATAGAAACCCTACCGCTCGTGGTTTGGACGCTCTTAGTCACAACAACAAATGTAAGTCATAGGGATAAGGCTTTTCTTACGGCATATAAATTAACAATTTTACGCTATATTTTGTTTACTGTGATGTTTCTTTGCAGGTACATTATTTAATGTTCTGTATTACAATAGTACATATTTGATTAAGATCACAATTTTCGCTGTGAATTCTTGTTACCCAAATATAACGTTTCATCCACAGGTAGCGACAGAAGGACAATACGGAATAGGTTTAGGAATAAAACGCGAAGTATTTTTCTTAAATTTAGAAGACGGCTATTTTGGCTGTCAAGTCAACGAATCAACACAAATATTACAATTATATGAATTATCTAAATTATGCGACGGTGTGCCAGACTGTTACAAGGCCTCCGACGAACTTAGGGCGGATTTAAAATGCACAGGTATGAAAAGTTCCTAGACCGTTGCATTTGCTGCGCAATATGAACATATTGTTGATAAAAATGCTTCATTTTTAGATGATTGTACCAAAGAAGATGGCGCGCGTTGTATAAATGGTGCTTGTCTAAGCGGTGTGTGCCATTGTAATGACGGTTTTGGTGGATGTAACTGCCAGGAACCTGGTAAGTATTACACAATACTAATTTACATGTTTTCTTTGTCGCATTCTTCGAGTCCTTGTCGGGTCTGTTTTTATAATACATTTTTCACTTTCAGATGTAAATGAATGCAAAGAAAGACCATGCGACGTTTTTGCTCACTGTACAAACACAGTGGGTAGTTTCCAGTGTTCGTGTTTCCCAGGCTACGAAGGCGACGGTTTCACTTGCAGAGGTACTAGATTGTTTCTAACAATGGCTGTTGTTTCTTGTCTATTCTCTCCGTCTTCGTTATTTCAAGTTGACATTGGTTGGTGTTTTCGACAGATATAAACGAATGTGAAGATCCAGCGATAGCGGCGCGATGCGTTGAGAACGCGGAGTGTTGTAATCTACCAGCTCACTTCATCTGCAAATGTAACCGTGGCTTTGAGGGCGATGGCGAAGAAGAGTGTCGAGGTACGCAATTGTGGAAAATTGATTTTTGTTTTCAGTCGTTGGTGGTTTCTTGTTTTAGACAATTTTTTTCTTCTTTTCCATAGACATCGACGAGTGCCGCCGACCCGGAGCTTGTGGAGTCAATGCTATTTGTCAGAACTATCCTGGAAACTACACTTGTGCATGTCAGGCTGGCTACACCGGAAATCCTTTTGATGGCGTAAGTAAATAAGTGTATTAATTTAAAATAAATACAGAAATTGTATACTAATAACTAATATAAAAAGTAATAACTAAAGTAAATAGAGCATATTTAATTTGGCAGTGCGTCGACGTTAACGAGTGTCTTAATGATAACGCGTGTGGTACTGGAGCCGTGTGCCGAAACATTGAGGGTGCATACGAGTGCAGCTGCCCGCCAGGCTACGAGGGCGATCCTCGCGTCGGTTGCCACGACCACGACGAGTGCGCAAGAGCTTCTTGTGGCCGCGGAGCGCTTTGTGAGAACCTGCCCGGTGCTTACCGCTGTATCTGTCCGCCCGGTTTTGAAGGAGATCCTGATGTTCAATGCACTGGTAAGCTTTGGATTCGACATGCCAATAGGTTTGATGAACTGGAACTCATAATCATTTACTGTGATCTAATGCTTGACTATAACCATAACTCTATAACCTGGTCACGTGGAACAATTTGCGCTGACTACTACAAAAAGACGCGTGGTAGCTTCACGCTTCTACTAACTTTAAACTATCACCCATAAACTTTGTGGACAAAATGTTCTCAATTTTCAGCTAGATGATGCCGCACTTAAAATCAACGCAGAATGATTCTACGCTCAACAACAAAAAAAATCATAGGATAAAGATTCCTATGACATTTAGATTCTTCGCAAAATGCCTTCTTCTATGACTCCTGTTTCTTTTTCTACGTGTTTTAACATGTTTGGCCATCTGTGTCTTTCTCTTCTTCTTCGTAGTGGCTGTCAGCGTAACTACTGAGTATGTATTTGATGATGGACCGCGTAGGCGGCATATGTAATTACTTAGATGTGAGTTGTTTGTTGTACCAGACGTGGATGAATGTAAGAGTAGCCAGGCAGTGTGCGGTGCGCACGCCGTGTGCACTAACACAATCGGCAGCTTCGTGTGTACGTGCGAGCCGGAGTACACTGGGGACGCACGAGTTTCAAACGGATGTCACGATATCAACGAATGTGAAGTACTCGAACGCCCCTGCGGCACCCATGCACTTTGCGAGAATGCAGCCCCGGGATACAACTGTATTTGTCCTCAAGGATATAGAGCAAGTCCTAATCCACAAATTGCTTGCGAACAGGTATAATATATATCTTCTTTTTTAGGTAATATAATTTAAAGAATGGATTTTTAATTATCAGGTATATTTTAGGTTGATGTCAATACCCTTTGCAAATCGAACTTTGATTGTACAAACAATGCTGAATGCATAGAAAATCAATGTTTCTGTAAAGAAGGATTCGACGCTAAGGGATCAGTTTGTATTGATATAGATGAATGTGCCTCAACAACTCAATGCGGTGAAAATGCAATGTGTGTAAACACACCAGGAGGCTTTAATTGTGAATGCGCTAATGGATTTGTGGGATCGCCACCACGGATTGCATGTCGTGCACCCTGCGATGACGTTAAGTGTGGCGAACATTCTTACTGTAAGCCGGATGGCAATGAAGCTTATTGTGTCTGTGAAGAAGGCTGGACATTTGATCCTAGTGATATAGCTGCCGGCTGTATTGACATTAATGAATGCGATTCTTCGCTTGGAACTATTGAAAGATGTGGAAACAATGCACGGTGTGTTAATTCACTTGGAAGCTATACATGTCATTGCCCAGAAGGATTTACAGGAGATGCACGTAAACAATGCTTTGATATAGATGAGTGCGAAAGTGAAGGAGTGTGTGGTGTAGCAGCAGAATGTATCAATAGACAAGGGTCTTACTCGTGTGAATGCCCAGAAAGCACAGTACCTGATCCTGATCCTCGAGTACGTTGCGCTGAAATTCTGACTTGCAAAACAGATAATGATTGTCCAGGAAACGCACTTTGTGATTCTAATTCTAGATGTCTATGCCCAGAACCGAATATTGGAAATGAATGCCGACGTAAGTTTTTGAAAAAAATACTTACGTACTAATTATATCGTCAGTGGAAAGGATAAAATGCTAAAGCGCCAATTTGGCCATATTGAGTTATATATACAGTTCGACTGCATTTTTTTTTCTGCGTCGATCTAGCTAGGTTTCGTAGCGATCTGAGCACTTTTTTGACGCTTTATCATTCCGAATTTTTGATAAATCACCTAAAACATCGCCAGCAAAATGACTAAAGCGGCGCTTTTTCGAGCTTTTTTTAACAAAAGTAGCTTAAGAACTTTTTCTGTTTCGCTTTTTTTTAAAGTTTAAAATACTCAGTTCACCTTTTTTGTTACTTTTACCATGATAGGGTGGGCATTATTCACAATGGCCGAGAAAAGTGATAATCATGCAGTATTTAATCACATTGATCACATTGTCTAATTGAGTCGGGCATTATTAATACACACCGGCCAATATTAATAGTGACCGGACTTATCTAATTGCCCGTAACATCTATACGGGTTAAGCAAAATTATATTTATTCGTAGTTAACTTCAATTAGTTAAGAAGAGAAGACAGTTAGTAAGTAGTATTTTTTGTTCCAAAAAGAAAAAGGGTTGTCCGAAATTCATTAAACATAACACTTATCGCCTAAAGATTTACGTGGCATATGACTCATTTCGCCTAAAACTCTATTCACACAATTTGAAGTTTTTCACAAAGTTTTATTTCTACGAAAATATGTTTAAAGTGTGTTTTCATTAGCACCGAAATGGGGCACCCCGTCTCTGATAGGTTATTTTTTATGACTAGTTACCCAAAATTAGGTAGGCGACACAGCAAAATGCAGGCACACCGACACGGAAAGGTTAGATTTAGATATTTTATTTTTATGAAAACCCAGAAAACGGGTCTGTGACAGACCTATAAAATATTATTAGTCCCCATCAAAATTATGCCATAGCATTAATAGGACGTACGTAATACGATATAAGTTTAGTAAAAATGGCATTCTGCATTAAACATTATAATGCAATAAGTACGAGTTTAGGACAATAAATTTTATAAAAAAAGGATAGACAAAAAAAATATTTTTCATTTGTTATAAAAGTTGATAACAGTTCCGTTTAAGTAACATCAATACCTAAATAAGATGGTTAGCTATATTTTTTAAATAGATTTTTTCATATATGGGTGAATAAGCATTTTGTCTAACAAATGTTTTAAACAAATGTAGATTGAATCATACTGTTAGAATTTTTTTCCTGTCGCTTTCTTCTAGGATATGGTAATGTTTAGCAAAAGTTTCATGATTATCATTTGATAAAATCAAGTAGATTAGTATTTTCCGTTGATTGGATAAGAGACTTTTGCCGTATATTAGCATTTTAACATGAATTGGTTTTTCAGAGTAGTTAGAGTTTAGCATTTTTTTCCTGAATATGTTTTTCTTATTTTTCAGCGTCTTTTTGCTAAAGCGCCACTTATTTCAGTAACGGAAAGAGATAGACACTCACAGTTATGCTGAATATTTAGACAAAAAATCAAATTATATTTTGTCTCTTTACAACATCTCTCTAACTCTAACAATATCAGAGATATAAATTTTTTTCGCAAAAAAAAAAACTTTAAACTCGATTTCCCACAAATGCCATTTTGGCGGTTTAGCATTTTATCCTTTCCACTGACGATATGTATTGTTTGAATATTCAGAAATCGTATTTCATGATTACGAAGTTTGATATGTTAATTAGGTATATATATAACTATTAGAATTAGATATAAAATATAATCATATTACTTTTATTACAGACCCCTGTGAAAATTTACACTGTGGCAGTAATTCAGAATGCTTGTTAAATGATCAAATTGCGAAATGTACTTGTCGAAGTGGTTTTACTGGTGACCCGTTATCACCAAGTGGTTGTCAAGATATAAACGAATGTGAAGCAAATCCTTGTGGTGCAGGAGCAGTATGTAAAAATCAGCCTGGATATTTTCAATGCGAATGTCCCAGTAGTTTTAGTGGGGACCCTTACGTTGACGGATGTGTTTCCGGAAAAATGCCAAGTGAATGCAGTAACATGAATCCATGTCCCCAGGGTGAACAATGCATTTTACACGACGGCGAAAATGTTTGTATTTGTTCCCAAGGTTTCTCACGGAGTAAAGAAACTGGGCTATGTGAAGACATTAACGAATGCACACAACAAGGGCGTTCACCTTGTGGATTAAATGCAATTTGCAAAAATTTGCCTGGTAGTTATGAATGTAAATGCCCTCCAGAATATAGTGGGAATCCATACAACCTGTGTGAATTATGTGATGATATCAGTTGCCAATGTCAGCCCCCTTACAAAGTTGTTGACAATACTTGTGTCCTTTCCGGTTGCTCAAAAGATAACAAATGTGGAAAGGGAGCTGAATGCATCATAATCTCAGATGGAGTTAGTTACTGCGCTTGTCCTGCTGGATACTCACAAACTATTGATGGCTCGTGTGAAGATATCAACGAATGTACTTCTGGACAACCTGTTTGTGGATACGGCGCAGAATGTGTAAACACAGAGGGTTCTTTCATATGTCAATGTCCACCGGGTTATGGAAAAGACCCTCTGTCCGGGCATTGCACCATAAACCAAAAGCGATGTATAAGCGACTCAGATTGCTTTCCAAATGAGAAATGTATACAGCCTGGTAAATGTGTTTGTCCACCACCTTTCTATCTAGATGTTTCTGACGGACAAAAGTGTAAAAGTCCATGTGAGCGGTTTACTTGTGGCATTAATGCAAAATGCACGCCTAGTGACCCACCTAGGTGCATGTGTATGTCAGGTTACGAGGGCGATCCATATATTGGCTGTACTAATAGAAATGAATGTCATAGTGCACCATGTGCATATGGTGCTATTTGCCACGACAAAAGCGGCGGGTACCAATGTGTCTGTCCACAAAATATGGTCGGGGACCCATATAAAACAGGGTGTAAGTAGTAAGATTTTACATAAGATTCCATAAGATTACATAAAATTCTTAATAATTTGAACTGTTTAAAACTGTATTGAAATATTTTTTTTATTTAGGTTTTGCTGAAGAAGGACCATCTCGTTCATTATGCAGTTTGGACAATGAATGCCCTAATACGCTAGCCTGTTTGAATCGAACTTGTGTATCGCCGTGCAGTAGTCTTTCTTGCGGAGCCAATGCTTTTTGCGAGGTTGATAACCATGCTGCATGGTGTCGTTGCAATCCTGGCTACACTAAGCCCGAAGGTGGAAAATGCATTTCAGGTTGGCATTAGTTAGTTAGTTTACATTTTTAAACTACATGTGCGTCTAACTAAAATATTGTAAAAACTTACATTTCTATTTCAATCTAGGTTGCGACACTTACTCATGTGCTTCTGGAGCACAATGCATTATTTCAAAATCTGGCCCAACATGTGTTTGTCCGGAGGGAATGGTTGGGAACCCTTTCCCCGGAGGTACTTGCCAAAGAGATGTTTGTGGACCGGGCGTACCTTGCGAAGAACCATTGACTTGCGTAGCGGGACGCTGTCGCCAACGTTGTGAGGGCGTTGTTTGTGGTGTAGGTGCCGCTTGTGATGAAAGTAACGGACGATGTGTTTGTAATGCGTTTTTCATAGGAAATCCTGAATTGTTGTGTATGCCACGTAAGTATAAAAAGTTTTGATTTGTGTTAATTACAGTTTTATAAGTATGCATATTTTTGATATATGTATTTTTTCAGCTATTTCTCCACCAGCTTGTGAACCTGCCTGTGGACAAAATTCACATTGCGTATACGGTCAAGCAAATGTTTGTAAATGTAACAAAGGATTCACCGGAAATCCGTACATAAAATGTTTACCACGCCGACAAATAACTTGTGCAAAGGCCAATTGTGGATTAAATGCAGTATGTCAACAAACTAAATCACATGTAGAGTGTCTATGTCCACCAGGTTATATTGGCAACCCTAATATCGTGTGCTCAGACATAGATGAATGTAGTTCCAAACCATGTGCTGAAAATGCTATTTGTATAAACACGCCAGGAAGTTTTAGTTGTATTTGCAAAAGTAAATACGTCGGCAATCCTTACGAGCTTTGTTCCCAAGTATCAATTTCGAAATGTGCAGAAGGAAGTGTTTGTACATGTTCTCATAATGCTTCGTGTCCTGATGGCTATATTTGTGAAAAATCAAGGTGTGTTGATATTTGTCGCAAAATGATTTGTGGACCTAAATCAATCTGTGAAGAAGGCAACTGTATTTGTATTCCGGGTCACACAGGAAATCCAAATGATTTACAGAGAGGTTGCATTCCGGATAATAAGTGCACAATGGATACAGACTGCAGGGATTCCGAAATATGTTTTCAAATAAAGAGAAATGTTAGAAAATGCGTAGATTCGTGCAGTAAATTACAGTGTGGCCCTAATTCGGTATGTGTTAGTTCTAATCACCAAGCCCATTGTATTTGCGCAGAAGGTTACGTAGGAAAACCAAGTGATATAAAAACCGGATGTCATGTGCAGCAAAGAGAACCCAATGAAGTAGAGTGCAATGTTAATAGTGACTGCAATGAGCCGCAGGTTTGTGTACCAATAGATGGATCTATAAATCGTTGTGTAGACTTATGCTCTACCATCGCTTGTAGTGCTAATGAAATATGCAGAGTAATTGATAGTAATGCTATATGTGACTGTAAAGATGGCTTTTTATGGAATCCAGTTAAATCTGCATGCGAACAACCTTCCACACCAAACTGTCAAACAGATAATGATTGTGACGATAACAAATCCTGTCAAAAAGATGTCCTTGGAGTGAAAAAATGTGTCGATTACTGCTTAGTTTTCACTTGTCCACAAAATTCGAAGTGTATAACGAGAAATCACAAGAGTCAATGTGAATGCCTGAGTGGGTTCATTGGTAATCCAAATAATAGAGACGGCTGTATAGCGCTCAACAAAAATCAGTGCGAAAATGATGTACAATGTAGAGAAAGCGAAGTATGCAAAACTATAAACAGCATCAAGAAATGCGTTCCGGCTTGTCAACAAAAAGTGTGTGGACCAAACGCTGTATGTGTTACAAATAATCACGTTGCCAAGTGTCAATGTCCCTCGGGTCCATTTACTGGAAATCCAAATGATCTCGAATTAGGTTGTCTGTCAGTGCCTTGCATTTATAACACAGATTGCCTTTCTCATGAATTATGTAATAGGATGACACATACGTGTATGAACGCTTGTGGCGAAGATTCTTGTGGAGATAATGCAGTTTGTTTTGCTGAAAATCATAAAGCTATTTGTCAATGTCCCAGTGGTTTCAAAGCAGATCCTTTACCAGAAGTGAATTGCCGAAAAATCGAGGTTTGCAATCCAAACCCTTGCCACTTTTCAGCTATTTGCGAGCCACGTCTTTCAACTTATAATTGTAAATGCCCAATCGGCTTTGTAGGGGATCCAAATAAAGATGGCTGCAGAAAACAAACAGAATGTTTGAATGGAGATCAAGATTGTCCCTCAGAAGCGGTTTGCGTTGGAGGACGCTGTGTGAATCCATGTGAGGGAGCATGTGGAATAAATTCTTTGTGTAAAATAGTTGAAAGAAAACCTATATGTTTATGTCCGGACGGTTACGAAAATACACAAGGAGGAAATGCTTGTAAAAAGAAAGTGCTGACATGTAATAACGATTTTGACTGCAGTGGAGATGTCTGTAACGGCGGCCAATGTTTCATGGCTTGTAAAAATTCCAGTCAATGTGATCAAGGCGATTCTTGTATAAAAAACTTATGCATAACACAGTGCACTAGACACACCCAGTGCGGTATTGGACAAGCATGTGTATCTGGCCAATGTTTAATAGGATGCCGAAGCAATGACGATTGTCCAATTGATGAGGCTTGTTTGGGTAACAAATGTGTAAACCCTTGTCTTGCATCCAGAATTTGCGGTCCCAACGCTATTTGTTCTAGAATGAATCATAAAATAAAATGCGAATGTCCTCTTGGATTTGAAGGGACACCAGAGCCGCAACAAGGCTGCGTTCGTAAACCAAGTGGGTGCACTAGAACATCTGATTGTCCACCTGATCATATGTGTATCGGAAGATTGTGTCAAGTTCCATGTCAAGATAATACAGGATGTGCCATTGGAGAAACATGCAGTGACAATAAATGTCATAAAATTTGCCATTCTAGTAGTAACTGTTTACACGGTGAACATTGCAGTGCTGGAATATGCATACCAGGTTGTAAAACAGACTCTGATTGTCTTAATAACCAGCTCTGTAAATCATCAGAATGTCAATGTTTACCAGGATTTAAATTAATTGATGACGAATGTAGAAATGAAAATGAATGTTTTAATAATCCGTGTCATCCCTCAGCACAATGTTTGGATACTCTGGGTTCATTTAAGTGTATATGTCCGACTGGAGCGGTCGGCGACCCTTATAGGACAGGTTGCTTATTACCAAACCAATGTAGACGAGACAGTCAATGTGATGAAGCTCTGGCTTGTATAAGAGGAAAATGTTCAAATCCTTGTCAAACGAAATCATGTGGTGTACATGCCATTTGCTCTGTGATAAAGCATAGAGTTACTTGTGCCTGTGAAAAAGGATATGTTGGCAATCCGTTGGATAAAAATGTTGGATGTTTCAAAGTAGAATGCGTCGAAGATTTAGATTGTAGTAGTGACAAATATTGTGATTTGAGAAGCAACAGATGTTCAGGTAATATTGGATAACATCATTATAATGTTTTTAAATTTTCTGATAGTAGAAAGAATGTTCTTAATTTTATTTTGTCTTTCAGATAAATGTGGTGAAGCTATCTGCCAAGGTGGAAGTTGTAGAATTGTTGATCACAAAGCTTTGTGCTCTTGCCCAGCAGGATATGATCTTCTTAATAATATTTGCGAGGACATAAATGAATGCCTTGACAATCCGTGTCCACTAAACGCCAATTGCGTTAATATACCCGGTTCATACACTTGTAATTGTGTAAACGGAACAGTTTTAGATAGCAATAGCGGCAATTGTAGACTGCCAGGAGACTGTTTTACCGATGACGATTGTAGTGAAAAGACAAAATGTTACAACAACCACTGCATTGATCCTTGTGATAATAATACACCTTGTGGTAAAAACGCCATCTGTCTGGTGTCAAAACATATTCCTACATGCGAATGCCCACCTGATAGCCAAGGTGATCCTTATACAAAATGTACTAAGCTTGAATGCATTAAGGACACTGATTGTGAATCAGAAGAGGCTTGCATTAATTACAAATGCAAAAATTCTTGTACAATCCCGCGTGCCTGTGGTAAAAATGCGGAATGCCTTTCAAGAAACCACATAGGGCTCTGCTCATGTGCGCCCGGATTTACTGGAGACCCAGTGCTTGGTTGTGTACCTATGCAATACTGCACAGATGACAGCAGGTGTTCTTCTGGAACTAAATGTGTCGATAATTTATGTGCCGGTAAGTTTTTAAACCCTATAAAATATTTTCAAATTAATAGCTAAGTCAACCATTCTTATTTTATAACATCAAATAAAGAAAATATAGGAAAATGCACATATTTTCAAAACTTTTATAGACGAATAATTTGTATAAAATATTGTATATTACTTACAGGTCTTTGTAAAAATGCTAGAGACTGCTTAAATGACCAAGTTTGTATTCAAGGCACATGTAGACTAAGTTGCAATTCCAATACAAGTTGTCCAGATTTTCAATTTTGTCAGAACAAGATTTGTACAAAAGAAATCCAATGTTCATCAAACGAGGACTGTGCTAGCGATGAACAGTGTTTAATTAGTAGACAGGGTGTACCACAATGCATAAGTGTCTGCGAAAAACATCCATGCGGAAGGCAAGCTTTGTGCACCGGAAAAAGTCATAAAGCAGAGTGTTCTTGCAAGCCCGGTTATTTCGGAGACCCTCTACAAGGATGTAAAAGAAAAGAATGTGATAAAGATACTGATTGTACGGATGACAAAATATGCGACAAAAGTATGTGCAAAATAGCTTGCTTGGTAAAAAATAACTGCGGAGATAATTCAATTTGTTCATCTGAAAAACACAAACACGTGTGTTACTGTCAACCCGGTTATACCGGAGATCCATCAAAAGGTTGTACTGAAATAGATTGGTGTGACAAAAATCCTTGTGGGAATGGAGCTGAATGTATTAATTCCCGAAATCGTGCACAATGCTTATGTCCCGCGGGAACTGTCGGAAATCCTTATGATGAAGGATGCCACAAAGCACAAGAATGCAGATTAAATAGAGACTGTCCGGCGGTCGCCCGTTGTACCGTCGTTGATGGGATTAGAAAATGCACAGGTAAGTTGTAATAGCAGGTTTAATATATGTCAGATATGAATATTCCGAAAATAATGATTGCTGACTTAACTGATGATAATGCTTACAGATGCATGCGAAACCGTAAAATGTGGCGCAAATTCAGAATGCATTGCATCTAGACATGTTGGCCAATGTAAATGTAAATCAGGATTTATTGGAAACGCTGTAGGAGAAAAAGGTTGTCGCCTTCGTGAAGTATCTTGCAAAACAAGAACAGATTGCCCCAGTGATCATTATTGTCATAAAGGAATTTGTAAAGGTAGGTGCTTTACATAGGTTTGAAACTCCAAAAAAAAGATTTTTCTGCTATTTTGAGTATTTATGAAAATGTGTATGTCTTAATTATGAATGCTTAAACAGTTAATTAATTAAAAACTCAGGATTGTGTCTTATGGACGAAGAGTGCGATTCCAAGGAAAAATGCAACAATGGACAATGTTTGGATCCTTGTAAAATGGAAAAAGCGTGTGGTTTAAATGCTTTATGTCGAACCGAAAATCATATCAAGCAATGCAGTTGCCCTTATAGCTTTACCGGAAATCAAGATATGGAATGTGTTAGAAGTAAGTTTTAGTTATAACCATGATTAAATTAATGTCAAAGTAAAATTGTCAAAAATAAATCACTGATTAAAATTGATTTTGTATTCTTTTAGTGCCCAGACTTTGTGGATCTGCAGGAGAATGTGAAAATGGTCATGTTTGTCACGATTCAATGTGTGTTCCCCAATGTAAAACTGACGAAGAGTGCGCTCTTAACGAGAGATGTTCTAAAGGCGCTTGTTTATGTAAGTTAAAAAAGATGTAATTAGGTACTTATTTTTTATCTTGAATTGATAATTAATATTTCTTGAGCACCATTTTTTATATTTATTTACAGTAACATGCAGAGTTGATAACGACTGTTTCCTTGGACATATTTGTTTGGACAACAGCTGTCAATATGGCTGTAGACATGATGAAGATTGTGGACCAGATGAATTTTGCAGAAATAACTACTGCCAAAATCCATGTGCAACAGATATAAATCCATGTGGACCCAATGCTTTGTGCTCCGTAGTTAGCAGAAAAGCATCTTGCTCTTGTATAGAAGGCCTTATTCCGAATCCAACTCCTAACATAGGTTGTGTTCGAACACCATCCCAGAGTTGCCGTATGCATACTGACTGCGCTGTTGGTTGGAGATGCGAAGACGATCGCTGTAGACCCGCCTGTACTACAGAGGGGACAGACTGTTTACAAGGGGAAAGATGTGATTCGGGAGTATGTAGATATGCTTGCACGGCGGATGAACACTGCTCAGATGATGAAGTCTGTGATGGCCGTATATGCGTGACGGGTTGCAGATCGAATTCTCATTGTCCAAACGATTTGGCTTGTATATCAGGACAGTGCGTAGATCCTTGTACTGAGCCAGCAACTTGTGGTGCGAACGCGTTGTGTTCAACAAAAAATCATCAACCCATATGTACGTGCCCTACAACACTATACGGGGATCCGAAAGTTGTTTGTAGAAGGACATCGAATGCTTGCGATTCAAATAAAAATTGCCCCGATGGATTTAATTGCTATGGCGACACATGTCATCCATCATGCAGAAGGTATAACATTTTGCATACTAACTCCTGAAAAATAAGCATGTGACTTAATTGAGCATTGAGTTTTGTGAAATCTCTGTTTATTTATAGCTAAGTTCAATTGAGCGTTTTCCTTAATACCCTTTTTTAAACTGACTTTTGACTACATAACATATTTTTCGTAAACTACTTTTTTTTTCAATTTTAGTGATAGCGTCTGTTTATCGAATGAGAAGTGTATACGAGGCATCTGTAGAGTAGTTTGTAATAGTGACGATGCATGTAACGATGGACATATTTGTGAAAATAGAATTTGCAAACAAGGTTGTAGAGATGATAACGCATGTGATGAGCACCAAGCATGTTTAAATGGACAGTGTAAAGGTAAGTTAAATTAAAAATGTGGCATATTCATTATAATAACGATTTAAATAGCTGTTTTTCAGTTATTCAATATTTGTTTTTATTTTTTCTGAATAGATCCCTGCAATGAAAATGGAGTATGTGGTCTTTGCTCAGAATGTAAAGTACTCAATCATCGAGCCCAGTGCAGCTGTTCTAGTAATTACACCGGTAATCCTTTAGTGGAATGTAAAAGAAAGAAAACACAGTGTGACGGGTTTTGCCCTTGTGATGATAGTGGATATTGTATATCTCTTTGCGACGACAATTCAGATTGCTCGTGTGGTGAAAAATGTTTCAATGGAGGCTGTAGATCGGTATGTTCAAGCAGAAATAAATGCTTGGAACGACAAATATGCCTTCAAGGAGTTTGCATTCCGGGTTGTAACAATGACAAAGATTGCGGAGACGACATGTTATGCGCTTCAAAACTCTGTGTCAAGGCTTGCCGAGAGGATTCTTGTGGTAAAAATGCGTTGTGTTTAGCCACAAGACATCGAGCAGTGTGTAGTTGTCCAAGTGGATTTTCCGGAGACCCTATTAAAGAATGTAAATCTTATGAATGTCTTCATGATGAAGACTGTAGCTCTGATGAAGAATGTAACATAGATGGTAAATGTAAAAATGTGTGTTTGGGTGCGTGTGGCCTCAACGCTATTTGTCGTTCAGTAAACAGAAAAGCACAATGTTCATGTCCTCCTGACTATTTAGGAAATTCTAAAATAGAATGTTCTAAGCAAGCAGTCGGAAGTTGCTTGCGTAATCCATGTGGAATAAACGCCCGATGCCGTGATTTAGACGACGGGAGTTATGAATGCACATGCCCACCAAATTGTGCTGGTAATCCTCAAAGGCAATGTTTCTGTGGTGCAATGGAGCCTTGTGCTTATAAGAGCTGCGGTACAAATGCACAATGCCGTATTGGTCAAAATGGTCAACCGCAATGCTACTGCCCACGTAACTATCCTAACGGCGATCCAAATATAGAGTGTAAGTAACAGTTTTATGTGACTGCCTCATTATTCATTCTAATAAGGAAGTTGTGCTACGCGGTTTAATTTTCTACACCAATAATGTTGTAACACAAGAACAATTTATTTCAGGTTCTCTCGAAAGTAGTAAAGTTGACTGTAGAACTACGGGATGTGGGGTAAATGGAGAGTGTTTGAGAGAAGGTGCAGAATTTGTGTGTCGTTGCATTCCTGGAACTGAAGGGCAAGCTGATATCGAGTGTCACACCAGTAAGTAAATATAAACAAAATCCCTCATTCCTACCTTTACACATGTAAAAATGCACGTCAAAAGAGTATTTCACTGATGGTAGGTTATCTGATTCAAATTCAGGGTGACTTGTACATTCCAGTTTCCGATTCTTTATCCACACTCTCATGTATATACATATACCTACTTTTGGAGTAGCTGTATACCTTATAAATACATTATATTTGCCATACCTGCTGGTAAAAGGTGTATACCTAAAAGATAGTTTAAAGACCTCCGGCTAAAATAAATACAATATTTTATTTTGAATCATTTCTTATTTAAAATTATTCGATTTATGAATCATTAAAATAATGTACAAATATGTTTTACGATTTCATACTGGTAATCATATAACATATCTGTACCCATTTATATTGATGTGATAGTGGAAGCATTCTCACCGTTCGTGCTTGAATATCAAACAGTCAGTAACATTTTGTCCGGCTTCATGTACATATCGCTTGTATTATAATATTCCGTTATTTACATTTCTCTAGTCATAACTATCAGTTTCAAAAAGCATGCACTGTCTCGTGAGAAAGTTTCCTCTTCGCGGCTGAAGGGACCGCTCTTTCGACTCTGCTTTCTTCTTTCACATCTTCCTAGGTATCGAATGTACGAGCGACAAGGACTGTCCAGTAGACAAAGCGTGTTTGAGCTTACATTGCGTGGACCCATGTACGGTGCGCGGCGTTTGCGGTGAAGATGCGTTGTGTGTGTCACTGATGCATCGGGCACACTGCTCGTGCCCGCAGTGCTACGTAGGCCAGCCACGCGTCGCTTGCCGGCTCGACCCAACTTGCAAGTCAACTGCCGATCTCAACGTTACTTTTACATGCTCTGAAATAAAACCATGTCCCTCGAAGTTGGCATGTGACTTGAACACAAATGAATGCAGGAATCCTTGCATAAATCATCCAAACTGCCGACGCAATCAGAAATGCGAAGTGCGAAATCATAAACCAGTATGTGTGTGTCGTAATGGATTTGCTTTAAATGAAAAAGGAGAATTGACATGCGCACCAGAGCATGCAGAATGTACTAGAGATGAGCAATGTTCGTCCAATGCCGCCTGCCGAAATTCGAAGTGTGTGAATCCGTGCCTAGCTACGAAAGAACCTATATGCCCCAAGGGAAAGCAGTGTGAGGTAGTTGAGCACCGTGCCACTTGTTTGTGCGTGGAAGATTGCAATCCTACAGTATCAATTTGCTTAAGAGATAATGGTTGCCCGCACAACTTGGCGTGTAGAGATTTTCAATGTAAAGACCCGTGTAAGGGAGCCTGTGGAGGTGCTCCATGTTCAGTAGAAGATCATCATCCTGTTTGCAAGTTTTGTCCTAATGGATTCACACACGACGAGAAACATGGCTGTATTAAAGGTAATTTCTACATCGAGTGAAAATTTCGACACTAGATACCTACCATTTTATAGTAATTAGCGTCTTATAAAGATCTTATTAATAGATTTTCTTCATATTACAGGAAATGTTGATAGTTTTCTACTTTGCAGCTCTATGACTATCTTTTTCTCTCAAGCATGTTTATATTTATCTTTCTCCACAGTTTGAACCCCTTCTGTATCAGGTAGCATGTTATGCCACTATTTGTGTAAATACTTTATGTTTATTCATTATGTAACAATTATCACATGGACTTGGTTTGGGTGCGCTTGACTTAATTTTAACGCATATAACGCTTAGCACCTGCAACAAAACTACACGAGACAGAGTTTGCAAATTAGTCTCACTGTACTTATTGTATTATGTTATCATAATCGTGTTTGATTGTACAATAAATGTGCTGTCAAACATGATTGTAAACGTTGACTTACTTTTTTATATAAATACCTACTATTTTTCTAAAGCACGTTTAAAAAACTATTGATATCTGTAATTGCTTTGATTCCTTAGCACTACTTGAAATTGAAACTTGAAAACATCCACTTAATAAACAATGTTTTTTATGGTCTTGTTAATTTATCAGTCTTTTTTCCATTGAAAACAAGTCGAAAACCATATTTTATCTGGTTTTTTTTTTAAGACATGTGCATTTTTAGCCAGCTAACATAGTAAGAAAAAATACTGCTTTAATTAATAAAGAATTTCGTATGCGTAGCTTTAGAATGTGGTGCACACGAACATTGTGCCCCAGGCCTGGCGTGCATGGAGGGTCGCTGCGGGGACCCGTGCGCGCGCGGCGGGCCCTGCACCCCCGGACAGCACTGCGCTGTCGTTGACCACCAGCCAGTCTGCTCTAAAGGTAAGCGCGTTGTTATGATACTTCATATATACAAACCTATACCGTATTTTAAGTAAGTCTTTAAATATCTAAGAAACGAGATGCTAAGGAGTTTACCTGCTTATAGTTCTTAAAATCTTACATGATTAGAATTACACATGCCTATCCTCGCCGAATAATGATGGGATGAAAATGTTAAATCGAGGTTTAAGCGAAATTTTTGTCGTCTACGTACTTATTACTAGATATATTTTAAAAATAACTAGTAATTACGAAATAGCCTAATTAAGTAGATACGTTATTAATTCTCCATTTCCAGCTCGGTTAAATAGTCGCAGGTACTAAAAAATTTTTGCCAAAAAAGAAACAACTTCAAAACGGAAACTAAAAAGTATGAAATAAATTAACTTGTACAGAAATTTCGAGTTTATAAGTGATTAAAAGAAACATAAACAATTAAATAATTTTATTATGTCTTTAAAATTTTTGAAGACGGTGCCAAGTAAAACAATAACTAGATATAGGTAATATAGGTACTTATAATCAATCTTTTTCACATCTCAAGGAAACAGGTGGCACGGCACCGTCTTCAAAAATTTTAAAGACATAATAAAATTATTTAATTGTTTATGTTTCTTTTAATCACTTATAAACTCGAAATTTCTGTACAAGTTAATTTATTTCATACTTTTTAGTTTCCGTTTTGAAGTTGTTTCTTTTTTGGCAAAAATTTTTTATTTCACATTTTTTAGTTTCCATTGACAGTCTTTCATTTTCATTATCAGACCCCTTATAACAGTCACTTAGATTCACTTAGACACCCATTTAGATGAAAGGTCTCAATAATAGAAGTTAATCAAGCCCAAACACAAAGTACTTGCTGTAAGCCGTTGTCGAGTTCCCTCGACTGCCTTTCCGCTCCATCATCAGGTCAACGTCAGGCCCTCATTAAATATTAGGGCTTTAAAATTCTTATTATATTGCATAATATTAAGAAACGCACTAGTCGCGATGCAATTTTTTCGAGTGTTTCCCTCGATATCTCCAGGTTTCCATCATCAGGTCCTGGTTTCCTTACCACGGAACCACCCTTGGGATACTCCCTTTCTAACAAAAAAAGAATCATCAAAATCGGTTGATGGACGACGAAGTTGTGTGAAGAAACATAAGAAACAGACTAGTCGAAAATACAGTTTTTTCGAGAGTTTCCCTCGATTTCTCCAGGATTCCATCATCAGATCCTGGTTTCCTTACCATGGGACCACCCTCGGGATACCCCCTTTCCAACAAAAAAAGAATCATCAAAATCGGTTTATAAACGACGAAGTTTTGCGTGGACACACACAAAACAAAAAAAACAAAAAAAATATACGGTCGAATTGAGAAACTCCTCCTTTTTTTGAAGTCGTTTAAAAAACCAAAGAGTAGTGACACCGTGCGTCAATTTTGAAAAACAATAAATCTACTAAAAAAGCTCCTAAAAACTACCAAAACCACTAAACGCAAAAAAAATCTTATAATTACTATTTTCATAGACTTTATGATATCTGATGAAAAAATATCGACTTAAGGAACTCGTTTGGTCACACCCTTAATTTTTTTCGCGATGGTATAACCTTTTTAGAACGTAAAAATATTTAATCTCATACTATTGGATAAGTATTATGTCTGTTAGTAAGTATTATGTTTTATATATCTTTACGTTTTATGTCGAAAACATTAATTTTCTTGTATGTATAAATACAGTTCATAATTTCAAAATGGTTATAGTTGTAAAAATGATTATGATTTTTGCTGATGTAAATTACGACACTTATGGGCCGCTAGTATAAAGTTACTTCGCTACTTTTAGTGACACTTGCCATTCTAATCATGTAAGATTTTAAGAACTAAAGTTCAGGTTTTTTAGAGGCTACATATATTTTTTTAGTTTGCCAATGCCAGACATCATCAGACTGTGCCAGATACCCGAACACCTATTGTGACGGTTGCGCGTGTGTAAGAGGTAAGTAATGTTAAAAAAGAAAAACGTAATTAAGTAGGTACGTACCTAGATAGTTTATTTTAAAAAATGCATTATATTAGAGGAAATAATGTACAAATAAAATTTAAAAAGCAATCCTGATGACACCTACCTAAGTTAAGTACTTTAAAAAAAGGTGATTGAGTACGTATGTAGGTAAGACAAACCTTATTCAGTGATATTATATTTACAAACAAGAAAAATCTAAAGCCAAACTGAAAGCAAGACAAAACATCGCCTAACTAATCTTGATAAACGTGTACCTAATGTAGTTGCTAATTCTAGTGTTTGTATCTGTAGGCACTCCGGTCGCCACGAACTGTGCTCACTGTCGGCCCGGTGTTCCCTGCGATCCATTTTCAGGGGCCTGCATGGAAAGTGAGTACTTTTATTTGCAAATAGCTAATAATAATTTAACTTTGCTAATTTATTACATTTTGTGTTTTAGCTAACTTTATCATGGTTCGATTAAACACAAATACAGGACATCGACTCTTTATTTTATCTCATAAATACCATTTTCATTAATGGACGTATCGCGGACTCCTACTTTAATGCTAGCAAGTCCGCGGCTATTATAAGTTTGTGAATAGCAAGACTAACTCCAGATGAACTGGTTATTGCTATAGTTATATTGTACCATTTGTCCGATTAAACGCCACAAAGTACTGGCAATGATACCTCGGCAGACCCGCAAGGCAATTCACAATTTATTTATGTTTGTTATTTAGATGTTTGGGTGTAGATATAGTTTCACAATATTTTTCTTTCACCAACTCATATCTTGTATAATACAAAACAAGTTGAGATTCTCTCTTTAACACTTTTATGGCTTGATAGTTCTAGGGTAGTAAAATGTAGCAATCTACGTATATCAAAAGTTTGAGACTTACCTATAAAGAACTTTGATTCAATCCTGAAACTATTAAGCTTAAAGTGAGTTCTATCTTCAAAATATGTATTATGTACCTTCCAAAAACTTTTATTCCTATTCTGGTTTGGAATTTCCGAAAGCATGAACATATTTATTAAATCTATCAACAACGCCATTCCTTCCCCTTATTCATTTTACATATAAGTATATGAAATGTAAGTAAGTAATTATGTATTCGCTTGGTTCTTGATACCATTTAAAGATATAAAGAACTTTCTGTTGATAAATTACAACCAATGTAATAAATAGTTCACTAACGATTTTATTATTCCATTCCCATTAACAGATGATGAACCCAAAAATATCCCATTAACAGAAATCAACTCCGATATAAGCAGCACGACCACAATGGAAACTCCTAGTGAATTCACTTCTGACATAACTCTGACTACTGACCATATATCTGTCCATTCTTATACTAAAAATATTGCAGATACAACAGAACTTACTACTTTAGATAATCTATCCACAACTGAGACTACTGTAAATTATCAAGAGAGTGAAACGAGTGTTACATCCACAATATTAGCTATAGAGACATCGACTCAAAATATAGAAGATAATTTAACAACAGTACCACTCAAAACCACTGATCAATACACCATTGATGTAACTACAACAGATTCGGTTCCGACATCAACAGATCATGAATTCATTGAATCTAGAACTGAAAATGAATTAAACACAGAATACACTTTTACAGACACGAATACTGAAAAAATAGAAGACACATCTAGATATGCTCCAAATGATTTTGATGAAAATTTTAATAAAAGCAATACACCGCATTACTTAACAACAAATCTCTATTCAATTTCAACAGAAAGCACCGACAGAAATACACATTCGGTATTTTATGCGCAAAATCAAACTATAACTACGGACAGTTCGTATACAGGTTCTGCAGAATTTACTACTATTTCTCCAAGTATTAATAAACAAGATGTTAGTTTAGAGACAGATGAACTTGTACAAAGCAGCAGTACTATACACGAAGAAAGTACAGTTAAACCGTTCACAAAACGCAATGAGACCGTTGGACCATCTACACCATCATTAGAAAACAAAAATACTAAGACTCCTGAGAATCAAAGAAAGCTAAACAATAACTATACTGGCATTGATATGATTTCTGTACCTTCTGAAAAAGATGTGAGTAAAAACGTAGAAATTACCACGCTTTCTGCTCCTACAACTCAAAATATAGCTGCTGTAGAATTCAAAACAGTAGATTCAACACAAGAAAATGATAAGGATAGCAAGACGACGAGAGATACATCAACGACGATGGAGGCGGGTAATTTTGTCGTAAATCCAGAGAGTACAACGGCAAATAATTATTATGATATTAGTACTAATGAAGAAATGAACGTACAATATTCAACAGAAGGATCCGAAACCCTTTCTACTACCAAAAATGTTGATACAACTACTTCAGTACCTTTACCGATGAAAAAAGGCATTACATATTATGATGACAAAAATGCGAGTTCCCATTCAACTAAAGTTTCAGAAACTACTACCACTATTTATATTGAACCAACTTTAGCTACAAATACTGATAATGAGTTCACTGAAGGCAACATATTTTATTCATCAACATCGCTAGAAATATCTGAAAGAGCTACTACACAATCATCAAGCAAGGACGATAGCAATTTAGTAGCTACGAGTGACAGTATCAACATTCTAACAGGAAGTTCAATGTTTACTAATACACCAAGCATGGAAACTCAGTCTGTTACAAATGTAAGTACTAAAGACATGGAATCTTCTGCTTCAGTGACGCAAACATCTTCTTTTGAAATTTCAACATCTTCATTAGACTTTTCAACCACATCGGAATCAACTGCCGATTTTGAAAAAACTACTGAAGACATATCCAAAAATGATTCAAATACAAACCCAACTGAAGAAAGTAAAGTCGTTATAACTGAAATGACGAATGCTGAAGAGAGAAGTACAATTATAGCAGACGTTATCGGAACCACGACAGATGCAATAAAAGATGAAGATTTGTTAAAAGGAAAACAATACACGACTTCGAAATTTTCATTAACCGAAAAGGTAGTTACTATCAACAATGACTTTGTTAATACTGAATTGCCAGAATTTGAGGATAAGACTCAAACATCGACTAATGTGCCCACTATTAAAGATAATGTATTCACAGATATGAACTCTGATTTCCAAACAAAATCAGACCATTCAGATGTAGATATTGTAACAGGGTCAACATTTATGACTAAACCAAATAATTTTAATGACGAGCCTATTCTACCTACAACAACGTATCAAAGCATAAACGAAAAAACTACTGCGATATTAGATGGTAAATTATCAACGGACAATAAAATATCATTTGAAAATACCGATATGACAACCGAATTAACTTATTTTGTTCAACTGAATACGGATTCCATAACAACTGCCGGCAGTTCAGAAGAAACCACTTCCTTTGTAGAAGCGTTATCAACCACTGATGAAGTGGAAAACAACCTGTCTAAACATTCTTTAACTGATACAACATTAGCTACTAAAGACGTAATTACATCAACTTCTACTACAATATCGTCTCCATTCGACAGTTTAGTTACAGCAAGTAATTTTGATTCTATCACCGAGAGTATTGCTGTTTCTACTCCTATAACCAAAGCATACAAAACTACAAGTTATATAGGAAATGAATCTGAAGAAACCACAACACAAACGGTTGAAAATACAAATACGGATACAACTTCGCCAAAATATGAGTTAACTGAAGAAATTACTGTAAAAAGCACCGCTACATCACAAATATATACTGATTCAAATACAATTACGACTGTAACGATCGAATTAAGTGATGGTGTCGTAATGACAACTACCAATAATAATGGGGATTTTGAAAATGACCCGTTAACTACTATCCGCCCTCAGTTTGAATCAGATAAATCAGCTACTGATTCTACTACTCTAAATATTTATGAAACTAACCCCTCGACTAACATAATAAGCTTCAAAGAAAATGACAAATCAAAACAAGAATTTGCTACAACATCATCTACAACTCTGACAAATCACAGCGGTCAAACGAGTCTTGATGATATTCAATCTACATCTATGACATCAACTTATACCACTGGTGATTATGAGGAAAACGTTACTGTGGTACCAGAAAAAACAACATTAAATAGCGATGAAATAGTCACTTACCCAACCACCGAAACTTATACATTTAAGTCATCAAGTGCAAAAATAACAACCGAAGAAACACAGACGACTGAAACTGAGTTTAATTCTCATAAAGATAAACAAAGTACAATTCAAAATTTTATTACTTTAGATTTATCTACAACTGATACCGTAACTGAAACTTCAACCATAACTTCTGACTTAACTTATACACCACACAAAGGAATAATCCAAAAATCTACAAAATCACCCGATTTAAGTACTTCCACTGATAATTTATCTTCTAGAAGAAAAGATATAGATATCCCCGCTTGGACAGATACGACTGCAATAACTGAAATTATTTCAACAGACTCCTCTCAAACTGACACTCTTACTAACCTTGAATGTAAAGTGAATTCACAATGCGCTTCAAATTATACGTGCATAAACGGAGTTTGCCAGAACCCATGCGAAGTGGTGAATACATGTACAAAGAATAATCGTTGTAAAGTGGTCGACCACGCAGTCCTGTGTATATGTGATGAGACCGATGGAGATTCCTGCCTTAGAGGTATGCATTTAAGGTATTTTGTTGGCAAACCAAATGTGACTTTTTTTATTTTATTTCCTAGTCATCATATGTAGTTAATAATGATAAAAGGTTTTATCGGACAAATGAGTACAATGATACATTTATGTAGATGTAAATACTTATAAATAATTCTTAACACGTACTAACTAATGTAACATGTAATATACTAGAATCACCTGGGACAGCTAAAGCACCAGAACCCTGTCATTCCGATCGGGACTGTATAGAAACTGAAGCCTGTTTTATGGGTCTGTGTGAAAATCCTTGCGACTTTGACAATGTTTGTGGTATTGGAGCAAAATGTCACCCAGTAAAGCAAAGACCAATGTGTTCTTGTCCCGCCGGACACGACGGAGATCCAGCCATTAAATGTTCACCTAAAATATGTAAGCTACACTAATTTAACTACAATACTTACCAGAATCAGCGGCAAACAGTTACAAAATATGGATTTCTAATGGAAATAATTTTATAACTTATATTTTACACTATTTGTCGCTGATCAAAATAAAAACGTTAATCATTTAATCATAACATAATAATAACCGAATTAATTTTTAACTCGGGTTATAAATTTTTCGTTTCTTAAAAGTCTATTAATATTTCAATTTTAATAAGGAAATAAGTCACAAGTCACCTATGATTCTTCAATTTTGTAGAAATCTATACTGTAATTATTCTCCTTTCTATTTGCACGAATTATTGTATAATACTTGCGGTTTTTCAATTTTACTCAGTTGGTTGCACTCGAAATGAAGACTGTCACTTGACTGAGGCTTGTATAAATAATGCATGTCAGCACCCATGTGCTATACACAATCCATGCGCACCTGACGCGGTGTGTGTAAATACCAATCATGGATCAGACTGCAGCTGCGCAGAAGGATTTCAAGGCAACGGATACGTTGGATGTGTACCGGGTAAGAATTGTTTGACTGAAATGTCGTTTACAGAAAAGAATAATCACTGACCGAAATATATTTCTATATTTTGTTTTTAGTAATGAATTCACAATCTGTTTGTCAATACAACGAGGATTGTCCCCCAGAACTTCTTTGCGATAGATTAAACAGAGTGTGTATTAATCCTTGTTCTGGACATGACTGCGGAGAGAATGCCGAGTGTATTCCTGTTAATCACCGCATGGAATGTAGATGTCAACCAGGATACACTGGCAATGCTTATTTGGAATGTTATCAAAGTAAGATTTACTTTCTACGTAGCATAATAATATGCAACTATCTGATTAAACTAAACGAAAACATATTAACATTTTTTAATTTTAGTTCAAGGTTGTAGATCTGATAATGAATGTAGTAACACAGAAGCTTGCATAAACGGAAAATGTGGATCACCATGCCGATGCGGAGTAAATGCCATATGCGATGTTATCAATCATCGTGCTTCTTGCAAATGTCTTCCTGGTTATGCCGGTAACCCATTGCTCGGATGTGAACCACCATTAGACCCTTGCAATCCTAATCCATGTGGAATCAATGCTTTATGTGAAAACGACAACGGTAATCCCATTTGCTATTGTCCAAAGGGGCTTACAGGAAATCCATTCAAAAATTGCAGTAAGTATAAATTTACGAGTAGGTAGGTATATATGTAATGTTATATTAATTTGATTTTAATTTATTTTAATATAAATATATTTTTAGTTCCAGAAGGCAACGAATGTGAACCAAATCCATGTGGGCCATATTCGGGATGTCGTTTGATTGATGGAAAACCTGCATGTTTCTGTTTGCCTAATTACGAAGGAAATCCTCCAAGACAGCCGTGTAAATTACCAAGCAATCCCTGCAATCCTTCACCATGCGGACCTAATACACAGTGTACACTTTTGCCTAATGGTTTTGCAAAATGTACTTGTCTCGAAGGTTATATTGAAAGCCCAAATACTGTACGAGGATGTATTGAAGCACGAAATCCTTGTGAGCCAAATACTTGCGGAATAGGTGCAAGATGTGATCCAAACAGAACACCTGCTTGTTACTGTCCAGATAACACAATTGGAAATCCGTACAAATCATGCAACCATGAACCTTACTTACCACCAGATGTACTTTGCAAACCGGGACGATGCGGATCAAATGCGGAATGTTACGTCAGCAGTAATACTGAAATGTGTTTCTGTAAAACAGGATACATCGGAGATCCTTATGTTGGTTGTCAACCACAAAGAAGTCCATGCGTTCCAAACCCTTGCGGACCTCAAGCAATTTGCTCCAGCAATTACGATGGACAAGCAGTATGCTCATGTGCTGAAGGCAGTACAGGTGATCCTTATGGTTTGGATGGCTGCCATTCACGGGAGTGTGAAGTAGATGATGAATGTAAATATAACAAAGCTTGTATTGGTTATACATGCAGAGATCCATGCCCTGGGGCTTGTGGTTTAAATACTAGATGTCATGTAGAATCGCATCATCCTGTTTGTAGTTGCGAAGAAGGATTAGTTGGAAATCCTCTTTTATGTTGTTTGCCTCCTGAAGAATCTAAAGTAATTAAACCATGCAACAAGGTTCAATGCGGCATAAATGCAATTTGTCAAGACATAGGAGAAAAGGCTTTATGTTCTTGTCCACCCAACTTTTTCGGAGACCCAACCGTTGAATGTAAACCTGAATGTATGATGAACTCAGATTGTCCATCGAATGAAGCTTGTATCAATCAAAAATGTACAGATCCATGTGCCTTGAGCAATATATGTGGCATAAATGCTGAATGCATTTGCTCGGATCACACTGTATCTTGCTTGTGCCGTGATGGATACATAGGCGATCCTTTAATACAGTGTATTATTAGACGTAAGTGTTCTTTAAATTCTTTTTATCTCTATACTATACCATATCAAATAGGTACAGTCGCCATCAGATATATGGTAGCGGTCAAGGTACTCAAATATTTCGGAGCAGCATTAAATTTCAATATGTTCGTTACAATAGATGCGGCCTATAATATCGGAACATATAAATCGTCACAAATATCGGAACATTTATGTAAAATGTACTTTAAGTCTGTGTAATACAATTTAAAATGCTTGAGATTGGACCCACGAAGTTATCAATAATTTGTAGTGACATTCACCGAAAAGAGTGTCATTGAGACTGTCTCTTTCAAATACAACAAATATTCTTACCAAACTAAATGCCTATATAAAAGTTCTTTTGACGCAATGTCAAAATTGAAGGGCGTAGAATGATTAGCTTAATTTCGATAAAACGATGTCAGCTACTTAATGGCGTAATTGATTGTCCTTGGGTTCAAATCTGATGGAGTGCGTTACTTATTTTCTGCTTTTTATGGATAAAAATAGCATTATTATTTTGTATGTCTTTTCTATCACGGAACAATTGTAAAGTAAATGATAAAAGTCGTTTTCAGTTGGTGGGTATAACAGTGTAGTAATAGTTATTGTTCTACAACAAAAGAAAATTACAAAGAATAAATATTACAATAAGTAAGTAAGTAAATAATAAAATAGCAAACTTGTTGTTGTAGGTACTTAAAATTATTTTATTAGTACTTATACCTAAGTATCTATCACGATTGAATTGTTGATCAAGTACTAGAACCTACTCGGTTATTATCTTTCATGTCCGAACTCTTTTAACGCGTGTAGTTAGTTATATTTGTATTTTTGACGTTGACAAGTCAATATAGATTCGGTACTACCTAGTACCGAATTCAAATGTGTACTATGTAGCACAGACTTAAAGTACATTTTCCATAAATGTTCCGATATTTGTGACGATTTATATGTTCCGATATTATAGGCCGCATCTATTGTAACGAACATATTGAAATTTAATGCTGCTCCGAAATATTTGAGTACCTTGACCGCTACCATATATCTGATGGCGACTGTACTTGGTTAGGCACTACAGTTATCAATACAAGTATGTATTTTACTTTTGCTCTTATATTTCAGCTATTATTGTAGCAGACAACTCGACAACACCACCTTGTTCATCGAATCCATGTGATCCGAATGCGCCTTGTGATACCTATGGAAATCAATTTGCTATTTGCGATTCATGCGCTGGGCCAAATGCAATAAATAATCCAGCATGTAGACCAGAATGTGTTTTGAGCTCCGATTGTGGATTCAATAAAGCTTGTTTGAGAAATAGATGCGTAGATCCATGTCCAGGATCTTGTGGTGTGAATGCCGAATGTACTGTGTATCAACATGATCCGATTTGCAGATGCCTAAATAACTTCGAAGGAAATCCATATGAACATTGCAAGCCAACGATCAAACGTAAATATATATTTTTTTATTTAGGTATATTTAAAGCTGAAATATATCAATAAATAAATCATATTTAAATGTTTGTTACAGCTATTCAACATGAAACGTGTGATAACGTACAATGTGGTGCTAATGCAATTTGCCAAGATTTAAATGGCGCTCTGACCTGCCAATGTTTGGTTAATTTCTATGGGAACCCGTATATTGCCTGCCGCCCTGAATGTGTTGTAAATAACGACTGTCCTCCAAACTTAGCATGTCTAAACAATAAGTGTGAAAACCCATGTAAAGATGTTTGTGGTCTCGGTGCACAATGCGATACTGTTAATCACCATGCAGTTTGCTTCTGCCCACCAGGTCACACTGGTGACCCGTACATAAGATGCCAATCAACACCAATCGCGTTGCCACCATCTTCAGTGTGCGACCCATCTCCATGTGGCCCATACAGTCGTTGCCTTACATCATCCTCAGGATTTGCTGTTTGCTCCTGCTTGCCAGGTTATAAAGGAATTGCACCAATGTGTCAGCCCGAGTGTGTTAGTAATTCAGATTGTATGCAAACCGAAACATGTGTTAATCAAAAATGTGCCAACCCTTGTCAAGGCAGCTGTGGTATTGGAGCAGAATGTTTAGTAGTCAATCACAATCCAATATGTAGTTGTAGTCCTGGAAAATCAGGAGATCCATTTGTTGCTTGCATAGAAGCTATTGATAACGTACCAGAAAACCGAAACCCTTGCACACCTTCTCCATGTGGACCCAATTCAGTTTGCGAAATCAAATCAAACCATCCTGTGTGTTCATGTCGTCCTAACTACTCTGGTTCTCCACCTTATTGTCGACCAGAATGTGTTATAAGTCAAGAATGTCCTTCGAACCGCGCATGCATAAATGAAAAATGCGTTGACCCTTGCATTGGCACATGCGGTAATAATGCAAAGTGCGATGTTATAACACATACGCCATTATGTAGTTGTCTTGATGGATATAAAGGAGATGCGTTTATCGGATGTGTTGCAATATCTAAAGGAGAATCAAGTACACCTTGCAATCCATCGCCTTGTGGTGACAACACTGTTTGCACCGTCATTAATAATGTAGCCAGATGCTCGTGTATACCCCCCAATATTGGAAATCCTTACGCTGGTGGTTGCCGACCTGAATGTAGTATAAATTCGGATTGCCCTAATCACTTAGCTTGTTTATCAAACCACTGTAGAGACCCATGTAAAGACTTATGTGGAGTAAATGCTGAATGTTCAGTAACAAATCACGTTCCAGTTTGTACTTGCTTTAGAGGATATGAGGGTGATCCATTTTCATCATGCCGGCCTCTGTACAGACCTCGTAAGTTATATTAATACCTTGTAGAAATTGTAAAAAGGCAAGCCCTCTTACTTGCGATATGTATATTTATTGTACATTATTTTTATTTCAGCTTCACCGCCTTTGAACCCATGTGAACCTTCACCATGCGGGCCAAACAGCGAATGTCAAATTGTAAGCGATCGAGCTGCATGCTCCTGTCAAGCGGGTTATCTCGGCGTGCCTCCTTCTTGTCGCCCGGAGTGTGCTGTCAATTCAGATTGCCCAGCAAATAGAGCTTGCATAAACCTCAAATGCAGAGATCCCTGTATCAATAGTTGCGGCCTAGATGCTCGTTGCCACGTAGTAGGACATAATCCAATATGCACTTGCCCAGAAAATCTTCCTGAAGGGGATCCTTTTATTAGATGTTACAGAAAAAGTAAGTAGAGTTAAAGTAACTAAAAAAGTTTTAAAGAAGTTTTTTACGTCTTGTTATAATTACATGTAATGTAAACCCAGTCTACATATTTTTTAACTTTACATAAACTATTTGAAAGAGGTACCTATGAAGTCAACTGGAGACCTGAAATATCAATCGAATCTATGATTGATGTAGCTGCGAGTTGTCACTAGTGACTAATTTTGAATATTTTATACAGGTGTAGTCAATCAACCAGCGCCAGATAAGTGTCTACCTTCGCCATGTGGTCCACATTCCACATGCCGCACTGAAGGTGGGCGTGCAGTTTGCGCTTGTGAACCTGGCACTTTAGGTGCTCCTCCCACTTGTCGACCGCAGTGTGTAATTAACCAAGATTGCCCTCTTGCGCTAGCTTGTTTGGCTGGCACTTGTGTCAATCCTTGTGTCGGTTCTTGTGGATTCAACGCTCGTTGCAATGTACAAAGTCATCAGCCGATTTGTTCCTGTGACGACGGCTATACTGGTGATCCATTTGCCGGTTGCAGTCGCCTTGAGATAGAAGGTAAGACATTTCATAATAATATTTTTCTATACCCGTGCATGTTTATATCCAATCACTTTTGCATGACTGAAATGTTGTAAAATGTTGTAGTGAAAGCATGTTTTATCAATGTATTTCAGCTCCTATACCTCAACACCCTTGTAGTCCATCACCTTGTGGACCAAATGCCATTTGCCGAGAAAGAAATGGTGCTGGTTCATGTACTTGTGTAGATGATTTCTTTGGGGATCCATATTTAGGCTGCCGACCGGAATGTGTTATGAACACTGACTGTTCAATTGATCGTTCGTGTTTTAATAATAAATGTGTAGACCCTTGTCCTGGAACCTGTGGTCAGAATGCTGAATGTAGAGTTACAAACCATGCACCATCTTGTTACTGCTTATCTGGATATAGTGGAAACCCTCTGCATGCTTGCACTCCCATTCTGAGTAAGACCTTCTTTCTATACTTTTCTTATATTTTTTTATATCTGTATTTCACTTTTCTGTATCTACTTTCTTTCTCTTATCTCTATTTTAGAATTGCCAGAACCTGTGGATCCATGTAATCCTTCACCTTGTGGACCATATAGTAAATGCCGCGTTTTTAATGGACATGCCGTATGCACATGCCTTGATTTGTGTATTGGTTCTCCGCCTAATTGTCGGCCTGAATGTATAGTTAGTTCAGATTGCAGACCAGATAAAGCGTGTATAAGTCAAAAGTGTAAAGATCCTTGTCCTGGAATGTGTGGCATTAACGCACAATGCCAGGTTGTAAATCATAATCCTATATGCAGTTGTTTCAACGGATATACTGGCGATCCGTTTGTTAGATGTTTCATTGAAGAAAGTAAGTTTTTTTTGCGTCTAAATATTTTGGATACGAGTATTGTCTTGTTACTATAATTTATTTCTTATTTGTTTTACCTAGAACCCATGATTCCAATTAACGTATGCGTGCCAAGTCCTTGTGGACCAAACTCTCAATGTAAGGATATTAACGGGGTTCCTGTTTGTTCGTGTATCAACAACTATATTGGCAAGCCTCCAAATTGTAGACCAGAATGCGTTATAGACGTTGAATGTCCAGGAAACTTAGCTTGCATATCTGAAAGATGTAGTGATCCGTGTCCTGGGTCATGTGGATTCCATGCTACTTGCACAGTAGTAAAGCATGTGCCTATTTGTACTTGCGATCAAGGGTACACGGGAGATCCATTTTCCGGATGTTCTTTTATTCCATGTAAGTGTAATTAAAAGCAAATACAAAATCTAACTACGCATTAAAAAATTTAAAAAAATCTGAATAGTTAATCACACTTTGATAAAACTCTTTTTGTAGCAATTGAGCCTGAAGTTACAAGTCCATGTTCAAGATCACCATGCGGAGCTAATGCAATATGCAAAGAAAGAAATGGAGCAGGATCGTGTTCATGTTTGCCAGATTACTATGGCGACCCTTATGTTGAATGTCGGCCAGAATGCGTACTGAATTCAGATTGTCCCAGAGATAGAGCTTGTATCAACAACAAATGTAAAGATCCTTGTCCGGGAGTATGCGGAATGAACGCTGAATGTCGTGTTAATAATCACGCACCATCTTGTGCTTGTTTGCCGGGTTATAACGGAAATCCTTTCACGTCGTGCTACATAAGTATGATAAATCTTTACTCATATTATACAAAAATATTTGATAGCTACAATGTAGGTACTATTCTCAATATTTTAATGATATAATTTTAGGTGCCATTGAAAATCCTGTGAATCCTTGTTTGCCATCCCCTTGTGGCCCGTATAGTTTATGTCGTGAGAATAACGGTCATGCAATATGTTCATGTCAAGAAGAATATTTTGGTTCTCCTCCGTTCTGTCGACCGGAATGTATGGTTAGCAGTGAATGTTTGCCAAACAGAGCTTGTATCAATCAGAGATGCGTCGATCCATGCATTGGATCGTGCGGAAATAATGCGAAATGTACAGTAGTCAACCATAATGCATTATGTAGTTGTCCGCAAAATTATATCGGTGACCCATTTGTTCACTGCAAAATAGAAGACCGTGAGTGTTTAATTACATTAAAATAACACGTAACGTAATTATTTTACGACCATTGTATTATTAACTAACAAAGAAAGAAGTAACAACGAAATTCAACGACTTTATGAACTAATACGAATTAATGTAGCCTAAGGCCAAACGTCTATTAATCATTTAACAAAGCATAAAAATAAGCTAAATTGCTTGTAATTTCATAAAATATACATTATAGGTCCAGAACCAAAACCATCTGGTAATCCTTGCATACCGTCACCATGTGGTCCCAACTCTCAATGTCGTATAGTAGGAGAAACGCCCGCATGTTCTTGTTTACCTGGTTATATTGGACGTGCGCCGAATTGCCGTCCAGAATGTATATATGACGAAGAATGTCCAAGCAATCTTGCTTGCGTACGAGAAAAATGCGCCAGTCCATGTGAAGGTTCTTGTGGCTCTAATGCAGAATGTGTTGTCATAAACCACAAAGCGGTTTGTCATTGTCGGGAAAGTTATACTGGTGATCCGTTTAGAGGTTGTTACTTTATAGGTGAGTTTTAAAATAATCTTAACCCAATAATAACATCTTCAAATATTAAAATCATGTAATAACAACGGATATAATAAAAAAATATTTATTAATTCAGTAACCGTGCCAAGTGAAGACGAAACAAATCCCTGCAATCCATCTCCTTGTGGACCAAATGCATTATGCACAGAAAGAAACTCTGCCGGTGCATGCACGTGTCAACCAGGATATTTTGGAGATCCTTATCTTGGTTGTCGCCCAGAATGCGTCACTAATAATGATTGTCCTGTGGATAAAGCTTGTTCAAATAATAAATGTGTAGATCCATGTCAAGGAGCTTGTGGCATTAATGCACTATGCACTGTATCTCATCACACACCAGTTTGTCTGTGTGTTGAAGGATATGAAGGAAACCCAGTTTTGTCATGCCATCCGCAAAGAAAACGTTAGTATTTGATGTTTGATTGTGAAACGTTGATATGTTACAAAATTATACACACATACCAGAATATTTACTATTCATTTTAATATTTTAGCATCTCTGCCCGAAATTAATCCATGCATGCCATCACCATGCGGACCATATAGTATCTGCAAAGTAATAAATAGTCATGGAGTATGCTCATGTCAAGAAGGATATGTTGGTTCACCACCGACGTGTAGACCAGAGTGTGTAATCAGTACAGATTGTCCGCAACACCAAGCGTGTATGCAACAAAAATGCAAGGATCCATGTCCAGGAACATGCGGTGTTAACGCTAGATGCCAAGTTATAAATCATAATCCAATATGCACATGTAAAGCAGGATTTACTGGAGACCCATTCGTAGTTTGTCAATTAGAACAAAGTAAGAAAATAATAAAAATAAAATTGAGTTTTATTTGTATCTTATTTTTAGATTTCAAGTGTTGTATTTGTATTTACTTTCGTATTTCTTTACTTTTTATTCTGCCTTATTTAAATTATTATCTGCACTATATCATTCTGCTTAATCTATTTTATCTTATTTCTTTTTTCTTTCCTAGAACCTATCTTTGAGGGGCCTAAAGGAAATCCATGCATTCCTTCACCATGTGGTCCATATTCTCAATGTAAAGTAGTTGGAGAAGCGCCTGCATGTTCATGCTTACCAAGTTATATTGGAGTAGCACCAAATTGTAGACCAGAATGCTCTATTAACGCAGAGTGTCCTGGTAATCTTGCATGTCAGAACGAGAAATGTGTAGATCCGTGTCCTGGTTCCTGCGGGTTCAACGCGAAATGCTCTGTCGCAAATCATGTAGCTCTGTGTAATTGTATTCCGGGTTACACAGGAGATCCATTTAGTGGATGTTCGCTAATTGAATGTAAGTTTTAGCAACGTTGAAGCTGCCATAATCTTTGTCATTTCATTGAATCTATTTTCATTCAACTTTTACAGATACTACGGAACCACCACCAAATCCATGTAATCCCTCACCTTGCGGTGCGAATGCAATATGTAAAGAGAGAAATAGTGTTGGATCGTGCGCATGTTTACCTGAATACTTTGGCGATCCTTACACCGGATGTCGGCCAGAATGTGTGTCAAACTCAGACTGCGATCGAAATAAGGCTTGTTCCAATAACAAATGTAAAGATCCATGCCCTGGAACCTGTGGTATAAATGCTGAATGTAGAACTGTCAATCATTCTCCAACATGTACTTGTTTAACTGGTTATTCTGGCAATCCACTCGTCAGATGTGAAATAGAAAGTAAGTATGTTAGGTACTCTACAGTCAAATGCGCGATCAGGTCAGATATACACTAAGTTCAAAAATATTTGATGAATGCAGGATATCCAATTTTCTAACCTTGCGTTAAACTCAACTGAATATGTTATTTACAGTAATGCAAGATAAACAAGAACCACAAAACCCTTGCAAACCATCACCATGCGGACCTAATAGCCTCTGTCGTGTTGTAAATGGCCACAGCGTTTGTACCTGTGAAAGTAGTTACATTGGCACTCCACCATCTTGTCGACCGGAGTGTATCGTAAGCTCCGAATGTCCTCAAGATAAGGCTTGTGTTAATAAAAAATGTATTGATCCATGCCCAAATACTTGCGGATTAAACGCTCGTTGTCAAGTTGTTACACACAATCCCATTTGTAGCTGCACACCTGGGTATACGGGTGATCCTTTCACAAGATGTACATTTGAAGAAGGTTAGTATACACCCATATATTATCCTAACCTTTAAATATTCAACTATATAGGTAAGTAAATGAATGCGAATTCGTTTCAGTTACGGTACCCGTAGATCCATGTGTGCCTTCACCATGTGGACCAAATTCAGAATGTCGAATAATTGGTAACCAAGCGGCTTGTTCTTGTTTACCAAATTACATTGGAAGAGTGCCTAACTGTAGACCAGAATGTACTATTGATGCTGAATGCCCCAGTAATACTGCATGTGTAAACGAACGTTGTAAAGACCCATGCCAAGGAGCATGTGGGGTTAATGCTCTTTGCATAGCAGTAAATCACCGACCAATATGCAGCTGTCAGCAAGGTTTTACTGGAGATGCATCGAGAAACTGTATACAAATAGTAATTTCATGTAAGTAAAATGAATAAATCATCCCTATTTTTAAATCAAAATCAAATCAAAATATAAAAAATCAAAGAATTAGTAGAATTCTTCTTAGTTAGTAATCAGGAACACTCTTGATCTTTTGAGGTACCTAGTTATTTCATGTAACTATATCCATAAATTAGCAATATCGATAGTAGCATGGATTTAATTTAAACGTATTTAATTTTATTATAGCAACCGAAATGACGCCAACATCAAGTCCTTGTACGCCATCACCATGTGGGCCTAACGCAGAATGTAAAGAACATAATGGAGCCGGTGCCTGTGTCTGCTCTAAAGGTTTTGAAGGAGATCCATACAGTCCACAAGGGTGTCGTCGAGAATGTGAAATAAATGATGACTGCTCGCCTAATCTGGCTTGTACTAGATTTAAATGTATCGATCCATGTCCAAGAACTTGTGGACAAATGGCTCAGTGCACTGTTGAAAACCACGTTCCGATTTGTTCATGCCCACGAGGTTACTCTGGGGATCCATTCTTCCAGTGCAAAGAAATTGTTTATGAGCGTAAGTGTTATAATCTTGCTTTGAAAATAAAAGTAATTACTACAATAAAAGAAATCCAGTTATAGCCACTTATTTATATTTACAGCACCTGTCCCTAAAAACCCTTGCGAACCATCACCTTGTGGACCGAATAGTCAGTGTAGACAAGTCAATTTACAAGCTGTTTGCTCCTGCCTACCAAATTACATAGGATCACCTCCATCGTGTAGACCACAATGCGTGGTAAACAGTGAATGCGATACTTCAAAAGCATGCATCAATCAAAAATGTGATGATCCCTGTCCAAACACATGTGGTCTGCGTGCGCATTGCTTGGTAAAGAATCACAATCCTATTTGCACGTGTCCAGCTGGCATGACTGGCGATCCATTCACACAATGTTACTGTAAGTAAATATAAAATCTAAGTAGCTATACAAATTAAATTGTATTATCTACTTGGTTTTCAGTTAATCAAACATCATAATATTATTTTACAGCAATTCCATCTACTACTGAAAGACCACCATCGTGTACTCCTTCACCTTGTGGCCCTCATTCTCGATGCCAACTCTTAGCTAGCGGGCCAGCATGTTCATGTTTGCCAGGATACGTGGGCTCGCCTCCTTCTTGTCGTCCTGAATGCACAATAAATTCTGAATGCCCAGCGTCTCTAGCATGTGTAAGACAAAAATGTGACGATCCTTGTCCTGGATCATGTGGCATTGATGCGAACTGTCATGTTCTAAATCATGTCGCAGTTTGTGTGTGTAACGAAGGTTTTACAGGCGATCCGTTTTCAAGATGTACTCAAATATTAGAAAGTACGTTTATTAAGTCATATACTTGTTGTTGTTATTTTATATTGTTACGAATCATTATTCATTATTTATTCTTTTTTTTCAGCACCTACAACACCTGTGCCGACGGATCCATGTAATCCTAATCCATGCGGCCCTAATGCTCAATGCGATAACGGTTTCTGTACTTGTTTACCAGAATATAGCGGTAATCCTTACGAATCTTGTAGGCCAGAGTGCACTGGAAGTCAAGAATGCCCAAGAGACAAAGCATGTTTTAGAAATAAATGTCGCGATCCATGTCCTGGTGTTTGTGGCCAAAATGCCAAATGTGACGTAATAAATCATATTCCCACTTGTTCTTGTAATGCAGAATATACCGGAAATCCATTTACGCATTGTCATCCTCTAGAACAAAAACTCTCGCCTCCACAAAATCCATGCCAACCGTCACCTTGCGGTCCCAATAGTGTATGTAGAACTACTGACAATACTGCAGTTTGTGCATGTATTGAGGGATTCCAAGGCTCACCACCCGCTTGCAGGCCAGAGTGTGTAGTTAGTTCAGAGTGTCCATCGACAAAAGCCTGTGTTAATCAAAAATGTATTAATCCTTGCATAAACGCCTGCGGTGTGTCAGCACGCTGTGAAGTAATTAATCACAGCCCTATTTGTAGCTGTAATACAGGACAAACTGGCGATCCATTCAAAAGTTGTTATGATATGGTAACGCCTTCAGAACCAGTCGATGCTTGTAATCCTTCGCCATGTGGTCCTAATTCTGTATGCCAGGAAAGGAATGAAAAAGCTAACTGCAGATGTGTGGATGACTACGTAGGCCAACCACCAAATTGTAGGCCAGAGTGTGTTATTAATCCAGACTGCCCTTCAAATCAAGCATGTATCAAAAACAAGTGCGTAGATCCATGTCCAGGTTCATGTGGCGTGAACGCAGAATGCATAGTTGTCAGTCATACAGTCTCTTGTAGTTGTAAAGAAAAGTACACCGGCAACCCATTCTTGCAATGCATCCCTCAAAACGGTAATTAATTGTGTTTTATTGATTTTACATAATAACATTGAATGAAGAAGAATAATTAATCAATAGGTACTAAAAATTTATAACTTATTTTTATTTTTAGATATTGAACCACCTGTATCGCCATGTGATCCATCTCCGTGTGGGGCAAATGCTTTATGCACGCAACGCGACGGCGCAGGTTCATGTACATGCTTAGAAGGATTTCAAGGCAACCCATACGACGGATGTCGTCCTGAATGTGTCTTAAGTTCCGATTGTTCTGCCGATAAAGCATGTATTAGAAACAAATGTGCTGATCCCTGTCCTGGAATTTGTGGAACAAATGCAGAATGTACCGTTATTAATCATGTTCCTTCATGCGCCTGCGTGAGAGGTTTCTCAGGAAATCCATTTGTACAATGCGTAAGAGAAAAACCACCAACAGAAATAAGACCCTGTCAACCATCACCATGTGGTCCAAATAGCATATGTAGAGAAAATGGAGGACTCGCGTCTTGTGAATGCCTTCCCGATTATAGAGGAGCCCCGCCTGATTGTCGTCCGGAATGTACAGTAAGCAATGAATGTCCTCCAGATCGCGCGTGCCACAGGTTAAGATGCGCTGATCCCTGCAGTGGAACATGTGGTATTGGAGCCCATTGTCAAGTCATTAATCATAGTCCTCTATGTAGCTGTCCAGCTGGTACAAGTGGTGATCCGTTTACAAGGTGTTTGGAAATACAAATTCAATATGAAGAACCCGACCGACCAATACAACCTTGCCAGCCCAATCCATGTGGGCCTTACAGTATATGTCGGGCAGTAAATAATAATCCGTCCTGTTCATGTATTGAAGGATATACCGGAGTTCCTCCAAATTGTCATCCGGAATGCTTGGTAAACACTGATTGCCCATCTCATCAGGCCTGTATAGCAGAAAAATGTCGAAATCCTTGTGAAGGATCATGTGGTTTTAGAGCAGAATGCAGAGTGCACGATCATATTCCAATCTGCAGCTGTCCTTCGGGTCTTTCAGGCGATCCGTTTATTCAATGTTTGGATGTACTGAGTATGTATTTCTAATAAATTATAAACGAGCGTAACTTTAAAATAATTACATAATTGTTCTTATACCCTATTCTGTTTTCACAGTAACACCTACACCGTCACCAGATCCATGTAATCCGTCACCATGTGGTAGTAATGCAATATGCGATGCCGGTTCTTGTTTGTGTGCTGCCGGTTACTTTGGAGACCCTTACGTTGGTTGTCGTTTAGAGTGTAGCACCAATGGAGAATGTTCTCCAGCTCGGGCTTGTCAAGGTGGAAAGTGCATTGATCCTTGTCCTGGAGCTTGTGGCACTGGTGCTACATGTTCAGTTAATAATCATATACCTTCATGCACTTGTCCTTCCGGAACGTCTGGAGATCCATTCTCATACTGCACAAGAATTAAAGATATCGGTAATTAATAAAAGCTATAGTTATTAATGTAGATATTTTTTATGATGTTGCATGAGATCTTCTAACTTTTATTAATCTATTCCAACAGATGTTCCGATTTCACCATGTTCTCCATCTCCATGTGGGCCATATAGTGAATGTACTGTTAGCGCGAATGGTGCAGCTGCTTGTTCCTGTCGCGCCGGTCATATTGGTTCTCCACCATCATGTCGCCCAGAATGTCTTGTGAGCTCAGAATGTAGGCTTCAATTAGCTTGCATCGATCGAAAATGTCGAGATCCATGTGAAGGTGCCTGCGGCCGAGGTGCAAGATGCCAAGTTATAGCACATTCACCAATATGCACATGTCATGATGGGTACACAGGCGATCCATTTACATTCTGTTACCCAAGGCCAGGTATATATTCGATTGACAAGTCAATAGAGAACCTACTTATATTCTAAATCACTTTAAATATGCTGAGTGAGTAATTTACACGCATGTTTCAGCACTCCCTCCTGAGCCTGTAGATCCATGTCTTCCATCACCTTGTGGGCCCAACTCGATTTGTGTAAAATCAGGAGAAACACCAGCATGCAGTTGTCAACCAGGATATAGAGGAGCTCCTCCAAATTGTAGACCAGAATGTACCATCAGTGCCGAATGCCCCGCCACATTAGCTTGCGTCTCACAAAGATGTACGGATCCATGTGTACAGGCATGCGGCCCTCGCGCTGTATGTTCTACTGTAGATCATCGTGCCACATGCGCATGTGAACCTGGTTTGGAAGGAGATCCATTCCAAGGTTGTTCCCAACCTCAAGGTAAAAATGCGTTTATACCTAATATTTTTTGCCTTTTATTGAACCCATTTGAAAATGACTATTAAGTGTTAAAAATGTGAAAATATTTTGGAAAACAAACTGAAAAAAGGATATTTGTGAAAATGCATGTAACCCCCCGCTTTGCAGCGTGATAATTCATGCTAAATTATGTGCTTACGTAAAAGAAAAATTTGAGTCACGCCTGACACGGTATACTAATTTATAAATGAAAGGTACTGTAAGGGTGCTATAACTTTATAGCGTAGTGGCGACCATGCCCGCCGCTTTGTTTAGAGGTCATAGTACTAGTGCAGTGCCATTTCATTAGCTTTAAACATAAGCCTTCGGATAAGGTCGGTGAAGTTATAAGGTAAATTTAATCAGTTAGATTTTGAAGTGCTTCCAGAAGGGTCGTAACAAACTTGAAATAACTATTCATGTGAAATTAATGCCTTTGCTTGAGACGAGCGGAGCACGCGAAGATAACCTAGCACTTACAGTAAGCTTGGGCCGTCCATCGTGGCGGAAGCTTTAGGACGGTGCGCTAAGAATAGTGACGCTGTCACCGGAATAAAGAGGTCACTAAACGTCGCCGAGCCCAGCAAGCTTCGACTAACGCTTCGGACCAAGTAAGTGCTTCTACGGTGTCTGAGTGCTTCAATAGGTAAGTTTTTTTATCTTAAAAAATATTTTCAGAACCACCAAAAACTGAGTATTTAAATCCATGCGAACCTTCGCCTTGTGGCGCGAATGCCGAGTGTAAAGTCCAAGGAAACGCTGGGTCTTGTACTTGTTTCCCCGATCATTTCGGAGATCCATATCAAGGTTGCAGACCAGAATGTCTGGCTGATTCGGATTGTCCACTTATGCTGGCTTGTAGTAGAAACAAATGCAAAGACCCATGTCCAGGAGTTTGTGGGTATAATGCTGATTGTTACGTAACAAATCATAAACCAGCATGCAATTGTAAGACTGGTTACACGGGTAATCCTGCATCTATGTGTTCTGTTATACCTGGTAAGTAGTTTAAACAATCAAGTACTTTTAGAAGAGGCATGTTTACTGCCCGGAAGATACGTATTAATAGACATGTTACCTATATTTCAGAAAAAGATGTTTCAATTTTTAATGTCTGCAATCCATCACCCTGCGGAATTAATGCAATTTGTAAAGAAATTAATGGTCAACCTGTATGTTCATGTTTATCAAATTACATGGGATCACCACCAAATTGCAGACCTGAATGTGTTATTAATTCGGAGTGCAGATCTGATAGAGCTTGTGTTAATCAAAAATGTATCAACCCTTGTCCCAAACCATGTGGTCTAAATACTGATTGCAAAGTCATCAATCATAAACCAGTATGTTCGTGCAAATCTGGGTACTCTGGAAATCCGTTTACTACGTGTATGATAGTTCTACGTAAGTAAATTTTGGTAACATAAGAACTCTGTTCCAACCCGCACTTGGCCAGCGTGGTGGATTACAGCCTAATCACTCTCTGTATGAGAGTAGGCTCGTGCCCCTCAGTGGGGACATATATGGGCTGTTAACAACAAGAACTCTGTTTTAAAATATTTTATGGTCAATTTTGTTTTTCAAGTGACTTTACTATCTGACTTTTTTTTAAATTTACCTTTCAGAAACTTCTCCAAGTGAGGCAATACCATCCGATCCTTGTTTACCGTCTCCATGTGGTCTTAATGCCGAATGTAGAAATAATAATGGATTACCAGCGTGTTCTTGTTTACCATCTTATGTCGGTTCACCTCCGTATTGCAAACCCGAATGTGTTGTTCACTCGGACTGTCCAAGTGATCGCGCATGTATATCAGAAAAGTGTAGAAACCCTTGTGAAGGTTCATGTGGTTTGTACGCTCAGTGTTTCGTAAATAATCACGTATCGGTTTGCTTATGTCCAGAAGGATTTACAGGAGACCCATTCAAACAATGCATACTAAAACCCGTAGAAGGTATGAATATTTTGTATATATTAATATACAAACGTATTACAAAAATAATTAATATTTAGTCTATATAATTTAATATTTTAATTCGTAGATGCGACTCCGAGCCCTCCTAGTGATCCATGTTTACCAAGTCCTTGCGGACCGAATACTTTATGTAGAAACGGTGTATGCTCATGTCGCGAAGGATATCATGGGGACCCCATGTTGGGATGTCGACCGGAATGCGTATATAACACCGATTGTCCGCTTGATAAAGGCTGTTACCGCAATAAATGTGTGAACCCCTGCATTAACACTTGCGGAGTGAATGCTATTTGCGATGTAATTAATCATATTCCAATGTGCACATGCCCAAAGGGTATGAGCGGCAATGCATTCGTGGAATGCCGTCAATCAACAGGTTCTTATTTTTATAGTTGGCATAGTCCTTTATTTGACTTTGACGTAATTAGTAAACTATTTTTAAATCTAATAATACATATTTTTCTAGCTATCATTACTAATCCATGCAGTCCGTCACCTTGTGGACCTAACAGCCAATGTCGTCAGTCAAATGGACAAGCCGTTTGTTCTTGTGTTCCTGGTTTTCGTGGTAGCCCGCCAACGTGTCGCCCTGAATGTGTAGTTAGTCTTGAATGCTCTCTTATGGAAGCGTGCAACAACCAAAAATGTGTAAATCCATGCATCGGAGCATGTGGAATTGCCGCTATATGTGAAGTCATCAACCATAATCCCATATGTACATGTCCATCGTCATTTACTGGTGACCCTTTCATTCAATGTACAGTCATAGGTGAGTAAACAAAAAATAATCCTTACTAATTCAATGCACTTTCTAATTATTAAATTACAATTATTTTTTTTATTGTTAAAACATAATATCGGTTTCGTATTTTAGTTGCATTGGAGCCGCAAGTTAATCCATGTGAACCATCTCCTTGTGGCCCGCACTCTGTGTGTAAAATCACCGGCAGCAGCCCATTATGTGCCTGTTTACCAAACTATAGAGGAACTGCACCAAATTGCCGCCCTGAATGCATCAGTAACAGTGAATGCGATTACAACAAAGCTTGTGTTAATAATAAATGTGCTGATCCATGTATAGGAACGTGTGGATCTAACGCAGAATGTAGAGTGGTTAGCCATGCCCCTATGTGTGTATGCCAAGTTGGATACACAGGAGATCCGTTCTCTTTCTGTACTCTCCAACCTGTGATGGAAGCACAAGAAATCCTAACTCCTTGTAGTCCTAGCCCCTGTGGATCAAATGCTATATGCAGGGAACAAAATGGAGTAGGGTCTTGTCAGTGCCTAGAGGGTTATGCTGGCAATCCATATGAGGGATGTCGTCCAGAATGTGTTGTTAACTCTGACTGCCCACTTAATAAAGCTTGTTCTAGAATGAAGTGCGTTGATCCTTGTCCCGGTACATGCGGATCAAATGCATTATGTCAAGTTAATAACCATGTACCTACGTGTATATGTCAATTGGGATACACTGGCAATCCTTTCAGTTACTGTACTGTTATGCAAGAACGTAAGTATTTGTTAAATTTTTCATTGTACATACATACTTTACTAAACTCCTTTCGTTATTAATATCTACATAAACGCCGTACTATAATCTCACTCATGTGCTATAAGTATGGAAATTACATATACCTCTATAATTGTTATATGAGTAATTTAATTGTGTAGTATCTCGTAAAATTGTCCGTCAATATACTCTTCTCAAATGACTCAAACTGCAATATAAAACAATAAAATACCTCACTTTACGTTTATCACTTTATAATAATTTTGTAATAAGTACGTTTGTTTTGATTTTCAGCGATCATTGTGGAAAGTGATCCTTGTAGTCCATCACCATGCGGCCCCAATAGTCAATGCAAACAAGTAAATAGCCAACCTATATGTTCATGTTTACCTAAATTTGTTGGGTCCCCACCAAATTGCCGACCTGAATGTGTTGTGAGTTCAGAATGTTCGCCGAGCCTAGCATGTCTGAATCAAAAATGTGTTAACCCATGCATTGGCACTTGCGGAGAGAATGCAAATTGTAATGTTATAAACCATAGCCCTATTTGCGTATGCAAGCAGGGTTTGACTGGAAATCCTTTTACAAGATGTTATCCCATCAAAGGTGAGTACCCACATTTTTATATCATTCAATATCATTATTAGATTACCTACGAAGCGTTAAATGAATATTGTTTTGAGTTTGTGACAATCATGCTCGTCTTTTACGTTTATATTTTTATTTTACTAACTATAAACAACATATTACAGTTACGCAGCCTCCACAAAATACACTTTTACGAGATCCGTGCTCACCGTCGCCTTGTGGAATGTTCGCGGATTGTAGAAATGTGGGCGGTTCGCCATCTTGTGCTTGTCAAGTGGGATACATCGGTAGTCCACCTAATTGTAGACCAGAATGCACAATTAATTCTGAATGTCCCAGCAATGAAGCATGCATTAACGAAAAATGTCGTGATCCATGCCCTGGTGCTTGCGGTTTGCAAGCACTTTGTACTGTATTCAATCACGTAGCTCAGTGCAGTTGTGTGGAACGTTATACTGGAGATCCCTTCACTCGATGCATTCCAGTTCTTCAAGACGATGGTCAGTATTTTTTGTTTATGACTTTAATTAAGAACCTCTATATATCAGCACCCTAAATCCATACCTACATAATCCTTTTATATTTTAGACAAACCTGAAGAATCCGATCCTTGCAATCCATCGCCATGTGGAGCTAATGCAAATTGTAATAATGGTTTATGTACTTGCTTACCTGAATATCACGGGGATCCTTATACTGGATGTCGGCCAGAGTGTTTAACAAGTACTGACTGTCCACAAAACAAAGCTTGTTTAAGAAATAAATGTGTTGATCCATGTGAGCAAACTTGCGGTAGAGAAGCCATTTGCAATGTTTTCAATCACGTACCGATGTGTACGTGTAGACAAGGTTTTTCCGGAAATGCTTTTCTTGAATGCAGACCAATAATTAGTGAAAACATAAATCCATGTAATCCATCGCCGTGCGGGCCAAATAGTCAATGTAGACAAGTCAATGGTCAAGCTATTTGCTCTTGTTTACCTGGTTATAATGGTGCTCCTCCAACGTGTAGACCAGAGTGTGTATCAAGTGCTGAATGTTCTCTGAATAAAGCATGCTCCAATCAACGGTGTGTTGATCCCTGTATAGGCAACTGTGGCAGTGGTGCCAAATGCCAGGTTATAAATCATAATCCGATATGCTCCTGTCCACCTTCTTATACTGGAGATCCATTTAGCAGATGCTACATAGAAGGTAATGTATTATAGATTTTCATATTTTTTTATCTAAGTATCTTTTTAAATATTTTTTTCTATCTGTTATTACATTTCTTACACGAAGCTTTAGTTATTATAATCTACATAATTTGATTTTCAGATGTTCAACCGCCACCATACGTTAATCCATGTGAACCATCGCCTTGTGGGCCTAACTCTTTATGTAAAGAAATAGGAGGTTCGCCATCATGCGCTTGCTTAGAAAACTTTAGGGGCAGCCCTCCCAACTGTAGGCCAGAGTGTATAGCCAATTCAGAATGTCCAAATGAATTAGCGTGCATAAATAATTTATGCAAAGATCCTTGCGTTGGATTATGTGGTTTAGAAGCAGAATGTAGAGTTGTCAGTCATACGCCACAATGTTTGTGTCCACCTGGTTATACGGGAGATGGTTTCAGGAGATGCGTGATTATGGATGTTCCAATCAATCCTTGTTCACCTTCGCCGTGTGGTCCCAATGCAATATGTAAAGAGCAGAGAGGAGCTGGATCATGTGTTTGCGTGCCAGATTATATTGGCAATCCGTATGAGGGATGTCGCCCAGAATGTTCTGTGAATTCTGATTGCGCTACTAACTTAGCCTGCATACAAAACAAATGTGAAAATCCCTGCAAAAATATATGTGGCCGCAATGCTGCATGTGTAGTTGTTAATCATGCTCCAAGATGCGAGTGTTTACCTGGATTAACTGGAAGTCCATATCAAAATTGTTATGAAGAGCTTCAAGGTCAGTTTTATAGCATGTAAATATGTAATAAATTTTAGATGATAATTTAAAAGACTTGTCCGTAAAAATGTACCTACTGTCGTGCTACCTCTGCAATGAATACTGTTGTACCTACTCCCAAATTTAGATTTTTGTTAGCAATATCAAGAACAACTGTTCAACGTCTTCTGTTAGTTCAAAGACCTAATTAAAATTAAAAATATATAAATAAGTATACTATTTTATTTATTGTTAATCCAATAAAAATTTCAGAGATGCCGCAAAAGGATCCATGTTCACCTTCACCATGTGGGCCAAACAGTATTTGCAAAGTATCAAATAACCAAGCAGTGTGTACATGTCAACCAGAATTCATAGGCACCCCGCCAGCATGTAGACCAGAGTGTCTAGTTAGTAGTGAATGTGATCAACAACGTGCTTGCATAAGACAAAAATGTAAAAACCCATGTGCAGGAGTTTGTGGATTGAACTCTGAATGTAAAGTAATTAATCACAGCCCAATTTGTTCATGTCGACCCCAATATACTGGTGACCCATTCAGCAGATGCTATAATGTACCAGGTAATATTTACGAAAACTTAACAACAAATTAAAACCTTTAAATTCACTCAATATCAAAGCATGATGTATTCATCATCAGCCCTTTAAACGTCCCCACGTACAGGGGCACGAGCCTACTCTCATGCGAGAGTGGATAGGCCGTTATCAACCATGCTGGCCCAATGCCATTCGAATTTCTTCTCTAGTGTGTGCAGGTTTCCTTACGATGTCTTCCTACACTGTATAATGGAATATTCAATCCTTTCATGATTGCGCATGATGTGATTACGTATTAATTAATAGTCATGTATTTCGATATTGCAGTTGCAGATATTGTAGCTATACCTACAAATCCATGCGTGCCTTCTCCATGTGGTCCTTTCTCACAGTGTAGAGAAATTAATGGATCACCTTCATGCTCGTGTTTACCGCAGTACACTGGTTATCCGCCTAACTGTCGCCCTGAATGCACAATTAATACTGATTGCCCTAGTGATAAAGCGTGCATCAACGAGAAATGTCTTGACCCATGTCCTGGTTCATGTGGTATCAATGCTCAATGCAGAGTTCAAGCACATTTAGCTATCTGCACCTGTCTTGATGGATATGAGGGCGACTCATTCAATAGTTGTTCATTGAAACCACAAATAGGTAAGTACAATTACCTTAATAATATAGATCAATCAACATTTTTTTATTAGTTGAATACATACGAACTAATCAACTTTTCTTAAATTTTAGAACCAACGCCATCAAATCTTTGTAATCCTTCACCATGTGGACCAAACGCTATTTGTGATAAAGGTGTTTGCACATGTTTACCAGAATATAATGGTGATCCTTATTTCGAATGTCGTCCAGAGTGTACAATCAGCTCCGATTGTCCATTAGACAAAACGTGTGTACGCAACCGGTGTGTAAATCCATGCACAAATACTTGTGGAACGAATGCGAATTGTGAAGTTATCACGCATATGGCTGTTTGTACATGTCCTGCAAGAACCACGGGCAACGCATTTATTCAATGCTCCCCCATCAAAGGTAAGTTTATTCTATTATGAAAACATTTTGGTATCTTATTTAAATAATCATTGGGTCAATAATTAATTTCAACTTTTATAATACCTACAGAAAGCGTACCCGGAAATCCATGTCTACCTAGTCCATGTGGACCAAACAGTCAATGTAGAGAGTATAATAATCAAGCCGTATGCTCATGTCAATTGGGTTATCGCGGTGCTCCACCCGCCTGTCGCCCAGAATGTGTTTCAAGTGCAGATTGTCCACTAAATCAAGCGTGCAGTAACCTTAAATGCATAAATCCTTGTCAAGGAGCATGTGGCGTAGCATCCAAATGCCAAGTAATTAACCACAACCCTATATGTAGCTGTTCCCCTGGCTTAACCGGAGATCCGTTTACAAGATGCTTTGCCATGCGTAAGTATTAAACGTTCATGCGCTATCAACATTGTGCTAGAAATTATTTCAGTAGTCTGTCTATAATGACAATACTAAAATCTTTTATTGAATATGTTTTAATAATAAATAAACAAATTCACAGCTATTGAAACGCCACCGTCACCAATAAACCCGTGTCAACCTTCTCCTTGTGGGCCCAATTCTATCTGCCAGCAAACCGATGGCTTAATTCCATCATGTCAGTGTATGCCTGAATTTATTGGATCACCACCAAACTGTCGTCCAGAGTGTATAGCAAACAGTGAATGTGAACCACAAATGGCTTGTATAAATAGAAAATGTCAAAATCCATGTACTAGAGCATGTGGTATAAATGCGGAATGTAGAGTTGTCAGTCATACGCCAATTTGCATTTGTCCGGAAGGTTTCGTTGGCGATGCATCAGTTCAGTGCAGCATTAAAAACATTATCATAAACGAGGCACTATCACCATGTAGTCCATCGCCTTGTGGATCTAACGCTGAATGTAGAGAGCAATCTGGCGCAGGATCTTGCGTATGCATAAAGGGATATTTTGGAAACCCTTACGAAAGTTGCCAACCTGAGTGCTTGGTTAACTCCGACTGTCCTAGTAACAAGGCCTGTACAAGAAACAAATGCAATGATCCTTGTCCAGGAACATGTGGTGCTAACGCAGATTGCCAAGTTGTCAATCATTCTCCGTTATGTACTTGCCGATATGGATACACAGGAGATCCATTCCGCCAATGCATAATTAAACGTAAGTTTTTTATTATGAATTACATTGCAGATGTTGCGCTTAACTGATATTGCTAGTTTATTTGATAAAGTTCTTTCTTTGTGGAATAAATTAAGTATTTGTTTTAAATCATATAAATTTCAGAACAAGAAGACGTTTCTTCAAATCCATGTGAACCATCTCCGTGTGGCCCGAATAGTCAATGTCGTATTTCCAACGGACAAAGTGTGTGTTCATGTTTGCCAGAGTATCAAGGATCACCTCCAAATTGTAGACCCGAGTGTGTAGTGAGCTCAGAATGCCCTACTGATAAAACTTGTAAAGATCAAAAGTGTATTTCACCATGTCCAGGTCCTTGCGGTCAAAATTCTGACTGTAGAGTAATCAATCATAGTCCTATTTGTTCCTGTAAAAATCAATACACTGGAGACCCATTCACTAGATGTTATGTAGTCATTCGTAAGTATAGATCATTTTGCGAAATTTTTATTTGTAAAAAAAAACAAATGTAGACAAAACTATATTTTTAGCGCCAGCATTGCCAGCACCTGAAAGAAATCCTTGCGTGCCATCGCCCTGTGGAGCAAATGCAGAATGCCGCAATTTTAAAGGAACACCATCTTGCTCATGCTTACCTAACTTTGAAGGAAGCCCACCAAACTGCAGGCCTGAATGTGCAATAAATGAGGATTGCCCGAGCAATCTTGCATGTATAAATCAAAAATGTAGAGATCCTTGTCCTGGATCCTGTGGAATAAATGCAAACTGTCAAGTAATAAAACATGTAGCCGTCTGTTCCTGTATTGAAGACTTCACAGGAAATGCTTTTACTCAATGTAATCCAAACCCACCAAAAGGTAATGTACCAATCTTGTTATACTATAACTTCTTGTTGTTATCTGCTGTTACTTTGTTTAATCTAACAAGATTCAAAATATCAAAATATTCTGAACGTATAACAATACGTTCAGAATATTTTGATTTATTTAATTTATTCGTTCAACAGAGCAAGACGATCCCTGCAACCCCTCTCCTTGTGGGGCAAATGCAGAATGTTTTAAGGGACAATGTACATGTTTACCAGAGTTCATTGGAGATCCCTATACCTCATGTCGGCCAGAATGTACACAAAGTTCAGATTGTGATCGTAGTAAAGCCTGCATTTCCAACAAATGCAAGGATCCTTGTCCTGGTACATGTGCTTTGACAGCAGTTTGCAACGTAATAAATCACATCCCAATGTGTAGTTGCTCCGAGCGGATGACCGGCAATGCATTCGTCGAGTGTCGTCCTATTTTAGGTAAATCAGGCTGTTTTTAATATTTAATAAAGCACCTGTTAAAAATCTGTTAAGCCTTATGTTAAAAAAAAACTTATGTATTATATTACAGAAGCCGTTGTCACAAATCCTTGTCAACCTACACCTTGTGGACCTAATAGCCAATGTAGAGAGATCAATGGCCAAGCTATCTGTTCATGCGCTCCAAATTACGTAGGAGCACCACCCGCTTGTCGCCCCGAATGCACAATTAGCGCGGAATGTCCATTAAATCAAGCCTGTAGTAACCAACGATGTATAAATCCGTGTGTTGGATCTTGTGGTATAAATGCTGAATGTAAAGTAGTTAACCATAATCCAATTTGCACTTGCCCCCAAACATTTTCAGGGGATCCATTTTCGAGATGTTATAAACTACGTAAGTTACTGAACTCTTATAATAAAATTAGACTAACTAATATCTTCATTCAAAATTGAATTGTAAAAATATTTTTTACTTGTTCTAGCGGATCGATCACCTGAACCCGTAAATCCATGTACACCTTCACCCTGTGGACCAAACTCTATATGTAAAAATATTAATGACGTGCCATCATGTACATGCGTACAAGGCTTCCATGGCCAACCACCTTATTGTCGACCAGAATGCAGTAGTAATGAAGAATGTATTCAAAATCTTGCATGTATTAATATGAAGTGTCAAAATCCCTGCGAGGGAGCATGCGGACAACGTGCTGAATGTGCAGTAGTTAGCCATTCACCTGTATGTACATGTCCATATGGATTCACTGGAGATCCATTTACAGGATGTACGCAAGCTCCTTTACAACTTGAGCCTTCTACAACAGCTTGTTCTCCGTCACCATGTGGTCCAAATGCAATATGCAAGGAAAGATATAATGCGGGATCATGTTCGTGCATTGAAGGATATATTGGAAATCCATATGAAGGCTGTCGACCAGAATGTGTTGTCAATACGGACTGTCGATCTAACAGAGCTTGTGTTCGTAATAAGTGCGCGGATTCTTGTCCAGGCAGTTGTGGAGCTAATAGTGAATGCCAAATGGTCAATCACAGTCCTCTTTGTACATGTATTACCGGTTATACCGGAGATCCATTTAGATATTGCGTTTATCAGGGTAAGGAGCGAAAAATTTGAAATGAGCTTTGTCATTAGCTTCTTTATAAACCGAATGCGGTTTTGTAAATAAACTTTTTTTTGTTTTAGCACCTCCAGCACAGCCAACAATCCAAAATGATGTTTGTTATCCGTCACCGTGTGGTCCAAACAGTCAATGCAAGAATATAAATGGTCAAGCTGTTTGTTCTTGTCTCATTGAATATGTTGGTACGCCACCAAACTGTAGGCCAGAATGCATAGTAAGCTCGGAATGCCCCCAAGATAAGGCTTGCTTGCAGAATAAATGCGTTAATCCGTGCCCGAGACCATGTGGAAATAACGCTAATTGTAAAGTGATCAATCACAGCCCAATATGTTCATGTAAAAATCAGCACACAGGAGATCCTTTCACTCAGTGCACATTAGTTCAATGTGAGTTTTTTTTCTTTTTTTGCTTATTTTTTATAGGAACAACATGGATCTACAAGTAAATTAGACATAAGACTTGGATTCGATTTCATTCGATCGTATTGGAAATTAAAGGAGTTGGGACTTTTAAAACACAAATATGTTAATTTGTTTTGAAGCATCTGCATTAAACACTGTGCTGAAATAAAAAATCATTAATGATTAACCTATTCCAGATGAACCACCATCGGAAATATTGAATCCATGTTTACCATCGCCATGTGGTCCAAATGCAGAATGCAGAGAACTTTACAATAACCCTTCGTGTACATGTCTGCCGAACTTCATAGGAAGTCCACCAAATTGTAGACCAGAGTGTTCTATTCATTCAGATTGCTCAAGTGATATGGCGTGTATCAATTCTAAATGCCGAGACCCGTGTCCAGGGTCTTGTGGATTAGCAGCAACGTGCAATGTACTGAATCATATACCTATATGCACTTGTATTGAAGGATATATTGGAGATCCTTTTACTAGTTGCAGACCCAAACCATTAGAAGGTATTGTTTGTATGTTAAAAATATTTTTAATCAATTCATTTGAAACATTTTGTCATGCTAAAATTTAATTTTAATTTGCAGTGGAACCTAGTATAATGGCTGCATGTACAAATATTCATTGCGGATCTAATGCTGAATGTGTCAATGGTCAATGTCAATGCTTACCCGAATTTCATGGTGACCCCTATTTCAACTGTCGACCAGAATGTGTATATAGTACTGACTGTGAATCAAATAAAGCATGTGTCCAAAGAAAGTGTGTCGATCCATGCATCGGTACTTGTGGTCAAAATGCTATCTGTCAAGTTGTTAATCATATTCCGATGTGCAGTTGCAATAATGGTTTCACTGGAAACGCATTTATCATGTGTAATCCCGTACGAGGTATGTATCGTATTACTTTTTACTATCAAAATGATGTACTACAAACACCAATCCTAATAATCTGTTCTGTTTCTTCTAGCCCCAATAGCAGAAAGACCATGTAGCAGCGCTATATGTGGCCCAAATAGCCAATGTCGAGAAATTAATAATCAAGCCGTTTGTTCATGCTTGCCTACCTATCTTGGCACACCACCAGCTTGCAGACCCGAATGCGTCGTTAATGCTGAATGTCCACAAAATCAGGCTTGTATGCAACAGAAATGTGTAAACCCTTGTTTGGGAGTCTGTGGTGTAAGAGCAACATGTGAAGTTATTAACCACAATCCAATCTGTGCTTGTCCAACCGCTTTTTCCGGGGATCCATTTGTAGCATGTACTTTTATGGCATGTAAGTACATAATATTTAATCCTATATGATTTAACAAAATTCCCAGGAATTTGGTAATTTAATTCATTGTCAACTTACAGATGCCCCTCCAGTGGAAGTAAATCCTTGTACACCGTCACCATGTGGGCCGAACTCAATTTGCAGAGAAAATAATGGAAGCCCATCGTGTAGCTGTAAGCCAGAATATAAGGGACAGCCGCCATATTGTAAGCCAGAATGTATAAGTAATAGTGAATGCCCCACCCAACTGGCTTGTGTAAATCAAAAGTGCCAAGACCCATGTATTAAGGCTTGTGGTGGTAACGCAGAATGTCATGTAGTTAGCCATTCAGCAATGTGCATTTGTCCTCAAGGATATGTAGGCGACCCATTCTCACAGTGTATTTTACAACCCCCTACTGAAATATTAACTCCTTGTTCACCTTCACCTTGTGGACCTAATGCTATGTGCAAAGAACAAAACCGAGTCGGATCATGCACATGCAGTGAAGGCTACTTCGGCAACCCGTATGAAGGTTGCCGTCCAGAATGTGTTACGCATTCGGACTGTTCTGGTAATAAGGCATGTATTGGAAACAAATGTCAAGACCCGTGCCCGGGGACCTGCGGAATAAACGCTGAATGTACTGCAGTTAATCACTCTCCGGTTTGTAATTGTATCCCTGGTTATAGTGGTGATCCATACCGTCGTTGCAATTTCGTATCATGTAAGTATTCAATAAACTAAATAAGTCATGCAAAACAACTATAACAACATTACGTGTCTCATTTTTTATTTTCAGTACAAGACTCGACCCCTATTAATGTTTGTCATCCCAATCCATGTGGCCCTAATAGCCAATGTCGTGAGGTTAACAATCAGCCAGTCTGCAGTTGCCTTCCTAATTATATAGGTCAACCACCATCTTGCAAACCTGAATGCTTGTTAAATTCAGACTGTGTATTAGAAAAAGCCTGTAAAAATCAAAAATGTTCAAATCCTTGTCCTGGCCCTTGTGGTGAAAGAGCGGAATGCCGAGTATTCAATCACAATCCAATATGTAGTTGTATGACAGGATTTACTGGAGATCCCTTTACCAGATGCTATACAAAACCAGGTACATACCTACATTATTGTTATTAAATATTAGATATGCTTCTTTACAATTTAAAACAGATTTATTTATTAGTATTTTTACTTTTGTTTCAGCCATACTACCTCTCCTTGAAGAACCAAGAGATCCATGTGTACCTTCACCTTGCGGTCCAAACTCAATTTGTCGCAATGTAGGCGGACAAGCTTCTTGTTCATGCATTCAAGGTTATTTTGGTGGACCACCAAACTGTAGACCTGAATGTGTTACAAATCAGGAGTGTATTAGTTCATTGTCTTGTATAAATGAGAAATGCAAAGATCCATGTCCTGGGTCTTGTGGTCAAAATGCACGCTGTGTTGTTATCAATCATGTTGCTATATGTACCTGTCTCGACGGATTTAAGGGTGATCCATTCACACAATGTATTACGCAGCCTTTAGAAGGTAAGACATAAAATATTTTATACGTTTATACTATTTCTACCCCCACGCCATTTATTTTTCAAAAAGCAAAAATTACGAGTGCCTACATTTCTAAAAGTACTTAGACTTGAGATCTTTGATTAGGGTAACAACATTAACTACTTGTGTCGGACTATTTTCCTTTAAAGTCAAATATTTAATTTATATACCTATTTATTTTTCAGAACCTACTCCTTTAGATTTATGTAATCCATCACCTTGTGGCGCTAACACTATATGTGAAAATGGAGATTGTAGATGTTTGTCAGAATATCACGGTGATCCATACGTAGGCTGCCGACCAGAATGTATAGTTAGCACAGATTGTCAACGAGATCAATTATGTGTAAATAAAAAATGTGTAAATCCATGTCCGGATACCTGCGGCCGTAATGCTATTTGCGAAGTTATTAATCATGTACCTATGTGCAGCTGCCCCGCTGGGTATACCGGCAATTCTTTCGTGGCATGTAACATATTACAAGGTAGGTTGAAAGCAGTTTACTTACTATGCAAAAACTGCTTACATTTTAAATTAAATGTGTTTTTGTTTTTTCAGCATCTATACCATCAAATCCATGTAATCCAAGTCCTTGTGGTCCTAATAGTCAATGTAGAGAAATAAACAGTGTGGCAGTATGTTCTTGCATACAAGGTTACACTGGAAATCCACCAACATGCAGGCCTGAGTGTACCACAAGTGCCGAATGCCAATTAAACAAAGCTTGCAATAATTATAAATGCGTAAATCCATGCACTGGGGCTTGTGGCGTAGGTGCTTTGTGTGAAGTAATAAACCACAACCCAATATGTTCTTGCCCCAATGGCTTTACTGGAGACCCATTCAATAGATGCCTTCCGAAGCGTAAGTAACATAATATTATGTAATTAGAGGTATTTACATTTTCATGAAGCTAATCTGACTGCTACTTATATTTTTTTTATATAGCACTGGAGCTACCAGCGCAGATAAATCCTTGCACACCATCACCATGCGGACCTAACTCGTTGTGTCAGAACATCAATGACTCGCCTTCATGTACTTGCATGCCACAGTTTATAGGAGTACCACCAAATTGTCGCCCAGAATGTACATCTAACAGCGAATGCCCTAATAACATGGCATGTATAAATAGCAAATGTGGAGACCCATGTATTGGCGCTTGTGGTTCGCTTGCCGAATGTCGTGTAGTCAGTCATACACCTAATTGTGTATGCCCACCAGAATATACTGGAGATCCATTTATTTCATGCAAGTTCCAACAAAATATTCTTGCAACAGAACGACCGACTCCATGCACTCCATCACCATGTGGAAGTAACGCAATTTGTACAGAACGCAATAAAGCTGGATCTTGTGCATGTTCTCCTGGTTATTTCGGAAACCCCTATGAAGGATGTCGGCCTGAATGTTCAGTAAATACCGATTGTCCTTCCAACAGAATATGTCAACAGAACAAATGCAAAGATCCATGCCCAGGTACTTGTGCTGATAACGCACAGTGTCAGACTGTTAACCATGCACCAATATGCACATGCATTCAGGGATATACAGGAAATCCGTTCACATATTGCACCATAATTCAACGTAAGTATTTATGATATAAAATACAAATATATATCATTTAAATGCATACCTTGTCATAACGTTTTCCATTTATTGCAGAAACGGAAGTGCAATCAAACCCCTGTTCCCCGTCACCATGTGGCCCGAACAGCATTTGTAAAGTAATCAATGATCAAGCCGTGTGTAGTTGTTCACCAGGCTTCCGCAATTCTCCACCAAATTGTAGGCCAGAGTGCATCATCAGCGCTGAGTGTCCGACTAACAAAGCATGTTTGGCCCAGAAATGTAGTGATCCATGCATAGGCCAATGTGGACAAAATGCACAATGTCACGTCGTAAATCATAGTCCAATTTGTTCGTGTCTGGAAAGATATACAGGAGATCCATTCACTAGATGTTATTTAATGATTGCTCCTGTGGAAAATGAACCGCAGAAAAATCCTTGTTTACCATCACCATGTGGGCCATTTAGTGAATGCAGAGATATCGGTGGTATTCCTTCTTGCACATGTTTACCGAACTACATAGGTTCACCACCAGGCTGTCGTCCAGAATGCACAATTAATACTGATTGCTCCAGCAATATGGCTTGCTTAAATCAAAAATGCAAAGATCCATGTCCTGGTTCTTGCGGCATAAATGCCCAATGCACGGTCAGAAATCACATGCCTATTTGTACATGTTTCGAGAACTACATCGGCGACGCTTTTACTGAATGTAAATTGCAAGGTAATTTTTAATTTCATGCATATAATGTATTTATTTAACATATGTTATATTAGTTCCTTAAATCATAAGTAATATTTCATTACAGAAGTACAGCAAGCTGAAATTGATCCCTGCAATCCATCACCTTGTGGACCAAATGCCATTTGTAATAATGGGGAATGTTCGTGCCTTCCTGAATTCCAAGGAGATCCTTACTTCCAGTGTAGACCTGAATGTGTTTTGAGTTCCGACTGTCCACAAAACAAAGCTTGTTATCGTAACAAATGTGTTAATCCATGCCGAAGCGATGTTTGCGCTTCAAACGGGATTTGTGAAGTAATCAATCATGTCCCGATGTGCAGGTGCCCAGAACGCATGACAGGAAATGCTTTTGTACAGTGTTCTGTTTTAGAAAGTAAGTATTTTTAATGAAAATAATTTTGAAATATATGTACAAAATGTCGCTTAAGCTCTAACTCATACTGCTACTACATCCTGTATTAAAACAAACTATTTTGTACTTGCAGTTGAAAGACCACAGCCATGTCAACCTAGTCCTTGTGGACCCAATAGTCAATGCCGAGACGTTAATGGTCAAGCTGTCTGCACGTGTCTTCCGGGATTCATCGGTAGTGCACCGTCTTGCAGACCTGAGTGTTTAGTAAGCAGTGATTGCCTTCCCAATGAAGCTTGTAGTAACAGAAAATGTATTAATCCTTGCCAAGGAGCATGTGGAGTCGGAGCTAAGTGTCAAATTATAAATCATAATCCAATTTGTACATGTCCACTATCATATACTGGCAACCCGTTTGTAAGATGCTCACTACAGGAATTTATCCCTGAACCAGTAAATCCATGTTTACCCTCACCATGTGGACCAAACTCAATTTGCAAGGAAAAATCTGGAGCACCAGCGTGTTCGTGTTTAATTGGATATGTCGGCTCTCCTCCGTATTGTAAACCAGAATGCATTAGTAACTCTGAATGTTCTACTCATCGCGCGTGCATAAACGAAAAATGTGTAGATCCTTGTATTAACGCATGTGGACTGAACGCAGAATGTTATGTAATAAGCCACTCTCCGTCATGTACATGCATAGCAGATTACACGGGCAATCCATTCATTGAGTGTCATCGTATTGAATTAAATCAAGATTTTACTACACCGTGTCAACCATCACCTTGTGGTGCAAATGCTATATGTGAAGAATTTAATGGTGCTGGGTCTTGCAAATGTTTACCTGAATTTCAAGGCAATCCCTATGACGGTTGCAGACCAGAATGTTTAATCAACACGGATTGCCCGTCAAATAGAGCATGTCTCAATAACAAATGTCAGGATCCATGCCCTGGAGCATGTGCGCCCAATGCTAATTGTCAAGTAGTGAATCATGCGCCTTCTTGTTCATGTGATCAGGGTTACACAGGAGATCCTTTCCGATACTGCAGCTTGCAGCGTAAGTTAGCGTTGCTTCTATTCAAATATGTTTTATTGTAGATTATAATTTATATCAAATCATGTTATGGTTTGTTTATTTGTAGCTCTTGCGGAAACGCCGATTAACGTCTGCCAACCTTCACCTTGTGGTCCAAACAGTCGTTGCCAAGAAGTAAACGGACAAGCTGTATGCTCTTGTAAATCAAATTACATCGGATCACCACCAGGCTGTCACCCAGAGTGTGTCGTAAGCACTGAATGTCAAAGAGATAAAGCGTGTATAAATCAAAAATGTGAAAATCCATGTATTAATACATGTGGCTTAAACTCAGAATGTAGAGTAATTAATCATAGTCCAATATGTCAATGCAAAGCTCGTTACACTGGGGATCCATTTACTAGATGCAATCCCTTACCACGTAAGTTTTTTTTTTTGGTTTCGTAAAACACGTGGTTTTTAAATATTATTTAGGTACCTACTTTTTACGTTCATATCAATTTTTAGCGCCGGTCGCAAATGCTGAATTGGAACCATACAGGAATCCTTGTGTACCATCACCATGCGGACCTAATTCTATTTGTCAAGAAATTGGGAACATACCATCATGCACTTGTATGCCAAATTACAACGGAAGTCCACCTAACTGCAAACCTGAGTGCACAATAAACTCTGAATGTTCCTCGTCTCAAGCATGTATACAGCAAAAATGCCGTGACCCATGTCAGGGTTCTTGTGGTATAAATGCACTTTGCACAGTGTCGCACCATGTACCCATGTGTATGTGTCCGGAAGGTTACACTGGGGATGCTTTTAATGTTTGTAATCCAAAACCAACAGGTACGTGTGAATTTAGGAATTAAATACTCCAATTAAATTATATTTTAATCACCCTTAAATCATAATTTGGTTTTACAGTTGTGAGTTATAATAATTGTACTCTTTTCAGTTGATGATGTCGTAACCGATAAATGTAATCCGTCACCCTGCGGTCTGAATGCTGTTTGTAACGATGGTTCTTGTTCTTGTATAGAAGAATATCAAGGTGACCCATACATCGGTTGCCGTCCGGAATGCGTACTAAACTCGGACTGTTCACGAGATAGAGCTTGTGTGAAAAATAAATGCATTGATCCGTGCAGGAACACTTGTGGCTCTAATGCTATATGTGAAGTTATAAATCACATACCGATGTGTAGTTGTCCTCAGGGAATGACTGGCAACGCTTTTTACAATTGTGAACCAATTCGAGGTATGTTTTATAAATTCACGCATTGATAAATTTTTACTTTCTGATTAATAATACCTACTATATTTAAGTCTCCTGTGTTATAAATTCATGTTTTTTTCCAGCTCCTGTGGTAACAAATCCATGTTTGCCATCGCCGTGTGGTCAAAACAGTCAATGTCGAGAAGTCAATGGCCAAGCTGTTTGCACATGTGTACCGGGGTATATAGGTAGTCCTCCTTCTTGCCGCCCAGAATGTGTCGTCAGTTCCGATTGCCCAGCAGACAAAGCTTGCAGTAATCAAAAATGTATTAATCCATGCGTCGGATCGTGTGGCGTTGATGCTAAGTGTAATGTGGTCAAGCATAACCCAATTTGCATATGTCCACCTTCATTTACTGGAGACCCATTCATAAGATGCGTCTTGTACAGTGAGTATCTTATTTATTTAGTATTTTTGAGCTTTTATTGAGCTTTTATTTCTTTGGTTTTTTGAGCTTTTATTTCTTTGGTTATTAAGTTTTTGAATTCTTTTTTCAACATAATTTTTTACAGGACATCCAATTGCTGACACGACGCCGTGTACACCATCACCATGTGGTCCTAACTCTATCTGCAAAGAAATATCAGGCACGCCCTCGTGTAGTTGTATGCCGAACTACTTTGGTTCTCCACCATATTGCAGACCCGAATGTACGAGCAACAGTGAATGTCCAACTAATCAAGCTTGTATCAACCAAAAATGTAAAGACCCATGTAACAATGCATGTGGAATAAATGCTCAATGTAAAACTATCAGCCACACACCCATGTGTTTCTGTGAAAGTGGATATACTGGTGATCCATTTAATAACTGCAATTTCATACAAGAAATTGTACCGGATAGAACTTCTCCGTGTCAGCCTTCGCCATGCGGTACAAACGCTATCTGCAAAGAACAAAATGGAGCAGGGTCTTGCACTTGTTTAGCAGATTACATTGGAAACCCATATGAAGGGTGTCGACCCGAATGTACTATTAATACCGACTGTGTGCCAAATAAAGCGTGCATTCGCAATAAGTGCCAAGACCCATGTCCCGGCAATTGTGGATATTTAGCTACTTGTATCGTGGTCAACCATTTACCAGTTTGCTCTTGCCTTTCTGGATACACTGGAGATCCTTATCAAAGATGCGATGTTCAAAATGGTTTGTATAATATTAATTTGAAAACCTAACACAAAATTTATACAGGTAATAGGGATCAAATTATGTACTTAATATATATTATATATATTTTTACAGAACCAATACAAGAAAACATCACAGCCTGTAATCCTAATCCCTGTGGACCAAACAGTATATGTAGACCAGTTAATGGACAAAGCGCATGTTCATGTATGCCAAATTATACGGGTTCTCCGCCTGGTTGTCGACCTGAATGTACAGTCAGTTCAGAATGTCCGATTGACAAATCCTGTATTAACCGTAAATGTTCAAATCCATGCCCTGGTCATTGCGGAAGTAATACAAATTGTAAAGTAATTAATCACAGTCCAATATGTTCCTGTATAACAGGATTTACAGGAGATCCATTCACCCGCTGTTATCCACAACGTAAGTTTGAGGTTGTATTGTTTAAACATTATCAGCGGGCTTCAACTGCTGTTAATGACCACTATTTTCGGCGCGTGTCATTTTACATTTTACAGCATTTCAAAGTGAAATTTTCTCTGTATTTACATTTAAAACGTTTTAGCGCCATCGTTACATATCCCGCAAATCAATCAAGAACCTTGTTTACCAAACCCATGTGGAAACAATGCCATATGTCGCAACATCAACAGCTACCCATCATGTAGTTGTTTGCCAAACTTTTTTGGTCTACCACCAAACTGCAAACCTGAATGTGCTATTAATCAAGATTGTCCATCAAATATGGCATGTATGAATATGAAATGCCGTGACCCATGTCCAGGAAGTTGCGGGATAAATGCCGTGTGCACTGTATTTGCTCATTCTCCAGCATGTACATGTCAACAGGGTTTCACAGGCGATCCATTTACAAACTGTGCTTTATTACCACCAGTTCAAGGTAATTAACTACATATATCGTACCTACTTTTATTACCTATCTTAATATAAAATATAACTTTACAATCTTAAATCATATAATAATACAATTTATTTTATGTTTTATTTAGATGAAACTCCAATTGATCCTTGTAATCCATCACCCTGTGGATTTAACGCTCAATGCAGGGACGGAATTTGTACATGTCTGATAGACTATCATGGCGACCCATATTTCGGATGTCAACCAGAATGTACTAATAATAATGACTGCCCTATGGATAAAACTTGCACTCGTAATAGATGTACAAACCCATGTCCTGGAATATGTGCATCAAATGCGCAATGCAATGTATACAATCATATTCCAATGTGTTCTTGCCCGGAAGGAACATCAGGCAATGCATTTTTGGAATGTCATACTGTTACAGGTGAATATTGTAATTTATTATGAAAATTTTTTTTTGATAAATAAGAATGCAATTCGACATGATTTCTGTTTTCATTTGCAGTTACCGTCGTTGAGCCATGCAACCCAAGTCCATGCGGCCCCAACAGTCAATGCAGATCTTTAAATAATCAGGCAATTTGTTCATGTCTACCAAACTTTATTGGAAGTCCACCATCTTGTCGACCAGAGTGTACTCTCAGCACGGAATGTCCACTAAATGAAGCCTGCAACAATCACAAATGTATCAATCCCTGCTTAGGAACTTGTGGTTATGGAGCAAAATGTGAAGTAATCAATCATAATCCTATTTGCTCATGTCCTCCACAATACACTGGCGATCCATTTTCACGCTGTACTGTTGTGGGTAAGTATCTATTCATTTTAATGAAATATTATCTACTTATCTACACTTTTCTGTGTTAGATTACTGACTTTTATTTTTGTATTTCAGAAGCCATTCCAGTATCACCAATAGATCCATGTACACCGTCACCTTGTGGACCGTATTCAATTTGTAAAGTAATTGGAGACGTTCCTTCATGCACTTGTGTCACTGGATACACCGGATCCCCACCTAACTGCCGACCAGAATGTATCAGTAACTCAGAATGTCCAAGTAATTTAGCGTGTGTTAACCAAAAATGTAGAGACCCTTGTCCAGGCAGTTGTGGGTACAATGCAGACTGCAAAATTATTAGCCACGCTTTAGTATGTTCATGTCCATTTGGCCAAACTGGAGATCCTCTTGTCTCTTGTAATCAAATAAAAGGTAACATAAATTATAAACCTATCACACTGATTCAGATAAAAGAATATCATTGCAAATGTGCATAACAAAATATTACTATATTTCAGATACAGTTGTTGAATATAACTCACCGTGCGACCCGTCACCGTGTGGAATTAATGCCGAGTGCATAGAGAAAAACGGCGCAGGATCGTGCAGATGTCTGGAGTCTTACTTTGGAAATCCGTACGAAGGATGTCGGCCAGAATGTATTATTAATAGTGACTGTGCTCCTAGATTTGCTTGTGTCCAAAACAAATGTAAAGATCCATGTCCTGGTATATGTGCACCAAATGGAATCTGTCAAGTCATAAATCATCTACCTTCTTGTTATTGTCCACCAGGATTTTCAGGAAACGCATATACATACTGTTTAGAAAAAGTCGAAGGTAATATTATAAAGCTGTCAATTTTAAAGTAACATTTTGCCATCTTTATAGATGGTATATAAAGGTATAAAGTATCATTGTGCACAAGTAATTACCTACTTTTTTTTCAGACGTGGTAAAACCTGCACCATGTTCTCCATCGCCATGTGGACCTAACAGCCAATGTCGTGAGGTGAATTCACAAGCAGTGTGCAGTTGCTCTGCAGACTTTATGGGCACACCGCCAAGCTGCCGTCCAGAATGTACTATTAGCAGTGAATGTGCCACTGATAAAGCATGTATAAATCGTAAATGTGTAAGCCCGTGTGAAAATCAATGTGGACGAAATGCTAATTGTAGAGTAATAGCACATAACCCTATTTGTTCTTGTCAAGAGCGCTTTACCGGAGATCCTTTCAGTATCTGTACACCGAGTAAGTATACTGAAAACACACATTGTTCAAATAAGGTCAATTATATTTGCGAAGAAAATAAACTTATAACTTGTTTTGCAGTACCTGTAATTTCAACTGAAGCTGATAATGTCAATCCATGTATACCATCACCATGTGGGCCAAATTCTCAATGTCAAGAATATGGAGGCACAGCTCGTTGCACCTGTCTTCCAAACTATGTAGGATCGCCACCTCGATGCAGACCCGAATGTACCATCAATGCTGAATGTAATGCAGTAATGGCTTGCATAAATAGCAAATGTGTTGATCCATGTCCAGGGGCATGTGGAAATAATGCTCAATGCATTGTCAACAATCACTTACCTATTTGTTCTTGCGTGCCCGGTTATACAGGAGACCCATTTATTAACTGCCAACCAACACCTCAAGGTAAAAATATTTTAAATATTTGCAAATATTTTCCATAAAGATACAAATATTAATAAAATATTCACCATTTCAGAAGTGGAACCTGTTAATCCATGCACTCCGTCGCCTTGTGGAGCAAACGCACTTTGTCAAGATGGACTATGTTCTTGTATTCCTGAATACCATGGAGATCCATATTACGCCTGCAAGCCAGAGTGTGTATTAAACTCAGATTGCCCGAGAGATAAATCTTGCATAAAAAATAAATGTAAAGATCCTTGTCAAGGAACTTGTGGAACAGAAGCATTATGCGAAGTCATCAATCACATACCAATGTGTTCTTGTCCGCCAAGATACACAGGATCTCCTTTTGTGTTCTGCACACAAATAATGGGTAAATATACTTTAAAATATTCTGATTGCTCTATTTTATTTTAAGGATTTAAATCTTTATCACCTTTGCATAAATCTTTCAGAAACACCGGTTATAGTCAACTTGTGTGAACCTTCACCATGTGGACCAAACAGCCAATGCAGAGAATTAAACGGACACACTGTATGCGTTTGCGTCCAAGGCTACATAGGCAGCCCTCCAAACTGTCGTCCCGAATGCATAGTTAGCTCTGATTGTAAACTCAACCAAGCATGCTCAAATCAAAAATGCATTGACCCATGCCCTGGCTCTTGTGGACGGAATACACAATGTAAAGTGGTCAATCACAACCCAATTTGTACTTGTTTGGCCGGATACTCGGGAGATCCATTTTCAAGTTGCATGCTAACACGTAAGTACCAACTTGTGAAGGAAGTGGTCTCTGCCTACCCCAATGGGAGAAAGGCGTGACGGATATGTATTCAATAAATATGTTTTTAATTATACTTTTACAAAATTAAATAATGAACTATTTTTACAGCTGTTTTGACGCCAGTTATAGTAAACCCATGTCTACCTTCGCCATGTGGACCTAATTCTCAATGCACTGAAAATGGAGACAAAGCAGATTGTAAATGTTTACCAGAATTTATAGGGTTTCCACCTAATTGCCGTCCAGAATGTACAAGTAATACGGATTGTGCTCAAAACATGGCGTGTATTAACCGAAAGTGTCGTGATCCGTGCCCTGGATCATGTGGAGTTAATGCAGAATGTAGAGTTATAAGTCATACACCAATTTGCTTATGTCAGATTGGATATACAGGAGACCCATTCCTCTATTGCAATCTGAAAGTTGAAGCCGATATTGAAGAAAGACCGACACCCTGTGTTCCATCACCTTGCGGTGCTAATGCTATTTGCAAAGAACAAAACAATATTGGCTCTTGCAGCTGTCTTCCAGGATATTTTGGTAACCCGTATGAAACTTGCAAGCCTGAATGTTTGCTGAACTCAGACTGTCCGTCCAATTTGGCATGTCGTCAAAATCAATGTTACGACCCATGTCCGGGTACCTGCGGCATTAATGCACTGTGTCATGTAATAAATCACAATCCGAGCTGTTCTTGCCGAGAACAATACTATGGTGATCCATATCAGATATGCTCATTCAAGCCTCAATGTAAGTTAAATTTTATGCTTACATACTTAGGTATTTGTACGTATACTATATTTATAAGTAGGTAGAGGTATATTTTATTCTAATCACACAATAAAAAACTATGATCACGTACTCAAATTGTTAGACCTACTTTTTAGGGCTTTTCTAACAGTACCTACCTATTTTATTTACAGCTGAAATTACTGATGCTTGCAACCCATCGCCTTGCGGGCCAAATAGTCAATGTAAATCCCAAAGTAATATTGCTATATGCACATGTCTAAGTGGTTATCAAGGATCACCACCAATGTGTCGTCCAGAATGCACAAGCAGTTCCGAATGTCCCTTAGATAAAGTTTGTGAGCAATTTAGCTGCATTTCTCCTTGTCCAAAATCGTGCGGAGTCAATACAGATTGTAGGGTCATTAAACACAACCCGTTATGCAGCTGCAAACAAGGATATACTGGTGACCCATTTTCTGTTTGTTATAAAACACTTGAACCACAAGCAACTGTAATGGAGCCAACCAACCCATGTATTCCATCACCTTGCGGATTGAATGCGGAATGTAGAAATATTGGTGGAATACCTTCTTGTTCATGCTTAGTTGGGTTCTTCGGAAGTCCGCCTAACTGCAAACCAGAATGTGTTGTAAGCGCCGACTGCAGTAACGAAAAAGCTTGCATAAACATGAAATGTCAGGATCCATGCCGAGGTTCATGTGGATTAGAAGCAATTTGCAATGTGGTGAACCATGTACCAATATGCTCATGTCCTCAAGGTTATCAAGGCGATCCATTCTCAATATGTACAATTAAACCAGCAGGTAACAATATATCTAATAACACAAAATAAACGTTGGGCGTGTTTACCGTAAATGTATTTGTTAATACGATTAATTTAAAATTACAGAACCAACTCTAGCAATCGACCCATGTAATCCATCACCGTGTGGTGGAAATACTCAATGTAACAACGGCATATGTACTTGCTTACCTGAATATCACGGGGACCCGTATGTAGGCTGCCGTCCAGAATGCGTCTTAAGTACAGATTGTCCACTAGATAAGGCTTGTTTGCGGTCCAAGTGCATTGACCCTTGTCAAAACATGTGCGGATCGAACTCAGAATGTAATGTTTATAACCATGTTGCTGTCTGCAGTTGTCCAAGTGGTATGACCGGCGATGCTTTTACTCAATGCAAAGTAATTCAAAGTAAGTACCATTATGATCAACTCTTAACTAACTAGTCAGATGTATCAATGTTTTATTTACTCATACTACGAGTATTTTTTCATATTTGAATATTTTTATTGATGCAATTATATATTTTTTCTTGTTTTAAGAACCGACAAGCAGACCATGTGACCCTTCACCATGTGGACCAAACAGTATTTGCAGAGAAGCCAATGGACAAGCAATTTGCGCATGTGTTGTAGGCTTTATTGGAAATCCACCCAATTGCAGACCAGAATGTATTCAAAGTACAGACTGCCCCCCATATTTAGCATGTATTAATAGTAAATGTCAGGACCCTTGCCCAGGATCTTGCGGCTACAATGCAAAATGTGATGTCAAAAATCACAACCCAATATGTACTTGTCCTCCAAAACACACAGGATCGCCCTTCACCCACTGTTACGGTAAATATTTATTACGGTAATATAATTCTTAATGTTATAACGTATATAAATTAGTTGTAAAGTTAAATTCCCATATGTTCCGCAGTGCAAACCGTCGAAGAACTTCCAAACAATCCTTGCATGCCTTCTCCATGTGGAGCCAACAGCATCTGTACTCCTACACAAGGCGGTAGCTCACATATCTGTACTTGTCTACCGACATTTGAAGGAACACCTCCAAACTGTCGTCGTGAATGTACGACTAGTGATGACTGCCAGCCAAATAAAGCATGTATAAATTATAAGTGCAACGATCCATGTCCAGGATCTTGTGGCTCTAATACTGTTTGCGTAGTTCGTTTACATAGCCCGATGTGTTCATGTCAAGAAGGCTACACGGGTGATCCATTTACCTCATGCTATCTTCTACCCCAAGCTTTAGAGCCAGTAGACCCATGTAATCCTACACCGTGTGGAGTAAATGCACGTTGTAAAGTCTCAGGAACTGGGGTTGCAGCTTGTATTTGCGAAAAAGGTTATTTTGGAAATCCATATGAAGCGTGCAGACCTGAATGTGTTACCAATACAGATTGTCCTTACAATAGAGCTTGTTTACGAAACAAATGTGAAGATCCTTGTCTAGGAGTTTGTGGATCTGCAGCAATTTGCCAAGTCATAAATCATATACCAGCTTGTAGCTGTACATCAGGATATACTGGAAATCCATATCAATACTGTCATGTTGTCATAAATGAACCTGGTAAGTTATGACTTTTAGTTATCTGCATTTACAAAAATGTTACTACATTTGGTGCAAAAATATACAAAGATATATTTTTTACAGATCCACTACCTCAAAACCCTTGCGTACCAAATCCATGTGGCAGTAACGCTATATGCAATAATAACTCCGGTGTGGCGTCTTGCTCCTGTATGCCTGATTTCTTTGGATCTCCACCGAATTGTCGTCCAGAATGCACTGTTAACTCTGAATGCGATGCAACAAAGAGCTGCGTGCGCCAAAAATGTAAAAATCCATGCGTCGGAGTATGTGGTCAAAATGCTGAATGCCGTGTTGTCAACCATGCACCAATTTGCTCATGCCGACCAGGTTTTGAAGGAGATCCATTTATAAGATGTTTAATAGTGGAAAGTAAGTATTCGTAAATTAATTACCTATAATATAAATTTGAAAACAATACGTTTACAATGTTTCAATATATCGAATTTTCAGAATTACCATCTCAAGATGTTAGTCCATGTTTGCCGTCTCCGTGTGGACCAAATGCTCAGTGTCAAGTCATAAATAAAGTAGCCTCTTGTGCGTGCTTAGACAATTATATTGGATCACCACCAAATTGCAAAGCTGAATGTACAGTGAATACGGATTGTCCAAGTACCAAAGCTTGCATGAATCAAAAATGTCGGGACCCATGTCAAGGATCTTGTGGTTTGCAAACAGAATGCCATGTATACCAACATGCTGCAGTTTGTAGTTGTAGAGAAGGTTTCACCGGAAATCCATTCCAAAATTGTTACATACAAGAAAACATAGGTATGTATCAAAGAGTTATAAATAACATACCTTGTAAAATACAGGGTGGCCCGTCGATTGACGTCCAAAAGGAAAATTTGGATTCCTCGTGTTGTGGGGTATCCGAATCACCCCCATGTATGTTCCGCGATTTTTTACGGTTACCGAGTTATGACGTGTTTTCTGATTTTTTGAGATTTTTCAACCAACCACCCTAAAAAGGTTCGTAGAAAAAAAGTACAACACTTTTTCATAATTTTATTTTTGCATCAGATGCTTCATGACCCGTACTTTTATGCATAAAATATTCAGCTTCGTAACTTTAATAAAACTTGGGGAAATGTAGGTCGGAAGAGGAAAAATTGTATTGACTGAAAAATAATCGAAATCTTCAAACTTAAATTAAGAAGTTAAAATGACAACTTCATGGATTTTAAACTAGCTTAAAAAATGCGCCAATTTCTTAGCTCTCATAATCATCGAAAAAAAATGGTACTTAATGGGGTACTTTTGCTAGAATCAGCCTTTAAAGAGTGCTCTCTTGGAAAAATTTCAGAATTGGACGTTTGAGTAATTTTTTTTTCTTTCATATTTTATGATCACCTAAACCTCAGTAGGTTTAAAGACAGTGTTTTCTTACCGAAAAGTACAAAAAAGGGGCCAAGATTGACACATTTGGGGGTTTTGGAGGACCTCTAAGAGATGAGTTACAACTTGAGAAAGTTATGCAGATATGCATCATTTCTACGGGGTTGCACAAGGAAACGGCCTTGAAGCAGCATAAGCATTTCCCCAAGTTTTATTAAAGTTACAAAGCTGAATATTTTATGCATAAAAGTACGGGTCATGAAGCATCTGATGCAAAAATAAAATTATGAAAAAGTGTTGTACTTTTTTTCTACGAAACTTTTTAGGGTGGTTGGTTGATAAATCTCAAAAAATCAGAAAACACGTCATAACTCGGAAACCGTAAAAAATCGCGGAACATACATGGGGGTGATTCGGATACCCCACGACACGAGGAATCCAAATTTTCCTTTTGGACGTCAATCGACGGGCCACCCTGAATAATATCAATGATATAATATTCATTCATGTTTATTTTTAGTGCAAACTCCAGCAGTTTACGACAAATGCAATCCAAGTCCGTGTGGAGCTAATGCAGATTGCAATGATGGAATATGCAGATGTAAACCAGATTATTTCGGCAATCCTTATATGAGTTGTCGACCTGAATGCACCCACAACTCAGATTGCGCAAAAAATTTGGCATGTCTTAATAATAGGTGTATCAATCCTTGTAATAGTCTATGCGGTCAAGGAGCTCTATGTGAAGTTTACAATCATATACCTATGTGTGTTTGTCCACGAAATACAACAGGCAATGCATTCTTTTCGTGTACACCTACAATAGGTAAGTATCGACCACTTCCTATTTCTATGTAGTCTTTTTTTTTCATGTTCGTTAGCAAAAAAAGTTTAACTCAAGTTTCTTTTAAAATATTTATTGAATTTGATGGACACTCTCCCCTACTTCTAATTATTTATTTTTATTTACAGTTCCACAAGAAAAACGAAACCCTTGCGAACCCTCTCCATGTGGACCACATAGTATTTGTCGGCCTGTAAATGAACAAGCTATGTGTTCATGTCTAATTGGATACATTGGTTCACCACCTTCGTGTAGACCTGAATGCTTAGTAGATTCCGATTGTACCAGCCTAATGGCATGTTCAAATCAAAAGTGCAGTAATCCGTGCTTAGGTGCTTGTGGACTAAGCGCTGAATGCAAAGTTCATAATCACAAAGCCATTTGCTATTGCGGTAAGGGTTTTACTGGAGACCCCTTCACACAATGCATATATGCGATTCAAAGTAAGTTCAACTATTAACTTAGGAGTATCAAAAAAGCGAAATGCATTGTCTATTATTTTTATTTAAATATTTTTTTCTTTTCAGGTGAAAGTCCACCGAAGAGGACACCTTGTGAACCATCCCCATGTGGACCCAATTCAATATGTCGAGCAGTTGGGGATACGTCAAGTTGTTCCTGCATATCTGGTTTTACAGGATCGCCACCTTATTGCAAACCAGAGTGCGTAACCAACAGCGAATGTAGTTTTGATACAGCGTGCATCAATTACAAATGTGTCAATCCATGTTTTGGAGCTTGCGGACAAAACACAAACTGTCGTGTAATTAGTCACTCTCCGCAATGTATATGTCAACCCGGCTATGAAGGCGATTCATTCGATCAATGTCTGCCAGTCAAAGGTAAGAACAATAAAAAATACGTACGTACATCAGTAGGTACCTTTAGGTAAAACTATTGGTACGATATAAAAAAAAACTTTAATTTATATACCTAACCATTTTAGCTCCACCTCCGAGACCAATATCACCAGTACGTCCCTGTAATCCAAATCCGTGTGGTGCAAATGCCATCTGTCAAGATCGAAATGGAATAGGAAGCTGTACTTGTATCAACGACTATTTTGGAAATCCTTACGAAGGCTGCAGACCAGAATGTGTTATAAATTCTGATTGTCCTGAAAATAGGGCATGTATTAACAATAAGTGCCAAGATCCTTGCCCAGGCCTTTGTGGAGTAAATGCAGAATGTCAGACCATTAATCATATACCAAAATGTATTTGTATTAATGGATACGTTGGAAATCCTTTCGACAGTTGTACGCAAAAACAAGGTAAGTACTTGTTTATTTTCCCATAACTACACTGTCCAAATTTGATCACACACGCCAGCGTAAGCTACAAGGCTAAATGAAATGAACTTCCTAGTGATCGAGCACTAATCATTGTACCAATACATCCTCAGTTAGTGTAAGTGATCAGAAATGCTCCCCAGTTCCCATGAATGGAACTTCATGACATTTATGCCTTGGCTGGTTAGCATAAATTAACGAGCGGCATATTAACTTTTAAAATATTTCCTTTATAGAATATTTACTTAATTCTATTAAAATTACAGAGAATCCAGTAGACCCATGCCAACCATCACCTTGTGGGCCAAACAGTATCTGCAAAAAAATTAATAGTCAAGCAACATGTTCTTGTATGCCAACATATACTGGAAGCCCTCCTAATTGTCGACCAGAATGTATCACTAGCTCTGAATGTCCTCTTAATAAGGCATGTGTTAAGCAAAAATGTATAGATCCTTGTATTGGAATTTGTGGAGAAAACTCACAATGCCGTGTGCACCATCACAGTCCTTACTGCACATGTTTGCCTGGTTTTGAAGGAGATCCTTTTATTAGATGTGTACCGGAAAAAATAATACAAGCAACTCCGACATCTCCATGTGAACCAAATCCATGCGGTCCATTTGCCAGCTGTAGAGATGTAAGCGGCTCGGCCATATGCAGTTGTTATCCAGGCTATGTTGGTATGCCACCTCGCTGTGCTCCAGAATGTACAATTAATGAAGATTGCCCGCTTGACAAGGCTTGTGTTCGTGAAAAATGTGCTGACCCATGCATCGGATCATGTGGAATAAATACTGACTGCCGAGCCATGAACCATCTTGCTATTTGTACTTGCTCAAAAGGCTACAGTGGAAATGCATTTGTCGGGTGCCACGTATTTGATGGTAATTTTATTAGTATTTACATCTTAAGGTTTCCTGAATACCTATTTTATCATTTTTGACTATACCATGATCTTTTTTTTTTTGACGACTATTATTTTTTACAGAACCTCCTCAATTCCCAACAGATCCATGTATTCACTCGCCATGTGGCATTAATGCTATTTGTAATAATGGTACATGCTCATGCGTTCTTGGATATCAAGGCAATCCCGCAATTGAATGTCGACCAGAATGTACAAGCGATAATGATTGTCCGAAACAATTTTCTTGTATTAATTACAAATGCGCCAATCCTTGCCTTAACGCTTGCGGGTTACAAGCTATATGCAATGTCTTTAATCATATGGCAATTTGCGAATGTCCTGCGAACTTCAAGGGCGATCCATTCATCGCATGTCGTCTTATGATGGGTAAGAAATAAAGCCATAACTATCTTGAAACAAGACACCTACTGAAACATGTAAAACAAAAGAGGAACTAAGTTTTTTTGTCGACAGCTCCAGCAGTTGCAGACCCGTGTTCACCAAACCCATGTGGTCCCAACAGTATCTGCCGTGCAGACGGCACTGTTGCGCACTGCTCCTGCAGACCGCCGATGTTTGCAGAGCCTCCTAGTTGTCGCCCTGAGTGTCGTTCAGATTCAGATTGTCCACAAGACCGTTCATGTCGCAATAACAAGTGTCGTGACCCTTGTCCCGGCACTTGTGGTGCGCATGCTATTTGTCGCGTTAGGCTTCACTCACCAATTTGCTCATGCCCTATCAATTACGTGGGCGATCCATTTATTCGATGCTTACCAGGTAAGCTTCTCTATTCAAACAATAATAAATTTATGATAAAAATCTTGAACTACTACTGTATTTTAATATTTTATTTTCAACAGCACTCGAAACGGAGCCTAAAATGAAAGCGCCCTGTGATAACTGCGGACCTAACGCAGAATGTATCGATGATCAATGTCGTTGTCAATCCAGCTTCATTGGAACACCTCCCTTCTGTCGTTATGAATGTTTGAGTTCTAGCGACTGCGATTGGAAGTTAACGTGTATAAACAGACGCTGTGTAGATCCATGCCCCGGCGCTTGTGGAATAACTGCCCAATGTACCCCGGTAGCCCACGAACCACGATGTGAATGTCCACCAGGAACTACAGGAAACGCGCTCGTCGAATGTCGACTTGTTACCAATATCCGTAAGACAGACATAAAAGGAGATTGCTTAAATAGTTCGAACTATTGTTTAAAATTTGTATCTACATTTAAGAATACGTATACCAATGTTAGGAATTATTTAAACGCGGCAAACTTATGAATTCGCTTTTAAAGCTTAGGCATGGGTTTTACTAGCGAATCTAAGGGAGCTGTTGTTTAATAATAGACGTGACTATTTAGTACTCAGCATTACTTTGAGAGGAAATGGCTTGCATTATTTGCTACCTACTGTGTTTCAAGTTTTTGTAAGGAACTTTACGATAATATCTTTGTTTGATAATTATTACAGAAAAACTACCGAATGACCCATGCAACCCATCTCCATGCGGTCCGGGTGCCATATGTCGTACTCGAGGAACGGGTGCTTCTTGCGAGTGTGAATCTGGTTTACACGGTGATCCTTACTCTGGCTGCCGACCTGAGTGCCTTGCTGATTCGGACTGTGCCCCGTCACGGGCTTGCATACGTTCGCATTGTCGGGATCCCTGTCTGGGTACTTGCGGTATCGGAGCAGATTGCGAAACGATCAATCACATACCAATTTGTTCTTGTCCACAAGGCACTAGAGGAAACGCCTTTATACGATGCGATATGCTTTTGTCAGGTAAATTTCATATTTTCTATAGGAGTAGAAAAAAATATTTATGACTTGTATCTAGCTTTTACCTAATTACTCTACACATTTATATTTACAGCACCACCATGCTCACCATCACCATGCGGCCCCGGTGCCATTTGCTCTGAAGTAGGCAATAAAGCTGTGTGCTCATGTCCTAGTGGCACAAGTGGTAATGCTGCTACTACAGGTTGCCGTCCTGAATGTATCGTCAGCTCAGAATGTCCTCGTGACCGCGCTTGCGTACGCAATAAATGTATAGATCCTTGTTTAGGCGCCTGTGGAAACGGAGCTATTTGCCGAGTATTTGATCACGCCCCCATATGTTCTTGCCCACAATCCACTACAGGAGATCCATTCTTAGAATGTCGAACTAAAGGTTGGTTCACAAATCTTTTTTTTTTTCATTATTGTACTTTTTTACGACAGTATCTGTAATGTTAAATGTAATACATTTCAGTTCCAGATACCGAACCAACAATAGCTTATGATCCATGCGATCCCAATCCGTGTCCACCACATGGTACATGCCGCGACGGATTCTGCACGTTCCCTGAATGTGTAGTTAACGATGAGTGCTCTGGTGACCGCGCTTGTATTAACAGAAAGTGTACCGATCCTTGTATTAATGCATGTGGACTTAACGCAATATGCGCTGGAGTTAGACATGCTGCAGTATGTTCATGTCCCGCTGGGTACACCGGATCGCCATTCGTTCGTTGTGAACGTATTATTGCAACACCATCTCCACCGAAACCAGAATGCACTTATGATGATCAATGTGCCGACAATGCTGCATGTATTGATACACACTGTGTACCTGTTTGTGGACCGACCAACTGTGGCCTAAACGCGCGTTGCATAGCTAGACAACATAGAGCTCGTTGCGCTTGTCTACCAGGTTATGAAGGCAATGCAGATACAGCTTGTTACTCGGGTATGATCTTTTTCTAACTCATTAAAATTAAGATTACTTTACATAAAGTTTCGAACCCCCAAATAATAATATAAAATAGTGCATTCAAGTGAAACGGGTATAAATTAATTAATCTTCTGTTATATTGTTACAGTTCAATGTCACAGTAATAATGATTGTCCAGATGATGAAAGTTGTGAGAGCGGTTCTTGTGTGAAGGTGTGTTCGAGGGTTCGCTGTGGTTTAGAAGCCCATTGCGTGGCTCGCGGACATATAGCGACCTGTGAGTGTGATACCGGCGCTCGAGGAAACCCTTGGTCAGGATGCCAACGCGACGAATGTACAATCGATGAAGACTGTCCTACTTGGCTATCATGTAGAACAGGAACATGTCAAAACCCATGTCCTGGAGCTTGTGCTAGAAACGCTCTGTGCAACGTCGTGCGACATATACCTATTTGTGAATGTCCTCGAGGAACTGAAGGCAACCCCAAAATTGAATGTAAACAAGGTAAATTAAAAATACTATTGTAGCGCATTGGAGTTTAACTTGCGTTGCGGCCCCGTAAGTGGTCCAATTCAATTTCGATTATAAAATAATAATTGATACTCGTATTGATGTTAATACGATTAATTCCAAAATTAAAATAAGTATTTTTCATTTCAGTCCAAGAGAGTTCTGAATGTGAAAGCGATGCAGAGTGCGGACCAGATCTAGCATGTCTGCAAGGACGCTGCCAGAACCCGTGTGATTCAACTTCGTGTGGAGTGCGCGCAATTTGTCGCGTTGCAAACACTTTACCATTCCGGACAATGGTTTGCGAATGCCCTAAACCACTAAGTGGAGACGCTTCCGTTCAATGTAATCCGAGTAAGTTAAACAATTTAACGACGAAATATTTTGATGCCAATTTCACAAATATTTAGACTATTTTCTATTGAAATTTTTAAACTATTTTAACTAATATAATATGTGTTTTTGAACAGCTGCAACATCAAATGGTGGGTTTACGTCAAGTTTAAAAAGTGCAGGTGGTGACAGAGTATTTTATAATGTATACAAAAAATATGTACCTATTTAAGTAATATCTGAATCACGGTGGCTATCTTTCCTTATGAAATGCACTTTTGTATATATTTGTACTTACACTATATTTCTGTGTAAATATCTTTCTTCAGTAATACGATTAGTTCGCGATACGTCAAAGCACAATTTTTTAATCAAAATTCAACAAAGTCTTGTCCCAACCTTAATTGAGTAGGTATTATAATTTAATTAGTAGAAATGTTCTCGCCGTAAACTTACCTTTAATTTCCAAACTAGGAGGTGAGTGCAACGAAGACAGTGAATGCGGCAGTGAGGAACGATGCTCCCAGGGTCGATGCGTGCCGGTGTGCGGACCAAACTCTTGCGGTGTCGGTGCCGAGTGTCGAGCCAACAACCATCGTGCTTCCTGTACTTGTGTGCCACCTTTGAAAGGAGATCCGAAAGTCGGTTGTACACCAGGTAAATATTATACTTGTGAATGTCGCGATGAAATTAATTAACAACGATATGATGAAACTATTAAAAATGTTATTAAAAAACATCCTACCTCTCTATCGCAGGAGCTCCAGGGCCAGAATGCACGGTTGATTCTCAGTGTGGCGCTGCAGAAGCATGCGTAGCACGGCGCTGTGTGTCAGCATGTGCCGGTGCGTGCGGTTCGGGCGCATTGTGTGAATCAGTAGACCATCGCGCACGTTGCCGCTGTCCTCCAGGTACAGCAGGCGATCCTGCTCGTGCCTGTTACACACGTAAGTATTTTACAGAGAAATATTACATTTAACATTAAGTTTTATTTACAGAATGTTCCTAGATGAAAAGAAGATTTTTATGATTTTTTTGAAAAGAAGTAAATATTTTTACTCTGTCTATCCTATAAAAGTTTTAATTGCTTTTTATTTTAGCTGAATGTACTATGGATGAAGATTGCCCATTTGACAAGGCTTGCATCGGTGGACAATGCCAAGACCCATGCACACTTGGATCGCCATGTGGTCGTGCTGCAGTTTGTGAAGTTATAGCACACGCCGCTACTTGCCGCTGCCCACCAGGAACCCAAGGAGACCCAAGACGAGCTTGCATATCGGCAGTGTGCCATTATAACGAAGACTGCGATGACTCACAATTATGTAACAGGCTTAATCGCATTTGTCAACCTGCTTGCTCCGACAACGCCTGTGCGCCTGGCGCTTTATGTACTGCTAAGCAACATAGACCAATCTGTACTTGTCCGCCGGGACTAACTGGGGATGCCTACGGACGAGGCTGTGAAATGAAACAAATATCAACTGAGTGTACGGTCGACGCAGATTGCCCATCACCGTTAGCTTGCATCAACTCGCGGTGTCTCAACCTCTGTCAAAGCAATCCATGCGACAAAGGTCTTCTTTGCAAGACTGTAGATGTACTGCCACTTCGCGCAGTAGCCTGCATGTGTCCAGATGGCGGTCGCGTGGCTCCAGACGACGGTTGCCGAGCCCCTCCAGAAGCAGAATGTTCAACCGATTCTGATTGCGCCAAAACTCAAACATGTAGACGTGGGAGCTGTGTTGAGGCATGTAGGGCTGATCCATGTGGTCTCAACGCCATCTGCGAGTCTATTGACCACACTTCACGCTGCACTTGTCCACCTGGCTACAATGGAAACCCAAGGAATGAATGCAATTTAGGTACGTTTATATATAAATATAATTTTAAGGTATCAGCAACGATTATCACAAATCAAATTATAATAATACAAATTTTAAACTTTTTACAGAACCAAGACAACCTGCCATTTGGGAATGCTATAATGACGAAGAATGTGGTATAGAAAGAGCCTGCATTGATCGAACGTGCGAGAATCCTTGTTCTGAAGCTTGCGGTATCGGAGCTCTATGTCGGGTGATTAATCACAAAGCGCAGTGCTCCTGTCCGATAGGCTACACAGGCGACGCTACAATACAATGCATACCTCGTTAGTATTTTATTTTATTATAGTGCCAAGATTCATCATCATTTTATTTTAAGTGAACACAACTTTAAATAGTTACTTGTACTTTTCCAGCCTCCGAACCTGCAATCCAGGTAGGCTGCAAAGCCAACTCAGACTGCCCATTGTCACAAGCATGTGTAAACGCCCAATGCGCAAACCCGTGTGCATGCGGTAGCAATGCAGAATGTTCTGTCATAAGACATCATCCTGTCTGCTTCTGTGAAAGCGGATACTCAGGAAATCCGTACATAGGATGCGTTAAAGGTAAAGAAAATTTTGAAATAAACAGTAAAAAAATTATTTACAAATTGCATAAATGGTTATAAGTTGCTTATACATATGTGTAACAACATATTATACTTATAAATATCATGCTTATACCTAAAAAATATAAATCATGACCTACTTCAATATTTTATATCTTTTCAGTTGGATGTAATTCAGATTCCGAATGTCCGGATAGCGACACTTGCTATAATGGAGCCTGCATCAATCCATGCCTAGTAGAAGCCCCGTGCGCTGTTAGCGCTGAATGTTACGGGAAAGCACATCGACCAAATTGTCGCTGTCCGGCTGGACTTATCGGCAACCCATATAATAAATGTCAAGCATCTGAATGTGAAATTGATTCTGACTGCAACGATGATAGCGTGTGTAACGCCGGTGTCTGCCAGAACGCATGTGCCGCAAATGGACGTAACCCTTGCGCCAACAACGCCCAATGCTTCGCACGGAATCACGCAGCTTCTTGTAAATGTCCATCAGCTATTCCATTAGGTGATCCTTTGGTAAACTGTCAAAAAGTTATCGTCGTTGGGCAACCTGAATGTAGTATGGATAGCGACTGTCCAAGCGGACAAGCTTGTCTAAGAGATGCGTGCCGTGAAGCATGCAGCGAACTCAAACCGTGTACGGGCAATGCACGTTGTTCTGTTTCTGACAGTATACCTTTCCGAACATTAGTATGTCGCTGCCCAGAAGGATATGTTCCAGACGAAGGAGCTACTTGCAAACCAGCTCAATTACCACCACTTAGCTGTTCTTCTGATGATGACTGTGATTCTCAAGAATCATGTATTAACCGAATTTGTCGCAATCCATGTAATTGTGGTGAAAATGCAGAGTGTTTTGTAAGAGATCACCGCCCAGTTTGTTCTTGTAAAGAAGGTTATGACGGCGATCCTTACCGTACATGCCGTATTGTTGGATGTCGCTCAGATACAGAATGTGAATCAAAAGAAGCGTGTATAAACGGTCACTGTATTAGCCCTTGTTTACTAAATAGCACATGTGGTCCAAATGCCGAATGTTACGCAGAACAAAATCGTGCACTATGCCGATGCAGAAATGGATTTGAAGGAGATGCTTATAGAGGTTGCAACGCCATTGAATGTAGATCCAATGGTGATTGTCCACAAGATAAACAATGTCGGGCTCACAGATGCTTGAATCCTTGCCTAACTGATAATACTTGTGGTATAAATGCCGCTTGTTTAGTACGAAATCATATAGCAGTATGTAAATGTGAACCGGGATTCTCTGGAAGTCCGTACATTGAATGTAGACCCGAAAAATCTGCTGAATGTTACGTAGACGCCGACTGTCCACCGAAGTCAGCATGTTTATCATCAAGATGTACCAATCCCTGCACAGCTTTACAACCATGTACTACTCCAGCGCGTTGTGAAGTTTCTCCAACATTGCCAGTTAGAACCATGATTTGTACCTGCCCACCAGGGTACATTAGCAGCGGTGGTGGAATATGTCGACCTGCAACACCATTCGCAGAAGTTACTTGTGAGATTGATAAAGATTGCACTACTAATCACGCCTGTATAACATCCGTTTGCAAGAATCCATGTGAATGTGGACCAAATACCGATTGCCAAATTAAAGACCACAAGCCTGTATGTGCGTGTCGTCCAGGATTCATAGGTGACGCTCGCACTGGCTGTTACGAAGTAGTGTGCCGATCAGACTCACAATGTTCAGACGATGAGACCTGTATCAATAGCCGCTGTATCCCAGCTTGCTCGGTAGATCCAGACGTATGTGGGGAATCCGCTGAATGTTATGGCGCAGAACATCGAGCGTCGTGTCGCTGTAAGATCGGTACTGTCGGAAACCCGTCTGTCGCCTGCACTCCTATTGCCTGCCGAGTAGATTCTGACTGTCCTCCCGAGAAGGCATGCGTTAATGCTAAATGTATTGAACCTTGCACAATTACAACTTGCAATGAACCGGCGGAATGCAGAGTACATCTTCATGAAGTCCATTGTGTATGTCCTCCTGGGTATGATAGTACGGAAAAGGGTTGTGTTAAAAGTAATGAACCACAATGTATTTCGGATATAGACTGCCCATCAGGTACGGCATGTTTAGATGCAAGATGTGTGAATCCCTGCCTTGAAATACAACCTTGCGGCGTTAATGCTGAATGCAAGATTATAGACACTCTACCAGTAAGAACTATGATTTGCGAATGTATACCGGGTTACAAGGGAAATGCTCTAATCGAATGCACACCAAATAAACGTAAGTACATATCTACATTTATTTATACAATATGAAATTAATTATTTTCGTTCTTGCAATTTTTTTTTCTCCCTTTCTCATGAATTATTTAATTTCTTTAAAGCACCTACTGCGAAGTGCATTACCGGACAAGCAATCGATGCGAACGGCGAGTGTATACCTTGCACTGATAAAGAAGGTCGCGTAGTAGACCATCGCGGACGCTGTGTATGCGACTTAGAAAGAGGATATGTTCAGCAAGGAGATATTTGTGTCCTTATGGGATGCCGAACTGACGATGAATGCGACGACCGCTCACGTTGCATAGATGGCACTTGTGTTGATGCCTGCAAAGCCGAACCTTGTGGTTTGTTTGCCACTTGTGAAGCCTCAGGACATCGCTCTCATTGCACATGTATCACTGGCTACGTTGGAAACCCAAGAGTGTACTGCAATACTACAACACCTGATATAAATTATCGAACTGACTTCCCTCTACCCGACATGCAGGTAACTAGAGTATTTATAATACTATCTTTTTTTTCGACTGTTAATGTACAATAAATTTGTATTCCAAGAATCAAAACATGTTTTAATAATAAAAATATTTTCATAGGTACACTGCTTAGCTGACGGAGTCACCGTTAGTTTAAAAATTAAAGATTTTAACGGAGTGCTATACGTGAAAGGCTACAGCAAGGACGAGCGTTGCCGACGAGTAGTACACACACCAGACAATCAAGAAAGCCCGGTTGATTTTACCGTCCACTTTGGAGACTGTGGACTTGTACATGTTAATGTAAGTGTTTTTCAAAATATTTTTATTAATAAATAATATGGTTTGATCATTACAATTCTAATATTTGTATGAATTTTACAGGGTTTGGCCAGTTTTGTACTCGTAATGCAGAAACATCCTAAACTAGTAACATCTAATGCCAAAGCATTCCACATCAAATGTATTTATCAAACTGGCGAACAAAATGTAACACTAGCATTCAATGTATCTATGCTGACCACGGCTGGAACCATTGCGAATACTGGCCCGCCACCAACGTGCTCAATGCGCATTGTGTCTCGAACTGGCGATGAAGTTAGTTCTGCTGAAATTGGAGAAAACCTAGTATTACAAGTAGACGTCCAACCATCTAGTAAGTTCTTATAACATAAAAGCAAGATTTCAATAACGGGAAATGTGTAATTCTTATTTACATTTTAAATTTCTTTTTAGGCATATACGGCGGATTTGCCCGTAGCTGTATAGCAAAGACAAGTGAAGTGGCAACTAACATAGAAAATGAGTATACAGTAACAGACGCCGATGGATGTGCCACTGATGCCGCAATCTTTGGTGAATGGGAGCGCAGTGAAGACGGAAGTGCATTACGAGCCGCCTTCAATGCTTTCAAGTTCCCCAGCAGTGACAATATTCGATTCCAATGTAACATCAGAGTTTGTTTCGGAAAATGTCAACCAGTAAGTTTTATATCTCTTTCTTTATTTTGCACATAAAATGGAGCTATATTAAAAGAAAACTGTTTTCGTAGGTGAACTGTCGCGGCTTCGACGCTTTCGGCAAACGAAGAAAACGAGAAGTGTTCGATCCGAACAGCCCTAACGAGGGACAACTTCGAGAGGAGGTGACAGTCGAGTCTAACCAGATCCTGACGCTGGAACGGCGAGATCCGTCTCGAGTAGCTCGACAACGTGATGGTTCAGCGGATGGCGCAAATGGACCATCTGGTGGAGAGGTTTGCGTTTCAGCAGCTGGGCTTGCTGTAGCGTTAGCCCTCACCGCCCTGCTGGCGCTGGTAGCCGTAGCAGCTGCCGTGGCGTGCTGGCTGGTGGCGTGGCGTCGCGCGCGACCTCCGCCCGCACCGCTACCGCACCCGCCAGACTTCCCCAACCCGCTGTTCCAGCGCTGATCTACACTAGTCCCACGCCCCGCTCCTCCGCCGGCGCCGGGCGGTGTCGGCTCCTTCTTCTCACTCACTTAGCTTTAATCTGTGCGTGCCGTCGGAGGACCGCCGGGTGAGGACGCTGCGAGCGCCGTGTGGCCTAAAGGTTGCACTCCTCGCCTGCGCTCGTAGCGCCCTACTTAGGTTAAACATTTTTATTTTTACTTGTATCTATATTAACGTGGAATCGTCGCCTCCTTCGAATTTTGTGATATTCATAATATAAATATTCGAACACACCATAATTGTATGTAAAATAATTATCAATTATTTAGGTTAAGCAAATATTAATAAAAAAAATAATAATAATACCTTCTGGATTTTTACTATCTCCGAGAAAATTAGATGACAAGAAGTTTATCTTAGAAGATTTTTACCTGCTTTCCACGAAAAACTTTCAAGCGATGCGACCGTCCGACTTCCGTCTTATCTGAATTGGAACATAGACTCAATTGATTTTAATATTTTTCTGTTAAATTTATGTAGGTAGGTATTTACTTTAAAATACTAGCTAAAGACTATAAAAGTAAACAAATATTTCGTAATAGATATAAACGAAGCTCCTTCGCTTGTCCAAATAAGAATGATTTAGGTACCTACCACATATTTTCTTCCAGAAATTAAAATAAAGTTTTTTATTTTAAAGATTAAAAAAAAAAGTAAGTAATTAAAGGACCATGGGTCCGGGTGTATGGAGTCTGGGTACAAAATTTTATATAGAGTTATAGTCCAGTCAGTCAAGACAATTAATTCATAATAATTCCAAAAGTTTTCCAATTTTGATGTAAGGTCGGGAATGGTATTAAAACAAACTATAAAATTTTGCAACCTTGTCCGCAGTCCGGAACATTGTTAAAATTGCAATTAAATTAATTTTTGCTCAATGGTCGTGAAAAAAATTCCAAAAGTTCTGCAAACTTGGGGAAGTTTTCGATACAATATTTCATATCACGTATTAAATTTGCAACCAATTTAAGTGTACGAAACATTTTTTGTTATTAAAAATTAATGTTTTTCTTTAATAAACTGAAGCAAACGTTCCAAAAGTTCTGCAAACTATATATCGGAAAAATATATCGGAAAAATATACCGAACGGTTGTATAAATTTGCAACCTTTTTCGTTGTCCGGAACATGTTTATTTATAATTCTTTTTAATTCGTGGTCATTTTTTCGAGTAAGCAGGTCTCGGAATAATTACAAAAGTTTTGAAACTTGGTTGCAAACTTCGAAAACATCTATTCTGATGTATTTACAAATTTGCAACCTCATACGCTATCCGGAACTTTGTGCAATATAGTATAGTACTATTTTTACATGACAGGTGATTATGATTAAAAATAAATTCCGTTGGGCTTATTTAAACCGGACGTAGGATTTTGCCGGTACTTATTTTTCGATTAATAAAACGAATCTGGGGATTAAATACACTGTTACTCACCTACGCATTGTCGTCCATTAATGTTTACTTACCTTTTTTACGAATATTTGATATCCTCATACTTTTTTTCTATACTTTTGAAATTCTTATTATGTCTATTTTTTCGACGGTAATAAAATTAAAAAAGTCGATTTTTGCAAATAACACAAGGTTCCGGGTCTCGTGCGAAGTTGCAAATTTGAATAGTGGTATCGATCCCAAAATAAGACCATCCGCTCGATTTGCAAAACTTTTGAAATTTTCTTGAAGGTGAAAAAATAAAAAAATACAATTTTGCAAATTGCATAAAGTTCCGGATAGCGTATGAGGTTGCAAATTTGTAAATACATCAGAATAGATGTTTTCGAAGTTTGCAACCAAGTTTCAAAACTTTTGTAATTATTCCGAGACCAGCTTACTCGAAAAAATGACCACGAATTAAAAAGAATTATAAATAAAATGTTCCGGTCAACGAAAAAGGTTGCAAATTTATACAACCGTTCGGTATATTTTTCCGATATATGTGTCAAGTTTGCAGAACTTTTGGAACGTTTGCTTCAGTTTAATAAAGAAAAACATTAATTTTTAATAACAAAAATGTTCCGTACACTTAAATTGGTTGCAAATTTAATACGTGATATGAAATATTATATCGAAAACTTCCCCAAGTTTGCAGAACTTTTGGAATTTTTTTCACGACCATAGAGCAAAAATTAATTTATTGCAATTTTAACAATGTTCCGGACTGCGGACAAGGTTGCAAAATGAGATTTATTGTCGTCCTAATGTACCATTCACTTGACCGAAGTTTGAAAACTTTTGGAATTATTGTTAAATTTTCGATTTCGAATGTCTATAATGACTGGAGTATTATTATTATCTCAAACGATAGAGCTTAAGACGTTGATCACTTTATAGTATAAGGAAAAAGTCGAAAAATATCTATAAACTAATGGTTTGCCAACTTGAAGTATGAAAAACACACCTACTATGAAAAAATCTTGTAAACATGTTCCGACAGTCATGCGACCTATATCAATCGATAGCTATTTAAACGGCGAGTATATCACCCATAGATGACGTTGTCAAAATCGAAGGCCAACTTGCCGTTAATCGACGACAAAGAAATTCCAAGTACCGGAGTAGTCTGTAGATACTTATGTTTCGACAGTCATGCGAAATATATCAATCGATAGCTATTCAAACGGCAAGTTTTTCACCCATAGACGACGTTGTCAAAATCGAAGGCCATCTTGCCGTTAATCGACGACAAAGAAATTGCAAGTACCAAAGTAGTCTGTAGATAATCTATCGATCTAAAACTTACTTACCCCAAAAAAAGTGATGATCACTGTTTGGTGGTCTAGCGCCGGTATGATTCATCACAGATTCTTACCAAATGTGGTACGCATTACTGCAGATGTCTACTGTGAAGACCTGAACAAAATTATGAAGAAGCTGGCACATTTCCAACCAGAATTGGTCAATCGCTCGTCTTAACTGCTCCTGAACAAACAACGCGCGACTTCATATTGCACAGCAGACTCTCCAAGTTGCAGGAACTATAGTTAGAAGCTCTCCGTCATCCAGCCTACTCACCAGACCTTACGCCTGCAGACTACCACTTTTCAAAATCCGACATTTAGAATCCGTACAAAATGCCTTCGAAAAATTAGTTGCCTCCCGTCCAGCTGATTTCTTTAAGAAAGGCCCCAATAAACTGCCACTGTATTGGCAAAGATGCATTGATTGCATGGGTGAAAACTTCGATTAATACAAATAAAAATACATGAAAAAAAAAATCGTTCAAATTTTTCATTCAAAACAGCAATTTCATAGGTAAAGACCTATAAATTAAATTATGTATACCTAACTACCTAAATTCAAAATAATTGGCAATGGACCAGAAAGGAAAACAAATGGTTTAACTTTAAAATTCTATATCTCGCTAGAATAATCTCCTAACTACTATAATCTAACTAATATAATCAGATAACTGAAGCTTAATTTTGTAACTATGATTTAAATGCTTTTAAATGCCTCCTCGTCATACCAAATGCCCCCCGATGAAGGAGCACTGTCCTTTAATATAAGCGATGCCCAAGACGGCATTTATCTTTGCGAAGGTAAGTATTTAGATCAATACGACGATAACATTGCATTGTCCCCAAGAGACAGTTGATCAAGTTTAATAAATCGATTAACTCTAAAACATAAAAGGTTAGAAAATCATTATAGGTAGTTAGTTGCAGTGTAGAAGTCAAGTACCTACCTACTTATTGACCATTATTGACCAATTACCTATTGACCAATTTCAGAACTAAAGGGAATGATTAAATGATATTTTAGAAGCGTTTATTAAAGTGGATGAAGGTTCCAGGCATTATTTAGTTACATAAACTAATTACTATTTACATTAACTTCAGTTGACAATTGACATTTCGTGAGTGGGCACGATCGTGCAAATTATTGTACCTAATAGGTGATAATTAAAAGGAAACGAATAATTGATTAGCGGCCAGTTGAGGGCACGGCTCAATTTATTTTATTTTGATTTACGCGATCAGTATATATCGACAAGGCGAACTAAAAACATCGAAAAATTCAATGTCTTCAAAAATGATACTTCCGTTTCCAAAACTGAAACATGGATATTGGTAAGTTTTTTATATTAAAAAAGATACATGCATCTATTGTAGGTATTTTAGAACGTAGTGTAGTCTTATTTATATGAGTAAATTCGTATTAATGTAGGTATTTGATCATTTGAAAGCTATGTAAGAACAAATAAGTATATAGGTAGGTAACAAGGAGCTGTGATCGCCCAATCTGTTCCATCTAAAAAGTGATTGTACACATGTATTGTATCAAAAAAATAACATCCCTAATAAAAAAAGGTAGGTATATACTATATTTCTAAAACTTCTCTGCATTTTTAATTTGTTACTCCTACATCTTGATTGCTACATGGTCATAATTTCACGCATTTACGATCATTTCTACGTACTTAGTGAGTATATATGAATATACCAACTCAAAATAAAGAGACGTAATCTTCGCGTAAAACTGAACTTTTACTTTCCTCGAGAAACATGGCTGTTTTTTATACCTTGGTAACTTTCTAATTAAATTTATTTTCTCTTTTTAGACACTTTTTTCGGAAAAAATATTGAGTTTCATGTTTCATAGATAGAATACCTACGTTCCTAGCCTAGTAAATAAAACAATCTCGAATTATTTCTCGATTTTTAAAAAATAATTATATGCATATACTCGTAAAACAAAAACTTACTTTTTTTCATGACTGACTACGGATCTCTATAGTTTGGATTCAAAGTACGTAAATAAGGAGTAGTGAGCATCTCGTGAGAATTGTTGTATTTATATGACATTTAACACTTAATAACTTAAAAAATATTTCTTCCTCTACATACACAATGACTTATGAACATAATGACCCTGAGACAAACGCAGGCGCACGGCATACCGCGACAAGCACAGCGCATGCGCGGCCCCGCTTCTCCCCCCTCACTGTGGTTCCCCCCACTACAAACTACAAGATCGCATTTTGTTTACCAATTGCTACGGGCTGCGATTGACGAACCAGTTGGTCGGCCTGCCGATCCGACCTCGCGCGCGGCTCGTATCCGTCCATTATTCACCAGTCGCGCGTCGCCTGCGACGCACGCGACATTATTTATCGCGATATGACCCAGTGACGTGATATTATGAATAAAGCCGACGTTCTAACAGAAGGCGCCGCGCCTAACGTGGCAATCCACGTGGACCAGTATGACGACCCCGACGGTGATCACTCAAAGCTTCTCGGCCTACACACTCCTGCCCCGATCGTTACGCCCTCTGGGCAAATGCGCAAAGTGAAGAGCTTCACCGATACACACAGAATTCGCGATGTGAGTGCCGCTTCCGGTGCAGCATCTGCACGTTGCCTACGTCCCTACGACCAAGTCACAACAAATCCTGAAGGTTCCGAAAACGGCACTCACTATGGAGCCCCTTCGATACGTTCCCTTGCATCCATCGGCATGGGCTGCACTGATGGTCGCAAACTTGTCATCAAAAGAGTACCAACATCGCCCACTGAACTGTTCCACCTAGTACGTCCTCCTACGTGAGTATTTCCGCGGGTGAAACATCCTCTGTGGTCATTATTCAATTGCTTTAACTGTCAACCATTCTTGCATCCTCTATACGTACATTGCCTACTCTTTAAATCTTTCAGAAACGACATTTTTATCAAAATATGTACAACTTCTAATTGAATTTAATAAAGGAAAAAATATTGCAATTATTACCTGCATCAAGAGTAGATGTATAAATGTGAAAGAAACTCTGTTTCCTGAACCGATAGGGATATAATTACAACCTGGAATGTTTTATATCAGGGAACTCCTAACGTTGGAAGTTTGTATGATGAATTAGTGCATTTTATGAAGAGTTGAGGCTACTGGTAATGAAGAAAGAATCCAAATAATAACTGTTTAATGCAGTTAATTTCTTAACTATAGCTAGAGAATTTAAGTACCTACATATGTATCTACCAATATTTCTGACCGGTATAGGCTTTATTTGAAGACATGACTTAATTTTGATTTACTGTAAAATTTGTATTGGTGGTAATAATCTTAAGTGCCTAGGTACGTACTAGGTACCTATGCCAAAATGTAGGTAAGAATATATATTTTCAACGGATCTAGAGCGCGACCCTGAAATAGTGTGTCAGTGAGAGAGATGATATCAATACACCTGAATATACCAGAATTCAACATAATAAAGAACTCATACAACGATCATTGCTAACAAAGATAAAGCATGAGTGGCAATTCATATATCACTTCATTTCTAGAGCCATTAAATCCAATGTTTCACATGTAGAGGATGTCCGGCCAATATACTTAGGTACTTACGTACAAACTATATGTGAATTTTATTTTCATACACCGGTTTTTTGAATGAAATTGCACTTCAGCCTCTGTGTTGAACTGTTCTTTTTGTGCAAAAACAGGAGAGTTAGAGATTTTATTGTACTTCTATTCAAAATTCACTTGAGTTCACGGACCACAGAACATTTCTGGGATTTTTAAATATTATTTACAACTGTTAAAGATGAATGTCTCTATTTATGACGATGAAGGTAGCGATTAATCGATTACAAACCGTGAATGTGTCTCAATATCAGTGATATATTAGTAAAACTGAAATGGAAAACAATAAATCAAGATATCTGTGAAGATGGAGTCGTCAAGTCGAGCAAGGTCAGCATCAAGAACAAGCAAAATCAAAATCTTAATCAATTTATTTAAAAACCCTTGTAAATAATTTATTTAAAGAATAGGTTAAGATCTTAAAAATACACTTTGTACCTAAATAAAAGACAAAATAATTAATTCAAGAAACAGTGGTGTGATACATTTTCGCTGAAACTCATAAACAGAATATGTTCATAAAGTCAAAATCTTTGACAGCTGCTCAGCTTACGATAAATCTAGATAAATAATGTGGTTGGACGGTTGAACCGCACTAAATATGAAACAGATACACTTCTCATAAAAAAATAGGACCAATCTCGGAAATATTATCTATTTGCATTTCTCTAACAAAAGCCAAAAGGATGTCCAAAAGACGGGAAATGACATCGCAGCATAATTAGGAAGATGGCGAAACGAGCTCGACTCATTAATTATAGACTGACAAATCCTTTAATAGACTGATTCATAAATGCCATGACAACGCTGATAAAAAAACCTAGAGCATACGAATACTAACTAGAGTTTAAAAAGAATTCAGCGTTATTACATGTTTGTGGAACAATTTTAAAGAGAACTTACTTACCTATTTAGTAAACTAACAGTTAAATTCAAAAAACTAACAATTTATTACGACATACAGGTAGAAGGACCTATAGGTAGATCAACTTGCTAATTGTTTTCATTAGAACCACTAAATTAGTTTTAGTTACTATATTTTCATGAATGAGCGCATTGTAATATGTTGCTATTATTTCTAATAAACGTTAAATAAGATGCAAACCATATCTACATACAATAACAATACTTACATACAACAGGTGCATGATTTATGATCCTTCTACTAAGAACAAACTCTACTTTAAGAAAATGCATACATTTTGCTTACTAGGCACGTTTTAAGAAAGAGTTGTTAAAAAATATGGAAAATTAATTAGGAGACCTTTTACTTATCAAAAAACCGCTTATCTTAATATGATAGAGATAACGCACTTTATTTCTTGCAATGTTGTTATGTGCATTGAAGATTGGGAATTTATGAAATGTCAATTGTGACAATCAACTTGTTAAGTAAATCCTAAAATCCTGGAGGATTTATAGCAAGACAAGAGTCTTCTCAGGCATTTGCAGGCGGTAGGAGATAACGTTGCACCTGTATCTTATGCTACGAATATCCCTATCTCGCGTAGGTAGATACATGGTTGCGATTGATCGTGCGCCTGCCTTATCAACCGCCTACTTGATAAATTATTTTAAAATAGGTTTACGTACTCAACACCTATGACAGCTCCGGATTAATGTTCTTAAATTTGACAAAAGACGTTTAGAAAGAGACTATTTTACTGCCGCGACTTCGACTGCGTTATGTTATGAATAACTCGGGCAGATCTCACTCAAATAGCTCCGTATGTTAATAAATGTGAATATTTATTACAATAACAATAATGATTATTTAATACAATAACAATAATGAAAAGAATAAAGTTATTTATTAGAATTAAAATATGTATAATACTTTTCTTAAATTAGCATACGAACACTATACGAGCAAGTAAAAAATGAAATTGCAAAATGATCATAACTAAACTTGATTATAGTAGGTACATTCATATATCTAGTCATTACAGACTTAATCGTTAAAAAAATGTTAACGGCTTTTACCAATTAAACTATTTTTTCGTAATAAATGTTTGCACTCGGGGAGAAGCTGTGAGTATAAGCTTGTTGGAAGCTTTCTATTTATGGTCAAATTAATTCAAAAAATATGACGAGAATTCTTGTGTATAGGTATTAATGACGTTATTATCATAGATTTAGCTTAGTCTCCTAATCATAAATCTTCTTTCGATGTAAGCTAGTATGTAAAAAGCCTTTAAGCTTCATGCCGTCACTATCACCTATCGTCATTGCTGGATCATCCATCTTTAATCCAAACAACCGTGTTTTCCAAGGCTACGCTTATGGAATTTTATACACGAAGTCTGTTACCTATGAGGCGAGTAAACTGAGCATGTTATTATAAGTTTTTTGAATTAAATAACTTAACACTGATAATACAATATCTCATGTATGACCTTACCGTCTCGACAACTGTTCTATAATAGATTGCTCGTTATCTATAAAATGTATTTCAGTATTTTATTTGTTTTGTAAACATGTCAACTTGTTTACAATATACCACCGTGTCTACCTACCTACGCATTATCTCTGACATACTGCATAAGTGTAGGTACCAAAGTGTCAGCTTTTTAACGACAAATATTTAATTTAGTTAACATAACTCTTGATTTGTGACTTTTTTCCTTCTCTGATCACGAGTGGTACGTATATCAGACTAAAGGCTAAAGTCTTAAATAAAATACCTACTGTTACTGTGCATCCTACACGCTTAGTAGGTACTATATTTTCCTCATATTCAAATATTTAACGCTAAACATGCCTACTTGAATTATTTGCAGGTACATGTTATTAGATCTCACAAAAGCTAAGTTAATATATCTAATCCACTTAAAATCTATATTATACCTACAGAGAATGCACTATATAATTATAATAAGTACTTTATTAAAAATATATTTCCTACATTGAATATAAACGATAAAGATCGATATTTACTAGAAATTGCTAACAAAAATACGTGTACCTACGTATCAACACGGAAATTCAAATAAATAGCCAAACACCGCAGTATTGTGTAAAGCTTGCCATCAAACAACTTCGACTCAGGACAGGCAGAGATAGAGACGTTAAAGACCGAGGCCTATTCATTCAGATATCATAATGAAAATCATCAAAGTATAAAATGTAAAAAAAAATATCATTTATTAAAGAAAAAGCGCCCGGGCCAGAGGCGTGGCGGGAATTAAGCTATTAGAGTATTAAGATATTGTTTTGTTTCAGGCCACCAGACGAAGAAACCGTTTCACACGACAGCGACTGTGATGAAGAAGAAGAAGACGCGGAGACCGAGCACCTAAAACCCCGGAGACCATTCTGGGCAAACAAGATCCAATTCGTACTCGCCTGTGTCGGTTACTCAGTTGGTCTGGGCAATGTTTGGCGTTTCCCTTATTTATGTTACAAAAGTGGGGGAGGTAAGATACATTCAAGTATAATCTTATTTAGCATAGGTTGCACAGCCAAGTATTTATTTGTTCCTTATGTATACAGAAATGTTGGATGTGACCGACACAAAAATATAACTAAGTGTCACTTAAAATAGTACAAGAATACTAGTATTATGCAAATTCGCCCAAATGGAATACCAACCTCTACGTACATACTTTTTTGTGATAAAAGCTACTATCCTATCCAAAAAGGGAATAGGTAAGCGTCAGACATAGTTACCTTCGCATTTATGATATAAAGAATGAGTAACATGAGTAGTATTTATGATATTAACTAAGTAGTCAATTAAGTTGGGTGTAGGTATTTAATGAAGTTTCTTTAAATTAGACTACTTTCAACTCTATGTTCCATGACTTTCACAATAAGCTATGATATTTTTCGTGAGTACGTAAATGTCATTTGATTGACCTTAAGACAACTTCAAGCAAAGTAAATAAAGATCTCAGAGAAATAAAAAGATTAGCTTGTTATACTCTTATCTTAATTTTGGTAAAAGACTACAGTAGGTTTAACGTTCTTTTATTGTGCACTTAACAATAAAAATTAAAAATAAACTTGCTTAATAAGAATTACATAATAAAATAAAAATAAATAATTACATAATGATGTGTACTTAATGCTTTACCTATGTAATCATTATAATACTTGGTAAAGGTTAAAAGCCACAATGAAATCGCTGTGGCACCAACGTCAGATCAGGCCCTAAACTGCCCAGATGAAATAAGATTTTTTTTAAAATAAAAACGACTTTTATACTTAAGTAAGTAATTGAAAATTAATAATGAAATTCTTAGGTACCTACTTCAAGATTATTTTTATTAGATATATTACACACAGTGCATTTGTGTAATACCTTTGGAATCTTATAACTTAAAATATTGAAGGTATGATCATTATATAAGATTCCAATAAATACGAGTAAGTCGCTAAAATATCAGAGCACGCCCTATCGTCGTAGATAACACAATGACTGACTATGACCAATTCACGTTTTATGATCTTTTCCTGGTACTTGATAACCCTGTTTACATATTTGCACTGAAAAGTTATTTTTGCAAGGCACTTGGCATCTATTTGTCGCTAATAACTTGTCATCTTGGTCAGTGTCAATTCACTCATTAAGGTGACAAAAGGATCGTGTCCGTCGTGTCCATGCTCTAATCGCTACTCGATAGGATATTCCATCCACAACATATTTTAAGTACAAATTAAGAGAGCACGAAATTATGTTAACTACTGGCTGTTCAAATTTTAACAGCGTGTAAAATTATACGTTAGCTATTTAGGTTTAGTCTTCCAGTCTACGTTGCGTGGCGGTAACATTTGTATACCTAGCATGATCTAGCAAAGTAGAAAGTAGATACAGTCGAAAAAGTAATAGCTTGTAATTTAAGAAATTGCTCAAAAAGAAAGTCTTCATAAAACTGTACCTACATAGATAGGTATTAAAGAAGAATAACTAAAATGCATAACAAAACTGTAGGTATCTAATATTACAAAACAATTGAAATATTCAATGAAACGTACAGATTGACGAATGATTATTATCAGTTGTGCGAATCAAAAACAGAAACGTCATAATTTTAATCATATACAACGTAAGGTGTAGTTATTATCAAACTGTAGATAGGGTGCGGTTCAATATAGATGAAATAAAATATCTTGTGTCCACAATGTAACGTGTGAAATCGTGCCGCAAAATGTTTGTGTCTCGGTGTGTTAAAGAGCCACGCCACTTGTCACCGAGGCACCAATACGAACTACCAATACTACAAAGCGGTGCAAATTGCAACTGATGCCTTTGGTAAACTGACACTTAACAGCAAACACACGTCCACTCGAGATATCAAATGATTTATTGCCACTATACTTGGATAATGACGATTTGCATATAGAAATCACTACTTAGGTAGTTGGGTATATACATGACATACACTGTGATCATCTTACAGAGACGAAGATGTAGGTATTAATTAAATGTAACCTACCATTAAACTATATCTATAATCCCGAAATACTACTTGCTTACGAATATGAATTATCAGTGACTAACGATATCTTTGTTCGGTAATGTTGTAAAGTGCGGCAATATTAGTCACCTCGTAAATACTACATTTACATTATAATACCACCAAACGCATTACCGACAAAAATAAATAGTCTAAGCGAACACTTTAACGCATAGGTACTTATATCCACAACTAAATCTGCATCACTGCTTCTCTTTTTTTACTATTTTTTTACTAATACCTTCGTTAACAAATCAAATTAAAGTGCAATTATTTATTTGATAATAAAACTCATTAGATACCTTCGAATGCACCTAAGTACGAGTAATAAACAGCAAAATTATCCTCAAATACAGAGTGAGCGAGTAGGTATCTACGCTAATTACGACAGTTCCTGTAGGTCAATTCGTATTTCAAGGATAGTGTAGTGGATGATAGAACACAAACGGACTACAATGAATTGGCACTTGTAGAGATGATTTTAATTGGCGAAAATTCGCCAAACATAAAAAGATATTATACTTTTTTTTTCTATGATAAAAAAACATAACATTTGAATTTTTTTCAGTAAAGCCAAGACTAAAAATTGTTAACTTCTTATCGGAGTATCATCATAAATATACTTAGTTAAAAATATATTTTATTTCCTGAGGTATAGGAACCTTGTTAACGACGACCGGCCTCTCTGAAATTTTTGCTTTATTTCTGCAAGCGTCATGTGGCGATTAAAACATTTTTAAAGAGGCTCTTGTCCACTCGGCTTCAAAATACCGTAGACAATTTTAAGAATATTTTTTCTATTCAACTATTACTGCATACCTAATTCTTGTTTCAGGTGCGTTTTTAATCCCTTACTTCATAATACTCTTAGTATGCGGCGTGCCTATGCTTTTTATGGAACTTGCAGTAGGCCAGTACACAGCGCATGGGCCCATTGGGGCACTTTCGCAAATATGTCCACTCTTTAAAGGTAAGTTGTACCTCTTTTTAAGTTGTTAAATATTACCTTTTATGATCCTCATAAATGCTGGCCTGTCAGTGAAAAAACTTCATGGTATTTATACCCGGACAAGATTAGGCACGAAGTGATTAAGAAATGAAAATAGAATACTTACCCGAATAAAATAATAAAAATATCAACTGATGAAACAACTATGCGATGACACGTCTTGGGTAGGTACCCTGAATCTCCTGAAAAAAAAAGAATCAAAGCGAGAAGAGAAAGTGAATCAAAAAACGAAATACATACTGCTCAGGAAAAATAACAAGTTAATTCAAATACCTGTGTAATAGCTAAGTTAGACGTAAACATAACCTGCATACTTTACAGGCGCCGGCCTCGCAAGCGTGGTGATCTCGTTTTTAATGTCCACCTACTACGCCGCAATTATCGCGTGGGCAATTTACTATTTCTTCACATCATTCAAGTCGGAGGTGCCTTGGGCAAGTTGCGCTAACCGATGGAACACGGCCCAGTGCTGGGTGCCGTTCCACAACCTCACCAAACCCAATGGCTCGCAGACACCCACCGAACAGTTCTTCGAGTAAGGTTTGATTTTTATTAATCGCTTAAGCAATCTCGGATGAAGTACTTATTTTAGGTATTACTTTGGTAATTTACTCACAAAAAACTACTTATCTAAATTTTCACATAACAAATAAGCCACTTTGATATTTCTGTTGTATTATCCTAAGCCTTGGTCAAGTATTTATTAAATGAATAAAAAATCAAGTTGTATCTCATAGAAATTGTCATTTTTTGTCACTTCCGTTTTGAATATTATTGTACACCTCATTGTCGACATCCGGGCAGGATGTAGGTAGATGGTACTGATTAATATCAGTATGAAGGTTATTTTTGTATTATATTAGGAACAATTTAATTTTGTTTTAATCTACCTAAAAGTTAACATACTGGAAGTTAACCCTTTCGTGATATTGTAGGGATTAAGTAGGAACTAAGAATTTCATCTTACTAGGCTTATTTATATAAGTATCTAATGCAAAAGAAAATATGGGACGAAACTAATTTTTATAACTAATTCCTCTTTATTTAACAAGTATATATCATATATCAATTGGAAATTTACAGGAAAAAGGTACTAAGCATGAGTAATGGAATTGAATACCCAGGTGGCATGCGGTGGGAGTTGGCAGCTTGCTTAGTATGTGCTTGGGTGCTAGTCTACTTCGCACTATGGAAAAGCATCAAATCTTCAGCCAAAGTTCGTTATATCACCACAACACTTCCCTTTCTACTCATCATAGTGTTCCTCGGCCGCTCGCTAACATTGGACGGAGCGGACGGAGGTTTAAGATTTTTCTTCAAACCAGACTGGGAACTGCTGAAACAATCGAGGCCGTGGGTAAATGCAGCCTCGCAAATATTCAACTCTATCGGCATCGCTTTTGGCTCCATGATCATGTTCGCGTCGTACAACCGCTTCGACAATAACTTATTGCACGACACGCTGGCCGTTTCTTTGGTCAACGCCGTCACCAGCCTCATCGTGGGAATATTCACCTTCGCAACTATCGGAAACATTGCCTTCGAACAGAACACTTCTGTTAAAGATGTCATTGCTGATAGTGAGTATCAAAAACCAGACTACCCTGTTTCGTCACCCTGCTAATCAGCATCATTTCGTAACTTAAATATAATGTGTTTCCAGGTCCAGGTCTGCTATTCGTGGTATATCCGCAAGCGATCGCTAAAATGCCAGCGTCTCAATTGTGGGCCGTATTGTTTTTCTTCATGTTTCTGTGCTTGGGGCTGAACAGCCAGGTAAATAATAGACTAGATATTGTATTTTTACTCGTATTTTAAATATTAAACCAAAATAATTACAATCCTTTTCAGTTTGCAATAGTGGAAGTCGTAGTTACATCAATACAAGACGGTTTTCCGGATATGATACGAAAACGACTCGTATACCACGAGCTACTGGTATTAGTCGTGTGTGCAATATCGATGGTCTGGGGTCTGCCACACATTATACAAAGCGGCATCTACGTATTTCAACTGATGGACTACTATGCTGCCTCTCTAAGCATTACTTACCTCGCCTTTTTCGAGGTCGTTGCGATTGCCTGGTTTTACGGAGTTGGCAGGCTATCTAGAAATATTAAGCAAATGACAGGTATGTACTTACCTTGCCGCTTCAAATGACAAATCTGAACTTTATTTGTCCTTCAGTTTGCATGTCTGTTAGCCGAGTCACAGTCGTCCGAGACAAATCGCTATTATTAGGACTTCCCTGTCTCGATTTGTTTCCATGTGAAATTTTATGCAAAACATCGAGCTTTGAGCAGAAAATAGACTTTTAATTGCTACGAATCTCGATTTTCTGTATTATTTATCTGCTATAGAAAGTCATAAGTATTGTGCCGTAATAGATGATGTACTTAACACATTAACGTAATTGCGAAGTAATAGTAAGTTTTAATCGTTATTGTATTGACGTTATTGGTCATTGTTGTTTTCATCTAACTCTATTATTTAGAGTACTTATTAAATTGACACAAACCTTTCTGCCTAACTGTTACAAATTCATTCATGCATTAACAAGGTAATAACTGAACAAGATTTCGTCAAATATACCTACCTGTAAACACCGCTTTGCTTACTTATTATAATTTATTATATACTAAGGTTATCAATGACGAAAATTTCAGGTCGTTATCCGTCACTATACTTCAGACTGTGCTGGTTGATAGCGTCGCCAGCCTTACTACTTGCGCTGTGGGTAGCCAGTTTAGTGGACTACACGCCGCCAAGTTATCGCCACTACCAATATCCAGCTTGGGCCCAAGCACTTGGTTGGGTTATTGCATCTCTCTCTTTACTAAGCATTCCAGTGTATGCGGTAGTCGTAGTCATTAGATCTCCAGGAAAAACTCTAGGAGAGGTAAATCTCAGTCTTCCACAATTTTATCTAGTAATAATTTGTCCGATCTGAGTCTGTCTCACTTGCTCAAACACATCAATCAATGTTATCATGTGACGCTGCTACGCGTCCCCACAATAGTACGAACCGCCAGACAAGGTAAAGTTTTCGCCGTTATTAAATAATCGCATTTTTGTTTTAGAAACTTCGTCATTCTATACGGCCTACATCGATGTGTGAATGTGGAATAAACGGTTGTGATATTTGCTGCTCCGACTCCGAATCCCCAGAAGACAAGGCGACCATAAACTAGTCAATCAACTATTTAGTTTTAGTAATTGGTAATACACAACAATGACGATTGCGACCACTCTACCTATTAAAGATATCAGTCAGTAATACAATACGATAATAGACTGGAATATTTGTTCCATCACTATTATCATTAATTTACAACAACTCTGAGACGGCACTCGACCTAAAAATAGCATATCGTGATGTGGCGACACAGTTTTCTTGATACTCAAGTAGTTAAACGTGCGCGCTCGGACCTAGGTGTGACTCGGACAACTTCATGGTACCTAATCACTCATTATGTAGATTACACTCAGATAACAGCAGTTATAAGGAATTCACGTTTTGATAAACAGTAAAACACTCACATACGTACAACCAACTAGGTAGGTATGCCTTAACTAAACATACAGGTTGATGTACCTATTACTTGCGTATTGTCATTTGTTATGAAGTTAACTTTATACATATCGAAATTGAAAGTCGAATATTTATTATCAGGAGTAGACTACACATACATTCCAAAGCAATAATGTGTAAGACTGTAAAATATCATAAAAAGTTACAGTATCAATCTTGATCTATAAAAATAAATCAAAATATTGCTGAATGATAATTAACTAAATTATTTTATATTTTGACTCCCGTGCTACTGTAATGCATCACATATTTTCAAGAAACTAAAATACCATTTAAGATTTAAATTTGAATCTGTATAAATGTAATTTGAATGAGCTTATCAAATAAGCATAAGAAAGAGAGATTTAATTTAATGTAACTTTACTGTTTCCAAATGAAATCATGTGATTAAAGACATTCCAATAGTACCTAGTTTAAGAATAAGTAATGTTATATTGATAATAAGTATTTATTATTAGAAATTATCACTTTGAAAGTGATACACTTTTAGGAACAAAATGTTTGCATAAGTTAAACAATGAAAGAAAGGCAATAGCTAAACTACTCTACTATAGGTAAACTTATTCTGAATTATCATGTAGGTACAATACTTGAAGTACAACATACAATATACATACATGGAATCGTACTGTTAATTGATAATGTAAATATCTAGTTTGTAAAATAATGTCACTATGATAAGTGATGAGATTTAAATAAATAACTAAAATAAGGAGAAGAAGTGTTTAATTCAACTACCTACATAATAATACAATAATACAAATCAAGTATACTAAAAAGCTTAACCTACCTAGTGAATTATTTTTTTCTTTTCTTTGGGCTAATAGGTTCAATATCCTCACTGTCATCGTCACTGTCTTCTTCATTTTCAACTCCTACGCAGTCTGCTGTAAACAGAATGCAGCTGATAAAAAATAGGTTTATAAACTACAGTTCATAGGTACCTAATTTTACTTAAAATTAGCTACCTAGGTTTAGAGGTTTTATTTTTAGATTTCTTACTCAACTTGATGTTAGTTATTTGTAACCCTTTTTTTACACCTCTAACTTTTATAATTATAATACATACCAACCACAAGAAGGTTAGGTACCTACTCATAAAAATGGCTTTTCAAAAACGTTCAACAAAGACACATTATGGCAAAGGATTCTAACCTGATTCTCCCATTTCTTCAATCATTTTTGTAAGTGCAGCATTTGTAAGTCGCTGAAACTCTGCAATAGATGTAACAAGGTGAGTCGGTGTCGTGGAAGTTACTCTGGTAATAGTTTCTAAAACTTTAGAATTCGCAGAAATTGTTAGTTTAATTTCGGGCAACATTACGGGGACGAAATAACTGTTACTTTTCCATAAATTATTGAAAAGATAATAATTAACGACGGAATGAGGTTATACTAATCGAGAACAATTTCAAAATCAAAACAAATAAATGTCAGTCAGTCAGTGAAGTTAAAAGAAAAAAACTCATTCGTAATTCATTCATTCATTTACATAGACTAGATAGAAGATGGGGCTTTACACTACTTGTACGACGGTCAAATAAATAAATATATTATTTCAATTTCAAGATATTATGGATGTTTATATGGGTATGTTGTATTAAAATTAAGAAAAATGTTTATAGCTGAGTCTGAGTAATAAAATGTCCGACAGTTTGCTAATGCCTTAAATTGGCCTTAAAGGATAAATCGTAGTGTGACAAGTTACCAGCTTTCAGACGTCTGTGCAGTGTGATAGAATCACAGGATATAATACAAGGCCAAAAAAAATGTCAGTAAAAAAAATAAAGTAAAAAAGAATCATTCGTTCCATCGTGATTCCTTTTATTTCATTCATCCACCATTCGTCGATCAATCAGCTGACACTTTGTACCTATACCTTGTTTGTTTTTTTTACAAAATTATATTATTTTAAACTCACTATGTAGAGTATTTTTAATATGCGTGAGTTCGGTAAATTTGGGCCATTAATTGGTGCCATTGATGAAGGCACGTCAAATGTAAAATTTCTGGTAAGTTAATACATTTTACATTTGAAATGATTGTCTAGGATACGATGAGTAGGTACTCCTGCCTAAATCTATCGTTTATCTTCTTCTTTTGACTCCAGATATTCGCGGCGAACACATCTGAAGTGCTAACATATCATCAAGTTTTGTTAAAGAGGTTTAGCCCTCAAGAAGGATGGGTTGAACAAGATGCGTTAGAAATCCTCAATGCGGTTTTAGAATGTATTGAGGTATGTGCATATTTATTCAAATTAATTATAACCACGGATCAGCTAATAGCTCTACAAGTACATGTAAAATACTCCTTTCCAATAGTTTCCTCTAAGGGCTCTGGTGTAAATGGTACATGAGCAGGTTTGCTATAAAATTCTACCTCAATTCAATCAGTTTTACTGGATAGAACAAAAAATGGCATTGTACTATGTGTTACTATTAAAAATAAACCTAGCTCTTGGGATAAAACACTTAAAGCTTTTCTTGGGAGATAAAACTAATTTTAATAAATGCATTATATTAAAATTAGTTTAATCTCTCATTATAACAGGTAACGGCTGACAATTTACGGAAGTTGGATATAAATCCTGAAGATGTCGTTGGTATTGGCATCACCAACCAAAGGGAAACAACCATTGTTTGGAATTCAGTTACTGGACAGCCTCTTTACAGTGCCATAGGTAACACCTCACATATTTATATCTATAAATTAATTTTTGGGTCACTAACCAGTTATGCGTTGTTTGGCAATGATCAGAGACTTTTTTTTATTCTAGGCAAGCAGGTTTTAATTTTATACAATTTTCTTTTAACTTTCAGTGTGGTTAGATGTGAGAACATCTAAAATAGTGGATGAGTTAGTTAAAAACAGAGGAGCTCAGTGTGTCACTGCCGTAGTTCAAACTAGTGGGCTTCCTTTATCAACATATTTTTCATCAGTTAAACTAAGGTGGCTTCTACAAAATGTGAAGTCAGTGAAAGAAGCTGTGGCTGCTGGAGAATGCATGGCTGGAACAGTGGACTCCTGGTTGATATGGGTAGGTTGATCATTTTAATACGTAGATACCTACACCATCGAAGTAAAGGGTCAAGAAATAAATATATAACATTCTTATTAATATTAACTCAATTTCTTCTAGAGAATCTCTAATCTAAATTAATCTGATTCACTTATTTGTGGGCTGTTTCTGTGTAGTTTTTCTGTTGACAATAAACCAATTAGATTCACAAGCACGTCATCCTTAGAACCTTACAGGAGGCACGAGCGGCGGCATCCACGCGACCGACGTCACCAACGCCTCTCGAACTCAACTCATGTCACTGAGGACTCTTCAGTGGGACAAAGCATTACTGCGATTCTTTGAAATACCTCTACAAATTTTACCAAAGATTAAAAGCTGTGCTGAAATATATGGTTATATTTCATTAGGACCTCTCCTTGGGGTGCCCATAGCCGGGGTAAGTTGATATTGATAAGTTAAATTATTTTTCAATTATTATATTGTTAAACAATTTTACATAATAATATAGAGATATATTCATGTATTCCAAATACAGTGGTGAATTACGTCATCACGCATAAGATGCGGATATAATGACATCATCCTCTCAATATAATCAGTGATGCTTGAAAACAATATTGATGTAATACTCGAAATATGCGACAGCAAAAAATATTTAATGTGGCTATAATATAATTAACTAAGAAAACCAGTACTTAAAAATGTTCTTTCTTATTTTATAATTGTACAAAATAATAAAGTAATTTTTAAACGTATTATTCCATTTTTTGTATTCCAGTGCCTAGGAGACCAACAAGCAGCTCTAGTCGGCCAAGGTTGTATGAGATTTGGCCAAGTCAAATGTACTTTTGGTACTGGATGCTTCATGTTATACAATACAGGTGATAATGATAGCTATATTTACATTTTACTCACATATTATCTTGATGTTGTAGATAAAAGTCTTTCGAGAATGTAGAGATAACTTTGGTTTTTCCCCAAAATGCAATAGATAATGGTTCATATGAATTAAGAAATAAAGTACCTATATCAATGATATTATAATATATATATACTAGGTGCAGATATGTTATATGCGCGCACATTTTGAAGACTGTAAATAGACCTATTTGAGACAACTTGTAGTTAGTCTCACTTAGTCTGAAGACATTTGGAGTATGATTTGAAGTGCTGTCATTCATGTCATTGTAATCATTGTTCGGCACAGATTAAAAACGCCAATCACTATAAAGGTAACATATCTGTACCTATAAAAAATCATTGACCTATATATAAACCAAAAAAGTTTAGTTTATCTGTAATGAACTGATTACTAACAGAAAATTCATGTACAAACGTTATGAGAAGAATATTTTGTGCCTCTAAGTTCTAAAAGGTTATTAATAATGAGTTGACATAAGCTCCACAGCCAATTTAAGATACCTTACAAAGATTTTTATCAATAATGCATTTTCAGGTGATTCAATAGTTCATTCTCAAAACGGGCTCCTGTCTACAGTAGCCTATAAGTTAGGGCCTGATTCACCGCCGGTTTACGCGCTAGAAGGATCTGTGGCTATAGCAGGTAACTTTCCAGTTCATAACATACTGCATGTGGTCCTAGGAAGTGGTCGGGCCGGCTGGGTATACGGTACTGTCGTATTATTTTGATTAACACAGCCCGGCCTCGCATTTCGTAAATAATGGAGTACCTACATGCCACCGCTTTCCGTAGTATGAATGATAAGCGCTACGAATTAGAGTTAGAAGCAACATACTCTCTTTTTACGCCTGATTAAATTCTTTCTTGTACATTTATGTAATAGTAAACTGAACAGATATATTTCTGGGCCCGTATTCTTCTAATTACCAAATGAAAAATGGTGTCTCTGTAGAATGTGAATTGTATGAAATGACACATTTTGGTATTCTCTTAACAGATAAGTTGACAGTGGACAGCGATCGGCCGTACATTTTATTACTTTACGCTTTATTTGGTATTCTACTCCGCAATGTCACATGAGTGGCAGTTCCAAACGGTATTCTCTTCGCTATTTGACAGTTGTTCTCTAATGGCATTTCGTTCGGTCGTCCGTCGTTCAGTCGTTCAGTCGTTCGGTCACCCAAACACTATTTCGGTGTTTTTTCGAAAATTAACGTGCAATTTATGCAAAAAATGCATGTAAATCTTATAGAAATAAATATTCTGTATTTTAAAGTATGTCTAAGCTTATTCTAGGTCGAAAAAAATCTATCAATCGGTTGATCAATTTCTTCGAACAATAATTTTATTAAATATTGGCAACATCGACAACTAAATCATTCGCAAAGACAAATGAATGACAAAGCCCTCTAGAGACTACTAATCGACTATTTCGTGGCACATAAGAGAATACCAAATTTGTGACCTATTGCTGTAGAATATTTATCTGTTGGTTATAGTATGGTCGCTTAACTTAATTTAAGAGAATTGGTACCCAGGGGACACGTTGCAATGGCTACAAGAAGGTTTAGAAATAATAAAAGACGTTTCGGAAAGCGAGTCTCAAGCGGCGGCGGTCGAAGGTGATGAAGATGGAAGCATTTGTTTTGTACCAGCTTTCAATGGACTGTACTCTCCACACTGGAGGAAGGATGCTAGAGGGTAACTTTAATTTGATATAACACAACTAGTTATGTCCACAGGTTATGCCTTTCCATTGAACCAGACAGAAGGAATTAAGTATTATTAGAAGTTATGTTAATTCAAGCTGCAATCCCACTGCCAAATTCCATAATTATCTATTAAAAAATTTCATCGTTATGGATTCCAGAGTGATGTGTGGCTTAAGTAAGAACACGCGTAAAGAGCACATAGTCCGCGCGGCGCTGGAGGCGGTGTGCCAGCAGACGCGCGGCGTGGCGGCGGCCATGGCGGTTGACTGTGCGCCGCTGCGTCGTCTGCTGGCTGACGGCGGCATGGCGCAGAACTCTCTATTCATGCAGATGCAAGCGGACACACTCGGCATTCCTGTGGTGAGCTATTCGAAAAAGTTTTCAATCTCTTTTCATAATTTCATGCGAGATATCAATAACCGCGTGCGAAGTTTTGCTTTTGGTATCTTAAGAATTCTCAAACGAATGAAAAAACAAAAAAAAATAAAAATAAAAAAACTAAAAACGAATAGACCCCTCAAACTGACTGAATGGTTTAAATTATTATGGGCACATCCCATAACTGGCCTGAAACATCAAGTAGTAGAACCGCTTAACTGTAACGATAATTGTTAGTTAGTAGGTAAGCAATTTTTTTAGACTTGATTTATGTAATCCAGATAAGACCCTTGATGATGGAGAGTACTGCTCTCGGGGCTGCAATAGTAGCGGGTCGAGCGCTCCGTGTGTGGCCTACGACTACACCCAGTCCACCTGCTGATACGTTCCTCCCTACTACCACCAGTGAAGGTAACTAACTATAGCATACATAAATATATGGAACATACAAAATCTTATAATACAAATACTCAACTATCAAATAACTAAATTTCAGAAAGAGATATCCGACGAGTTAGATGGGAAAAGGCCCTCGAGAAGAGTATGGGCTGGGTAACAGATGGCACTGAGAAGTGTGAAGTGAAACCAGTGGTTGATGAACCAGATCGAACAACTGCAGTGTTGCCACCAGGACTTTTCTTTATTGGCACTGCGCTTTTAGTGATAATAGCTGATAAATTGAAGTCATTTTAGTCAATACTTTAAGTAGTACTACCTCATACACTAATTTATTTGTTAAATTAATAAAGTTGTTGACCTTTCTGTTGTCATAATAATAAATGTTGAGAACAAAATAGTTTAAATTTTGTTTTATTAATTGAAATATAAATACAAAAGGTAATAATTAACTTAAATAGACATTATTATATTATGTTAATTGAGTTTAACCTTTGATCACAGCGATGGGTCGTAACTTGACGGTCTTCTTACTGATTCCAGCTGCGTGGCACGTGTTCACTACATCAGTTACGTTTTTGTATGACTCTGGTGCTTCCTCCATTACTAACTTCGGTGAGGCAACTCTAATAGATATACCCATCTGTTCTAGTTTATTTAGAACTTGCTGGTAGTCTAGGTTTCTCCTAGACTTTGCGCGAGATAATGCACGGCCCTGAAAAAAATAACTAGATTCATAAAGTATTTGCAGAAAAATATATATTTATTTATGTATAATATAATAAATAAATCCACTCACCGCTCCATGGCATGTAGACCCAAAAGTCTCAGTCATACCCTGATGAGTACCAGTAAGGACATAACTGCAAGTTCCCATAGTCCCCCCAATTAACACAGGCTGCCCAGTCAACTGATAATCCACAGGAATCAAAGGATGATGAGGTGGAAAAGCTCTAGTAGAACCCTATAAAAAGTTTTAGTATTAATTTAATTGTTCCATACTTATAATTAAGACATAACTGGAACAGAATGATGTATACCTTTCTGTGCACCAATAATGTCTTTGCTTTCCCATCAACAATATGCTCTTCAACTTTGGCAATGTTATGAGAGACATCATAAATCACATGCATGTCCAAATCATCAGGGGCCATCTTAAACTGTTTAGCAAAAGCTTGTCTTGTAAGGAATGTCATAGAGCTGCGATTGACCCAAGCAAAGTTTGCAGCTGCTGCCATAGCTTTGAGGTAGTCCTGACCTTCCACTGAGTTGATTCTAGCACAAGCTAGCTGTCTATCATTGGTCTCTATTTGATCTCTTTTCATAGCTTTTTCCATTTGTACAAGTGCATCAGTAGCTACTTGGTGACCAAAGCCTCTGCTTCCGGAATGGATCATAACACAGATCTGACCGGTACTCTCAAGGCCCATTTTACCAGCTGCATATTTGTCATAGATTTCATCAACCACCTGTATTTCTGCATAATGGTTGCCTGCACCTAAAGTCCCTAGTTGTGGTAACCCTCTCTTCTTTGCTCTAAGGCTAACCTTTGAAGGATCTGCATTAAGCATTCGCCCGTACTCCTCACAATGTTCTTTGTCTTCAGCCCACACATACCCCTCCCTAAGAGACCAATCCATTCCCATTTCCAAAGCCTCTTCTAAATCTCTTGCATTCATTGGTATAATTCCTTTTGATCCAACTCCTACTGGAATATGATCAAAGAGACTTTGGGCCAATTGTTCCTGAAACATATTACATTGAGTGACAGAAATATATGTACCTATGTAGGTATTAAATTAATACATAGGGAAAAATTTACTATTAATATTTTTACTAACATTATTTTGAAATATGTTAGTTAGCCTTACTCACCTTCACAGGCAAAACATCTTTTTCAAATAAATTAGTTCTTAGAAGTCTCACTCCACAGTTGATATCAAAGCCTACACCTCCAGGGGATACAATAGACTTCGGATCAGACATATCAAACGCTGCCATATTACCTGAGAAATCATGGATAGGTTATGTACCTATTGAAAAATTCAATAAAGGTCAGTGCTGTATTCATTGAATCCTGTTCGCTTCGTATTTTACTAGTGGTAAAATATTTACCTATAGCAAACCCATATCCAGAATGAACATCTGGTAAGCCGACTGATCGAGACACGATGCCGGGTAATGCCGCAACATTGGCTATCTGCTTTACACCCGGCAAGAAGCCCCCAGTCATTCCAGGACGGCATGAGTTCCGCAACTCTTCAAGCATTAGTTTTTCTAGCGTATCATTAACATAAAACACTCCTTCCACATTCATGTTGGGCTGGAATCCTTTTTTGATCCTCCAGCAGTAAGGGTTGATCTTCTCCAAGTATTTGAGTTCCTCATTGTATTGCCTCACGACCATTTTGCTCGTATATTAATTCAGTTATAAAACAAGGCAATCACCGACAAATTGAATAATTCCTACGAATTTTTAATAATTTGACTTCAGTTTCTCTTTTTGTTGGATTGATTGAATTGATTTTTTGACTTGACTGACACAAAGTGAATGAGTGAATGAATGACATACAAAGTCCAAAGACATGTAAGTGATGCGCACGTGAAATACCGGTGCCTACCGAAATTTTTTTGGTACAAGGAAAACAGCTTTCTTTTACTCAAAATAAAAAAAAAACATTGTTATTGTCTATGTTTACAATTTTTTGACATTTACAATTTTAGATGGTTTCATAATCCTCCTCGTCTAGTTTATTTTTTGAAAATAAATAGAAAGCCACAATTTTGCCTGAAATAATACTTCCAAGCCAATAGAAGACAATCTACATTCACAATGGCTGCATTAATGAGGCTTAAACAAATGCCCATGTTGCATAGATGCCTCTGGAATCATATCAACAAGGTTAGCCGAAGCATTTCGACTTCAAAGGAAAATAAAGATAGCAATGCGGCTAATGCAGAATGTGATACAAAATGTGAGTACCCAGAAAAGAATTGGGTTAGTTACGGGTTTGATTACAAAAATCAAAAAGAGGATACAGATGCCCACAACGCATCATTTTTCTTCTCTGTAACATTGTGCCTAGTGTTTGGGTCCTTCATGTGGGCTTATGCTCCTGATGTTCACTTGCGGGACTGGACCCAACGCGAAGCCTTTCTGGAGCTACGTCGTCGTGAGTTGAAAAAAGAGCCACTTATCGACCCATTCTACATTCACCCTAAAAAGATCAAGCTGCCTGACGATGATGACATTTGTGAAGTTGAAATCATTATTTAAACCTATTTTTATTAGTAGTATGTTATAATGTTACACTGGAGCAAATTTTAAGGTATGTGCAAATTCCAATCATCTTGAATTTTGCTGATTATTGCCTTAAACAATTTGTTTGTAAAAATAGTAAAATTAGTCCTAAAGTTGGTGTTATTTTATTTTATTTTTGATTCCTCATTGCTCACCAAGGAATAGTTTGTTATTATCAACATATTTATTGACAGTGTACATATTTAATTACAATAAAAAATCTGTAAAGAGTTTTTATTTCTTTTTGTAGATCTAGCTAGAGTAAGTTGTTTAAATAACCTTTAATTATATTCAATTTATTCAATAGCATATAGACTTTAGACAAGTAAATAAATCTCCTCAACAACTTGCCCAAACGTAAATAAAACAGGTTATAGAAATTGAAAATAATTATTACAAATCATTATTTCCATTAAATCTTTGCGAAACTAAAAATCATTCAATGTTTATAAATAAAATCTAGATTACCAACAGATATATCACAACACCAACAACATATATTTCAAAATAGAGAAATGGGCCTAAATAGACAAAAAATCTAAATACAAAAAAATGTCTTGGCAAGCCATAGGTATTCACTTGAAAGGCTATTTTTTATTTATTTAAATGCTTACTGTAAATCACAACTTTAATAAATATACCTAAGCAGCTTTGATATGAACAATTTTTCCACCTGCTAGAATGACGTAAGCACTATCTTCAGCGGGGGCTACAACACCATTCACACATGCGCCAAGGCCAATGTCACCAGCCATTTGAAGAGTATCTCCACTGATCTTCCAGCGTTTCAAATGCTTATCCCAACCAGCAGTCCATACAAAATCTCCACTCACAGCCATGCTCGTCACTATCATTTCGCTAGCCTAAAAATTGAACAAATTTTAAGACGTTAATTAGACCTCAAGAATTTCTAGACGATATTTGGACATCCTAAGAATCTCTTATTTATTGAAATAACGATGTTTCTAGTATTTAACGACATTTACTGCAGCCTTAGCATACAAGTTGTGACATCTTGTCGTTTTTTCTCCCATGCCAAACCGGATCAGTGTGGACTGATGCGAAAAAGCGATAAACCGTAGGTAGTCCTGGCGTGTATGCCACCGCTTTGCCAAATCTTTACTATTACCTTCACAGAGTGTAATTTTTTGAAGGATGTGTCAATAGATGCGTCATGCAGATGCAGTTCGTTACCTCCCCTTCCCATTACAAGAAGGCGATTGCCATTTATTCTTACAGGCGCCCTTCCTTCCATGGTATGCCGCGTCACAAATCTAGTTTTAGATTCGCCTGCAATAAAATCGTATTTAAGAACACCTCGTGAATAAAAACAAACTCAGTAGGTGGCCAAGTAATGTGAACTCCACTGGGCCTGCGTGGTGAATTACGGCCCCAAAACGTAAAAGGATTGCTATCGAAGAAGAACCTATATCCGTATTGAATACAGTCTTACCTGGTTTGATTTCGGTAGCGGTTACGTCCAAATCCCTTACAGTGAAGAGGAATGGCTTCTCCCACCATAGATCTTTGACTTCTTCTAGAACGTTATACTGAGCTTTTAATTCATTATTATTATATGGACGGTGTTAAGCGTTTATGTATCAACCCTAACATCATCAAAGTTGAGAAAAAGGGCTCTAAAGTTTCAAACTGATTTTTTGGCTTGGTATGTCTGATTATTGAGATATAGTTACGATTTTGGTACCATTTTATGCGTAATAAAGCACTGAATCAGATTGATAAATAAAACCTAATGATATGTCGCTATTGTTTTAATAAAATACAAAAAACTGTTATGGCCAAATAAGAATCTGGAGTTAAGAATTTAGCGTTTATGTACTAAGCTGCTTGGTACAAAAATAATTCGAATTAGGAGTTTAGCAAAAATGTCCTAAAGCGGCTTGATATATGAATGATTAATTTACAATAGATCTTACATTTAGAAAAAGTGTATCAAGCAAGTACCTATTTACTTAGAGTGTTGTTGCCGACATAGTGATCTATCAACGCACAGCCCAAACAACTGGAAGGATCGGGCTGAAATTTGGCATGCAGGTAGATTTTGTATCTGCATGCCAAATTTCAGCCCATTATAACGTAGGCATCCATTAAGAAAGGATTTTTACAAATTCCACCCCTAAGGGAATAAATTAGGGGGTGAAAGTTTGTATGAAACTGTCAATTTTGAATCGATCTAGCTGAGACTTTGCATGCATTAAGTTACTATAACATAGACATCCCCTGAGAAAGGATTTGTACAAATTTCACCCCAAAGGGGATAAAATAGGGGGTGAAAGTTTGTATGAAACTTTGTCAATTTTGGATCAATCTAGCTGAGACTTCGCATGCATAAAGTTACTATAACATAGACATCCCTTGAGAAAGGATTTGTACAAATTTCACCCTGAGGGGATAAATTAGGGGGTGAAAGTTTGTATGAAACTGTCAATTTTAAATCGATTATCGATCTAGCTGAGACTTTGCATGCATAAAGTTACTATAACATAGACATTCCTTGAGAAAGGATTTGTACAAATTTCACCCCAAAGGGGATAAAATAGGGGGTGAAAGTTTGTATGAAACTTTGTCAATTTTGGATCAATCTAGCTGAGACTTTGCATGCATAAAGTTTCTATAACATAGACATCCCCTGAGAAAGGATTTGTACAAATTTCACCCCTAAGGGGTTAAAAAAAGGGGGGTAAAAGTTTGTATGAAACTGCAATTTTAAATCGATCTAGCTGAAACTTTGCATGCATAAAGTTACTATAACATAGACATTCCTAGAGAAAGGATTTGGACAAATTACGCCCCTAAGGGGATAAAATAGGGGGTGAAAGTTTGTATGAAACTGTCAATTTTGAATCGATCTAGCTGAGACTTTACATGCATAAAGTTACTATAACATAGACATCCCTTGAGAAAGGATTTGTACAAATTTCACCCTGAGGGGATAAATTAGGGGGTGAAACTTTGTATGAAACTTTGTAAATTTTGAATCGATCTAGCTGAGACTTTGCATGCATGAAGTTACTATAACATAGACATCCCCTGAGAAAGGATTTGGACAAATTACGCCCCTAAGGGGATAAATAGGGGGTGAAAGTTTGTATGAAACTGTCAATTTTGAATCGATCTAGCTGAGACTTTGCATGCATAAAGTTACTATAACATAGACATCCCCTGAGAAAGGATTTGTACAAATTTCACCCTGAGGGGATAAAATAGGGGGTGAAACTTTGTATGAAACTTTGTCAATTTTGAATCGATCTAGCTGAGACTTTGCATGCCTAAAGTTACTATAACATAGACATCCCTTGAGAAAGGATTTTGACACATTTCTCCCTTAAGGGGATAAAATAGGGAATGAAACTTTGTCAATTTTGAATCGATCAGGCTAAAACTTTGCAGGCATTGATATAATATGACGTAGGCATTCCTTGAGTAAGGGATTTGTCAAATTCCACCCATAAGGGGATAACGTAGAGGATAACAGTTTATTGGAACTTTATCAATTATAAACTGATCGAGCTGAAACTTTACATGCATAAATGAACTATGACAAAGGCCTCCACTAAGAAAGAATTTTAACAAATTTCATCCCTAAGAGGATAAGATAGGGGAAAAAAGTTTGTATGAAACTTTGTCAATTTTGAATCGATCCGGCTAAGACTTTGCATGTATAAAGCTACTAAGGCGTAGGCATCCCTTAAGATGAAAAATTCTACCCCTAAGGGGATAAAATAGTAAAGGTAAAAGCCGCAAAAACTATATTATGTACCTAATAAATAATAATACGCGTATAATAATCTTATCGCGGGTGGAGTTGCGGACAAAAGCTAGTTAAAATATCAAAAAGGATTCAAGATATCTATAACAAACAACAATTTGATTAATCTTTTTCATAGAATCATTTTTTTTTTCATTTTAAAAATAAAATCAACACATAAAAGACAACAAAAAAGGGGGTGACCGACCATACTAAACTATTGATCAACAGATGGCCGTCGATTTCGGAAATTACGTGTCTATAGATGAAATATTAGCCGTTTATATAGAGCTATCGATTGGTATAGGTGACTTTTGGATCATATTTACAGACTACACCGGTACATGAGACTTTTCTGACGTCAATTTACGGCAAGTTGGCTGTTGATTTCGGCAATGACATCTATGGATAAAATACTCGCCGTTTGAATAGCTATCGACCGATGTGTATCCTATTAGTGTTGAGTCATATTTACAGACTACTCTGGTACATCATTTTTTATTCGACGTCTATTTAGGACAAGTAGGCCGTCAATTTTGGCAATGTCTTCTAGAGATGAAATAATCGCTGTTTGTATAGCTACCGATTGAAATACGTCACATGACTGTTGATCCATATTTTTAGGCTACTCCCATGCAAGTCATATTTTTCAGATGCAAAAACAGTACTTTCGCTTTAGGTATTGAGTGTGTCGCTATACAAGGAAAAAATGTACGTCCTTAGAGCTAACGATTGGCACTAATTTCATATAACTCCAAGATGTGTACCCAAAATTTCCCACGGTCCAAAGAAGGTTGATACATAATTGCTTTTTCAATCTGCTAAAACTTCATTTTGCTTTTGTGTATCAAGGAGGGATAGTACATTAACGCTAAAATAGGAATTACGCAAAAGATTATTTTCGTTTACGTCCTATGCAGCATAACACATAAACGCTAAATGGAATTAGTTTGATTGTAAAAAAAGCAATAATGTAACCATCAAATTATGAAAAAAGTAAAGAAGACCGTGTTTTTTTAATAACACGGTCGTGTTCTTTACAAAATTTTGAACAAAACTGCATTCAAAACTCAATTTCGCACATTTTGTGGGTTGATACATATACGCTTAACACCGTCCATATATCATTACCTGAAATAGGTTGAATTTAATTAAGTAACCTTGTGTAACGCTCCTTTTTGTTTTCGTGCGATATGTTGGTAGACAAGTAAGAAATTAAAAGAAGTAAGAAAAAAAAGAAGTATCAAAAAAGAAACTTAGGTAGTTAGCAGCGATTCAAAAGAAAATGTTTTTTTTAAACCGAAGACCCCTTAAGTACCTACTTACCTAGACTTAGGTACCTACTACGTATAAACATACCTTTAACTAGAACGTAAACGTAATTGTGATATGAGACAGACATGGTATAATTCAGTACTTACATTCCCCACCTCATCGCCGGCAAAAACATCATTACCAAACACGTGGAGAACTCCAATATCTCCTTCACATTTAGGAAGCTCCGTCACCTTCTCTCCTTGAGCAGTCCACACCTTGATGCCACCGTCATTGGATGATGAATATATATGACCGCCTCCGGAAGCGAGACCGAACGGTTGCACATCATGGGCAGACCACGATGCTGTAGCTGATAGATTTCCATCAAACGTCTGTGTAATCAAAAGTCAAAATTTATGCCTGATATTATTAGATATCTACTATTTTAAGTATCCACTATACATTTGCCTTACAATTTATTCAGGCGCAAGTATAGCAAGTAAGTATATCACGAATTGATTGATGCTAGCTAGTTAAAATGTAAGTAATCTAATTATACTGCAATGTAGGTAGGTATCTATTAGAAGTAATATTAAATTAACTTCTTATTTGAAATAATAAGGATTACAAACAACTCTGTTCTTCTACGAGTTACTAGAAGCTCTCGTTTACGTTTAGTAAGAACACAAAACAAATCAGTCGGAATCTCACCTTTATAGAACCATCTTCAGTTCCAACGATTAACCGTTCATCCCAAGCGACAACACACGGGTCTGATTCTACTTTAGTTTCCTTTTCAATTTTAAGAGACATCCTTAGTTTCAGAGGACGTGTAGAGCAGGCGCGTTGTATGCAAATACTACGAGTATCGGATCGACTCAGAAACACATTCTGAAGCTTTCCATGCCAAAAATAACTCTACGCAACTGGCTGCCACGATCTCTACGACCTTTTCTAAAAAACAAAACATCGAGACCAATCTGGATGTTACGTCTCATCCCATCTTCATTTAGACTTTCCAACTTAATTGTAATTAAATTTTAATTTCTTTAAAAGGCAGAGCACGCACTCCAATAATTTTTATGATGCAATTCAGCAACATTAAATGGCTTTGCGTAATAATTTATCTAGTGAAATTGAGTCTGATGATCAACCTGAATACCATGGAGGATAATTTGTATTCACGTCTAATTACCTACTTGGTACTTACCTACCTACCTAATAAATATTTAACCTACTACGCCACTACTCACAAATTAGCAATTGAAATAGTTTCTGAAGTTAGCATATATGACTTATTTGTAAATCTATAGGTAAACGGAGAAGACCATTGCCAATTTATTACACCACCATCGGATAGGTATTACCTTTTAATATTGCGAATGTTGTGATGTTGGTAAGCGACACTTAGCGCACCTAGTATGAAAAGCCAAGGATACCTACATACATACTGTAGGCACCGATTCACGAATGGGTTTGGAATTCGATATTAGGTTGTATGTATTTGTTTTGCAATGGAAACAAATTAGTTGTCGTTGCATAAGTGATTTGCAATCGGAACAATGGGTCGTAAGAAGCGCCGAGCCAAAAAACACAGAAGGGTCGTGATTGTGAATCAATAAATTGTTGGATGTCACGCGTGTTGCTCACGGAAGCACCTGCGGTGGTACTTAACTACTTACATGTATACCCACGAAAGTGAAAATATGCTGAATTGCTGCTTTATAATAGCACCGTGAGACACATTGTGCTACCTATTGTATCTTGAAGTAGAGTGGAGCTTGGTCTAGTTGCATCATTTTAATCCACTGCTATTCCAGTAATGATAGTATGTTAGTGAATACCTGGCTAAGCACGTACATAAATGAGACATTGTGGTTCACTAGATACATCAACACTAACTTAGACAATTACTTAGGTAGGAATATTGAGAACTTAACACCTTTCCCTACTACTCCTGCTACTTCCCTTTCTACCCCTAGGTAGGAAAATATCCCATCCCGATACTATAGACGCGTGATTATGTATTAACCTTCAGTTAATAAACAAGCTATGGTAACTTACCTACCAGCGCATATGTAACAAACTACTAGATAACTTATATAACAGTATTTAACGTGTTTCCTCACTTCCACTTAGGGCAGGATAAGTACCATTGAAACGCATAAGTTGGTACTAAGTATCATAAAAGTAGACACATATTGGTAATGTAATGTAAACATAAGAACTATTAAATATATAAGTATCGTACGTTCGTTATATTCGTCTCGGTCAGCCGGCCTGTTAGACCCTTAGCAGCTACTTAGGTACATAGAGAGGTACAACAAAAGATTCGATACAAAATATACTAACTACTAATAATGGATTGGATGTTTCACTTAAACAAAATTAAGTAGGTATATCTTTGTTACAAATCCATAGAATCTTGAACTTTGCCATGCCACCACGTGCCCTTCAACACAAACAAGTGGTTTTTTTATGAAAATAAGCAGAGATGTTTGCGAAATATTACGTTATTTCTAAAAGCCTCTTGTCCTTATTTAATTCATAGAATACCAATAAAAACATTCAAGAATGGGCTACAAATAGGTGAAGTCCGCACTGATTTCACAATGTTGGTGTCGTCGTAGTTATGTATTGCATAAGTAGAATTAGATAGTGCCTATTTAAAATGTGACACATGTTTTCCCTTTTAGCGAGCCTCTAATCAGCGGTGTCCACCCTCATCGGTGAGGTAATACTTTTGTAATATTTGAAGAACTGCCTGAAACAAGTCAACTAACATTAAATAACACAGTAGGTAACTAGTAAATACCTATAAACGTACATACCGTAACTACCAACCTACGAACAGTATCAGCCTGATATTTCGTATCTACTTACTTCATTTCCACTAATTGACACTGACCTATATAATAGATTGTCGGCCCCATAGTACATGAGATCTGTAGGATCTCCGAAAATCCGGATAGGTCCCTATTTTAAATTGATAGGCACTAGGCGGTTCCGCTAAACAAGAATGCAGACATAGCTCTACTCTTTTACCTACAGAGTAACACCTAATTAGGTATAAGTTGATAAGATGCGTTTATTAAGTCGTAAGATTGTAGTAATAGATACGAAGGTGAAGAGTTTGCGTGGGTTGGGTTCACGGATTAGACGTCCGGGTGAAAGACCTGCCCGGAGAACTGGAGTCGTGATATTCATGCACGGCGTTGGAACATTCTCGTACACCCATCATAGGATTGTAAAGAGTAGTTCACATGAGTCAAAATACTGTTTCCGTGCCCTTTGATTAAGAGTACAGTTTTATAATTATCTAATGTTGCAAAGAAATTTATCGGAACGGAACCTCTATTTACGAAAAAAGTGTTTTTGTAGTAGGTGCTCAAAAGTATTTTGTTACAATTCATGATGAGGATTTCATATAGATTCCTTTAGTCCCCTACCTAGATACACTAAGTTATAGCACGTTAGGTATCGCATATTAACTTATTTACCGTATATCATAAAATTTATAATTGACTGTAACTGAAAGTTAATGGTTACAGGGATAACGTCGCCAGCTAGACGTTAGGAAAGATATCCTTATAGAGGATAGCAGGCAAGGCACGCTTGGCTCACTAATTAATAACAAAAGGTATTCATTATTTTATAACATTTTATTTATTAAATCATATAAAAATAAGTAATATTATTTACAAACAGTCACATCAATTTGATGTAATATATAAATGTAAAGACGCATTTCATTTTGGCGTGATGCCGTCGCATCATCATCGGCCCTCTCGGAATATTTAAATGTACATAAACCCGATCTTTACCCTTGTTCATTCAAGACTAAAATATCACAGCATTCCTATAAATAGTCATCTTTCACTTATTAAAAATTAAATGAAATTTTTATCGAAAATTAACACATAAACACGGGACTAATCTTTGAATAATTTCATATCGAAACATAAACTTTGGAAGGTAGATAACTTTTGTAGCAGCGAAAACAGATAACAAAACAATGCAATGTTAGCCTAGAATTTTAAATAATTTTAAAACTACCTATCCAGTTAATATTTCAAGAAAATTTCATTTTAAGATCAAGCGTGCTGGTATTATTTTGGAAATATGTCGAGAGAGGATGGTAACACGGGCAGGGTCATTTGGTTTCGAAGTTAGTAGGAGCTGCCTCCGGAGGGAGCGCCGTATTCTGAGGAGGGCGCAGAGGCGGGCGCTCCGTATTCGGACGACGGGACCGCTGCAGGGTAGCCTTCTTGTTTCTGTAACAATACATAACCATTTCATATACATATAATTCTTACATCCTTTACTAAGCACAACGACTGTTAGATATAATAATCAGGTACCTAACGATTTGACATTTTAATATGATAGAAAGTCTAAATGACTTTCAACTACTTATCACATCATTGGTACTTATAATCACAGCAATTACACTTTCATCTGTCTGTGGAAAATATCAGCAATTATAATGCTATTTGTTTCTATAATATACGAAGCCGTAACACTCTACGTGTATTATGCAATGGGCATCAAAATAGAATTACCTACCTACTATTTATTCACATTCTATTCTATCATTTATAAGAGCATAAATAATAATAGTTAGTATTTTTTTGCTTTAAATCTACAAGCTACAAGCTCTGTGTACACAAGAAATGTCGGAAATTAGCAATCATCGTAGTTCCGCGCCATTCATCGCTGCCGAGATGACAGTGATAGGACAACTCCATTAATGCATATTCATGAACGACATTCACACCTTCCGATAGCTCATTAGTATCATCAATTTATCACTACTAATTTTTAATATCTATCATAAAATGTCTTGTTGACTTATAAAAAATCATAATATAGTAGATTAAATGGATCGTAAAGGTTTTGCGCAATCGAGACGTCTAGTTGTCAGGTTGATATGTGATTAACGCGCAATGTTCCCGCAAAAACTCGACAGCACGTCTCAATCTCAGTTAATGACATAAAATGTAGCAAACGCGACTCGTCTGCAATACCATTATGAAGCAGCTATTACAGATCTCGGCGACGTGGACAGTAGCATTCCCGATTACGTCAGTGTAATGATGATAGGTGTGCTAGGCCGCCTAGACACGCTAGGTCATGCGGCGCTTCCTCGATTGTTCCAGGAAATGTTTACACGCGCACTTTCACGAAGCGCATCCCGCAGTCTCACTTCACTTCTCGACTTTTATAATAGCATAATTAAAACGCAACATCCGTAAAACTGATAAAGCTTTTACATTCACTTGGACACAATTAACTTTTATTATCTTATGGAAATTAATGCGGAAGAATCCCAATTAATGAAATTCGTTTATACTGCCTATCTTATCTAAGTAATACAATTAACTACCTAAAACCTTTAGGGAACTTCGTATTTTACTTTACAAAGATAGCAAAGTAGATTATAATACCTTTAGTTAGATTGTATCCAAAGTTGATTACTCGTTATATGATGAACTTCACTTAGGATAGTGAATTACATGGGTAATTAATTACTAGATAGGTACCAAAGGATTTAATTTAATGGGGTATCATACCTGGGTCTTGTATCTGATGAAGTAGACCTCTGGTTTGGCGGGCTGCGTGGGCGCGGGGGTCGGGATCACGATGTCGGGCTGCTCCTCGGGCTTCTTCACCAGCACGTATACGAGGGTCTTCTCCTCGTTCTGAGGCTGCACCGGGATGACAGGTGCGGTGGGGGTAGGAGGAGTAGGTGCCTTAATGAACACTATCTTGTAGTGCTTCTGTGGGGGTGGCACGTAGATTTGCTTGCGCGGGGGAGGCAGCTCGTTGTCTGGGGGCGGCACGTGGACGTACACGTGTTTGTGGACGATGGGCTGCTGCTGGGGAGGTCCATACTGCGGCGCCGGGGCACCGTACGACGAGGAGGGCGCCGAGTACGAGCTCGAGGGAGCTCCGTAAGACGTTGGCGGCTCCGGTCGCGCCGCGACGCAAGCCACCGCCGCCACCAGCACCAGCGATCTCAGCACCTGCACATACAAACCTTTGAGCAACAAGCAATTTCGAAACATATTTTATAATTTTTGCCCATAAACAGTAAATAGGTCGACACTAGGTAATCCAGGCACTTCACAAATCCAGTCCAAATCTATTCCAGGACGTGTTCACTATCGATACAGTCCACATTTGATGTCACCAGATCACTAGGTCAAGAACCATATTTGAGTGCACTATCCACCACTGGAACCTACCGTTTTGTCGCACATCCTGATACACGTTTTAGATGCAGGTTTAGGTTGTAGTGTCCAGCTTCTTGGCGCCACCTGTGTTTATAAGAGATGCACGCTCCATATCCGGGGGAGGGGGCACTTTCGATGGTTCACATACCTTGCGCAATACGATGGTGCTCACGCGCCGCCCTCCTCCTGACGATGCATCGTGCGCGCCGCGGTGTGCCCGAGCCTCGAGGGCAGATATTCAACTTTCATCGCGTATGCTCATACACTACGTACGTGCACGATTTATTTTAGATTATTTTTTTCTTTCAAGTTACAATTTTATTAACGCGGCTAGAAGTTGTCATCCATACCTATACTTCTATTCTAATATTCGTTTAACTTTAATCAGAAAGTCGGTGTATCACGCACGCCATTATACCCACTTAGATTTAACCTAATTGTATGGTCAACAACAAGAATGGTATATCACCGAAGTCAAAAGCATTGAAATTTTCTCGGGCGTTTTTGAACTGATTTGAATACACAAGTGTAGGCACCTATCTGCTTACTTGGTACTTATCCATTTATTAATAATTATTAATTACTTGCCTATACAAGATAACCTTAATGATTCGAGCTGGATGGGGTCTACCTATTGCGTTTACTGTGTGTACAAGGTTTTTAATTAATTTTAATTAGATGTATCTATAGGTATACGAATTAAGAGTAATGTGTTTTCCGATATGTGGTAATAGGTAAGAGAAGTGGCATATTATTATTGATTAATAATTTTCAAGGTATTTTTATGTCATGGCCAAAGATTTAGGTTGGATTTAAACTGTTAAGGAGTACGGTAAATTTAAGTGGACACTCAAATAGATAAATAAGAGAATAAAAGGTTCTGTTAATTAAGTAGATCATGCCTTTCCCGATTCATCATTTTTTAAATTAATTTGTTCAATAATAAGTACCTACACCCTTCAATTATCCTTGCATTACCTATATCTATTAGGTACACCTATTTAAACCTAGCTACCTAAATGATTTGTTATGGATAAATAATAGGATTCGTAAGAAATTACATCTGTCAACAAATAATCACATCATCGAAAATAGTTCATATAAACAAACTAATGGTCATCTTTTGAAACAACATTCTGGTTGATCAAGTAAGTGGATATGTACGAGAAGTGAGGTTACTTTAAGGTGAAATATAAAGTGTACTGCGGTGAACGTACATTCGAGTTCAAATGTTAATTTACTTCGGGTTAACCGACGCAACGCAGCCTATTTCTTTTAATCTATGTTGTTTAGTCGTCTCAAATTACCCACTGTCAGGTTACACAAATGTAAAGTTGGCGATCACTTGGAATGCGAGCAGTGTTAATAAAATCATTATTGCATAACGTTCATATGTAGAGTGGTAAAAGTATTGGTAAGTGTATACAGAAGTCTAATTCGATTGGTACCTTTAGAAACGCAATCTTAACGTGGATTATGGATTTGACTGAAGTATATTACATTTTGCTAGGACAGATATTCAATAACCTAGGTAGGTAAGTAGTACCTAAGTAGGTACTAACTTAGTATCAACCGATCGAAAGTCGTTTTAATTTATATACGTATTCTATAGATACTGGATCGTAATGCCCGCACTCAGGATCGTTGTTATGGCAGTACTTGAGACATTAAAATAATAAAAGTGTTGACATTGATTGATTTTTCTACAGACTATCAAGCCAATAGGTAAATTTACTGCTTGGCGGCTTGTGTTGTACTTATGGCCCGACGGGAGAGCTTTAAAGTAACATGAAGTAACAATCCAGTCCTAGTTAGTAAAAAATCCTGAATCTATGTAGAAATTGTCAAACGTAATTCGCAAGTGAAAGTTCGGAAAGACATTGAAGCTTCGTTAGTCTCAACTGCAGATCACTGCAGATACGAGATGAGTACTAAGTACCTACATCACATTGAATTGAAATAGTACATTCAATTTCATTATACTTAGTTTTGAATGTTACATTATAAACATTGTACCTATCATTATGGTAAGGATTTATAGGTACCATAAGGTTACCTGAAAGATATTGCTAAACAAGGCCGGCTGTTGCTATTTTATTTCTTGCTTTAGGTATTCAATTTTCGATACGCACTTGTACAATTGAGAGTATTTACATAGTACTATATCGTAAAAGTTCCTTCTATAACTAAAAGGTACAAGAGTGATTCATGAAAACATCGGCATTATACTCGTAGGTACCTAATGCAATTCCTATCGTAAAACCGAGTTCACGGCAGCGCGACGTCGTAATCCGCTACGAAAATCACATTCGTTCCTTTTAGCAATAATTGCTTATCAATGTTTAGTAAACACTAAACGTTATCGAGTTGACTTCCAATCATCTTTGTTATTGGACATATTTTGAATACAGTTTTTTGAATACAGGCACGTTCACTGGCTGAAGTAACAAGTACCTTTTGGGATGGAATCCTTAGACGGAGATGTGACGTGTTGGGTAACAAACTGACCCGTCTTCATAGTCTTAATTACCCATATTGGTGACCAAGTAGACATATCACAACAGTGTTTCAGACTCTCAACACGCTCACTGTGAGCTCTGAAACAATCACAATCAATAAACTCCCTTTGTACCAGGAAATGTAAGCAAATCAGTGATACAAAACCTTTTAAAATAAAATTGACAAGCTTGTGAGAATGGGTTCAACACCATGTTCTAGAGGAATATTTCATTGGAATCACGGTAAACATAAGGTAAGCTTACATTATCCTTTGTTGTATGTATACTTATAAGTAAATCGGAATCTTGATTCCTAAGAATGTGCATAAAAATGATCTGTAGGTAATTTAATAAAATATACTCAAATTAATAACGACAAACTTTCGAATGTTGTCGTTTAAATATCAACTTATTTTTCAATTAAAATAGCGAAATGCCGAAATCAAGGGTGTTTCCTATATTTCTATTAAAAGTTCTAGACAATAGTAGGCAGCTAGGTAAGTGAAATGCGTTTTTATTTTATTATTTTTACTATTTCTAAATGCTAAAACTAATATAAAAATCTGGTTCATCTACTTACCTAAATATATATGATCATAAACAGCGCGCGATCGCTCAATACCAAAATAAATAGATACAAAAATAATTTACAAAATCTTGAATTATGAAATCTGATTTACTTTTTCTATTATACTGTTGAAATCGTCGAAATTATAAAGAAATAAGTAATAATAGATGATGTTAGTTAAAGGCCTAAGTTTAACCTCTAACCTAGGGCGTTGAACCTTTTCCTTCAGCCTGGTACTTTTAAGTATAGATAGCCAACTGTACTTTGAATACTTGCTAAATATTTCATAATATTCATTTGCTAAGATAAGTTGTACATTCCGAGCGTGTGATGGTATTCGAGGTTTTTTTTTTCAAACTTGACTTTACGATAATTAGCCGCATCACGAATAACCTTTTAACATGTTGCTTTACTTCGGATAGACTACGAAAGTTACGCAATCAAAAAGCAAGTTTAACCGCATTTATGAGAGATTTATGAGCCGCATTTCATAATTTACAAAAGGCGGTGAATAACTAATTTCTTTGTAAGAGTTTAAACGTATTCCGTACTCCCGCTTCAATCAGAATAATGACGGACCGCGACCAACGTATCTTAACTATAAAACATGGGAAACATTCATAAAAATTATATAATCTACTTTATTGTACATGTAATACTATTGTGTGGTCAGAATGTTCTACAAAAGATTAAAACTTTGGTTGAGAAATTTGTGGTTCAAGGGCCATTCGTAACAAAACGATGAACAAGTTATGGTACCTTTAAAAAAATTCAGTTTGATATTACGAATTACAAATTAATTCTGTGTACAGAAGCTGCTAATTTCACTGTTGAGTGCAGATAATAATTTAACTTTATGAGAAATATTATGTGCCAAAACATCATGAAAGCATAACATTCATCTTTTCTGTCAGCAACGACTTGATTTGCATACGATTAGTTTCTTACTAAAAGGTATCACTCGTTATAAGATATTCGTTCGTAGGTCTTGAACCAAAAGGATGTTAGTTAATATTTTTAGGGCCAAGGGCTTCATCACGTCACAAACATTTCGCATATTGGATACCTATTTCAAAAGATATCTTGACATAAAAACCTTACAGACCTATATGGTCTAATTGGCACGCTCTTTATTGAAAGTCAATAAAGATTTTCTGTAATATTTCAGTAGGTATTTCAGTAGCTAATAATGACATTTCTGAAAAATAATAAGTGCGAATCTTTAATACCCGTTCGTTCGTAATAATGTTAACTATAAAAATTGTTCATAATTAATAGGTAATGATAACGCTCAAGCGAGCTCATACATCAACAGAATTAACCGAGATGAATAGGTTTTCACGGTCCGACACGACGTATTGTTTAGTTAGAGCACAAACAAAACAAAATAAGGCAAAGGCAATTTGTAATTGCTTGGAATGTGAGCCTCGTACTTATCATCGCATGTATCATCCCATGAGGCGGCTTCCAGTAATAAGCAGAACGTCCGATCCGGAACAATCCGGTTCAGGGTGGCTCAAATGGGAACCAAACTGGCTAACACCGCCCCTTACTGGCTTTCATTATCGTCTCGACTGTGAAGTTAAATCGAAAAGCGTGCCATACTACATACGCACATTTGTTCTCCATTAACTGTGACATGGATTTTCCCATTATGAAACTCTGTCGTATTATAAAATGGTTTTTGCGCACATTTCGTAATATTTTTTAAAATTCTCATGCAAGGATATGAAGGAAAGAGGTACCTATATCTACGTACTTACATAGAGTAAGCACAGTACCTAGGTATCTTAATTATAAGTTATTTAAATCCCGTTTCAAAACAGAAAACCATAAAACGTAAATGATAATAGTCATTCTTAAGATCTAATTTATTAATATGCATGTACTGTATGAGTAGTTTATTCTTTCTCCAATATTAAAGACCATTGGGAATGACTGGGAGGTATCTACCAGTTACGGAAATAAGTACATTTATAGGTAGCACACGACCAGGGTAGATGCTATATTGATTAATGCTGATTAATATAGGTGCCTTAAGACATTGTTAATTATTTAATTCTACTACTTGACGGCATAAATCAACAGAATTAATTAATTGGTTCGTAACAACTTTTCGTAATTGAAAAACAGCATCTAAGCGAGCTAAAGTTATTTCTCATTGAACGGCCCACTCACCGATTATGCAATTCCACGAGGTGTACGGTATCTCAAGTGATTGGTATCAATTGGAGGCTAGTAATTAGAGACTAATAAAAAAAGATGCGCCGAAAAATAAATTTATTATACGCAACACTTAATAATATGCCCGTAAATTGTGCGTGACGAAAATACAGCACAGTATTGCACACACAACTGACATGAAACTGAGAATTAAAATAAATCTTAGATTAACTGGATTGCACAATTACTGTTGTGTACTTACATTCATGGCCTGAAACGTATAATACTCGATTTACAGCTTAGGTAACGGATTAAGCAAATAACCCTATTGAAGACTTTAGTAATACAAACAAATACTCTTCGTTTCTATTTCATTATGAAATATATGCTTATAAAAAGTTACGTAACTAAATATGTGATTAATTTCAGGTCACTGTATCAGTTTCAATGATATGCTGGGTTCTCAGCGTGTGTACAGTGTCAGCGTCCCCTAGCCTGCGACAAGCTTCGAGCACCAGAGCCAATGTGTCGATTCAGCTCTTTGAAACCGACCCCAACGAACTGTTCCACTGGGAGGACTACAGCGTATTGGCAACTATGCTCATAGTTTCCTGCGCAATCGGAGTATTCTATGGTTATTTTGGTGAGAAACAAACGACTGGCGACGATTTCCTCCTCGGTGGGTCCTCTATGGGAACATTTCCAATGGCCTTAAGTTTAGCTGCCAGGTATGAATTTAACTTACATAACACGGATTATGTTAATTTTACATTTACAGTTCATAATAGCAACTAGCCTAATCGTAAATTGGGATTGAATTATGTAAAATGTGTCATAACGTCATTGTTTTTCAGTTTCATCACTGCAATAGAACTATTGGGTAACCCAGCAGAGATGTATATGGCAGGCGCACAGTTCTGGATGATTTGCATCGCCTTTGTACTTGTGGTACCAATTACAAGCCAACTGTATCTTCCTGTGTTCATGAGGCTACGGCTCACATCGTGTTATGAATACCTGGTACCTTGTTTAAATTTAATTTATATAATGTATGAATATCTACTATAGTTTTTTTTTAATATCGTGATAATTTGACCATTACCTACATTCATCATTGTTCTGATAATTATATCAATTACACTGAATAAGAATGAAAAAGTGGTCAATCTATGATGAAAACTACTTTGCTTCAAGAAGGTACCTACAATTACAAATAAGCTGTAGGAAAATAATGAAAGAATGTGTTTAAAAGAATGATATTTAATATGCGATACAATATATGTTTCATAGAATTAACAAAACATTATTTTTAGGAAGTGCGATTCTGCAAGTCGATACGCGTGTACGCGAGTGCTCTCTACATGATGCAAATGATACTGTACACTGCTGTCGCGGTGTATGCGCCTGCGCTGGCCCTCTCTGATGGTAACTGCATTTAACATTTGACCATTGTATTCTCCAAAGTAAGTGATACTTTATATATCATATCTCGACTTCTTGTGAAGGCCTCATCTTTTTATTGCTTAAATATTATCAGCAATAGGAGGGTAATTTTAAGCAATAGAATTTATTGAATTACCTTTCCACATCCGTTTAGTTAATATGTTCGTAGTTAGATGTTCATCAAAATTCGCAAATATCTAAAATATAAATTATGTACGAATGTTTGGTTTCCGTTTCGTTTAGCAACCGCGACGAGGTCTCGTTAGACTCTACCTTCAGATTTCAAAACATCTTTGTTTTCATATAGTAGTCTTCAATTTATTCTCATATATATTGCCTACATTTTGTTCCACTCTACTTCCGAACAGCCTCCTTCGCCAATGAGAAAGCCTCACTTATAATTGACCAGATTGTACAGCGTAAGTTTTGTATTAACTTCGTCAGATCGTTGCAGTTAACTTTAAGGTGTAGATATTATTTATGTATTATGTACCTTTGTGATCTAGTATCCAACGAGAACAGACAAAATGTCAATAAACTATGTGCGTAATAAATATACATGCTAAGAAGTTATTAAATAATGCTAGTAAATAAAAGTAATATCTCGAAGGTGAAACGCCAATAAACGTTAACTGTTATCTGTAGAGGTTTTAGACATTATACGTTCTCTCTATGACATAATAATATGAAAAGTGGTAATTATAAAATAGTGAATGGACGAACGGGTAATATAAAATAATACTTTTAAATTCGACTCCTTCGTAAACCCACGCAATAGATTGGTAATGGTCAGTCGAGTATCCTAAAACAATGGGTAATATAACCTACACCCAAATATGAATGTTATTAGAATTACGATTACAAAACCAGTATTGGTGAAACTAATTTTATTTCTAAACTCAAAAAGGTAGATTATCTGCAATTTAAATTTGGCAACATAACTAAATATGGAATCGTTTTTAGACTACGCTATACATTTTAATATTCAATGTCAGTGTTGGGCACCATTGTTATCGTAACATCACATGATGAGGTTTGAAATGCACTTCACCATTCTGCAATGAAGTAGTGAATAGTAATAGATCGTACAGTACTAGCTGCAGTAATAAGGTGTCGTATAACTGAACGGGACCATCGCCTTACGTCAGGACACCATAAAAATTACGTGACGTGATTCTAGGATTTTCGCTTACACTTTACAACGCTGTATTTGTATAACATTACGTAATACTTAATTAACAGTAATGATCACTTCTATTCCAATTGAGAGTATGGGTTTATAATTTAAATAGGTCTCTAATTTCGAGAAAAATAAAATACCTAAATTAGGTATAGTGTACATAGGATTACGTCATAACAAAATACTGGTCTATTCAATCTGATTCTATCTAAAAATCTACACAAAAAATAAACAATTTACAAAATACTATCTTTACCATTATTTGTTACTCAACAATAACAATGAACGGAACTTTGGTAATAATAGGTATATCACACTCGTTAAGTGCGCTAAGTAAAAGGCATTGTTACATTTTTCACTTACTAACAATCTTGCCATTTATTGTATCGTGGAGCATCTTATAAATCTAAGTACATCTAAAAATCATCGAAGTAAATCTGTATATTAGTTAATAATACGTAAGTGGTACAATTAAATCTTACAGAGATACGAGTATAGAATTCTACATGCTACCACATTACCTAAAGCTTGTCATTTTAAAATGTTTTATCAATAATCTTCGATCACTTTACACAACGCCCAGATTTCATTACTTTTAACAAATTAACAAAGAATTTAGGTTACCTTTAGATATTCCTTTAAAAACAAAATTAAAAATTACCGGCATTCTAATATATTAATTGGCTTCCGCCTGAGTTCCGTACCTATAGAAAGCATTGCATTGGTGACATAAAGCAGTTTGTGTATGAAGAATGTCTCCGAAGCAGCACCACTCAAGTGGATGCGATTGCGCAATGGGATTACAATGGGCATATTTATACGACACGCTACATAGGTTTTAAAATGCCTCATCATTACGGAACCACTTTTTTCAGATGGAAAGATATTTGTATACCGAAATAAGTACTTGAATAATCAACTATGTTTACATTTTCTTTTCAAGAGCTTCGCAGACGTAAGGAGCTTGACGGGTACAAAAAGCTACTACTTAGGTACGTTATGTAACTAGGTACTCAAAATTATTTAACTTTTTGCAAATAGAAAAAGTTTTAAGAACGTCTGAGAATACTTCTAGATATATTCCACTTGTATAGTGCTTTATTGTCCTACATTAACATTAACAATGATTTAGTTAGTATACGTTTCATTATTACTTAATTATTAAGTAAGTAGTTTTTTATTCTTCACTCAAATTATTACACGTGTTTGTTTATTTGTTCATTACAGTTGTAAAGTTAGTTAAAGTTATCTGATAAAAATCTTTATGTGTTAAATAGGCATAGTCGTAGTTAAAACTACATAATGAACGTCTTAGTTACTGACCAAGAGATAGGTCGGACATTAATAAAACTATTTACCTTCTAGAAATAAACTCAAATACTACTTTAGAGATTCTTGAGTAACCTAATTTATTGGACGTTACAAAACTATTTAAGTATTCAGCGACGCCTTAGGATACTAAAGTTGGCTAGTTTTACGACTCATATTTCAATAAAGGTTCAGAAACACATAACCTCGTGCGTGGTAAGTGCAGCTAGCTGCAGCGCCCTCCTCATAAATGCAATGAAACGCGTGCACGACCGCCCGCGTATTTTTACCACTGCACTTGTGATTGCACAGTGCACTACACATTTCCCTTTGACCCTTAACTTATATTACAGATGATCATAATTGATAGTTCTCCATTCTAATAATAGGTGAGTAGTAGGTGCCCAACATAATGTAAATCACATCACCCACTGCAGAATCCAAACCAGTAGGTACTATTGGTAAAAATGTTAATGGCCTATTTTGTTGCAGTTAAAGTTTAAGTACCTACGTACTTAACAAGGCAGCCATACGATAAACTTAGTAAAAAGCGAAAGGAACTATTTGTCGGTAACTAAAGCCGATATTCTGCCATAAATATGATTGATTAGGTAAAGCAAGAATGCAGCGTTTGTCAAGACGCATACTGCACTCTGACCTCGCTAGCTCGAGGAGAAAACCAGCCCCTTTATAGGTTAGCTTAGCTCGGCTTCGTCCTAACATTCAATTCATTAAAGCGTTTTATCATGGTTACACAATTTTATTTACAGTTACTGGTTTGAACACTTATCTCGCTGTGTCCCTGGTTTACGTTGTGTGCATCTTCTACGCATCACAGGTAATTAATTTCGTAACCCGTTTTGTGTAAAAAGCTACTTTTTTATACTTCTTTTCGCCCTTATTTAAACTAATATGATTGATTCAGGGTGGTATGAAGGCAGTGATTATGACGGACACATTCCAATCGGCCGTACTACTGGGTTCCCTAGCGGCTGTGCTGGCGATGGGCGCCGCTCGAACCGGAGGCTTAGAGGCAGTGTGGCTCCATGCCCGACAAACCGATCGCCTTCAGTTTTTTGAGTAAGAACAAATTAATTGTCCCGTTTATTAACCTATCTTTCTGTAAGCCGCCGAAATTAACGATACTCTCTAGTACTCTACATATCTATTTCTCTACTACAGAAAAGCTATTTACGTAGTAAATAATCACACTCACTTGAGATGATAATCCTAAGAAGTAAAAAAAAATAAGCTAAATATATTCGCTATTTTTATTAATAATAAAAATAACCTGTTCAATGTCTCAAAATACCGTACCTAATTCGAAAGACATGTAAAAAATCAACCATGAAGCGTTGAATTAATTGAAACTACATGTATGAATATGATCACGACTATTTTACACTTATTTGCTTTCTATAAAGTGAAACTTTCCTTGATCGTCGAGATGTAAGATGTAAGCAACCTGTTATAATATAACAGCGATAGTAATTCGGGTATAAACATATTATTCAACACTTATTTTTAAAAGCACGCACTGACCATTATGCAAAAAAAAACCTTTATGATAAATAGACCCATATATTGCATAACTGTGTGTAAGTACCCTCGTATCAAATTAAAAATAAAAAGTTGCTGATGCATGATAGCTACAATTAAGTGTCTAATAGAGCGATGATTTGTTATAATTTGTTAAAGCATGAATCCGGACCCGACGGTGCGCCATTCCTTCTGGTCTGTGGTGGTGGGCGGCACCATGTACTGGACCAGCATGTTCTGTGCGAACCAGGCGTCCGTGCAGAAGTACCTGTCGGTAGAGCGTATCGCACAGGCGCGGATAGCACTCTGGGTGTCGGCACTCGGCCTCACAGCCGTCTACTCCGTCAATTTCATCACCGGCGCGGTCCTCGCCGCCCATTATGCGGACTGTGATCCAATTCAGGTAAATGCGTAAATTCCGTTTCACAACATTTACCCACGTGAAATTGTTAAGCAGACTCTCGTATAAAAGAAAAGAAGGTTGTGTTTATCCACGAACGAATCTTATTAGACTTTTGACATTGAAAAGTCCTTCGTTCGTACGAACAACGTACCACCATCAAGTATTTCACAATTGCAACATCGGCACTGACGCGATACGCGCAGAAATGAGTTCATCTCCATAATGATTTCTATAGAAAAATGTTGCAAATAGGTAGGTATATGTTACTTTGTTAATGACCTCTTTATATCAGGCAGGTACTATAAACGCGTCCGACCGTTTACTCCCGCTGTACGTGGTGCGGCAACTTGGCGCGGCCCGCGGGGTTCCTGGCTTTTTCGTAGCTGGTATATTCGCAGCAAGTCTAGGGTGAGTTACAATTGCTTAGGTATCATAAAATCCCGCTTTCGAAAGATAGATATTAAAGTCTTTGGGAGCTTCACATAATCGCGAAGAATTACGGTACACAGTAAACATATGTCTACAATAATTCAATATAATGCATAGTTAATTGCTTGCACTCACCTTATGCAGCTTTTACATCGCGCTTCTTCCGCGCCATTCCGGAAAACTGTCGCTGTCGCCACTTCCGTAAACTTTGTTGAATCGCGCATCGTAGACCTTTGAGGTGATGTGGTGACGCAATGTTGCTGGGCCGTGGGTAGTTTTCACTATCTGCTCCATTATTGTTTGCTATAGAATAACACAGTAGCAATTATGTTCCGACACGCGCTTGAATTTTATTAGATTACACGTATCTATAAGATTTTCTTTGGATAGGAAAAAAATACCATAGCATTTAGCAACGCTCCTTTTGTGCTGTGGTAACTGCATTTTCTTATTGAGCAATTGAATTAAATATTAATTCACGTAGAGTCCAAAAATTACTGAGTACTTTTAAATACAGTTGGCAAAGAAACTGTACATTGAAACATGTACCCGTGTAATGTACGAAATGTTTGAAGGCGTCCCAGAGACTGAGGCTGATGCAAACCTAATTCCAGAATTGGGACTTAACTGGAAAAGTCCAGTTGAGAGACCGGTTTCAATTTGGAGGACATCAGCGTTAATATGAATGAAAGATTGCACTACCAACCTAATGATTGTCTATACTACAATACGCCTAGACAAATAACTACAACTTACTTTAATTTTCTTCACATTTAGAACTGTGGCTTCAGCGTTAAACTCTCTGGCTGCTATCGCGTGTCAAGATTTGGCAACCGGTCTACTTGGGATAACGTTACCTGAGGATAAAGGAGCTACTGTGAGTTTCAAGGGTTTTAAGTAATAAATAAGTGACATACTTATTATTTACAAAGATAAGCCAAATAAAAAGTATATAGGTACCTATTCTAAGAATCAAATATACCTATGCAATTGATGAACATTAAGTTTTGATGAAAAATTACTATCTAAGTACTTTAGGTGTAGGTATTCATGCAGTAAGATAGCACTAAGTTTGTTACCAGCTCATTGCGCGCGCAAAACAAAAGATGAATCAGCAACGGTAATCAACTTTCTTTTTTGATTTATTAAGTAGGTACCTACTTACGTGTTAAAATATAAAAAAAATAAGAATTATGATAAGCATAGCTAAGTAACAAGGTAGATAGGTGTGTTGTCTTACTAAGAAATAATTGAATACTTACACTTATCTGACTGGAACAATAATATCTTCTGTGACAGATAGCACGATGGGTATGCCTCGCCTGTGGAGCGGTGTCGTTCGGTTTGGTATTTGTGGTGGAGCGGCTAGGTCCCGTGCTGCAACTAGCGCTGTCTTTCAACGGCATGGCTGGAGGCGTTTCTCTGGGACTGTTCTCTTTAGGAATGCTGTTCCCGTGGGCTAACGCAAAGGTTTGCTCAATTTGTTATGACAATGAACCTCCAAATTTGCACACCAATCTAATCTTTATCAAATGGAGTCTACTACTTACGTCTTACTAAAACATACACAAACATAACTAAGGTGAATGTCATGATGCTTTTTATTTCCTTATAAATCCCTGTTTTCTGACTTTTCTGACAAGCTGGGTAACTAAGTATCCTCCTCACCTGTAACGTATTATCTACGTAAATTAAACAATAGGTACTTGAAGCTACGTACAACTAAAATCTCTTTTCATTGAATAAAACCCAGGGTGCAGTGGCTGGTGGTGTGTTTGGTTTGCTGCTAGTGGTGGCAGCCGGCGGAGGTGCTCAGCTAGCCCAGGTGCCGATGCATCGTCTGCCCGTCTCCGTCAAAGGATGCCCAGCTTCTTACAACTTGACTACACAAATGACTATAAATCCTACGTGAGTGTCAACCATCTATTACACACATATGAGTATGTAATACAACCTAATCACTTGTAATCGTCTCACTTGCCTACCTACACATTTATAAAAATTTGATTAGAGTCAGATTACAGATTTTAAATAACTAGTTCGACAGCTTGTCACCGCAGATAATCATTAAGGTCACTCGGTATTCTCACTTTCAGTTCAAATTTTACATAAGACAATTACATTTATCTACGAGGTTTGCAAGAGTTTTATGGCGAACTTTATACATAACATTCACTGGGTCAGAGAACTCTTTCGCTGGCTCTGCTGACTGACTAATGTTAATAATTTAGGTCGAGCCAATTATCTTCAATAAGAAGATATGTAAATACACAATAACGACATCAGTACAATTGGTATGTTATAAAGATGATCGTACGGAATTTCAGAGATAATCACGACGAGGCGGTTTTTTGGCTGTTCCGAGTGTCTTACCTGTGGTACTCGGGCTTGGGGTGCGCCGCGACGCTGTTGGCAGGTCTGGTGGTGTCTGTCATCACGGGAGCCACAGACCCGGCGCAAGTTCCCGTAGATCTCATATCACCGCCTGTCGTATCGTTACTCAACTCCCTGCCTAGCAGAATGAAGGTAGGTCCTCCTCCATTTTATAGACACAGGCATGTTTGATTTTGTATCCGATTCAGTCACTTTTGTTTTGTATCCTAGAAAATGCTGCGAGTACCTACTCGATTGGGATCGGAGCGCCGGCGGAGCTCCAGTTTGCGGCCGCCCAGCCTGGCCGACGACAAGGACACGCGACGACGACGACGGCTGTCCGAGATGGCGGGGGGAGTCTTCTACAGTGACGCGTGTTCTCAAACTCGCGGCCACGAAAATCTAGCTCTAGAGTCAGAAAAACCCTTGCCCCAGGAATACAACCATCTCACTAATTGTTGACTCGTTAGTGTTAACGCTACAGACCAAATATTTTAGAAAATAAAACATTTTTTCCATACATTTGCTAGATATACGTTGTAAACCTTAGGTTCAATATGTCCACGGCTCTATGCTCTATACATCAAACCGTGACGAAATGCGAATCACGTGCGTGCGATGTTTTTAGAATAGATGGTATTTGAAATGTACTTACATCGTAAACAAAACTCATAAAAGTATGGAATGTAAAAAAAAGTTGGTGTATAATTATAGGTATCTAAGCTCTAAGTAATTTACGTGTTATACCTTAATCTTCATTATTATAACGTTAACTAAAGAAATCATTAACCGTAATGCATAAAATAGGTTTAATACTTACCAGGTTACAGCACTTAAATTGCAAACCCTATCTGGGTTTTATAATTGATTTTGTTATCAGCATCGCAATTTTTCTTACACACTTCTAGGTTTTTTTAATTCAGCAGCTATTATATAAACTTAGACTAGTAAAAATATTATTTTCTTTGTTTTAAGGAATCTGTAAATTAAAGTAAAAATTAGACTGCGTAAAAGATAAAGTTTCGTCATGCTTTCCTTTATTTACTATATAGGTACTTAACTGAGTAACTGATGATGAGAAGCAGAGCAACCATTTACACAATAAAATTTAAATTCTCTTCCAAGTCACAATACATCAATAAATAGATCTGAAGTAGGTAAATTAAACCCACATGTTAAAGTCATCTACATACTCGTATATAATTTGAACATAACATTTATAATCAAAATAACAATATGGGCATTTTAATCTGTGCTTAAAATTATATTAAAGGCATAATTATAAATATCACTTCAAGTCTTGCTGCTGTAGTGTTTGTTGGTGATGTAATTCTTGCATAGTGGAGACTGGCAGTGTGGCGCTCACGGTGATGGGCGGCATGCCCGGGAGCGACACGGGCGTCACCATCGGGAGCCCGGCCGGTATCGGCGGCGGCTGCATTGGAGACTGTTTGAAACTACTCATGTCAAATGTGGGCACTAGGTTAGATGCAGTCTGAGGGATGCCACTGGGTGCTGTTGGCATTGGTTGTGACATAGAATAGTTGGGCATCATAGGAATATAAGGCTGGGGCTGGTTCATTGGAATACCGGGTAGATTCGGAAGCGGGGCCGGCGGCTGCATGCTCGACACAGAGGGTATGCTACCCAAATTTGTTAAAGTTGCATCTGCCAGATCTGTAGACAAACAATTTTTATAGTCATACATGTGTTTCATTCTATTTTTCTGCATTTCTGGCTCATGCTTATTAAAACTGTGGTAGCACAATATAATTTGCTTCCTGTTACCTAAATAAAACTAAAGTTCATTTACTTACTGCTTGAGTAAGTTGCCATATTTGATACAACCGATTGAGGTTGTGGCATAGGCTGTTGGGTCATTTGTGGCATCACTGGCTGTGGAGTCTGTTGCTGGCTCTCAGGTGGATTGCTAAACTGCACATTGCTCACTGGTACCGACATCTGTGGAACTGATCCCTGTTGCACATTCATTGGCTGAGCTTGGCTTGGATTCACCAGTGGCACACCAGATAAGAATGGTGTAGAATTCTGTGCTGATTGAGCACTTATTAAAGGAGTCTTGTCATCTGCCACAGTTAAATTTTGCATTTCTGGCACTAAGTTTTGTTGAAGCTAAAAAAAAAGACAAGTATAACATTTTTTGTAGGTAATCATGGCAGTGTCCTGGTAAACTCAGAAATTAAAATCACTAAATCATTTAAAATCAAACAATTACCTTCACAGCTTGAGGAGGTGGAATAAATGATGTAGTGGATGGATTGGGATTACTTCTTATTGGAATTCGATGAAGATACCCATACCCAATACCGCAGCCTAGACTACCTTCACCACCCCAACTGTGGTTAGGAGTAATATGGACCTCCCTACATGTATCATTGTTGATATTGTAAATGTATAACTTCAAAGCTCGACCTTCATGGGCCTCTATCAATGTAAACAAATCTTCACTTTCGTGCATTATTGAATCTGCCCCTATGATGTAATCAGAAAATGGCTGCAATCCTGCAAGCTCAGCTGGTGAAGATGGATGCACTTCCTAAAATCATAATAATTAGGTACTTACTAGAAACCTATTTCCACAAATTCATAAAAAATATCATGTAACAGTGTAGCAACTTACTAGTACATGCCAGACATTTTCATTTGCACCCTCAAATGAACAGAATTTAATGCTGACGCCGAGCAGACCTTGCCCGCCCCAGTTTGCAGTAGGAGTTATCATCACTTCCCGTACTGATTGCGTTTTACTGCTGTATACTAACATTTTGATTGTTTTGTCAACATTCTTCTTTAGCAATTCCTTCAACGTATCATTGTCTTGATCTAATCTCACGTTTTCTATGGCTACTATAAAATCGAAAAATGCTTCTAGATTGGCTTTTTGCCCCGGGGAACCTTCCTGTACCTGTAAAACAAAATATTGACGTGTTACTTGGAAATTAGTCAAGGGTTCATGGATGACGGTCAGAAAGTAACGACGGTACAAACCCGCAAAACATGATATCCTTCAGAACCGCCTCCTGGAACTTCAGTACTTTGGGAGGAACCCATTGAAAATTTATAGAAATCTACAAAAATACAATTTTATATTATCTCTTGACAGAAGTATTCCAACAACTGCAACAAATTTTGACATTGACATTTGGTAAATGCTCTGTTCGACGTGGCAAGAAGAGGACAATTTATGAACGATTATTTATTTATATAGTTAAAAATAACTAAAATTCATTAAAATGGTAGATGGAGGAACTAAAATTTTGATATAAAATTTGGAATTTGCTTAAAAAAAACAACCTTAATAATATCATTTTGGTGCATATTTTACCGATCATTTATCGATTGTAGTACATCACTACAAAAAAACTTAGAAAAACGTGGAAAAACAAGGAAAAAACCTTGAAAAAACCCTCGAAAAACCACAGGAAAAAACTTGAGGTATTTTTTTTTTAATATAAGTTCCCATTTTCACTTCTTTTTTAAGATGGGCATTGATGGCCGACCAAAATAAATGGACCATCACCTGGAAAAAAAGAAAATTATGTATCCGAACATCCGAACGTTCTTCTTCTTGACAGAAAAAAAGAAACGTCAATCAAATCCTCGCTCACTCGTCTGTCAGTCCCAAAATGTCAACAATTCATGGAATTATTTCATGATTTTTATATTTTTGCTGCTTCTCATTATAATTTCCTCAATTTACCATTAAGCAGCAAATATAAATGTCAATGAATAATTGAAAAAAAAATGGAACTTTGATCAAGGTAATTTTTTATTGATTGCTTTAGATATCTGAGCTTTTCTTGTGTAGGTACTGAAATAATATTAAACCTAGGCCCTCCTGACCTTAGCAGCATTTTTTTTTGTGAAATGACAAAGTTATGTAGCAATTCCTTAAATACAAATATCATCATCATGTAGCATCATCACTCATAATTAGATTATGATGAGGGTGTGTCCTACAGTTTAACATGCTTCTGTGAAGGACAAGAAGGCGTAACGCAACCCATTGGCCTATTACTGAAATTGCTTTATCATTGATATAATTTCATTTACAACAGGAAAGACCAAAAATGGCAGATGTCAATAATCTAATAAATGAGTGGTTGAATGAATATGCTTCTTTGCAAGAGCATGAGATAAAAAGTTTTGCAGCAGAGCATGAACATAACCATGAGATTGCCACAGCCATATTCAATTTATTCTATTGTGAAGATGAGACAGATGGCCATCCTTGCGTAACAGAACACGAAGAACAGTATGAACAGGTAATAAGGAAAATTCCATGATATATTCTTATCATATAGTATGTTTAATATGTAATGTAAAATGACTCATTGTACAACATATTGTTGCAGATGCTTGAAAATGTTTGCACCCAACTATTTAGTTTCTATAGATCAAAAGAGGTGGAACTCCAAAGGTTTACTCTTCAATTCGTCCCAACACTGATGTTCTCATATCTAAGTTCAGAAGCACAGACCAACAAAAAGACATATAGATGTATTGAAACACTTCTCATTGGTAATATTATCATTTTATCTTTAACAAATCAGTGGCTCTCCATATATTCAAAGTCTTGCTCTATCTTATGAGAAATAAAGTTTATTGTTGTACCAGATAGGTGTCTATAAAATATCTCAAATTTATTTTTGTCTTAGTAACTTGTATTAGAATTTAAAGGATTCTTAATTTAATGATTTCATTCAAAATCTCTTAGAAATAAATTTTGCTCAATACATTTATTTCAGGTATTTATAATTACGAAGTAGTTGATGAATATGGTAAACCTAAAGTAGTTTCCTTCAGATTGCCTTCCTTGGCACAAGCTTCTATTTATCATGAGGTAAAAATAGTTTATTTTGACTTTTGGATTTGATTCAAACAACAGGAAAAGCATGTTTACAAAATATGGTAAATTTCAGCCACTCTCATTAGGACCCCAGTTTCTGACAGAAAGTGCTTTAAGAAGATGGGAAGAATGTAATACAAAACTAGTGAGCTGGGGCCCTCTACCGCAGGTGGATCTAATCAATGCACAAAACAGGCTAAATGTTATGTCAGCTATATTATTCATTTACAATGGACAATTGCCAGTGCTGCCTAAACTTGCACTTCGGCATTTTTGTATTGCAACCTCCAGGTATGTATAAACTATAAACATACATACATATTTCACATGCCTTTTTCTGATTGGGGTAAGCAAAGACCAATTCACTTCACTGGACATGCACAGTCATAAATAATATATGTATAAATAAAGCAATAAGAATTTAATATATTTATAATATTGACACTACATCTTATTCTAATTGCAGATTAGTGACTCAGGGATTTGGGAAAAAAGTCACTGGCAAAAAAAAAATTCAGAGGATACCAATGTCTGTGAATTTCATGCTAGAGCTGATACATGGGGCTTACTATGCTATGTTCAATGAATTCTACACTTTGGCCCTGCAAGCTGTTAAAGACATAGATACTAGAGCGCAATACGAAATGCTTCCTGAAGTTATGTTAGTCACTAGTGCTGTGATAAATTCTTTGCAAAATAGTTCTACAGGTATATTCAACATTGTTTTGCATTATCATTCCTAAAGCTCTTTAACCAGTTAATCTGCCAAGTGTAAAATATTGTTATTTTCTTTTTCTACTCAGCCTATAGCTGCCCACTGCTGAGTATAGGACTCCCCAATTTCTCCCCAACGCGACCGGTTTAATGCCAAGTGCATCCAATTTATTTTATTTTATTTCAGGTCAACTTTCTGATGGTCCAATGGGTATAAATATGGCACTCTCCCCAGCGACGACTACCTCGACAATATCGAAATCAATGATTACAAATGCTTCATTTAGAACTAAAAAGTTACCAGGTGAGAATTTTGTCAAGCAAATTCTTAGATCTGTTTTTGGAACTTTTAATTATTATAGATTTTCATAGTTCGTAGTGTATATAAACAGTAAGATACGTTTTCGAAGAGTTCTAAGCAAATTTTCTTTATTTGCATACAGATAAACATACATTTTGCATGCTGCCAAATGAATGCTCTTTGCCTCGTAGCTTGAGTTACAAAGTTTGGACAGAAAACACGGTTTTGTACAATGATTTTAAAATGACACATTACAACCAAACCCGCGTCAATAACTTTCAATTGGGGACTACTAACTTGTACAATGGGGCCTACTGGAACATGTTTATGAAAGAAAACGAAAATGAGTCCAAAACTGAAACTTCTTATCACTCGGACTATGGAAATAAAAACTCTATTGCTAACACTAGTAATAAATTGATATCGCTGACTAGAATCATAAGTGAAACGCAACATCTTGATTAGATTCACCAATATTCTAACTGTAATGCCAGAGGTAGGAGACGACAGTAAAAATTAAACACATACCTACTGTACAACAACACAATAACTTGCCTACATTCTATCTAGTAGCACACTACAATGAAGATAATCGGATAGTAAATTGAATAGCAGTTGCAATATGTGTTGTGTATATCAGTCATACCTCTCTTTCACTTGCAGATCCAAAGAAATAAAATTATCTTATGCACTTACGAACACTCCCCTACCCATAACTTTCATTAAAATGTTTGTGCTCAGGTATGCTGCAAAAATTAAGTAGTGAAATATTTTTTTATTCTTGAATGTACAGAATCGTGTAGGCCTACGGACACCTTGTTATGTAACCACATTAGTTCCAACACTATTATAGATTTCTTTATAGTCGCATGTATATTCCTAGTCAAATATAAATGTTAAATTTGTAACGCCATTGTCATTAGCGATTATTTACGTAAACAGTTCCCTATAAATTAAAGGTAGCCCTTGACTTAGAAACAGGCAGCTGAAAAGAAACGTAACCCGGTAAGAGGAGTGCTTTCCTTTTCAGCTTACTTTAATTCGAAACGACAAGTTATGCGTAAACGAGTTTTTGCAAAGACTACATTCTAATGATCATAAACTTAAATGTAACTCTTCTTGTTATGACTTTTACAAATTGTTGTTTGCAGACGACATTCCAATCCAAGCTGGGCAGGCATTGCCTTCAGACGGGCCGGACGCGTTGTCCTCCATCACGGAGGAAGGCGAGTCGGACGCCACGCCCATACAACGCGGCGGCGCCGTCCGCACCTCTAAACCTAAGCTCACCTCATTCCCTGGTCTCGGAAAAAAGAGCAAAGATGGAAAAGACAAAAATTCATCATCTAACGAGAAGAAGGTAACATTAAAGGAGTCGACGAAGGGTATATGGAACTCGCTAGGTGGCGGTGGTGGAGACATGGTAGATGCTCAGCAGAAAGCGAGCGGCACGGACAGCTCGGTGGACGCTAACGGCAGTATTAAAGACGAGAAGTTATCGATGACATCCGTCCTGAACAGCACCGAGACCTCGGACTCGCGCTCGCAAGTGACGACCGACTCGCTCGAGATGGAGACCACGCCGCGGTTCGCCGCCATGCAAGTCAGTTCAGTTTAACTTATATGTAAACTTCCAGTTCTCGTTATTATGTATATGTATGTAAAGGTTGACATAGTATTCTGTGAATGGTGGTAGCATGATATTTACCTAATTGATAAGATATGTGGTTATGGTTCGAACAATTGCGATAGAGTACTTACCTATAGTTGTGGCGCGTTTTAATTGTCATATTGGCAATAAATTAACCTAAATGTGTATCCTGTATTTTTCGATACCCTGAAGTATCACCACTTGTTTTCATTACAAGTTTAAATATATTTATGATGGATGAGTACCTACATGTTACTAGAAGAAAATAATGATATTGTTGTTTTGATTTTTAAAGTTTAACCTAATTAAAGATATCTTCTACTGTTCCAAAATGTTTATTATTTTTGCTCCAATGAGTTTCACTTAAATTATCTCGGTAAAGGTTCTTTAAGTGCTTTTTAAAATTAAACTTAAACCTATCTACACTTACACCCACACCAATATAAATCCGTTAAATTCAATTGTTAACCGTAGTAAGGAACAGAATTTTTAGAGCCTATCAAATGAGTGTTGAAGTCTTTCCGCCTCCTCGGCACCACGAACACATCACGATAAGGTTCAGGGTCGACGAGCGGGAAGCGATGGGTGCCGCGGGCTGGCTTCGGGTTGTCTTGCAGAATCTTTCGTAGCCTCGCTATAGTGGCCGCCTGCTCGTCTCTTTCCATCTCCGTTATAAGAACTGGTAGATTCGCTGCGCACACCCATAAGTAAAACATGCCCACTGGAATAACAAAACTTCTTTACTATTGTAGATATGCTCATTGAGCATTGCTCAAAGAATTAATAAGACAAGCATTATGTCTAATCACGCTTGAATCTCTTATAAATTTGAAGACTTACAAAGGAAAAATCCGCCGACGACACTTGTACCGATAAGTAAGCCAATGTCCATAGTATTCTGTTTGAGTACCAGCAACCACGTGACTACCAATACAGATACACCCACGAGCCGCAACAGCTCCGCCAGAATATAACCATACATCAAAATGTTGTTACACTGGATGAAAGGAGATTAATTTCACTTATTTATTGTTTACAAGGACCTAAGCACATATGATATGACTGATAGATAAAATACTCACCGTATAAGCTCCGTATATGTAAAATACACATACGACTAAGTAAACGCATATTAAGCATGTACCAAATGTTATGAACTTTTCTGGATCTGCAAATAAACAGTTAGGTAGGTACATACAACTTTTTCTACTTAAATACCTATTTTTAAAATTATATTCACCTCACTCAAGGAAAGTGATTTGCTTAATAAGATCTTTGCTGAGTCAAAGTTGGTACTTACCTGCTCTGATATTTTCTAGATATTCCTTCGTGTAACCTAAATTCATACTGTTGATTGTGTTATCGATTTCATTTTGAATATCTTGAATGCGAGTGTGTGCTACACAACATCCTATCAACACTAAAATCCCCTGGATCTGCAATAAATTGACGACCGAGGTAAATGGGTAGGTAGTATTTTTGAAATGGTAAGTAGGTACCTATATTAACTTAAGAACTTACTTGATCACCTTCCTGAATTTAAATAGTACCTAGGTAAAGGTACCTACTTAGGTAAGTATCTATTATAAGCCATAACGGTTTGCCTCTCCCAAACTCACGCTTGGCAGACAATCTTAACAATCACAATGCGTTATCGTTCTATTACAATCTAATAGGTGGAATAGAATTAAAGTAATGTAATGCACCATAGATTACAATTTACATTCCTGTTTATGTCCACTAAAGTAGATTAGTAGGTGGGTATACATATAGAATAGGACAGACTTACCAACGAAAAAATTGCAATCAATATCCCTCCAAGACGCAGGGAAAACCAAAAACAGCAGCTATAAACAAATGCCATCACAGTACCTAGATAGGATTATCTTGTTTAAAGGTAAGTATATTTAATGTGCATTCACGTGGTTAGATACGGTAACTCACTGATGCATTTCATAGCTTTTTGTAATTTGTGATTTCATTTTAGTTGACATAGAATTCAATCCCGTTCTAATAGGAATATTATACCTCTACCAATGTCACCTAATAGTACTTAGGTATGTTAAAATATAATACCGTATCGCATGTCAACAGTGTTTGGGTTCACCAAGTTGGAAGGAAAACCATTTTATTTAACAATGTACCTACCTCGATGAAATTATAGGTAAGTATGGCAATTTTAACTTTCGAGCAACAAGGAACCTAAAAGTAGGTAAATTATAAATAAGTGATACAGGTAAGTTCGCGATTAGAAGAGTAAGTAGGTAGGTACTTCAATTCGATCCTTTTTTGAATACCATACGTCGTCTTCCCAGTGGCTTTCACAAGGTTACTATAAAATACGTAGGTAGGTAGGTACATACCATATACTAAGTACTTATGTAAGTACCTATCGTATGTAGTACATACGTTTGAAGACTTATATTATGATATCATATGATATTTTAACTCATTAAAGTCCACGAGTTCAGACCCCACAAAATAAACAGACGAAACCCATCTACGTAATAAAAAAACTAATGAATGGTAAATGCTTTGTAACTAAAAGATTGCGTGACATGCAACGATTTTTGATAAAATCAATTTTAGTATCGATTTATAAAATAAGTAGGTAGGTACGTACCTATATGTTAATTTATTAATGTTATTTTTAATAGAGGTAGATATAGAGATAAGTAGGTTGGTAGTTGGGTGGTAGGTAGGTACCTCGGTACCTACTTACAATGTTGTATTGCCTTTATGTTCATACAATGTGTTAATAAATAATTAACAGATTGATGGATAATCTCTAAAAGGTCTCTAAGAATGATTTTCTTTCACATGGCTGTAGGCACTGGTAAAATAGAAATATTACCAGTGCCTACAGCTTTTGACTACAACTACAACGGTAAGGTAAAAGAATAGGCAGGTACATAGGTACCTACTTATTAGTTAAATAAAAGGTACCGATATTAAGTTAATTCCCTAATAATTAGGTATGGCACCTATGTCATAGGTAGGTACTATGTGTCATTTATTCATTACATAATACCTAATTCCCTAAACCTACTAACATAGTTACAGCAGCTTTTTAAACCTCTGTGATTTGAATTTGAATAAGGCGCGGCGGCGGCAGACGGCAGCATTTTTTCTCGGCGCATACGGCCGCCGCCTAACTCAAGCCTAACGTGCCGCCTAAACTCTTTACTGGCAACACTGCATTGACATTTTTCTTCAGTCAATTCAATTCAATAATGTCAATTTATACTGTCATTGTTATGTTGATAAATTACTTGAATTGAATTATTTTAATTTACATAACATTATCACAATATAAATCCTGTTTATTAAGTAAAATAGTGAAATATTTATATATTCTTATGTAGTGAACGTTTCGTTGTATACGAGATTTCATACGACAACAGAAATGGAAAATGCAATAGCAGATTGTATAGGCCCAATCAATAATTTACCAAATGAAGTTCTTACAATGATACTATCCAAATGTAATTATCGTGACATAGTGCAGTTTGGATCTACATGTTCACGTTTTAATGATCTAATAAATACTGACCAGATACTTTGGAGAGAACAATTCAAATACATGTAAGTAATCTATTCTAATTCTAATTTCAACCTTCTCTGTGTATCGTTGTGTAATTCATAGATTTCGTTTAATTTTCATCATGTTAAAGTAAAATGATAATATATTTTACTTGCTAGAGTATCTGCAGAAGTAGCAGAAATCCTTGAGCAAAATTGTGATAAAAATTGTGATCCTGATTGGTATGGAGAAGTCAAAAGGTATTATAATGTGCGGAAACAAATATATTCTGAAATAAAATCTATGTCATCCAAATATTTCTGGTAAGCATAACCTGACTATGTAATTCATACTAACACGATAAATGCAAAAGTGAGTGTGTATGGTCCGACTTTCACAGTAAAATGGAGTGACTTTTTATGTAGAGATAGTTGATAGTCTATCTTTTGTCTTTTGCAATGTATGGAACATTTCTTAAAATTAGAATTTGTTGAGCAAAATATAATACATTACTTAAACTATAAGAAATATACTTATTACAAGTGAAGTTAAAAATAAATTGTTTTATTTTTATTTTTAGGAGAACAACAGATATTAGTTTAGAAGATGTGAGAAACTTCTTTGTTATTGCACTGGCACATAACCTGAATTATCACTACACTTTATGTATACTTCGAGGTATCATAAAGAAGTGTAAGAAAAACTTGGAGAGATGCATAAATGAAAAGTGAGTATATCAAACATTTAACTTTAACTATGTATTTAACTTTTTTTAACTATGTATTCACTTTATAATTTAATGTGTTCTCTAGGAATTATTTGCATTTAAGACAGATTTAATTTAATTATGCTTTCTAATTTCTTTACACACACATAATTTTTTAAATCCAGGTATAAAAAAAGATCTTATTAACCAATAGTTTTTGTGTAATTTCAATAAAAATATAAGGTTATGAACTATCCTATAATTTTTACATTTACAGGCCATATACATTAACTGAAATGTACTATGCAAAAGTGGCACTTCGTCACCTGAAGCATACATTCCTTACGCTCAAGTGGGTAAAATTACATCTAAAGAATGAACTGGATCCAGAAATGGTTATTAACTTCTTCTTGCAATGGATAGACACAGATAATTCTTTTCCTGATGATAAAGTTAGGTATAAAGTAAGTACATTCCATGATTTTTGAAGAGACACAGAAGAAACTTCATCCTCCAAAAATATAATTGATGATGCTTCTTTTAGATTGAAGAACTCACGAAAAAAGTGGAATTAGTTTTGGATGAGATGCACCCCACAAAAGTTGCAAAAAGTGCAGCAAATAGGGGAATAAAATATGCAGATGAACCAGAAATAATTTCAGCCATTACAAATGTTATCTATAAACAAAGACACATGGCTGTGACATCAACTGCTAGCTTGGACACTTTAAATATTATCAAGGTTTGGATATAATTCAATTTCACAATTCCACTCAAAAGAAAATGTAGGTATCAATATTAAAAACTTAAACTTACATTGTTTTTATTTTAGGTAATAGAAACCAGATGTGGTAATGCCATTGTAGTGGGTGCAGTTTTCTATGCAATCGCAAAAATGTTCGCTGTGCACTGTGACCTGGTAGCATTTCCGAATCATTTGTTCCTACAATGGCTGGACAGTTCTGACCGTCGTAATCCTTTATGTTACACCATAGATCTTAGCACTGGAGTGATGCACCCCAAGAGGCGATGTCCCTTTTCCCAGGGCAGGCATGTGGAGATGAATCACAGATATAGCCCAGATTCTTTACTCCAGTACATATATTCTTCATTTCATATGACAATGGGCGCTATTAAAAACTGGTAATATTTTATTTTGTTTCACTGCGAAATAGGTAACCTTCAGTAGGTATATCACCACTAGTCATAAAATATAGAAACATGATCTTATTTGTATTTATAAAAACTTAAGTCCTCAAGTCCTCAACACTTATCCCATCCTTTAGTATAGCTCATCAGCCCGCCAGTAATCACAATATTTCGAGGTATGTCCAGAACTTAACTGGTACATTACACTTGCAGGCAAACTCAGAATGCACTACATCTGTTAGATTTTTTGGGCACCGATGATAATGACTTCAACCCATACAGGAACTTCCTTGGTTACTTATTGGATTTGTCCCACATACCTTCCATGGATATACCACTGGATATTAAATATGTGAGGATAACTTATTGACTGTAAATAATTACTTTATTTAAGTACTTTAGACTTACTATTGGTATTTTTTTCAGTTAAATGAGGAACACATGGAGATTTTAAAAACTTTGTCCAATCTAAATGCTCCTTTGGATGTCGTTGAGAGAAATGTAAGTTATTAACTACCTACGTATTATTTATGCAGCTTGAAATTGCATTATGAAAATATTGGAGGGAAACCACTTAAACTCATAAAAACAATTTTTCTCTGCAGGTGACAGTAAAACATCACGATGGTCGCGTCAAGTATGCCGTTGGTATGATATGCTTCCACAAGAAATATGATTATGTTAGCATTATCCGCGGATGGGATTTGACTTGCGCTATCGAATGGCAAAATAGAGTTGAAATCGATAACTTGGAATTTGGCTCTAACCAGCCGTTTTATTACGTCATAGTAGCAGATCAGTCAGAGCGTTATGTGGCACAAGGTAATGATGGTTGACCATCAATCAAATCTACTCAAAGAAATATCTACATTTGGTGATTTTATGTTGATTCATACAATCAAATAAGATAGTAAAACTAAGTTTTCTGTGGCCTTTAGTGATTCACCAAATTATATGTACAGTCGCCATCAGATATATGGTAGCGGTCAAGGTACTCAAATATTTCGGAGCAGCATTAAATTTCAATATGTTCGTTACAATAGATGCGGCCTATAATATCGGAACATATAAATCGTCACAAATATCGGAACATTTATGGAAAATGTACTTTAAGTCTGTGCTACATAGTACACATTTGAATTCGGTACTAGGTAGTACCGAATCTATATTGACTTGTCAACGTCAAGAATACAAATATAACTAACTACACGCGTTAAAAGAGTTCGGACATGAAAGATAATAACCAAGTAGGTTCTAGTACTTGATCAACAATTCAATCGTGATAGATACTTAGGTATAAGTACTAATAAAATAATTTTAAGTACCTACAACAACAAGTTTGTTATTTTATTATTTACTTACTTACTTATTGTAATATTTATTCTTTGTAATTTTCTTTTGTTGTAGAACAATAACTATTACTACACTGTTATACTCACCAACTGAAAACGACTTTTATCATTTACTTTACAATTGTTCCGTAATAGAAAAGACATATAAAATAATAATGCTATTTTTATCCATAAAAAGCAGAAAATAAGTAACGCACTCCCATCAGATTTGAACCCACGACTATGTGCTTTAAAAGTCAAAGGACAGTCAATTACGCCATTAAGTAGCTGACATCGTTTTATCGAAATTAAGCTAATCATTCTACGCCCTTCAATTTTGACATTGCGTCAAAAGAACTTTTATATAGGCATTTAGTTTGGTAAGAATATTTGTTGTATTTGAAAGAGACAGTCACAATGACACTCTTTTCGGTGAATGTCACTACAAATTTATTGATAACTTCGTGGGTCCAATCTCAAGCATTTTAAATTGTATTACACAGACTTAAAGTACCTTTTTCATAAATGTTCCGATATTTGTGACGATTTATATGTTCCGATATTTGTGACGATTTATATGTTCCGATATTTGTGACGATTTATATGTTCCGATATTATAGGCCGCATCTATTGTAACGAACATATTGAAATTTAATGCTGCTCCGAAATATTTGAGTACCTTGACCGCTACCATATATCTGATGGCGACTGTACCTATGTTGCCATTTATTTCAGAAAATTTAATTGAAGTTGCCAAGCCGACACGGTTGTATCATTTGGAAGACTTGATTTCTAAAGAATTCACACACTTCGATGGCTTCGCGTATATGTTGAATGATGAGAAAAGAAAAGAATACCCTGACGATGACTCCATAGCAAACGCATATCGTGACCACTTCGAACATAATATTCGAACCTGAATGTATAGAACTTTAAGAATCGTCATATGTACAATAATTGTAAAACTATTTATTATAAATGGGTATTTTAGTTAAAAAATAAAACTGTATGTAGAATTAAATTTTATTTTATCATTCATTTTGTAGTGCTTTGTTGTCAATTATTTGTTTAGGAACGAGATATCTTAAGATGAACGATTAATTACATCTTTATGAGCTTTACCTCGGCGCGCGGTGTCGCAATGGCACTTTGTTAATAAAGTTAACCTGAACGTTATTACTTTAGTTCGATACAAAGAATCTCGTTCATAAGAATAAACGACTACGGATAGATAGCTAATATTAACGTAAACGTGTTTAAGTACTGGATCTGCACATCGAGAGTTTCGATTACATTATACGTAAAGCATTAGTTAGATAATAAGTAACTTTTGCTCACCTTTTGGAAATTATAGTTTAACGTTATTTTTTACATTAATAGCGATACCAATATACATAAACACGCCTTTTCGCTGGATATAGCGAACAAATTGTCATGGCTATTGGTTTATGTAAAATTTAGCGAAACTATCGTTTAGTGCGGTCCAGCAACCTCGCAGGCCTTACAAAAATATCGTATTTGCCGAACATTAAAGCTCATTTCTTTCATAATAACATGATGCCAAATAGTGGCTAAGTAATTAAAATACTATATGTTTTGCATTTTTTTAACTTACAATTTTGCAACAATAATAGGCAGTAATACAAAAATAAACCATATATGCTGAATTGGTACAAATAAAATTGTTGACTAAAAATAAATGTGATTACATTACTAGACTATTATCTATCTAACTTGGCAGCAAATAATATCACCGTCACACCCTTATTTTGTGAACGCTCGCTACACCTAGGTGTATTCGTCTAAAATTTTCATGGCTTGTAGATAGTGGTATTCAAGTTGAAAATGTTAGACCAATACAGCAAGTCGCAGTCGCTGGAGGCGGCACAAAAGACGCGCATTTATACTGGAGATCATAATGCGTGCGACAACTGATAAGAACACAAAATCAGGCCAGGTGTATGCAAGATTGAGCGAATCTCCTAGGACCTCTCAAAATTAATAAGTTACATAAGAAGCGGTTTATTCTATGACAACTAAAATTAAGTAGGCATTATACTAGGATTACTTTTATTTCTTTTTATTTTACAGTGTCGGTCTTCCTTTTTGTTCCTAATAAAGAATTCAACTATTAAATTAAATTATATGACTGACCCAAAAATTAAATTTTACTAGATCGTAGTTGAAGACGTCATATAAAAGTAACCCCCAGTGTACAATATTTTTGATATTGTCATCACTATCAATTTACAATGTTTATTTTTACCTAAATACGTACAGTTTTAAATTAAGCAAACCTAATATTAAGATAAGTCGGAACTTGCATCTCGCATTGTAGAGTACAGTTGACATTTGGATCAAGTTTGGTTAAATGTTATCGATTAATTTATTTAACTGTATGTTAAAGATTGAGGTACACCATTGACAGTCTTAGATTTCAAGACGCCATTTTCGTAAGACATAACTGTCTCCCGGCCGTTCTCCGTAACTCTGAAAAGATAATAAAAACGATAAGTTGTTATTTAATAAGTATAACTTATCTATCAAGTAATAATTGCTACTAAAGTTAACATTGGGATCAGGGCCACACACTGCTTTCGGAACAGGCGGCTGCACTTTCGATATTTTGCCATGCAACCGTCATCAGATAATTCTAGAGCCATAATATACTAGCGGGCGAGGTGAGAACAGAGCAGCGATTGCGTTGCGTGTTCTCACCAGTAGTTGTTTAAATCGAACACTTGAATATACTTCTGTAAGGTTGGCTTTTGTGTTTACCACAGGGCTCGATCGATAGATCGAGGAGATTCCTTCGGAATCGGGGCTAATCGCCTTACAAAAGGCTGGTGAATTTGATAAAATCCTAAAATGGATTTTTTTTGTAACTAACCTTTATAATAGTAACAATTTTTCATCTAGAATAGTCCTGTACCGTATAATGTGTCATACTCACTTTTTTGTAGTAATTTTCTTTCCATTGACGACCCTCGTGGTGGTAGTGGTGCTCTTCATGTTGGCGCTGCCAGGTCCCGCGAGTGAGCTGTTGAACGTGGAAAAAGAGGTAAAGGTATTGCCGTTGGAGGCAGCGGCCGCGTGCGCGAACAGATCGTCCAGCCCGTGCATGCCAAAGCCGAACGGGTGGAACAGCGACGAGGTCAGTGACGTGCTCGGGTTGTGACGCCGCCCATGCCCGTGCCCGTGCCGGTGGTGGCCGTGACCGTGCCCATGCCCATTAATTTCTGAAATCACAATAATTCTATATTTAGTAACAATTCAATTTCAAAAGACTTACAATAAAGCAGCTGTTCAAAAAATCTTAAGAGATTCGATAGGTAGCCCAGAAAATGGTTTCGTAATGAGTTATTGTTAAATAAAATGTTTACCAGCAAACAGATCGCCGAAAGGAGAGCCACCAAAGAATTCTCTGAACACCTCCTCTGGGTCTCGGAATGTGAACGGGAAACCAGCGTATCCAAAGTCGTAGTCTTCATCGGCGGCAGCGCGTCTGCCCCTACTGCTATTCAACCCTTCTTTTCCATATTGATCGTACACCCGCCGCTTTCTCTCTGCAAACAATAGTTATTACATTGTTAGAAAGTTCTACTAGTTTTATGGAAAAATTCATAATATCATGTTAGTTTGGCTACGCAAAAAGAGAAATATAAATAGGTTAATTAACTCCACTTCTATTTTGGTTTGCATCCAATGTCACAAAACTTTTGCAAAAGCACGTCAAACACTGCCTTATAAATCACATATCATTTAAGGATGAGGTTGAGTGAAGATCGGAAATGAACTCGAACGAAATTATGATAAAGATATCTCTATCAGGCCAAATGACGGCCAAATTTACTTATAGTTCAACATAGTATAAACTAATAGGATGGGCCAAACAAACATGATTGTTGTCATGATTCAGATATGAAATCAACGATGCATCATAGTTCCGATTTTAGGTACCGTGGATACGTAATTAATTAAATATTTCGCCTGATTGTAGGTAAAACACGTACTTAGCCTCGAGAAATGATGTACTCGTATTATCTCATAACCGACATCATACTGAATTTATCACTAAATCCACACGTTTATTACTCTACTCTAGAAAATAATGTTGCTATGTTAATACTGTCAGCTTTTAATCATAATGTTTTCACACAAAATCGTAGTTAGTGCTAAAAATCACGTTAGAAATAACATAGAATATTGTCATAAGAATATTAGCTAATTTATTAGCTTTAATTTGGACAAAAGTTTGTTTAAGTACATTTATGTATTACTGTGTGATGTTCAGCATCATTTTTGATTGGTAAGTATATAACAAATGATAGCCAAATTTTTGAAAAACAGGTTTTTTGTACCAAACAATTAATATGGGCCATGTATAAAAATATAAATTAAGTTAAGGTGTTTCTTTAAAATGTAAATAACCTGCACTTGCTTATTTTAAAGATTGTTATTATTTTTATTGTTTATTGCTTGCAATATTATATTTATGCATAAAGAAAGAACAACTCAAATGTTTAAAATGTAATTATTTCTTCTTAGTATCCAGCCCCAAAAAGGTAAATTTATTTATCATCTTTATTAGTAGATTGATATTTATTCAATATATTTGAGGTAAACATTAAAAGCTTTGCAAGCTGCAATATTAATGAATAAATGCTTGTTTTGCTATTAACCACATACATTAAGTAGGTAGTCACTTTGTTAAGTATAGCAAAAATATTTAAAAAGTAATGATGTTCATTGTAGCACTAGTATAGTACAAGTTATTACAATTATTAAATTTAAAAAGCAGTAGGTATCCATTTCATTGATGTTAGTTAATTTTGATAATTTGATTAGCAACACCTTAACAACAAATCCCTTAAAATAACTATGTCATCATGACACCCATATTGGTTTAAAAATCTTATGAAAATATTCTTATATTCAAATCATTCATCAGCCTGACTTCAAATTGGACAGCTACCAAAAAAGCGGTGGAATGGCGTCTCTCCAAAAAACCCCCTGAAGCTAAAGTGTCGGTGCCCATTGACTCCATTCTTGCTCTGATATCTGTGACTGTGATGACTGGAACCTCGAGCATCATATACTTTCCGCTTGGATTCTACCCAACAATAAGATAATGTCATGTTTTCTACAATAACATAATGATAATACATAGTTTTAACAGACACATTGCTTATACACTTCAGCAGCTGAAATTTTTCAATCACAATACAGTCACAAATTAGAAGTATCTTTTGAGATTGGAAATGAAACAAATCTTACCATCTGAAAGTACTTCATATGCCTCAGAGATTTCTTTGAATTTTTTGTTTGCTTCATCTGCATTGTCTGGATTTTTATCGGGATGCCATTTCAGCGCTAATTTTCTGTACCTGTAATTTAAATTAAAAAACTTTTTTATGTTTATAATACATATAGTTTTACCATTCAAATTCTGCTGAACAATGAGGGAATGAACATTTATAAATTGGTATTATTGGTAGTTTTCAACAATAAACTTTGAATATAGTTGTAATAAATTTTATATTTCATCTATATTTTTTAAAATTTGATAAAACTTCGTAAAAAGGATGGTAAGTAAAGACAAAACACCTTTTTTATATGGGTTAATCTATTATGGATACTGATAATGTAAACAAATGACTTACGCTTTCTTTATTTCCGTCTCACTAGCGGTCCTATTTACACCTAGTACCCTGTAGTAGTCCACCATCGCTGGTTTCCCTCAAGGGGTTAAGGCTCCTGAAAGTAATAAAATGATACATACATTAGCCAATGATTGATATTTGTAGAATCTCAATAAGATGGACCATGTTTTTTACAGAATGTGAGAACTACTAAATATTGTTCACTACCAATTTTTAAGAAACTAATACAGTCGAAAAAATTGTATTAATGCTACATTACCTATAGCTGAAACTTTTGTTGTTGAAAAGCAGTAGACTACAATAAGAGTGCTTTCAAGGCATTTTTTGATACTAGCTATCATTGTATAGGTAAAATAAGAATTTTGTCTTTATGCTTTACCAAAAATAATATTGGTACTAGCACAGGTAACTTGCCAAATAGGTATTGAAATTGCTAACCTACCTAGGAAGTAACACTTATTTAATCTGATGATGATCAAAATGGAAAGACAAGCAAGACAGGTGCGCTGGTAAGTAAACAGCAGTTGCTAAGGATAGGCAGTGAAACAGAAAAAAACTAACCACTTTTGTCTTTGCAGAAGTAATTCTAAGGAAGCCCTTTGGGAGCACCTTTTTAATATATTTATTCTGTAAACCAATGCATGATATGCTTCAGTTTTAATTCCTGATAAATAATATCTACTATTACTAGTAAAGTAGTAAAATAAATAACTCGAAGTCGTCAGTGATCGATTAGATCATAAGGTACCTACCTAGTTTTTGAGAGTAAACAATAGCAATGGTCTTTTAGTACTTACGTACAAATTGAGGAATAATTTGGAGCAACACGACAATTTTCTATACGAAAAAAATTGCAAAGCGATATCAATTTTGGTTGTGATTTTTGATATCCCAAGGGAGATTCGTACAAACTGCATGCAAGCAAACTGTCAAAATTTAATTACACTGATTACACCATTTTGTTTTTTTTTTCTCTTTTTCTCTAGCGATGACAGATAGGAAAAGAGAACGAAACGAAACGTCGAACGAAAAGAATGAACGAATGATTGAAATCCGTAAACAAGAACGGATGAAATAATTTTCAATTTTGAATTATTTTTTTAACCAAGTTGTTATTATTCATTTGTTTGTGTAAAATTATGAGTGAGAAACAAAAAAGAAATTAATCATTAGCATTGGAAATTAATAGTGTACATTAAGTAACTAGGTATTTAGTTATCTGTGACAATACATACTACCTTTATGTACTCTTGATTAATGTGGAAATATATAGCTATTTTCAGATTATTCTAGTTAAATTAATCTGAAGCTTGGGACATGGATACTGGCTTATTAAATATTTATTAGTACCTAGGCTAGGTACCTATGTTGTAGATGTTTCTGCTTTTGAATGCTTGCTATTAACTTGACATCGGCTTTATCCAAATACGCCCAAAAGCTTACTAGGTACTTACTTGTGTACCTACTGAAAAAAATCTGTAGGTAAGTTCTACCAATAATTTAACTATTGATCAACAACCAATATAGGTAGATACCAGGTAAGGGACAGGAGCCTCATACTTAAAACTTACAAATTGTACCTATGTATCAAAAACAGGATCGTCGTCGTCGGCGGCGGCGGCGCGGCGGTGGCAATGAGTGACAAAAAATCCTGAGCACCTTCTTACTTAATGAAGGTACCTCTACCTATTTATTTTTATGCAATACATCAATAACCCTGTATTGTTAGACTGTACCTAAGTCTTTAATACTTAGAGTTCGTCACACAAACTCTTCGTAACATGCAATGCAATCGTATTTAAGCGACGTTTATCACCCAATACCTACACAACTCCTTCAAAATTGATTGTATACTAAGTATGTATTTACTACATTACACATACAACTTTACATACATGGTGAGCAAGTACCCGCTTACACCTACACAAGTAAAATTATGACTGTTCAACTATATTGAAATGCTAATATGAGACGACACTACTGACGTGCGAACCCTAGCTTTTTAACACCTGTTTCATTGGTAATTTGTAAAATTCCTATCGGAGCGTTAACTTAGTCACTATAATTATGATTGGTCGCAATGTCTGTTTGATACGAACCTTAAAATAACATTGGCTCTTCCGTTGAATAAAAATAAGGTGCCAACCACGGAGCAGAACGGCGTTTCTACCTCAACTCCGATCTAGAAATTTCACTCTTTGAGCACTTAGTTAGACCACTTTTTAATCATTAATTGCGTACCTACTGTTTTGTAGTACGATTACAGAATGACACTATCACGTTATTGAATACACATGCACGAAACGGATGACTGATCTTGTTCAATGCCACTTAGTTCGATCTTTAGCTTTAATAATTTTTAACACGACACTACGAATTACTCCATCACAAAACCATATACCAATAATCGAATAGAAAATAACAGCACGGAAAATCAATAAAACATGTTTTGCGAGCAGCTTGAAATGACAACAGTCACGATAAGACAAAGCAGTGTAGGTTGGATGGGGAACGTTCAGTAAACCGCACCTTGCCTATAAACGATGCGAGCCGAGCACGCGTTTACCGTCGACTGAGCTGAACTAACGACGTGACGTAGTACCGGATTGCGAGAAAAACCACAAGGGGGAGCGCGCGCTTTTTGAATAAAAATTGGTGTCGGTCGTCACCGTAATGTGATCATCTTGTCGTTGTCGATGTTGGTAGTTTAGACTTTACCAGAAAAAATAGACTAGTTTATTTTTTATCGGTAAGTATTAAGAACCTTGTATACAAACTTATAGGTACCTACGCAACGTACCTATCTAACCTAAGGATGAATGTAGTGTACTGGCACGTACTGGTACCTATTAATCCCTCGGACTCCTTCCAACCCATAATGGTATTTTGTGGTGTAACAATGAATAGGTACCTACTATTATTAAGTATCCTTACTTAGCTCAAATTCTGTTTTTTTGCATATTAGAGTAATTTTAAGAATTATATAAGAAATTAATTACTAATGCAATTGGTAATTTGTAATAGGAGCATAAATAATTCAAGAAACACATAACATATTGCAGTATCTTATGCCTTAATGCTAATGGGTAGTATTCTCAGAGCGCAGCTGATGTAACTGAGAACAGTTAAGATGACCTAGTTTGCGTTTGATAATTTCCCCGTAGAAAAGGAAAGATAACGTATCTATCCGTGTGTGTGATTTTAATTGTATTGTATTGAATTCAAAATAAATGGCTTAGTTTTGATCGATTAGGCATTATTCGTGTAAAGTTTACATTTACATTTTGCAAAACCACTTATTCATAATACTTACCTACCTTCCTTCCTACGATTCAAATCATCAACCGTGTTAATCATACGAGAAAGTCGTATTGCGCCCCAAAAACCAACCAAACAATAAAAAGCGTTTGAAATGCGATTACTCATCTAATTGGTTAGGTTTAGGTACACTGTTTAAAGTTGGTAATGCGGTGGTACACTCACAAAGAATACATTTTGCTTATGGTACCTACTATTAGGTATTCTGTGCTTATAGGGAGGTTATAGTACCTACCTATAGAGGCGCGTTTGATGTCAACCAACTAGAAAGCAATAGGTAGATAATAGGTTCATTTCATTCCCTATAATACCTATACTTAAATAACTACGCGTATGCGTATCGTTTTAATTCCTTAACTCATACATAAATCAGATTGAAAAAAAAACGTGCCAACTCGGAGGCATATTATGTAGATAGATACATACACCACCGGCTAGATTTTCTGTGTGATCTCTTTTGACATCTTAAAAAAGATTTTGCCATTGCCAATTAGAAGTTAAGGAAAGTAGAGTGAGCAAGTCGTAGAAAGTTGTTGAAGATAGGTATAAGAAAGCATGTTTAACTGACACTAACACTTCAATTCCTAGTATGGCGTGATGATACTGAGAGAATGAGACTAAGTTTATTATCTAACTTTCTTTCTATTAACTTTAATCACAGCTCACCCACATATTAATAAGTATTCAGGTAAGTTGCGCCTACCTCTTTCCTCTCCATTTTGATATAACTTTGCACTTTATAAAATAGATACAGTCAACAGCACATCGAGCTGTGCACAGTAAGGGAACCTTATAACGTAGAGCAAAGGGGCGATATTGGGACTATACCTTTTGTAAAGTTACATCTGCACTCGATTATTATAAGTACTAGGTACTAATAATCCTGTTTCAGATCACCTAGTCTTTTGTCTAATACGACAGCAAATCTAGCATCATTGCTCACACTTCTACTCATCTATGAGGACGACTAAGAGAATTTGTTATTGCTAGCGTTAATATTGCACGTAAGTACCTTTATAGGTAAGTAGGTATGTAACCCTAATGACGAGACGGAGGTACATCGCACCTCAAACCTATATCTCTGGGGCATTATAGTGTGGCTTTAGCTTTTGTGCTCACAAAGCAGGTCGCTGGTCAACGAGGTCAACAAACTTGCTATAAACATCAAATGGGTACATAGAAACTCGTTACTTTTGAACCTGAAAATTATATTATCTTCATAAGTGTTAACATCTCGTTTCTTAGAACTATGTAGATACCCATTAGTTAGAAGATATGTATAGGTAGGTACTAAGTTGTAGATATTTTGTGTCCTACATACAAGACCTCGTGACCCACTATATCTAGATTAATGAGCAGACAAATATGAAGTACTTAGTACTTAGATACAGTAGATATACTTACAATAAGTTGCAGAAAAAGTTATTAGTGCTAACACTCCATTAAAACAGTTCCTACCTTAGTAAGTACCTACGGGAATTGCAGTCATTCAAGTCAAAAATACTTGACCGAGTATTAGTTTGATTTGAATTAATAATAATAATAATAATAAAAGAACTTTATTCATCAAAAAATGTACAGTGCAAATGAGATTTAGATACCTATAGTGTTATTAATTAGTGATCAGTGTCATATACAATAACTTGATAAAGTCAATAGAAACATAAGTAAGTACCTAGGTATCTAGTGAATTGAAATAGCAAAAGTAGGTACCTACACTTCCGCATTAACGATTGAGTAATATAAATTTTTTGAAAACATTTAAAATTTCGGGAACGTGTTTTAAAACTTTGTGCAAAAAATAATGATTTCAGAGGCAATCTATTTAAATCATTCGCTGGCGAAAATAGCGCTAGGCGGGCGGTGGGCGCTAGTTATCTACGTAACAGACTTCGATTGAATCAAACACGGATGATTACATACAATTGGAAACATTCTTAACAATCATTGTTGTAAAGGTGAAGGTCTGAAACTGTACACAAAACAATTGTGTGGCTGTATTTAAAAATAGTAGGTATTTTAATTTAAAGTGTATCAGGAGAAATCAACGCGCAGAAGAACTCAAAGAAATAACGATTCAAATTATTCGTATGAAACCACTACGTATGTAACCCGCGTAACTTTATATCTTCAATATCTCAGTTCAGTACCTACCTACTTATCTATCTTCTCTTATTTGACACTTATCTATATACCTACTTACCTACATCGGGAATAAAATAATAGAATTCGATCTATACATAATAAAATGCAAGAACGCTAGAATGAAATAGAAATATATCAAATATTTCTCAAGGAAGCAATGACGAAAGATTTCACTCGAATGAAGGAAGGTATGAGAGTTATTTTTGCACGGCTGCGTCGCAAGGGAAGTTATAATTAGACAAGTAGACAAATATACGTAAGTACCTACCCAAGAAATCCTAAATTTAGCTGAGTATGACGTTAATTTGTATGTTATCTTATTGTAATTGTTTCATAAATATTATGTTGACGGGATCTCTATGCTAATACTTCCTCCCGTAATTTAAGAAGTTACCTACTACAATTATCAGACACTGATCAAGAATTTTAACTCTTGTTTGTCACTAGATTCAAAGAAAAACATTGTACTTTGATTTACTCGATAATAAGAATCAGTGCTCTGCGCTTAAACAATCTGTTTTTATCTGTGTTCAAAGCAAAGATGTCATACCATACCACACACAGAGAGACAGTGTTTGTAACTCGGCAGGGGGTAGGGAGGTAAATATTTATGGTTTACTTAGGTACCTACCTATCTATTTTATTTCTATACTATACATACCTACATGCCTCTTAAAGTTCCAGTAAGGTTCTTCATATGTTAAATGCTAGTAGTAGATAGAGACTACCCATCAAACTATATACAAAACACGCGACACGATTAGATTTGGTTACCAAACTAACGAGTTTTTAGAGAAAGCAAGCTTTTACTGAACGATTTGAACTTAATGATTATATTTTCACTTACCTAGTCGTTACACTCCATTTTAAAAAACGTGATATCAAACGATTAGGTAGGTAGGCAGACGATTATATTACTATCTACTCCACTCGTCAAGATGTAATGTAGCAAACGCATGATTTGTGTTATCTGATGTACATACATGCAATTTTTTTTCAAGATTCGTAATGTGGGTTCAGAGTAGAGACTAGCGCCACTAATCGATATTCACATTCTCTACTTTATAGCGAAAGTGTAAAAAAGTTGTATTAGGGACTTTTAGGGGTAAGTATAGATATATTTGTACCTACCCATGCATTTATAATTTAGTAACGCGTATTTAATCGTTATCAACACTTCTCCAAAGTGATCAGCTTAATTAAAATTCTTCCATTTAGTTAGAGAATAAGTAATAAGAAAAAAATCAAAAATTATGATTATTTTTATTTGGAAGACTTCGTTTAGTTTAGAGCGTAGTGACACATTGTAAAACACTTACCTACTTATTTATAAATGTGTTATTTAGATACTTACTTAAGTTAAATACAAATAATTAAAATTAAAAATATAGCTTTTACTTCGTTTAGGTACATTAATCAGCACAGAGCAAAGAAAATATAGGTTAGGTATATATGCTTAATAATGCTTATATACTTTTAGTACTTACACAATACTTCTTAAAAAACGATTAAGTAGATAAGAACTTGAGTACCATCTACATTAGTAGGTAGATACTAAAGGAACCTTATAAAACAAATAAGATAGAAACTCCTGACTAAGTAGTTTATATTCACGCATAACATAATATTGGTTGGAATGATTTAGACAATATTGCATGCGACGCCCCACAACGCACATGGACGTTAAGGTATCGCTACGTTACGGACACTTGGTCTCGCACATACTAATTTAAGCTGACTTAATGATCCAGTTAGTACCGAAACCCGCGGTACCTTACGTTGTGTGGCCTCAGCTTAAATGGAAGGCTAAGTTCCCAAGTACAAGGGTATCCTGAACTACTTTAACCCTTTTAACAACGTTAATTTGATGTCTTATCTTATCTTACTATATACCACAACAACTTTTAAGCTATTTATCGATGAAAGTACCATGCGTCATTATGTTTTGAGCATCGGCATAATTCGTCATTACTTAATTCACATAGACTTCAAAACCTTTCTCAACCGGTCTAGGTAAATTTCTACATGCTTTTGTTGAAATATCAAGGCGGGTCTAAGTCGAATTGCTTTCTCTCCACAAACTCCGCCCAAAATACCTGTAATTATTAAAGTTTTGTTAGAAAACCTTTCATTGTAAGTATAATCCTCAGGTACTTAAATGGTCTATTTTGATTGGACAAAATATTACCTTGTTCTTTCAATCGCTTAATAATTTGTTCTCGTACATCTGGTGTCTGTGCATCAAACGCCAAAAAAGTGCCTCGTCCTCGCACACTATTTATAAGGTTTGAATACTCATTCTCTAGCTCATGCAAACCATTTTTGAGTACTTTTCCCGAAGCATTCACCAACTCGAGTAAGTTTTCTTGTTTTATAACTTCCAAAACTTTCCCTAAAAGGACTATCTTCCCAGGATCACCTAACCAAGTATTGAAGATCCGGTACGCATGGGGTGCTCTGAAAGAAGCATTAATTAGATACCTAAACTTAATATTTTTCTGAAATCTTTTATCATGGGCTGTATTGCCATCAAAGCCTGTTATATCACCACTTTTTGGCACTAACTTTCCGATGTAGGTAGGTAATAGTTTTGTTTTGTAATCATATAATTTAGGGTTAGTACCAAATTGTTACTCTTTATAATCCAATGGAGATTGGAACTCTTTAGATTGAGGACGTAGGTTTATCTAAGTACTTAAATATCTGAATAACTTACTTAAATTCATCTCGGGAATAGAATCCACCCGTCAGCATTTTCTTACTGAATGTGACAAAATCGGGCGCTGTCTCTAATTGAAAATGTTCATGACACCACATTTTGCCGGTGGGCCCTCCGCCAGTTTGTACTTCGTCAATTATAAGAGCAACACCACGCTAAAATTAATAATTTTATTTGATAGTTATTCCTAATGGCTCGTAATTTGGAACTATCCGCCATTGTGAAAACATTCTCAGGTATGAAGGATAGGTACTTACAGATTTAGAAATTTGTTGAAGTTTTTGGAAAAATTCTATTGAAGCTTCTCTGTCGCCACCTTCCGCTTGTATTGGCTCGACAATGATGGCCGCCACGGGGTTTCCTTTCTGTTTATACTTTTCTATCAGCGACTCCACCTCGGCTAAACACCTATTTCATAATAATTTTATTATAGTTATTAAAGTAGTAGGTACCTATAGGTATCATGTATAAACTAAAAACTGAGGTAGAAGTGAGGAGTTGATTGATTCGACATGTTTGTAAGCTACGTAAGTTTAACACTTTGAATCAGCTAAGAGACGATCCCACCAGGTCCGGTATTTACCTAGTACCTATTTAAAAACTTCGTTTGAGATTTTTACGGCACAGCATGGAAAAAAGCTTTAACTCAGGGTCACGCATTTACCTGGATTGGTAGAATTATCTCCAGTAATTTTATTCATAATTACGACGGCCTTAACGACTCAAATTTATAAATGGTTAGGTACTTTTATTGCAAATACCTTTCATCTTCGGCTTTATTTTCCCGTACATTTTGATCGAGAGGATATTTGTATGCTGGAAAAGGGGCCATTGGCCAACTATAGGCTGGAATGTCTAATTTGTGGATTGGTTTTGATCTTGTTGTAGACAAGCATCCTAATCCTCGACCATGAAATCCACCCTGCAAAAAAATAAAAAAGTCTTATATATGTTACGGGCAATGTGATTAATTGGGCATTATGCATAATGCCCGGGCATTATGAATAATGCCCAATATAAGCGGGCAATGTGATAAATACTATGTCATTAATCAAATTGCCCGGGCATTATGTATAATGCCTGTCACCTATTGGGCAGAGTGATAATAAACTTGTTTCAGTACTTTTTTTTATTTTAAAATGAAACCTTATCTCACCTAACCCTAACTGAAAGTCAAATAAATGTGTAGGGTAGGCTACCTATTATGAAACTTAAAATTCTCATCATTTCTTCATAGGTTAAGTTGGGTTTTAGTTTAGGTTAGGCCAAACCGGACTCTGATTTGTCAAAGGGTGACATGCGCTGGTTTCCCTAAAACACTTCCTAAATCCCTAAAATAATACTTTCCTAAAATATATGGAAAGCGTTAATGGCTGGCACATGCGTTGAGACCTGTGTGAAGGTGCTGCTGTGATGGCCGGTCATGTACCTATGTGGATTCTATCAAGCTAAGCCTTTCACTTTTCAGCTTCCCTTATTCGCTACGTGCACGACAGTAGCGCCACCTAGCATGCGCAACTTTCCGGGATTATGCCAAATAATAACATAACAGTATTTTATTGCTTTCTAATAAATATAGTAAATAAAAGATAAATAGAAAGACGACAAGTGGTAATTTTAGAGGAATTTGTTAAAACAGTGCATAAAATAATGGACGTCATTATAAAAACTGGTTTTGAAAGTGTAAAACACAATATTAGGTTCCAACCTCAAACTTTGTTGAAAGGAAATAAATTAGTTTTAGCACAACATGTAAGAAATGTTGAAGAGTTACGAAAGAATGGCAATAGTTATTTAATACGAGCCCACATCATTCGTCAAACATCGGTGACATTAACGCCTTAAGTAACGAGTTTAAACGTAAGTACTCTGATAACCTTAAATAAATAATTTTCAAACTGTCTCAAGGAAATGATAAAAGTTTATCATAGTATCTAAATATTTTTTGACTCTTTATGCACTTGAAGGTCACGACGGTTCTCTTTCCGCACAGACTCTAGTATTTTATGATAGGTAACGTACCTATTTTAATAAGAATTATAATTTATTTATTACAGATCAATGATTCTCGTGTTGTCACTGGGGTAAAATGCAATTGTGTTTATAACCAGAGCTTTACTTTGTCACGCCTTAGAATGAAGTTTATTTTGTAGGAATAAAGTTCAAATTGACTCTACATTTTAGTAAGAAAACATTTGTATGGGAAAAAGAAAAGGTCTGTTTTAGGGCTTTCCTGGCAATTATTCGAATTTTTCTCACCGTTTAGACCTACCCTGGACTACGCCAAACATTTTAAAACCAAAATCAGCTCAATCGGCCCAGCCGTTCTCGAGTTTTAATCAGACTAACGAACAATAATTCATTTTTATTTATTTACATTGACTTTACTTTCCCGGATTGTTGCACATTTCTACCACGGCAAGCGCTGCGATCGCTTTACTATACCCCCACCATGTACTTCGCACATAGCGAATACCTTGTTCTGGATATTGCAAGGGCAATTTTTTTATTATTTGTTTATTGATTTAAGCTCTATTGAAATGTAACTTTTAATGTTTGTTTCTGTGTTTCAGCCTAAGAATTTGTAAAATTAAAAAGAGCGACCCAACAGTTTCTTGCTTGGTTCTTCTCTGGGGGCTCTCTTGCGAATCTAGCATTAACTTTAAAAAATGACCCGTCCAAAGTGTTGTCAAACCTAACTTACAGGATTAAAAGAATTTTCATTTTCATTTTGGTACCTATGCAGCAAATACGTAAAGTTTCTAAAAACTTAATTGTGTTGAAGTACTTAATAACATAACATAATTATGAGATGCCAAATTATTTTTGTACTCTACTTTAATAATTTTAGTTGCTAAAAATGCAAAAACCTAAATTCTACCTAAAGCAATGACCTAAAATTTCTAAAAAAATTTACCATAATATGTCTCTGACAACGTTTCGAAAATTTGGCGACTTTAGAATTATCGCAACCTACAATTATCAAGTTAACGGAGTATTATTATCAAATTGCCCGATGGTCTTTGGGCATTATTCATAATGCCCGGGCAATGTGAGAAATAGCACAGTTTTGATAGTAATTAATCACATTGCCCAAAACAGCTGGGCATTATTCATAATGCCCGGGCATTATGCATACTGCCCGCATTAATCACATTGCCCGTAACATATATATTTGTAAGTAAATTATAATTTCTAGGCAGGTCGTTACTCGCTTGTTGGAAAAGTAACGAAATGGAAACCTCCTCCTAAGCAATGAAATGAACCATAGGTAGGTATGTACTAGATGCGTTTAAAGATTGGTTTTTGTATAAAAATTTAAACTTACTTCAAAAGATAAGATTGACAATGATGGCGAACCTGGAGGCTCGTTTCTCATAACTGACTGCATTTCTTCTTCAGTAAACTCTGTTGATCCCCCTCGTTGTTTAGTACGATACCAAATGAAAGCTGCTTTAAAGGCATTTTCATTCGAGCAAGAGCCACACATCATGGTGGTAATGTTGGTTGTGCCTGAAGGAGCTACTGCCATCAGTGTTTTCTTTAGTCTTTCCGGCCAATCTGCTCCAGGGAATACTCCAAGAGATGGACGGTTAATCAAAGCTTTCTGCAAACAGAAGTTGTTGGTGGATTAATTATCGGGATTGAGTGAACTTTTAGAATGCATATCGCACTTGTACGACTAGATCGTATTAAACAACGCTAGGAAAATTATAGTCTAGTCTAGGTACTTACCAGATCATGAGGGTTTTCAAATGCTTTCAGCAAAGCTGGATGATTGTATCCTATAGGGATCGATGATATTTGAGTAAACGTGTCCAATAGAACGTTGCTGTCAGCATCTATGAAGTAATTTCCAATACATTTGTCGTAGTCTGCGAAAACTTGCACTGACCCAACTTGCTGGAAAAACAAAAGTTTTCATCATTACCTACTTGTTTATTGTTTCTTTATAATAACGGTTATTATTTTATATAAGAACTTATTTTTAAAACCGCCGAAGTGCGAGTCGCACTACTATTTTTAAAAATGTATCTAGGTTTAAGTAGTAAGTAGTATTTATTTGTTGTTAAAGTGACAACATAAATCAGATTAAGCTTGGTGGCGATGAATAGACAGAGAATTCTTAGTAATAGAGTAGGTAGGTACCGTTTTTACCTCTTTATATAGGTACCTATAGATACGCGGAAACCTTAAAATAACTGTAGCTGTAGGTACACTTTATTACAATATTATAAGATAGTTTGATTGACACGAATCTTGAGACAAAAGATTTTTTTTGTCTTTTTAAGTAGGAAAATAATGAAATAGGTACCTGCAGGCTATTGAGTTCTTCTAATAGAGCTCTCGATTTTGGTCCAGGGATTTCTGTTTTAAGACTTGGCCCTGAGGGTTCATCAATAACATATGTTCCAGCACTACGTTTACCACCGCTGCTGTGTGTATCTGTAAATTAAGATTTAATCTTAAAAATACCTATTAAAAACCAATATTACTTATGGTGTAAGTAGGTAGGCACCTATTGTAGGTACTTACCTATACCCATGAAAACAATCGTGTTAGATACCTACCATCACAATATTCACAATTGACGAAGCTAATAATACTAAATCTATTTGACTTATTGACAAATTCATGTTATTGGTATGTCCTTGTAATTATTAATTATTTACAAGGTGACCTCGGGAGAAGTGACCTATACTGGGCACGGTTTTGTGAATCCTACTTAATAAGGTATTATTAAATATTATAAATGTCAATGTTGTGCTAAGAATGGATGCGAGGGAGGATGTTTGATAGGTACTTAACTACAATTTTACGCAAAAAGTAGAACCGATTGTAAGTAATTACACTTTACAATATTGTAGCTTGCACGTCGGAATAACACATACCTAGGCTATACTATTAAGTATTATTAGATATTGTGTAAATTCAAGATATGACGATAAAATCGTACGAAGACGCGGACAACCTCTAGCCTTACCTACCTAGATATAGGTACAACATTGGATTGGAGTGGTCTTCTTCAGTTTTTAGGGTTCCGTACCCAAAGGTGAAAATGGGACCCCATTACTGAGACTCAGCTGTCCGTCTGTCTGTCTGTCTGTCGGTCCGTCCGTGCGTCCGTCTATCACCAGGCTGTATCTCATGAACCGTTATAGCTAGGCTTGAGCGTTGGAATTATCACAAATGATAATTACCGTTGCCGCTATAACAACAAATACAAAAAAAAAAGAATAATAATTAACGGGGGCTCCTGGCCTCCCATACAACAAATGTGTTTTTTTTGCATTTTTGGTACGGAATCTTACGCGCACGAATAAGTAGATATGTTTTTTTTTATTTTCTGAATCTTTAAATTAGTGTTTAGATAATATTTGACTAGTACGATTTAGTAACAACCATGAATAGTTTAGCTATAGGTAGGTACATAGTTCTTTACCGTGTAAAATCATACCAATTACAGTGTTTGCACGTTTCTCTTTTGTTTCATAAGTATCATAAACTGTTAAGATAATAATCTTCAAAATAATGTACCTATCTTATCATCTTGGCAGATGTCATACCTAAATCTACTGATTGTTGATTTGATTCGGAAAATACCCTCCACCAACAAATTAAAGGTCATTTAAGTAACTAAGTGGAAGGAAATCTGCTCTTATTTTGCAAGGATGTGATTGTGCTCATGTATCTGCCTGATCACGATAAACTTCAGCATGGGTGCATTCCAAATTTAGCAATAAACTTAGTTTTTGCATATAAAAGTTATTAGTATGTACCTTATCTTAGCACTTACTTAAAACAGGAGAATAAAGCCGTTTCACCACGTTCAAACCATTTCTGCGAAGCATCTTGCTGTTTCTCTGGCTGCTACCGTCGTACTGGTTCCTTTATAAATATTGCATCTGTGAAGGGCAAGCGTCAGTTTATAAGTTATGATTGGAAGAACACTTTAGTAATAAATCAGTCAATTGAAGAGAATAGGCGACAACAATTGAGTACACACCAATATACTGTGTGAGCTCTCATCCGCCCGTATCGGTAGGCGGCAACTCCCGCAATGGTGGCAGTAGATGCCGCCGCCGCCGCCGCAATGGTAGACGCGCGCCGCGCAATCGGAGCACTTGGTTGGGTGGCATGTAGGTAGGTACCTACTTATAAAGCAACGTTTCCAGTCGAAGTACGCATGTGCACAACGGATAACATAATCAATCCATTAGTTTTTACTCGCGAATTCATACACAAGGGTCCCATTTTTTTTAATGGCTAATATTGCATTTTATTTTAAAATAATCAATACCTACACTATGCTTCTATAGGTAGGTACTATAATCCTGTAGATAGAGTATTAATACCAAAACCTATAAAATAAGTTGGATTAGGGTCAAATTGTTGGGGTAGGTTTGCATTCCTTCAATTCTGTGACAGCTACCTAGGTACCTAATGAATTTTTCTTAAGTATCTGTTTATACCTACTAGTAATAGATTATCGTTGACAAACTGGCTAGCCTAGCAAAAGAAAATAAATTCATATTTAAATCATACTTAGGCATAGGCAGGTATTATTACTTGAGTCGTAAGTATAATATAGGTACCTATACCTATTGTTTTTTTTAATTTCTTTAATTTATTTCTATTTAATTTCTTTTTAGAGCCGGCCAGTTTATTTGAATCTTACCTAAACTCCAAACAAAAGCCAAAAATTCGGCAAAAACTAACTTTACTTGCTCATTTTAAGAAAACCAATATCGATCATAAAAAAAAAACAATTATTTATCGAGTAATTCAAATATGTATAATAAGTAGGTAGGTAAACATAAAACAAATTGTAAAAAAATCTTTAGAAAATATACATTCGCATGAATAGGTACACATCAATACATTTTAGTTAGATAAGACATTAAAAAACTAAGGTATCACAGTGCAAGTAGGCACTTCTCTATTCAGTAGGTAAATTATCGGCCTAGGTAATCAAGAGAAGGCAAACTAAATAATAAACTTGAAACTCTTGATAAGTAAATGTGCTTCAGTACCTACCTAGGTACCTACTTACATATTTATTTATTGGACATTGTAATTAATTATTTATCTGCTTACACTTTTATTAGCAAATAGATTTCACAACTTTTCTTAACCGATCCAAGAATATTTCTGCGTGTTTCATTTCAAATGTCAAAGCTGGTCTGATGCGCAATGTTGTCTCTCCGCAAATTCCCACAAGTATACCTAAGTGAAGTAAAGGGAACGAGGTTTACTCGGTGCTTGGCTGCTTGCTTATACAAGGGAGGAGGATAGTCAGCGGCTACAAAGCTTCCTTCAAGATTCCTAGACTTAATAAAAAAATATATGTTTAAATTAGGTTCCCACTAGATCCCACTAATATCTATAAGTATGTCTCCTCCTTAGCAATCATAGGTGGGGCCTGAAACTGCTCCAGAAACTTTCCAGAAATTCGAAAGTCGACCGTTAAAAGTGATTTGCAATTTTTGTCATATTAACCTGTGAAAATATATCTATTATAGTTCTTTATATCAAAAAACCAGTGCACATTACAAGATGACAAGTTTTTTCGAAAACGTCTTTTCCTCATGGTCATTATCCTCAGAATTGATTTTCTGGAGAATGTCCAACTAGCTATTAAATTCAACTCTAGAAAGGATTGGACTACAATCTTTCTACCACGCTTACTAATGCAGGTTATTGGTACCAAACGTTTTACCCTAATGCTTACCTTCTTCTCTCAAACGCTGTACAATTTTTTGTCGTAATTCGTCGCATGGAAAATCAAACGCCAAAAATGTTCCACGTCCTCGAACGCAACTCATTATATATGGAAATTCTTTCTCCATGTCATGGAGTTCTTTTTTGAGAATTCCTCCTGTTTCTTTGACCAAGTCCAATAATTTTTGCGTTATTATGATCTCCAGGGTTTTACCCAAAAGAATAAGCTTGCCTGGATCTCCAACCCATGTATTAAAAATTCGGTACGGATGAGGTGGCCTAGAAGTCATATCACAGGATTAATTGACAAAGATTTTACATTATAACAAAGTACCTAGCTAGAGTATCTATTTACCTAAATTCAGGTTTTGAATAGAATCCACCAGTTAGCATTTTCTTGCTAAATGTGACAATATCTGGAGGATATGGAAGTCCAAAATGTTCATGACACCACATCTTGCCGGTTGGCCCACATCCCGTTTGCACTTCATCAAATATAAGGGCAATACCATGCTGAAAACCATAAAGGTCTGTGTATATTTATTTCTTCTAACACGTCCACTTAATTGTTATGATAAACTAGCTTTTCCCCGCGACTTTGTCCACTAATAGTTCAGAATGTAAGCCACGGTAAACTATATAGGCACCCACTTGAACGCATGAATATTTTGTAATTTACCTACTTATATGGTGGTCAATTCTGAGGCGCCATTTTCTTTTTTTTTCTTTCATACGAACTTTAGCCTGACAATAAGAAACACAACAAAAGGAAATTATCGAAATCTATTCAACTCCTCTCGAGATTGGCGCTTAGTAATACATTCGGCATTTTATTTTTATACTTAGATATTAAGTATAAGAGATAACACGAAGGTAGCTAATAAAATTCCATCTCTTCAGGCTATTATCTATCTACTAATGTTAGTGGGTGTTGGTTTTTTTACTTACAGATATGCATAGGCGCTGGAGGCACTGAAAAAATTCTGCAGAAGCTTCCTTATCGCCTCCTTCCGCCTGAATTGGCTCTACTATGCAAGCCGCGATTGGAGTGCATCTTTGCTTGTAACAGTGTATAATACATTCGACTTGTGCTAGGCACCTAAAGAACACAAGTGTTTTACTGAACTGTTTGTTTAAACTGACACTGAGCCGTACTGTCTATCAAAAAATTAAAGCGATGCCCTCATAAATATACCTACCACGAAGTAGGCGCCTATAAAATAAACTGCCAAATACCTATTCTTCATTAGTGCTGATATACTTACTTGAATTATCATTTCGTATCTTGCCTACTTAGATACTTAGTAAAAACAAAAAACTGCGAACTTCGCATAAGTAGGTACCTACTTTTGATCCTCGCAATTATTTTCGCGTACAAATTGGTTAAGGGGATATTTATACTGAGGAAACGGTGCCATGGGCCAAGGAAATGCTGGGAGATCCAACTTGTGAATTGCTTTTGATCTTGTTGCAGACAAGCTGCCAAATACACGACCATGGAAGGCACTCTGAACAGAAAAAAAATATTTATTTTACTTACGTGACTGTAATGTAAATTATTAGGGATAGGTACGCTACTTAAGTCCCTCGACATTATTAGAAAACTCAATTTGTGAACTTAGTACTTACTGTGAAAGACAATACTGTCAAATTTGGCGATCCAGGAGGCTGATTTTTCATAACTGAATCCAATTCTTCGCAAGTAAAATTAGTTGATCCACATCTTTCTTTGGTACGGTACCATATAAAAGCAGCTTTGAAGGCATTTTCATTTGAGCAAGATCCACACATCATAGTCATAACGTTAGTTAAACAATGAGGTGCTACGTTCATGAGGATGTTTCGAAGTCTCTCAGGCCAATCTGCTGGAGGAAAGACTCCGAGAGCAGGACGGTTTATCAAGGATCTCTGAAATGAATCTGAATCAGTTATCCTATTCCGATTAGTTATCCAATTAGTAAGTAAATAACTTGTTAGAGATACCTATGCTTAGCAGAAAAATAAATCAAACATCGGATGACAAAAAGACACCCACTTCATTAACGTGTTTTGATTCGCTCAGTCGAAGGCTAGCAGATCTACCTATAGGTTAGGAACATAATACAGGATCTTGATCATTCAAAGTGTGTACTTACAAGCTCATGAGGATTTTCAAATATTTTTAACAAAGCTGGGTGATTATATCCAAGAGGGACTGATGATATCTGAGTAAAGATATCTAATAAAACGTTGCCATCGGCATCAACAAAATAATTTCCAATAGATTTATCGTAGTCGCCAAATAATTGTACTGATCCAGCTTGCTGAAATATGGTAAATAAAGGTAGGTAGGTACCTATTTATTTTAAGGAATCTTGGTAGGTAGATTAACAAATTATCGTTCAGCACTTAAAATGTCATCACTTAAAACAAATTTCCACCTGAAGATGATTAAGTTCCTGTAGGAGCGTCTTTGAATTAGGCCCTGGTATTGCGGTTTTAACGCACGGCGCCGATGGTTCTTTGATGACAGTTAGGCCAGTTTTCCGGTTACTGTTACCACATGAAACTGTAAAAGTACAATGACTAAATTAAGTATGAACATTTATATTGTGCTGCTGCCGCATTATTACTACCATGCAACACGCGATTTCAAATTCATCATTAAATCAGCTGAACTACCAACCTCTTCTTGACATTAGTCGTTTCGCTATAGGGAAACTATTTTTCTTTAGAAGCATTGTTATAATAAACGTATCCGTTAATTTCGTACAATATTGAAGTAAAGTTATTGTTAATAAAAAGGAAACCCTGTCAAAATAATATTTATCAAATAAAAATAATCTTTCTGTCAATAATGTAAAATAAAACTATTTTTTGCCCATAAAGAAAAGACACATGTTACCTTAGATTAATAATATAGTGTTACCGAAGTCAAATTCGAAAGAGATTTATTATATAGAGTTTAATTATTTCTTTCGGTTTGGTTTACCCTTGGTTTACCCACATTACAGCAGCTTTCATAGGTACATCTGTGGGTTACCCCAAATATTGTTTACCCACTTTACCTACCTCTGCACCTACTGTGCCTATGCAGGGGTTAGTCTGTTTTGGGTTATGTTTATGTACCTATGCCTATGGTCTCCGACCTAATGATGATTGATGGTGCATCGTCGTCGTCAAGGAACATTATTACCTAATCCTTTGGTCTATTAACTGTACATAACACATAGTACCTAGGTACCTACCTACGAAAGAATGCATCAAACTTAATACAATCCAATACCTAACTAAAATACTGACCTATGACTTGCCATCTGCTGTGCCTGCTGTCCGTCGTTGGTTTGAATCCCACGAAATACAAACATAGCTGCACTGGTAAACATGGATGTTTTTCTAGTTTTATGTAGGTACCTACCCACCTATTCAAAAATATTTAGCTAGGTATGTACAATACAAAGGTATCTGTTATCTTATCCCATTACAAGTACCTAGGTAGATACTTACATTACAAGTTTTGTTTGATTTGGTTTAGATGCTGCTACTAAAGTGTGACCGTGTGTCAGGCTTTGTTCTCATTTTAATGTACATCTATCTTCAAAAAATGACCAGAATTATGAATGACGGCCCTTAAACGTCATCATCACTTTTAGTTAAATATCCTGAAAGATATAATGTATTGTAATTATCTATTTCATAACGATATATGAAAAATCTGTATACATCTACAATAATAAAATCATTAAAAAAAATGCGTGCGTGCGCTTAATATGATGACAAGTTTTTCTAATAGCATAATGACGTTGAGAACAATTTTCGTCATTACTCTCATCCGAAGAATGTCGTACGTAGGTATTCTATAAGTAGGTAAGTACTTTCTTGTAAGGTGGTCATCCATCATAGACGTATGAAAGCTGCTGTAACTTGCAGTTCCCCTAGTGCCCTAGACCCTAGTAGATATTACATTTAGTAGATACATCGCATCGTGTCAACTTGCTACTGGAAGGAAGAATATCAATGTAGGTCAACGTAGGTGTCCATTTCACGAAAAAAGTCCCCGCGGCCTGTATACTGAACCCATCCTTGACTGAACCTGACAATGTTGCCATTTATGAGTACTTTACCTTTATTATTCATATTTTTTTAAATTTATCAAATAATGATTGCATACTTCGAGTGTCCTAGTCATTCCATGAGTAGTAAGGTATACATTTTGATAAAAATATCTATTTACCTATATTTCTGTTATGTAAAAATTATATTTTTATTAAGATAACTAAGAGTTTTCTACCTACTATCAGGGAAAAGGTCAGAAAATAGGGAAAATAGACCTGTCAAATTTAGTTCCAAAAATATCCCGGGGACTTCGGGACTTCTTTCGTGAAACGCACTCTAGAAGTCCCCTAGCCGCGGCGCTGTATTTCATGTCAAAATTGATAATGTTGCCATTTATGAGTACAACATCTACCTATATTATGTTTATTTCATTTGTAAATTATTAAATAATATTATTTCCTGCATATTTCGACTGTTCTGGTCATTTCATGAGTAGGTTGGTATATATTTTGATAAAAATGTCTACTTAGCTATTCTGTTATGTAAAAAGTGTATTTTTATAAAGATAAGTAAAGGAGTTTTCTACCTACTATCAGGGAAAAGGTCAGAAAATAGGGAAAATAGACCTGTCAAATTTAGTTCCAAAAATATCCGGGGGACTTCTTTCGTGAAAAGCACTCTACAGGGTTGTTTTGTTCGCATTGTTCGACAGTTGGGTTCATTGTCAATCACTGAATAAATAAAAAAAGAAACCGTCAATGTCAAATTGCATTGTCTGAAGTTAGTCTGTCAGTTTTGTAGAAAAGTTGTTATGGTTGGGTTAATTAAAAATTTTGGTTTAATTTATGCATAAGTTAGTTAAAACTAAAACTATTGGATAGAGTAGAGTTAGGAATTTAATAGTCTATACCTAATAATATTTTATACTCACCATTTTTTTTACAAACAGAATAAGTATTCTTCCATGAAGTAATAATGCTGAACAAAGTGGTATTATCAACGGATGTGGCTCTTTTATGCGTCCAGCATGCCTTATCTACAGAAAAGGAGGAAATAATGGGCTTACTTATAGGAGAGGTAAGAAGATGAAAAAAAATAATTCAGGGATCATAATTTGCTGAAGAATGAACTTTGCTGCTGTCAGCCTCCAATAGATGATTTGGATTAACGAATCATAGTGAAAAGGTCTATTCAACCAACAAATGTGAATAGTAAAAAATCGAGTTTCAGGTTCATGACAACGGCCGCCTTGTATCAATTCTCTCATCTGTCATACTAAGACGCTTGGATAAAAAGCCTGATCGAGTTGAAATATCTGAAGAACAGTTAGTTCAGGCTACTATGAGAGCTGAAGAGCTGGCTGCTGAAGTCGGCCGGCCTTTACGAGTCGTGGGCTGGTATCACTCTCACCCTCATATTACAGTTTGGCCTTCTCACGTAGGTAAGATTCTGTACATGTAATTAATAAGAACCTTTTTTCTTTTTTCATTTCTTACATATTCATGCAAAAATTGCTAAACATAATTTTAAAACAGATATCTCAGGCTTAGGAATTTTGTTTTAAAAGGATTTTTGTTCTAAACACAATGAAACAAAATATAATGGTAATAAATTATAATTCTTTATATTTACAGATTTAGCCACACAATATATGTATCAACGAATGGATTCCAGTTTTGTAGGAATAATATTTGCGGTCTTCCTTTCTGACCAAACTGCAAAAGCTCCATCGGTAACTATAATGCAATTGTTGTGATTTCAAAAATCTAAAAATTCAATTTAAGCTGTAATGTATTCCAGGTTCAATCACAATAATAACAGCTCTAGCTAGCAACTTTTTTGTATTTCCTACATCATATGAAACGGAAACAAACAATACATCATGAATAAAACCTCTTTTTGCATTTAAGTATGTAAATTGTTAGTTGTACTAATGTATTAAGTACTTTTATAGGTTCAAATAACTTGCTTTCAATCGGTAAATGAAGGTTCTAACCAAAGCAGGAAAGAAATTGAATTGGAGATTGTCAGCCAGAATGAATCCCTTTTGATGAATAATTTTGAGGTGAGCAAAACAAAATACTCAGTGTAATTGATTGTTATTTTTTTGTACACTTAATATTAGATAATTACCCTGCTGAATGATTTTAGATTCTCACTCGCTTGCCTACCATATTGAAAGAAGAAGAGGATGAGGCATACAATAATGAAGTGGGGCATAGTGAAATTGACGACATTATAAACAAACAACACAATGCTGCTGTCAGAACAATTGCCATTGGCCACATTGTTGAAAAGGTAAGTTTTTCATATCTCTAAATGAAGCTAATCTAATCACTTTTATTACCTATACATGAATATATGATAGATTTTATGACTTTCAGATGTCTCGCCCCATGTTAGAGGTTCTTGTTGCTAGAAATTCACTCAACAGTATCCGTCTCAGAGCCTTAAAGAAACAACATCAAGACCTCATGTCTCGAATGGAAAACATTACAAATACTGTATCCAAATAATTTAAGATTGAAATATGTCATCTCATCACATCATATTTAAATAAGTATTAAATTATGTTAGAGAAAATGTTTAACTGGTTTCAATTACTGGTGTAATCCCACTAATCCAAACTATGTAAAATGTAAATAGATTAGTTCAAATCATTTTTATCTATCATTTCAAATCCATCTGAAGAGTCAATGCTAGAAACTCTTTTTCTATGCTGAGTTGGTGAGGTGTACATCATGTTAGTTACAGTATGTGCCATATTGAACAAAGCATTATAGGCTGAGCTACCCCATGTACTGGTTGGCTGTACCACCTCTAATGTTGTCTGTATGTGTTCCTTTCGCTGAGCTGAAAATAAAATTAAATGTGATATTTCTTATAGTCAACAAATTTCTAACAATATTAATCTCCTCCTAGTCACAAACAGATATTCAAAAAGTAAATTTTCAAATTAAGTATTTCATATAAAGTTATAAAAACTAAACAGAACCATAAAAAGAAAAAATAATTATTAAAGAATGCAACAAATATAAGAAATAATCATTTATTTTTACCAGAGATAATATCAAATATATATCAAACCTATAGGTATGTATTCATCTTCACTAGAGTCTGATGTCTGAACATCATCTTTATCAAAAGTTTTAATTTTTTCCATAGAAAGATTTGTTATTAAAGAAGTGCTGTTATCTGAACTATCACTTCCATCTTCTAGAGGAATATCTTCAGGTTTCCAATACTCTACAAAAAAGAAGTTTTTAAATGGATTAGGCTCATTCATTATTCAGCTATGAATGTCATCAAAAAAGGTCATGCTGACGTTGCGGTTATATAAATTGTTTCAATCAAATTAAATTTGAAATAGGATAACAATGAATGTTATATCCTATATCGCCAAAAAACTGTAAAAATGTATAGTTACCTAATTTATCCTCAAAGGCAGGCTGTTGTTCAGATTCAATTGATAGCAACTTGATATTTATATCTGAGACTTCTGGGATAAGGCCCTCCAATTCACAATCAGATTCTGGAATTTAATCAGTTGGTACATTAAAGTGATTACGTAAATAGATTTTTGTTTAGTAAATAGACATTGCCACTTACCAGCATGTTGTTGAATTTTCTTAACAACTCTCAGAACAGGGGGAACAAATTTATATGAAGTACATATTAATAAACAGATAGAATATAGAAATATGTAACCACTCATGTATTTCCCAGTAAGGAAAATTAAGGAGAATAATATACTGACTAGCAAGAAAGCCTGAAACGAAAAAAGAGATGAGCATATTACTTACTTACATCAATTACCCACATTAATGAAATCGAAGTGAAACTTACTTTCGTGTGATTAGTTTCTCTGAGATAAAGGAACTCAGTCCACTGTCCTCTCATCCAGTTCTTGATGCTCAATGTTATTTGTCTAAATTCAGTACCATCATGATTGGCAAGTCTCTTCAAAAAAGTTGTCCTATGCTTGTATCTTAGCCATGTTTCGAATGCATCAACACTTATTATAGTAGCGCTAATACAAAAGAGAAATTCCAAAAAATTGATTTGCCAGTGAATGCAAATACTGAAATCAAAATTATGTTTTAAATCTCAACTTCTACTGCGTCATTTTATACATATTATGAAATCAATGATGCTTACAAAAATATTACGTTCAAAACGAAAATACACGATAAAGAAAGCCACATTTTTTTCCAAAGTAGAATATCTTCAAGTAATCCAATAAAAACTGATAACATCAGCGAAGACTGAGTTTTTTTGCAGTCCAAGTTTTTGTTTGAGCTCCATTTTAACACTCTTTTAAAGTACGCCAACATAATATTATTTCAATAAGATAAAAATTTAGGTAATCTCAATATAAAAACAAACACTCATGCCCATGCAAAAAATAGACAGCAACACAATTTGACAATACCAAGACAATACACTGACAGACAGCCAATATGACAGACAAGACAGTGGACCAGCATTGGGATGGGACCAATGGGACTAGCCATAGGACTAGCGGAACAGCGAATGAATGAATGAAAACCCGTTAAACTATATCTGTAGAAAGAAAAAAAAAAGTATTTCTTTAGTGTTTGGTTCACACCTCGGAACGTTCACACTGCGTCGTGAACGGATACTAGTGAATTAAAATAATAAAAAAACCGGTACCGTACCATTGCAGTGGCTGCCGCCGCCGTCGTCGCCGTGCCACTGTAGTCGAAAAACGCTTTTTTCAACTAACTTCAAGTTGGCAAAACATTAATTTTACAAACAACAGTTTAGTGATACCATTTTTCGACTTTTGTCTCTTACAATAAAGTGATAGATCGACGTCTTAAACCAAGCTTAAATCCTATCGTTTGAGATAATAATAAATCTATATATATGTATATCAAATCTTGTAACTGGTCCTTAAATTGAATTTTGGCAGTATGAATTGACGGCTATCTGCCCGCAAAGTAAAAATAGCGTGTGTCAATGTCATTTTGAAGTCAATCAATCAAACTTCAATCAAATATCAATTTTGTCAAAACGTCAAAGTCAAACCAACAAACAATTCATAGGGCAAAATACTTTCTGTTTTGTGATTGGTTTTGTGACTATTTAGTGCGAATATGAGAAAATTTTATATATTTATTCTTCACTATAAAATAATAGTATAATTATCAGAAACCACTATGTCTTCAAATATTTACGACAAATGTCCCACCAAAGATGGAGCTCGACCATATAAATGCCGTGACTACTCTAACAAAATTTCTTTAAACTTGCATCAGTTTAAAAGAGACGGGAGGTTTTGTGATATAGATCTTATATCCGGTAAAACAAAAGTGAAGGTAACCAAATGCTTGCAAAAGCACGTAAAAGTAAAAAGATATAGGTTTCATTAATTTTCATTGTGGCCAACATTTAAAATTTCTGTTTTAGGCCCATCGTGTAGTGCTGGCTGCGAGCTGTGCATATTTTGATGCTATGTTCAATGTGGGCCTTGAAGAGAGCCAAAAAGGACATGTTGCCTTGCCAAGTGTTCCACCTGATATCCTACCTATGATAATTGACTTCATTTATACTGGTGAGATAAATAGCTGTCTTTACCAGACTATGAGCTTAATGTATTAGCAGTTTGTTTCCACTGCTCGATAAAAACAACTCTCCACCCCTGCCTGTCTATAAAAGACATGAACCCAGCTTAACCTGAGATTTTGTCTGCAATCTACAGTAACATGTCTCTGTTCACTCTTATCTTAAAATTACAATAGAACTTATGATACAAACAGATTCTGCCTGAATGGTAGAGTAGCAATGAAATTTATCACCTAGTTATATACCTAGGTAATATAATCTTTTAATGTTCTAGTTATTAATTACAGGAGAAATAATGATAGATAAATCCACAGTACAACATTTACTTATTGCTGCTGATATGTTGCAACTCAGAGAACTTGTCACAGGGTGTGGTGAATTCTTGAGAAGAGAACTACACCCCTCAAATGCTCTTGGTATTTTCAGGTACAGAAACCTTCATTAAATATTACTGTAAAAATATCATTTTCTATATTTTTCAAACTGTGATATTAACAAAGTTTTGTGATATAATTTAAGATTTGCAGAGGCTCACAATTGTCGTGAGTTGGCTGAAGAAGCTCTAGAACATGCACAAACAAATTGGAATATAGTAGCAAGTGGTGATGAATTATTAGAATTACCTCTACCACAATTAGTTACTTTGTTGTCCTCAGAGCAACTGAAAGTCGACAGTGAGTCTCAGGTATATCTTAAAATATAGTTTAATTATATCCTATATTTCTCAATTGCTAGTATCATATAATTCCACTAATGATTTTACTCCATTTTTAGGTGTTATATCCAGCATTACGATGGTTAGAACATGACCCTGCATGTCGTAGACGGCATTGCTTTGAAGTATTGAGTCATGTTAGGTTGCCACTGATTGCCCCTCAAGTTTTAGATGAAGCCCTTAAAAATGTGCAGGATCCTTCAATTGCAGTAGCTTTAAAAACTGTTAGAGTAGATATGGTACGTTTAATAATAAAGTAGAATAAAAAATGCATGATAAAATAGAAACTATTAGTATGCTGATATGTGATATGCCAAAAACTATATTTGTACTTGTGCTTTATTTAGAAAACTGGGCGAGGAGCATTAGTGGCCCTGGCAGCAGAACCTAGAGCACGTGCCCGCAGAATGTTGCTGTTGGCAGGTGGATCATGTCATGACTCTACTGCACATCCTCCATTATCCTCAGACAACATTCTATCTTCTGTCTTGAAATTTGATTTGCACAAAAGGTAAGCTTTGTGGCATTTCCGCAGTAGCACCCCAGAATTACTAACACCTGTTCTGTTTTGAAGTAAATACACAATAATAAATACTGCAGTGTATTTATTGTAAATATTAATATCAGCACTTGCTAATATTTCAGAGAGTGGGAAGAACTAGCACCAATGGGCATTCCTCGTATCCAGCCCGGCGTGGCGACACTTGGTGGAAGAGTGTATGCTGTAGGTGGTGAACAAGGCAGCCAAATACTAGCTAATGGAGAGGTGTATGACCCACAGGTAAATTACCAATCTGAAATCCCAAGCACAACACAACATAAATTTCTATCTTATAACCAGTAAACCCATGTGTTTGTTTAAATTTTCAGACTGATAAATGGTCAAATATAGCACCAATGAAGGAAGCTCGATGTGAGTTTGGTCTGACGGGATGGAATGGGAATCTGTACGCATTCGGGGGCTGGGTGGGATCAGACATGGGTGCTTCTGTCGAAATATACGACCCTGTAACTGACGAGTGGACGCTAACCGGCCGTATGCCTGAACCGAGATTCGGTATGGGCGTTGTCAACTTTGAAGGTGACTTATAGTATAAAATAATATACTCGTAAAAGCTTATTTATCATTCTATCAATAAAAGCTTCAATTCAAAACTTATTACTGTGTAATAGGACTGATCTACGTAGTGGGCGGATGTACGCACACCTGGCGCCACACGCGCGACTTGCTGTGCTACCACCCCGCGTCACGCAAGTGGCAGGCTTTGGCGCCGATGCAGCACGCGCGCAGCCAAGCCGCCGCCGTCGTACTCGACAACTACCTCTACGTCATCGGCGGGAACGCTCCTCGACGTAACGTGCTCACCTCCGTCGAGAGATACAATTTTGATGATGTGAGTAATTGCAATCGTGTCATACTCCTTTGTTTATTACGAGCGGCTACCTGCCGCGACTTCGTATGCGTTTACCGTCATATCTTGGAAAACTTACACCGCTTATAGGTATCGTAAAACAATACAGTCAGTGTTATTTCGATACGGTATGGTAAGACGGGAAATGTTTGCAGAACGTGTGGGAAGAGGTGTCGAGCCTGCAGGAGGCGCGCGCGGGCTGCGCGGCGGGCGCGGCGGAGGGCGTGCTGGTGGTGGCGGGCGGCGACAGCGAGAGCGACGGCGAGCGCGCCTTCTACCGCGCGCGCACCACGCTGGCCAGCGTCGAGACCTACGACCCGCGCGACGACGCCTGGCGCCCGGGCCCGCCGCTGCCGCACTCGCGCGCCGAGGCCGGCGCCGCCCTGCTTTGACGACCGATTGCGTTTACTTTCCAAAGGTACAAATTAGGTGTGTTTCGCGCTAGACGGTTTCGTGCCAGTGCAAAAACTATCAGATTCAAACATATAATATAAATAAACTAGTTTTTGCCTTAGTTGAACCGTAAAGGACGTGTAGTGTTAACTGCTCTGCAGTAAAATGTCGTATAGCTATCCGTATCTCAGATATTATCTACGTCACGTAATCACGTTGTATAATTCTACCATTATTTTGTATTTGACTACGCAGGGTTCGGCATATCTAGGCTGTTTATACAGGTACAGTTGATATGGATAACATGACATGACGAGGCGAAGGCTACGTAAATAGGTTATCTTAATAGAACCTATATATGTCAGCAGAGAAACATTTTGAGATTAGCGTTGTCAATATTTTAAGTACCTACTAAGTTTACAACTCAACTTTCAGCGTTTTGAATAAACTTGGACAGTTATTTACCTTCCATATACGACTGGTTTACGTAATGTAGATTATATTGCATTAACGATAGAATTGTGTCCTCATTTTTGTTAAAAATTGCTAGGGCGCCAAAAGTGTTTTAAAGTATAAAATTAAGTAAGTAAAAAAGGTAATCTCCATAATTATGTTACACTTTTCTACATTTTTTTTTTAAGAATGATGCTAAATCAATGTTATTTTCAGTGTTTTCATGATTTGAATACATATATTAATATATTATATAATACGATTAAAATATACTCAAGATATATTTTAATCGGACTCACTTCCATGATTACAATTACTTTATCTAATTTAGCCACTTGTGTCCCACTACTGGGCAAATGAAAATCTTTAATTTTCAGAATGTATTTATAGTTTGCTATGTCGTTATTCTTCACATATTATCTAGTAGGTACTTATGCTAGAATATTCATTCCTACTTAAACAAACTTTGCCTAACAAACTATTTATAAGGCTTTTAATGAGATCTTCAGGTAGAACCCTCTAAACGCTAACTTTTCACAGAGCGACAACTGTTTTTGATTTTGTAATTATTTAAACAAATGGATTGATTTAAGAGTATAAATAATGTATTACAATATTTACAGTGTTTTCTATGGTAAAGAATGACTTCCAATACTTTAATCAAATGACTGAATGTAATAAAGTAAGCAGCCAAAGAGCAGGCTGAAACATACATTTATAAATTTATATTGTGTGATATTAATGAATTATGATCAACTTAGGTATAAGAATTAATTAATATAAAATATTTTTACTAAATAGTCTTCTTTTTTACAAATAAAATAAAAGCGTAAATGACGTTATGGTGTCAGTATTAATTCGTGTTTTAAAGACAGTATCCGGGAAACTTAGCTTCCAAAGGACGAGACATATCTTCAACAAGGTAAATGCGTCCAACAAGCCCTTCGAAGAGAGAAGCGGGGCGATCGGGGCGGTGCAGCTGCGTGCCCTCCCGCTCCACCGCGCACCACTCCATGAAACAGCACGCGCGGTACAAATGCTCCGGGTCCTATATAAGAAAAATCCGGAAATAGCTTATTCACTATTTACACGTAGTTTTTACGTACAGAGTTTTGACACATAACACGAAATTGCTCTTGTGCATATCTAAAATTTTCTTCCTTTTTCTCGCAAAAAAGCTATTAAGATGTGAAAAATAATAAACACATACTTTTGTGATTTGATATAGCTGGAGAAATGTATAAGCATTTCCACTGACGCCATGACATATGCTATAACCTTTTGCTGTCAGTCCTCTCTCCCACACAACTTCTCCACATTTGAGAGCAATATTTAAATACTTTTCTTCTTCAAAAATCTGCAATTTAAGGTAAAAATAATTTATAATTTATGTTTACCTAATCAAGCACAGATACTGAAATTAATAAATTTTTTGAGCATGTTACCTGATAAGCTATAAGACAGAGTGGCACTATTCCCGGTGCACCATGGCACCACTGTACTAGTCTGTCTCCAGAACTACTTCCTAGAGAAGAAGGAAAATTGCCACTAGAAAATCTATGGCTCATTAACCAGTCAATGGCTGGCTTGATGTAATTTCGTAAATCAATTAAGTTAATATAACTGCGTGCCTGTAATATAAAAAAGATTAGAGATAAAATAAACTTATGGTATTATATTTATATATAATAATTTCTCATTGGTTGATAGTTTAATGTTTACCTGCAAAAGCATGTACAAAATTCCACCCATTCCATGTGCTGCCCCAAAATATAGTTTATCATGCCATTGCCATAAGAGAGGAGTTTCAGACTTCATGTGTAAAGCAAATTGTTTACCACTTTTTAAAATTGAGCTGATTACCTAAATAAAATACACATTCATGATTGATTAAGTAAGTGACACAACCTAGTAACATCTGAAAAGTTATGCCAAAGAATTTACTTTACCTTCTCTATATGTTTGACTGGAATGAGATCCTTCCCTCCTGAATATTTGTTGACAAACAGTAATGCAAAGAGGTATCCAGCTTTTCCATATAAAATCTCATCTGGGCAATCATTTAACAAGGAAAGCAATGACATAAGCCTGTAAATTAAATTAATTATAAATAAAATATTTGCCATCACAACTTAAACTGTTCAAATTTCCCTTTTATGTAATGCAGTGTTTAGACAATCAGCTGTAAATAGGCTGAAAACATATCTGCAGTCAGCATACCTTTGTGCTAAAAATTTGTAGTCTGGTAAACTAGCAGGACGCCTTGATCCTAATTTATATGAAATAACGGTAGATATTGCCAATGGACCACCATCTCCACACATAAAGCTGGGATATCTCCCTTTCAATTTACCAAGGTTTAAATAATCAAGTGCGACCTAAAATTTTAATATTAAAATGAATTTTTTTATTAGTATTTATATGAGTTTGTTAGTTGAAAGTATATAGCTTTTCATACCAAGTAATTTTCCAAAGGGTCATCCTTGTTAGGACACCGCATAAGATGATATAAGGCATATCCAGCTGAACCTGTATACACTGAACCATCATAAAATATGTCACTCTTCAATGTAGATTCTAACACATCCAACTTATCATTTTTAAAATTTTTAAGTTTAGAAACAAATTTTATTGATATCTGAAAAAAAGTTCCTAGTTAAGAAATGAGAGTAAAAACTATACTTGACCCATATACAACCATACAAACTCGACTCGGAGGAATTACTGGAGCAACTTCTAAATCGAATGCGGAAGAGTAATTACATAATTTAAGCCTACCGTTCGCCTGATGAAAATATCAAACAACAATAAAACAAACTAACCCCATCTTTGGATTCATTCAGAACATTAGCTGCGGCATCGGACGAATATGATTCGTATTGGTTCTCAAATGAGCCTTTTGAAGTCATTATTACAAAACATTGAAAATTGTTACGATAAATTTGGATTTTTTTTATTATGACTGAACAGAAAACATGAACGTTGAAAACAAATAATCAGAAGACATTTGGCTGGCTACATAAACATACATGACATTGACAGTGACAGGTTTTTTTTTTACAATGACAATTCACTAAGATACAGCGTTTGAGGCTTTGAGGTTCTTAGCCCCCGTGCGCACGTATCCCTAGCATTCCCTGTAGAGTGCATTTGACGAAAGAAGTTTGACAAGTCTATTTTCCCTATTTTTTGACATTTTCCCTGATAGTAGGTAGAAAACCCCTTACTTATTTTAATAAAAATACACTTTTTACATAAAAGGAATATAGCTAAGTAGATATTTTTATCAAAATATATACCAACCTACTCATGGAATGACCAGAACAGTTGAAATATGCAGAAAATAAAATTATTTAATAAATTACAAATGAAATAAACATAATATAGGTAGATGTTGTACTCATAAATTACAATATTATCAATTTTGACATGAAATACAGCGCCGCGGCTAGGGGACTTCTTTCGTGAAATGGACTCTACGGATATTAGGTAGAGTGCGTTTCACGAAAGAAGTCCCCCGGATTTTTTCGGAACTAAATTTAACAGGTCTATTTTCCCTATTTTCTGGTCTTTTCCCTGATAGTAGGTAGAAAACCTATTACCTTTTTTAACACAAATATACTTTTTGCATAACAGAAATATACGTAAGTAGATGTTTTTATCAAAATGTACACCAACTTACTTAAGGAATGACCAGGACTCTCGAAGTAGGCTGGAAATTGCATTATTTGATAAAGTACAAGTTAAATATACATAATAAAGGTAAATTTGTACTCATTAATGGCAACATTATATATTTTGACATGCTATACAGCGCCGCGGCTAGGGGATAAGGGGACTTCTTTCGTGAAATGGATAAATATCGCACGCGATGGATTAATTAGGGTATTAAATGTTCCTGTCTAGTATGTAATCAACTACCTAAAATGTCCTATTGCACAAAATCATACTTACTTATACCTATTTTTTTCCTAGGTACCTATTTAAGAAAAATACCAAAGTATAGGTACTTTTAAAACACCACGCTTTGAAAACAAAAGTGGGCAAGATGTTATTTAAGCAGGGGCCGTATTCTTCTAATTACCAAATGAAAAATGGTGTCTCTATAGAATGTGAATTGTATGAATTGACACATTTTGGTATTCTCTTAGCAGATAAGTTGACAGTGGACAGCGATCGGCCGTACATTTTAGTACCTTACGCTATAATCGGTATTCTACTCCGCAATGTCACATGAGTGGCAGTTCCAAACGGTATTCTCTTCGCTATTTGACAGTAGACAAAACCCTCTAGAGACTACTAATCGACTACTAATCGACTACTAATCGACTATTAATCGTGGCACTTAAGAGAATACCAAATTTGTGACATATTGCTGTCGAATGTTTATCTGTCTGTTGGCTATAGTTTGGTCGCCTAACTTAATTTAGCGGAATTGCTACCCAGGTTGTTTGAAAAATCAAGTCGTATCTGATCTAGGTAGGTATCAACCTTGAGAACCTATTTTTGCACTAAGTGCCGATCGTGGTGGTCACCGAATTGTGAAAACATTTAAAGAGCTAAACACTTTCAATGTGAGTTTTATAGGTACTTTACTATTTTATATGTAATGTGTAATATTATTGAAAATGTTTTATTTAACATCTCCAATTTGAAATATACCTAGGTAGTAACAAATATCTACACTCGCATTCATTTTGGTCAATAATTACGATTCAACAGCACCAGTCAAAATCTGCTCCGAACAAGTTAGGTGTAAGTACTAAAACATGGCAACTGTACTTTTCTTTCAGTGTTTTAGTGTGAAATATCCAAGGATGTTTTACTATCAAATCGCTATAGTAAAAAGTCCTTGGAAATATCACACATAAATAGTCTTTAGTCATTTACGGCACAGTATAATAAATAGTACTACATACGGCAAGCAGTACTTATCATTAGCTGTATGAAAAAAAAAATTTTTTTTTTAGAAACTTCATACTGAATTATCTCAAGAAGTATATCGTTTACGACTTTTTTTGCAATCAGTATTTGTTGTTTGAAATTAGTTTCTCTATCGATTGGCACTAGTCTCAGAGGTGAACACCAAAAAACTACATTTTATGTACTTGCAACTTTAGGTATGTTCGGCTCCATACAAAAATATTCGTTGTCTTTTTCACAGATGATTTATTATCGTTGCCGCTATAACAACAAATACTAAAAAAAGAATTATAATAATAATTAAGGGGGCTCCCAACAATAAACGATTTTTTTTTGCTTTTTTGCTCGATACCAATAGTGAATGGTCTTCTTTAAAAAAAAAAAAGCGTTAAAAAAGCGCTCGTGCGAACGGGCACTAAAGCTGCGTCGCCACTAGCAAAATGTTGACATTTGACGAAGAAAAGCTGACTTTTTCCAGATAAATAATTATACTATTATTTTAATTGTTTTAATAAACTCAAAAAAAAAAGAAATAAACTCGAGTTTAGCTCGTTTAGCCGCCTTTTTGTTAACTATTCAACAAATTCACATCAACGTGATGGATGGATGGTTGGATATGGCGGACGACCGACGGACGGAAATGGACGGAACTCACGTCACGAACGAACGATTAGACGACTACAAGTTCAGAGGTTCAGAGTAGGAGGGAGGGAGAGGGAGGAGTACAAGACGGAAAGGAGGGAAATGAGAATGCAAAGCGCATGCGTCTGACAAATTTCGGCCATATTGTTATGACGCATACAAGATCATAGGTCTCCGCCAGTGACGAGAGTTCTCGCAGTTGACGTGGCTACTACGTACCATCTCGTTCGCCCACTCCGGTCACAGCATATACGGTGACGAGGAATACGTAACTGGTGAGTGCTCGTACTGAAGACAAACCTTGCGACCTGTCACGGTTAGAATTTGGGTCTACAAATAATGGATGTTCCCAATAATAGAAAACTTTTAACATCTTATACGACATCCGGAAACATCAGAAAATATTTTGCGTCTTTGGGGACAGACGCAATAGGAAATTTTTCCAACTATGTATGACGTGATGATTCCGTTTTAGGATACAGGTCTCAAGTTAGCAACGTTGCTTGCACTATACAATGATACACAAATGATTTAGGGTACCTACCTTAGATTGTGAAACTGAGAGATACACAGAAGGTTGACCTTGAATATTTTAGGTGAGCGTAGAGGGCATGGATGGAATGGTGGAGGAGAACGGCACGTCGTCGGGCACGAGTGCAGACCCTATGGGCCAAGGGGGTGCGGGCGCCTCGACCACCGGCGGCGGTACCACCATAGTACAGCTCACCTTACCAACGCAAGCACCTTCAGCACAGGTGTTTATTGTGATGCCAAAACTGTTTACATTATACTGTTTCAATCAAATAAGTTAGACCCTTCTTAAATATGTTATAATCATTCTTCAAGACATTAGATTGATTGTGTTTATTGTTCAAAACATTTTATTGTTCTTTTTCTACTCTTTTTGCATAATAATAACTTTTTATTTGCTTATCTTAGGTTTAATTTACAGGTCCAGTCTGTGATACAGCCTAATCAACAATCAGTAATTCAGACAGCTTCTAATATTCAGTCAGTAACATTACCTAAAGGAAATGTTATACTCGTTAGCAAGCCAAGCTCTGTCATCCATACAACACAAGGAACTCTACAGACCTTACAGGTGCCTTTCATTGGAAATATTTACTCACTATTCTATCTGCAAACTTCTTTAAGAATAAGTAGGTACTTAAGGAATGCAATTTTTTGGTGTCATAGATAAAACCAGAACCAAACACAGTGGTGAGCACCCAGGGCCAATCTTGCAGTGATGACAGCTGTAGTGATGACGATAGTCCAAAACGGAAGTACCGTGAGATGCTCACTCGTCGCCCTTCTTACCGCAAGATACTCAATGACCTAGGAGGAGCAGAGATCGCAGGTAAATCCTTTTTGTTACATTTATTTGAAGTATATATACCTATTTACATTTTATTACAAAGGAATGTTATATAAAGATTGTGCCTTTTGTAATACTTTTGGTAATTGTTTCAAATGGAAAAAAATTCATGAGCTTGCATGTTGTGCATTCATTGACACCTACAGTACTATTATTTTTTATTCTAAAACAACTAAGTTACCTACTAACAAATGACTATGTTGAATAATACATTGAAATTTGTGTGTATATTCTGATGACTAGCTAGGATCCTAGGTGGTAGTATATATTGACATGGAAAATTGGTTGATAAAACCAGGTAAAATAGCAACAGTATAAGAACCTGCTAATATTACAGACAATCGCATGGGATCTAAACCAGGGTGCGAGAATGAAGTGTCGCTGTCAGCTCCTTTATCATTTGCACCAGGTCAGTTAAATGTGCTGCGCTGACACTCTTTGTTTCTGTGTGCAACCTATGTCACTAACATTTTGTCATAATTCATCAAAATAATGAAGTATTTCTTAGCTCATTGTCATAGCTATTGTATAGGAAGGAATACCAATCATTTAATGTTTCATCTTACTTGTTGGCGGGACATTGTTCCAGACAAAATTATTCTTTCTTAAATTGTCTGTAGGTAACTTATAAAGTTATGTCATGTTCCATTGATTAAGTAATGAAAATACCATACTTCATTCAGAATATCCTCCTTCACGGTTGTTAAAACTTCAAGGCATGCACCTAATTTCATTTATTTATTTGTGTTTCAAATTACAATAGTGATTCCCATTTAAACTTTAGTTCTTTTGTTAGAAATTGACAATTTCTTCATTAGGTATGGGAAAAAAATGATATTAATTTTGACTTAGGTAACTAATTGGGCGTGGGTAATAGGTACATGACACTAAACAAAACTAATCATAATAATTAATTTTCATTACCTATTAATTAATATTTAATAAAGTATGTACATATTTATAATAATATATATTTTTTACTGCTCATTTGATTAATAACTACATTTTATTAACCAGATGAAAGTAATTTGTTTTAATAAAGTATGTACATATTTATAATAATATATATTTTTTACTGCTCATTTGATTAATAACTACATTTTATTAACCAGATGAAAGTAATTTGTTTTCTTATGTACCTACTATGTGAAAAGAATCTGTAGGTATCTATATAACAGTGAAAATGGCCCTTGTTGAAATTGCAAGAAATAGGTATATAATTTAATTTCTGGAATGTACCAGTTTTGAAAGGATGCCGTCATAAGCACAAACACCCAGTGGGCCTGTTTGATATTCTAACTGATGACGTAACGTAAACGCGGCGCGAGGTAGCTTCGATGACGTCATGCGGTCGGATTCTTGCTTGTTTTCGTGTGGGGTAACTTTAATACTACTCACGTTACATTACATGCTTAGTTATGGTTTGCTTTTAGCATTTACGATAACAAAATAAAAAATGTATAATAAGTTTTATTATACCTACACTATTAGTATATTTTATTTACCTCCTTATTTTAAAGTCGGTAATTAATATCTATGTCAACACTATAATTTATTTAACTTTATATATAGATAGATTAGATTCATTCTTTCGCCTCTAATGTCCGGTAGAAAAATAGTATTGTCCTGAAATTGATATGTTTTGATGTACCTACTTACACCAATTACGAAAGTCAGCCAACGGCCTACAAATGTCTGATCAAGAAATACCTATACTAATAATAAAAAACTAACAAAATAAGACTACCTAGCTATAAGTATAAGGTGTTTCAAAAATAACTGTTAGGTACATAATTAAATGCTTGATAATATGTACCTGAGGGAAGACCCTTGATTAGGATACAAGTGACTTCCATACATTATGTACTTAGTGTAATTGGCTATAGTCAGGTCGTATTGTCATGTTGGCTAAATAAGTTTTATAGCTTTTATTTTAACTAAATATTTAACGCGGAATGAATCACAACACACTTTATCAACGTACAGGTTATACCTACCTACCTGTTGTTTTATAAGATGACGAATTATATCGTTGTTTGTTGTAAGTACAATCATCACATGCGGTAAGTATCGTCAAATAAAACAACATCTTCCATACATAGGTACTATAAAATTATATAGGTTTACTGTCATAAACTCGCTTGTGAAGAATCTTTTAATAGGTACCTACCGTATTTTTCTAGTAATTAAGTAGTTAGATATACCTACTAATAAAAATCAGAAGGCAGTAAAAAGTTGAAAAAAAGCACAATCTTTATATGGTATTAAATTAACATAACAAAGTTGTGAAAATACTAAGGCAAAATGCTTGATTGGGTTGGCAGTGATTCCAGCAGGAGCATTGCAGACTGAGAGCGGGCTGCACACGCTGGCAGTGTCCGGGGGGGCGGGGGGCGGTGCCATAGTGCAGTATGCCAGCCAGGAGGGGCAGTTCTACGTGCCGGGTTAGTGTCACTTAGTAGTTGCTTAGGGTAAAAGCTGTCAAAGAAACGAACAATTCGTACTTATTGTTACAGGTCCCATGTTAGAAGATCAAACCAGAAAACGCGAATTGCGACTACTGAAAAATCGCGAAGCTGCAAGAGAGTGCCGCCGAAAGAAAAAAGAGTACATAAAATGTCTTGAAAATAGAGTAGCCGTGCTCGAAAATCAAAACAAGGCTCTCATAGAGGAACTAAAAACTTTGAAAGAACTTTATTGCCAGCAAAAAACAGAATGAGACCCAGCTGGCTAATCGAGTGTGCTGCCCTGCTGGTACGAGTCAGATGCACACGCATAATCGGCACTGTTCTTGCTTAGAGCAAAGGCATAGTCGCAATGTTTAGAGAAACTCAGTAAGTGTTTCTAGAAATAAACATTGCTTTTCTTCTCAGACCTTTTAAGTCTCTATTTTATATGGTCGCAATGAATTGATGTCTGGGAGGGGAAAAATCGTAAATGATGTTAAGTTAATATTACCTACTTATTATGACAGTTATTGTTTTTTTTTTTATATATATATATGTTGCAATAATTTTATTTTAATTCATCATATAACAGTGAGTCAAATATTTAAGTGCTTAGATGATAAGAAAACTAATAACTTACGAGGTTTTTTTTTCTATATTACAACAAGAAATTGTTTCGTTTTGTTATCATGTCAGTTTCGCTATCATTCCAATAAGTATATTTTCACAGTTCAGCTTGACTCAAGTGCCATTCTATGTTGGGGTATATTGTTGAAATGAAAATATTTTTGGAAGACTTTGATACAAGCAACTTGCCTTTTTGTTTTGTACATTCTGTATGGTAGGGAATAATATTGAATCATGCGGAATTTCTTGAATTTATGTGATGGATGATAAGAAAGTGTTGTCGAAGAATTGTAAATCGATTCATCGTTCTCCCCCCAAGATTCTAGATTACCAAAACCTTACTTACTTATTAAATTGATACATCGATTTCCATTATCGTAGCGGTACTTTGTATATTTCTCTCAGTATCCAAGAATCGATCTGTAATTGACGTCGATTAGAATTTCCGCCAACACCCAATTAAGAGTACCTACCCAATTCTTCTTAATTAATTTTAATTAACTTGGTAAAATATCGTGTAAGTAAAAAATAAGTACTTTTAACACCTATCATGGTGTCTGTAATAGATAAGCCAAAGTTTTTGTTTTAGTTGTTTGTGCAATACCCATTGCAATGTACAGATTTTAACTATCATTTTCTATTTCTTACAAATTCAATTACATAGATGAGAAAAAATTGTACATTGTGTATAGATAATATAGATGTATAATAGAATGTATATTGAACGTTTTTACGATGTACATAAATGACCTGTTTATGTTTTGAGGGAATGGTTGAAATATAATTCATTATTTTCAATATTTTAAGGCTTATATTCATAAGTCAAATCAAAACTAACTACCATTCTTTCAGGAACATGAACAAGATTCAAATCTATTTTTTGTGAAAGGGTAATTTTAGTTGACTATCAAATTTATATAATACGATATAGTTTGCCATGATTGACTATATTGTGGTGGAGTATATTTTGTTGAAATAATCTATGTACCTAATTGTTTTTTTAGTGATTTGTATACATATGTTCTAAGGTGAAGCTAAGAATGTCGGTGTTATCAGACCAATGATTGAGTGTTGGAATTGATTAATCAACATCAATCGATGCAACAATTGATGAACTGGTCTAGTAATATTCTTATTCAGATTTTATATTTTAATTGATATGGTAACTTACTACCCAGCTGAAGCATGTCTTAGCAAATACTATGAAATTGACGTAGGTATAGGAGTACCTTCTGTAAGTATGAATTAGTGTTATAATTGAATATTTTAATGAACTGTATCAATCATGGCAGATGAATAAGGTTAAAATTTGTGAAAGTGCCTTTAAATTTAGAATGGATAAAGTTTATATCAACATAGCTTTTTATGTTAACTTAATGCTATTTATAAATACTTATTCATAATATTAACTGTTTGATGTATATTCGCCTTTTTATTTGAAACTCACAAATTTTGCACTTCTTTCGGAGGTTTCGATAATAATTAATGATTTCATTCCCTTCTACATACTTCTAGTAAAGGGCCAGGACCGAAACTTAACTTTTCACAGCTATAAGTATAGGGACAAATCTTGTGAACCTGAAAATACGGTCACTCTTGTCTGTTTAAGTATAACTGTCAATATAAACTTAGTTTGCATAAAAATAACTTTTTGAGACAATTTCAGGGATAAAATAAAATTCAGGTCTGCTAAAATCAAAGGTGCAGTTAAACAATATAGAACAATAAGAAATTTATTAGATAATGAATCCTTGACAAAATGTGAAACTCTTGTAAAAAAAATACACATGAAAGCAGTAAATTATTAGGCTATTGACATTACATTTTTTGTAAAATTTTGTAGCTTCTCCTTTTAACAAAAAAATTATCAGAACTTAGTCATCAAAATTTTGTGACAGCAGAAAGTTTGCTGCAAGGTTTTCATTTTTCTCGCAAGCAAAATATGCTTGAATTACCATGTGCTCTGGGAAACCCAATGCTTTTAATCTTTCAATAGCTTCTTTGTCTTGTGGTGAAACCTGTATTACATTTTGTGGCTGTACTGGTTGCTGCACATCTGCAACATTATCGTCTACAGCGGCACCCCCACTAGCTGGTGGATTCACTGGCTCATTCAACATTCTTACAAAAGCTTGTTGATGTTGACTGATAGCTTGCAGTAATGCAGGGTTAGTTTGGCCAATCTGCTGTAATACCCCATTCAACAAATTAGGATTCTGTTGTATTACTGCTCGCATTTGTTGGAACTGAGGTTGATCACGTAAGAATGCTAATGGATCATCATCAGATCCTTCATCCATTTCTTGTTCTTGTAAAAGGTCATCAGGAATGCCCGTTATTAAGTACTCCACTGCTCTTTCCCTGTTGTTAAAAGAAGCACGCAAGGCTTGTTCTACTTGCTGTCGACTATAGCCCATATCCATAATACTTATAACTGTTGACTCAAAATCGGGTTCATTGGGTGCAACAGCCGGCTCAACAGCACGTTCAGGCTCGGCAGCGGACGGCGGTTTTGGAGCCTCCTCGGGTGCTTTGTTTTTACCGTCTCCGCTTTCAGTGGAAGCACTTTCACCAGCCTCAGGAGCAGAGGTAGATGAAGGTTGGGTTTCGGATGGTTTAGGTTTCGTCACCATGATAACAATAAATTTCTTGTCATCTATATTATAGTTTGCTAGTTTGTTATCATCGAGAAGTATCTTCCCCGCGTAAATAAGTCTTTGATATTCGGCGGCATAATCTTTACCTTTTTCGACTTCAATCTTGAGCTTCAAAGCTTTGACAGTTTCTTCTGGATCGATCTCAATTTGAAACGTTTGTTGCTGCAATGTCTTTAAAGTCACCAACATTTTGGATAAAATGCGATGTAATTACAATAATGAATCAGTAACTTTTGCAACCCAAATTAGATATCTGACTCGACAAATTTATGCAGTAAACATAACCTCACTCTTTCTCTTTCATTCCCTTCACAGTTACTTTTTAGTTTTTTTTTGTCCTGGAAACCTACACTTTTAGCCTGGGTGCAAACAATCTTATTTCGGATCAGGTTTTCCGTATCAGATTCGGAAACTCCAGAGTGATGAAAGAAACTTGGCATTGAAAGTGAAGGTCTTTTGTGAACGTGAAAAACGTAACGGGGCCATTTGAATCTTGTTTGAATCAGAGACGTATGAAAGCTGCTGTGCTGTAACTTCATTGATTTGAATTGCCGCCATTACGAGATAAGTAGCCGAATAGGGATACCATACCAGACAGAGTAAATAAATAATGTTCGCATATAATAAATTATGTTCGCATGTAACAATTTTCAAAGTTCTATATCTCCGAAAGTATATCACTTTCGACATTTGTCCAAAATACTATCGTTTTATAATATTTTTCTCTATCGATTGACGTTAGTTTCATCAGTGGCCGCCAACTTTTTTTTCTCCATGCTAGCTCGAATAGGGGATGTGTCTCGAACGGATGTGGACCGAGTGAGTGAGCTAGCTTCAAACAAGCTTAAAAATATGCTCAAAATTTTTACTATATACTATACCAATTAGGTTGGATGCTCTTTTCATTGCTGGCAACATGACTGCATACGAACTATTATTTTGATAAAACTGGATGACGAACTAGGCTGCGAAGACGCTGCGAAGGGTCGATCCCACTATACCCATTACCCATTGCAATGGTGATTCTGGGATTTCACTTTTTTTGTCAAAACAGTCCCACTATACCCATTGATTCAAGAATTTGTTAGTGGGTATAGTGGGAATTATTTTTCATACAATCGTGTCCGAGAATAACCATTTGCGGCGTTTAATAAACGTATGACGGCGGTTACCATACTGGCCACAAAGCTATAATACCTCTTTTGACAGTGTGACATTAGATACATTAAAGTTACTATCCAAATTACCTACATGTTTTCAATATAGGTACAGGTACACACAGGGCGTGACCAGGCCTCCGTCACTCTATGCAAAGAGTAGAGTAATGTACTGTATGTACTTGCGCGCTATAAATACTTACCGCTCAGCGGGCCGCTTGCGGACATGCGGACCAAGCGAAGCGCGGCTGTCAAAGCGAAGCGCTCGCACGTTGTTCAAATTTTGAAAGTTCCATTCGTTTTTTTTATTTGTTTTTGAAGTTTTATAATTTTTATTTTAATAATTAAGGTTTTTTAATGAAAAACATAATAATAACCGATAATTTAGAAAGATAAAAAAGCATTAAAAATTAAAAATAAAAACATGTTAAAAATAAATATACTTATATTAAAAACGATTCAATTTTAAACTGCCCCAAAGTCGGAACATATTCATAGTTCTCATTATCATAGTCACAAAACATTTTGTTAATTTAATTTTATCGAAGAGGCAGCCCCGCGATTTTTACGGGATCGCGCGGTGCGAAGTAATCACAACTATACGCTGCAGTATTTAAGCACATTTTAGCATGCAGTGTTACGGTAGTTAGTAGTACATTTTAGCACTGCATGCTAAATACGACGATGCGTATAGTTGTGTGTGATTGCTTCGCACCGCGCGATTCCGTAAAAATCACGGGGCTGCCTCTTCGATAAAATTAAATTTACAAAACGTTTTATGACTATGTTTTTGAGAACTATGAATATGTTCAGACTAATATGGGGCAGTTTAAAATTATAATCGTTTTTAATATATTTTTTATTTTTAACATGTTTTTATTTTTAAGTTTTCATGTTTTTTTATCTTTCTAACTTCTCGGTTATTATTATTTTTTTAATTAAAAAAACTTAATTATTACAAATTATAAAACTTTAAAAACAAATAAAAAAACGAATGGAACTCAAAATTTGAACAACGTGCGCTTCGCTTTGACAGCCGCGCTTCGCTTGCTTGGTCCGCAAGGGTGGATCTTCAAGAGGTCGAAAATTTATGTCTCGCCCTATCATTCATAATTGTAAAAGAAATTCAAAACTTTTTATAGTTATTCTACTACTAGTAGAGTGCCGTAAGGTTTATACCTCGGAATCCAGGGCCAGTCAATGAATCTTAATATAAACCTTGAAAATATGTTTTTAATAGTATATAGAATAATGTTAAAAAAAAAAAAAATTCCCGCTCTCAATTTTTTTTTTAATTTTTTTTTTTTTTTTTAGCCTAATTCGTCCCTCTGCTGGGCAAAAGCCACTCCCACGCCTCTCCAAACACTCCTATTATTAGCTGCTTCCCACCAATCGTCCCTAAATGAGCGTAGGTCGTCACTCCATCGTTTTTTGGGCCTAAAATTATTATAAACAATTATTAATTTTTTGGAGTTTTCATTGATTTATATTAGTCAAAAGTCATATTTTAAAAAGAACAACTATTACAAACTTGAAAACTTGATCTTGGATCTTTAGGGACTGCAGGTATACCGATGCACCATTCAAATACTACCTGTTTTGGTCCATTAGACTATTTTGCTTTAAACAGCGACTTAGTTTTTGCCTTTATCACTCCCTATTTCTTAGTCAGGCTGAAAAACAAACGCCCTACTAGATTACTTCTCTTAACTACTCGATTTTGTCAATTTAACCACCTTAACTCAACTTCTAAGTTTTTGAAATAATCCGACTTAGGTAAGTCTTCGATGTCTAATACCCCGAATTTGTTGTTTTTGCAATACATGTTATACCATTCTGGATTTGGAATAGCACAAGGCAGTTTTTAAAAACATTTGTTCATTAAGTACCGAGTAAATATTTTTCGTGGCAGCTGCTCAAAGTCGAGTTATTGTTTTTGGGAGAGAATTAAAGTTAACTTTGACAGTTAATTTGTCGATGTTCCACTTTAATCATCAACGAATTATTTTCGCCATATCATAAGTAACTATCGAAGAAGCCGTTAACGTACTTTTCTTTTTAATTAATTGAATATTAATCGCTCTCTGATACAAAAACCATCAAAAAGTGGTTCTTTTTTCAAAAATCACTAAAACGGGTTTAACTCGATACTCATAAAAATTTTCTATGGGCATGTAAGGCTTATTTGTGCACCTTAAGTCCATCTACCTCCGGTGTCAGTTTGCCGGCCTATTTTTGGGATGTGCGGAGATTCCTGCTCCTGAAACCGATACGTATTATTTTGTATCATTGTTTTACGTTCATCAAAGCCTAAATTAGTTTAGCTAAAAAGTAACACGACATTCATTGACTGTTAGGCGGTACGAAGTTCGGGGCCCGCCATGAACAATACCGAACAGCTGCTGTTATCCCCTCTATTTCTCCAACCCGACCTTCATCGGTATACCTGCAGTCCCTAAAGATCCAAGATCAAGTTTTCAAGTTTGTAATAGTTGTTCTTTTTAAAATATGACTTTTGACTAATATAAATCAATGAAAACTCCAAAAAATTAATAATTGTTTATAATAATTTTAGGCCCAAAAAACGATGGAGTGACGACCTACGCTCATTTAGGGACGATTGGTGGGAAGCAGCTAATAATAGGAGTGTTTGGAGAGGCGTGGGAGTGGCTTTTGCCCAGCAGAGGGACGAATTAGGCTAAAAAAAAAAAAAAAAATTAAAAAAAAAATTGAGAGCGGGAATTTTTTTTTTTTTTAACATTATTCTATATACTATTAAAAACATATTTTCAAGGTTTATATTAAGATTCATTGACTGGCCCTGGATTCCGAGGTTTGACCATTTTTATGCCTTACGGCACTCCACTATACCTAAATAAATAAAGTAAAAGTAATCAAAACCGTTCAGTGATTGAATAGCAGAAAAACAAGCTATTAGAAAAAAACGCTAGAAAACCACGATATTTTAGGTGTCGCCTTTACATGATTTTCGATATTTTATATCATAGTGAAAATATTATTAATAATAGAGTAATCCTCTCTAGGAATATATTATTTATCGTTAAACTGGGCCCGTATTCTCTTAATTACCAAATGAAAAATGGTGTCTCTCTAGAATGTGAATTGTATGAAATGACACATTTTGGTATTCTCTTAACAGATAAGTTGACAGTGGACAGCGATCGGCCGTACATTTTATTACTTTACGCTTTATTTGGTATTCTACTCCGCAATGTCACATGAGTGGCAGTTCCAAACGGTATTCTCTTCGCTATTTGACAGTTGTTCTCTAATGGCATTTCGTTCGGTCGTCCGTCGTTCAGTCGTTCAGTCGTTCGGTCACCCAAACACTATTTCGGTGTTTTTTCGAAAATTAACGTGCAATTTATGCAAAAAATGCATGTAAATCTTATAGAAATAAATATTCTGTATTTTAAAGTATGTCTAAGCTTATTCTAGGTCGAAAAAAATCTATCAATCGGTTGATCAATTTCTTCGAACAATAATTTTATTAAATATTGGCAACATCGACCACTAAATCATTCGCAAAGACAAATGAATGACAAAGCCCTCTAGAGACTACTAATCGACTACTAATCGACTATTTCGTGGCACATAAGAGAATACCAAATTTGTGACCTATTGCTGTAGAATATTTATCTGTTGGCTATAGTATGGTCGCTTAACTTAATTTAAGAGAATTGGTACCCAGGCAAGATATTTTAAAGAAAATAAATTTAAAAAGTAGGTGGTAAGTTAATTAAAAATTTGTTCAAACAATGTTCAAAAAATATTCGTCATTATTGGTAACACGTTTACTTAGCATGATTAAAAAAAAACGGAAAGCACCCGAAGCGTCTAACTTAAAAGTCGCAGCCCCCTCGTACCTAAGTCGAACACCACTCGTCATAGTGAACGGACGCTAATTTTTCCAATGATAATTAATTGAATATCGTTCTCCAAAGATATTCATGCCACGTCGTCATTGGTTTCTTTTGCTGTATTTTAAATATAATGCATGGTAAACTCTTTATTTATTTACCATGGCGAACTTATTAGGGAAACAGATAAGGGGCCGTTCAAGTATTACGTAAGCAGATTTATTACAATTATTTACCCCCCCATCCCCCTTGTCAGCAAAAGTAAGCAAAGCTCTTACCCCCTCCCCCATGCTTACGTAAACATTTTTCAATTAATATATTGTTTTTTTTTTAAATATTATAATTATAATTTTAAAAATAAGAAAATAAAATTAGGATAGATTAGATTTTACTGATACAGTGCCTAAACGTATGCATTATTTGCGGGAATCCCCGAAAATGCGTTTTGTTTTCAAGCAAAGACAATGTGAGGGTTGCCATTCGTGTAAAAAAGTAAAACCCTACCGATGACGTAATCATCATCTAGACTCCCCTACCCCCCATGTCATCCAAAATAAGCAAAGCAAATACCCCCCCGCCCGCCCCCCCATAGTGCTTACGTAATACTTGAACGGCCCCTAACGTGTAATGTTTGTTTCATAATTTAATAACCTATTTTGCCAATAGCAGCGATTTTTCCAAAATTCGTCATTGTTAGTAACATCATTATTCCCAACATTGTGTCTGACGACGATGACATCTGTCACCAATAATGATTAATTGTGTAGAAAACAATGACGTTTGTTACCAATAATGATTATTTGTATAGAAAACGACTGATGGCTGTAGAGGACAATGGATCGGCCTACGTGATCTTTTGTTCGTAGGATGCGCAGTGTGATACGGCATGGAGCGGAGTAGAAAATAAAGCAGCAAGTCGATTCAATATCCAGTAGCGTTTATTCCATAATAAATGCACCAAATACATTAACTTGATTGAATTTATAATTAATGATTTTAAGACGGCACAAATAAACGAACACATAACACAATGGCCACGGGAGGAGAGAGAGAGCGAGACAGCAAGCCCAGAACTGTCATTTGTCAAAAAGCGTTTCGTTTTATGCATACAATATTATTCTAACACTTCCCCTTATGCATACAACGAAAGCAGTATTACAATTATACAATACAAAGATGACTCTACCAAAGTAAAATGACTCTACATTTATTATACATAACATTACATTTGTCTAATACCAAGTTCATAAGTAAACATGTTATGCTTCTTCCTATCCAAAGGCTTAGTCAATATATCTGCTGTCATTTCATCAGTACATAGATATTTCACAGTCATAAAGTTGCTATTTACTAAGTCCTTAACATAATGATAGCGCACATCAATATGCTTTGTGCGCTTATGACAAAATTCTTTAGACTCTAACAATCTATGTGCACTTTGGTTGTCATTAAACACAGTAATACATTTCAATGTCAAACTATTAAAAAGCTCAGATAAAAAGTTAGAGTCAAAACATAAATCATTACAAACATCACTTATTGCTAAATACTCTGCCTCTGTACTTGAAAGTGCTACACATTTTTGTTTTCGTGACTCCCAATTTACAATATTATCACCTAATTTTATTGCAAACCCTGTATAAGACTTACGGTCAATACAATCATTTGCCCAATCTGCATCGGTATATGCACTCAACAACAATTGCTTACTCTTTACATACAGTAAACCATAATCAATTGTACCTGCTAAATACCTTAAAACTCTCTTAGCAGCTGACCAATGACACTTGCCAAAACAGTTATTATACTGGCTCAACTGACTACAGGTATATGCAATATCAGGACGAGTACATACAGATAGGTACATTAAACAACCTAGAAGCTGCCTATAGTTGTAAGTATTGTCATCTAATACCTCATCTGCTTTACACAACTTAAATCCTGTTTGCATAGGAGTCGAAACTGGCTTACAGTCTGACATACCAAATCTCTCTAAGACTTTCTTAATGTAGATAGACTGATCCAACATTAATACACCTTTTCGTCTATCTCTAGTAACTCTAACACCAAGGTAGTTTTTAATAGGACCCAAATTTTTTATACTAAATTCTTTTTCAAATAAACTTAATACCACCTTGACATTACAACTCTCCTTTGAGTAAATAAGATAAAAGTCATCAACATAAACAGCAACAATAATTAAATCATTCTCAGTCTTAGAATAAAACACACATGGTTCACATTTACTTTGCATAAAATTATTTTGAGTTAATAAATCTTTTACCTTACAATACCACATACGACTAGCCTGCTTTAATCCGTAAATACTCTTCTTCAATAGACAAACCTTATTTTTATTTTTACTATCTATAAAGCCTTCTGGCTGTTCCATGAAAATAGTCTCATTAAGATCGCCATTTAAAAAAGCTGTATTTACGTCAATATGATCAATGTTTAAATCATATTCATTAGCTAGCGCAAATAACAATCTCATAGTAGAGTGGCGTACAACTGGGGAAAAAGTATCAAAATAATCTACCCCTTCTTTTTGTGTGAAACCGCGCGCAACTAATCTAGCTTTAAACTGCTGAAAATTGCCAGAAGCGTCACACTTACCTTTGTAAACCCACTTACACTTTACGACATTTTGGTTCTGAGGTCGCTCTACAAGCGTCCAAACCTTGTTTTCTACCATAGAATTAAACTCGCGTTCCATCGCATGTAGCCATTCTCCATGATGAGGACTATCGACAGCCTCCTGATAAGATTGTGGCTCATCAACTAAAAAATCCTTGACAAACATAGACAAATCAAAGTCATCAAACCTCTTTGGTGGAACCAATCGAGTACTACGTATAGGGCGCGCAGCAGGCGAAACTTCCCCTCCAGGCGACGTTGCGCGCAATGACGTCACACGACATCCGTCGTCGTGACCACCCGTCGAGCACTCGCCGGAGAAGGACTCGTCCTCACTTCTAGCGTCGTCCCAATCTGTAGACACATGAGAATTATTTTTTTCTTTATTATTACACAATGTGTCATCATTAACATCATCAGAATTACTTTCCAAAGACACATTATCATTATCATTGACATTAGACAATTCAATATTTCCAATATTTCCATTATTATCCAAAACATTAGAATTCATAATTAATAATTCATTATTTTTTAAAACATTATAATTGTCATGTCCACCATTAAAAAATCTGTGTTCCATAAATGTTACATCACGTGATAAAAATACTTTTCTAGGGTTCAAGGGATCTGCCAGTCTATACCCTTTAGTAGTTTCAGAATAACCTACAAAAACATAAGCCTTACACTTAGCGTCCAATTTCTTACGCTTAACATCAGGCAGCAACGCATAAGCCTGGCAACCAAATACTCTGAGGTGACTAAGGTCCACCTTAGACCCAGTCCACACCTCCTCTGGAATCCGACCGTCCAATGCAGCGGTGGGTGATCTATTCTTTAAATATGCTGCGGTCATCACCGCTTCACCCCAAAACTGCTGGTCAAGACCGGAATGTTGCAACATACAACGCACTTTATCTAAAAGAGTACGGTTAAGCCGTTCTGAAACAGCGTTCTGCTGAGGACAGTAAGGCACGGTAAGCTGATGCACTATCCCATGTTTTCGCAAAAACCCAGACAAAGTTGAATTTACATATTCCTTCCCATTGTCACTACGAAGACATTTAATCGATAAACCGGTCTGCTTCTCTACCATAGACTTAAATTCAATGAAATGGTCACATACCTCAGATTTATTCTTCATCAGGTATACGAAACTCTTCCTAGAGTAGTCGTCCGTCAGAGTGAGAAAGTAGTTTGCACCACCCCAGCTGCTCACCGGCATGGGCCCACAAACGTCCGAGTGTACAAGCTCCAGAGCTCCTGTTGCACGACTGGCTCCACTCTTGGGAAACGGTTTTGCAGCAGTCTTGTCTTCAAGACAAGCAATGCAGTCCGTTATAGATTCCCCGGCCTGAAACATACAACCATTTTTTGCCTTATCTCTAAGGGTGTACATACCTCTTGAACTAAGATGTCCCAACCGTTCATGCCATAACCTCATAGGCTGTTGGCTAGCAGCAACTGCAGCACTCGGTGATTCCTGCCTATTACGAAGGAACAAAGAGTGCCCCCTATTGTGCAAATACCTACATTTCCTAATATACCCACTCAACCTAAAGACCCCATTGAAATCAGAAGCTTTACCTACTAGGTTATCGTTATTGTCATATATAAAACATCCTCCCGAATTGAACACCACCCTTAAATCTAACTGTATTAACTTACTGACAGATATCAAATTACAAGATAGTCTAGGGACATATAAGACATTAGTAAGAATAAGTACCTTATCATTAAATTCTATATTTATAGTTCCAACGCCTTCACACTTCATCTTGTCATTATTTGCAACGGACACCGATGACGATACAGTCTTCACTGACACAAATAAGTCTTTATCATTACACATATGGGCCGTACATCCAGAGTCAACAATCCAGCTATCATGCGTTGAGAGATAAGCTGCTGCCATACACTTTTCTTTGTCTTCATTCTTCTTCTTGTCACGCTTTAGTTTAAAACATCTTGCTTTTATGTGACCTTCTTTATGACAATAGTGGCATGTTAACTTCTTCTTGGTCACATAAGCAGCTTCAGAAGAGTGTGTGTTGACAGAAGATCCATTTTTTCTTAAATTTTCTTGCAGCAAACGCGTTCTTACAATTTCACTTGAAATGCTGGCTGTCAAGTTATAGGTTGACAAATTCGACACAACTGAATCAAAGTCCTGAGGTAAACCACTAAGTAGCAGCTCAGCAACTTCCTGGTCGTCGATGCTACGCCCAATGTCAGCGAGTTGTTGTACAAGATTGAAGGTGTTATCAATGTACTTTTCCATGTCGTTAAAGTCGGTATAGCGAGATCTATGCAACTCGCGTAACAATAAAACCCGACGCAAAAGTCCCTTGTCTTCAAAGACATCAGAGAGGTTATCCCACGCGTTCTTGGCAGTACTTGCATTTCTAATATGCTGATAAAGGTTGGGTTTGACGCTCAAAGCAATGCGCGCCAGCGCACGTTGGTCACGCGCAGCGTCTCTCACCGCGGGAGCAGTCACACAATCCCACAAACCTTCAAGCACCAAAAGCATCTTAATGCTGTATTTCCAAGTCAAGTAGTTCTGACTGCCTTCGAGTTTTTCAATGGATGAAAACATGCCGGACGGCGGCAATGGCGGCGGAGCCTCGTTGCCCTCAGGCATCTTGAATTTCTTGAAGTCAGTAGTGGTAGTTCAATCTTGTGCTCTTTGCGTTATTAGTTGAATCGACTGCTTCTCGCGCACGTATTTTTATTACTTACTGGGCCGCATGACCTGTAGAGGACAATGGATCGGCCTACGTGATCTTTTGTTCGTAGGATGCGCAGTGTGATACGGCATGGAGCGGAGTAGAAAATAAAGCAGCAAGTCGATTCAATATCCAGTAGCGTTTATTCCATAATAAATGCACCAAATACATTAACTTGATTGAATTTATAATTAATGATTTTAAGACGGCACAAATAAACGAACACATAACACAATGGCTGTTAGGAATAACATATCTTGTCTATGACATATTCCATGTCATTCCTTGTATTTTATACTGTTGACACTGTTGACTTGACAACAGACTTTTGTTAAAACAATAAAAGAAAAATATATTTCGCAACAATACAATTATATATCATTTCGATCCTTTACAAATATTCTAATTTGTTAAAGTGGTAGCAGAGCGTGGTTCCGAAGTGTTTTTCTTAATAGAATAATGTCGCATATCTTAAAATTTTGAAAAGTTTTTCCGTTGGAGCTTGTCAACGAAATTCTAAGAAAATGGATGATGTTGCAAAGGCTTCGAAAGTTCAAGTTGGATTACTGGACGGGAAAAACTATAAGATTTGGAAGTATAAAATTCTCATAGTCCTGAAAACAATGCCTGGTTGCCTGGAAATCCTTGATGGAACCAAGTCGAAACCAACAACGGCGACGACGTCGACAGAAGGCAATGTGGATCTAGAGGACTTCAACAAAAAGAATGCTGCATTATTGCTACTGTTTACAACAAACATGTCTGATGACATTCTAGAAAAATTACTTAGATTTGAAGACGCCAAACTTATGTGGGACGAACTTGAACGTCTTTATGGAGGAAGCTGCGTCGATAAGACTTATGATCTCTGCCTCAAGTTTTTCGGGTACAAAAAGGAGTCCGGTCACGACATCGTCACCCACATCTCCTGCCTGAAGAATATATGGAGCGAGATGTGTCGAGAACTACAGTCAGAAGCGAAGCTCCCCGAGATTTTGCTGATTTGTAAAATCTTAGACACCTTACCTCCAGAGTTTATGAACTTCAAGTCAAGTTGGTTAATGATTGCCAAGAGTCAACGCACCGTGGAAAATCTGACTAGCCAGCTGTGTGCCCACGAAAACATCTTGCGGAACAGTCAACTAGTCCCAGATGAGTCTTCACAAGTAGAAGCGCTTTATGTGAAACCCGGTAAAGGAAAGAGCAAATATTCCAAAAAGAATAAACGCAAGGACCTACATTGCTCTTACTGCAAGAAAGCTGGTCACCGATCTACTGATTGTAGAAAATGGATTGCGGATGGAAGACCACCAATGGAATCTACCTCAGCAAACATTAACATTACAGCAATGAATGTGAATCTAGCTGAAGGGTTTAGCGGAACCAACCACGAAAATTGGTATGTTGACAACGGAGCTACGTCACACATCACCAATCGTGGCGATGTATTCCAAAGCTTTGCCCACTTCAACAGCAGACACACAGTTACCGGCGCCAACGGGCAATGCATAAATGCCGTAGGAATTGGAGACATACTGGCTGACGCTGACGTAAATGGAAAAACTGAAAAGATATTGCTACAGAATGTCTGGTACGTCCCATCAATCAGCAGAAACCTATTCTCCGTCCTTGCTACACATGATCTTTCGGACAACAGTGTTTTTGAATCGACTGTCCGAAGATGCGTCCTAAAAATGGACGGGAAAATAAAACTTATCGGAAATCGGGAGAAGTCTGGAGGACTGTATAAACTTAAACTGAGATGCATTAAGCCAACCGAAGTGAATCAGCTGTCAACATCACCAAACCTGTTACAGTTATACCACGAAAGGTTCGGTCATCAAAGTAAAACTCACGTCAAGAAAGTGATTGAAAGAGAATTCCAAATCAAGACAGAGGTAACCAAAGAACTATGTGAAGGTTGCATCTATGGCAAATCTCATCGACTGAAATTTGGAACCAGAGAAAAAACAACCAGACCTGGAGAATTGGTATACGCAGATGTCTGTGGACCCTTTCCGTATTCAATCACAAAGCTCCGATACTTTGTTCTCTTCAAAGACGCTTACACCCGATACAGATTCGTTTATTTTTTGCGAGAAAAGGCAGAAGTACACACCAAGCTGACAATGATGCTGGCTGAAGTAAAGGTTGCTGGAATCAAAATTGAACAGCTACTAAGCGACAATGGCGGCGAGTTCGACAATGGCAAAGTACGCGCCATTCTCAGCAAAGAAGGCATTAAGCAACGCCTGACTATGCCTTACACCCCACAGCAAAACCCTACTGAAAGAGAAAATCGAACAGTTGTGGAGATGGCACGAAGTTTGATGCACGCGCATGCCAACATACCTGCCGCTCTATGGGCAGAAATGGTTAATACCTCGGTGTACATCCTCAACAGAACAGGACCTACAACTGTGGAAGGAAAAACGCCGTATGAACTCTGGCATCACAAGAAGCCAAGGATTCACCATTTTAAAATAATCGGGTCAACTTGCTATCCACATGTTCCTAAACAGCGAAGGAAGAAGCTGGATAAAAAGGCCTCTAAGGGAATACTCATCGGTTATGATTCCGATGATGGTTATCGTGTATGGAATCCCAACACTTTTAAACTGACTCGATCGAGAGACGTCACGTTTGATGAAACTCCTTTAAAGAGTCATGTTGAAGAGATTAATGATATTCCTGCATCAACAAGCTATGATGGTCCCAGTCAGGTTAGACTCCGAGTACCTGACATTGAACCTTTCAACGCCAGTGAAAACTGTACTCCATTAACTAATGATAATGGAATATTGATTGACACGTCATCTACTGAACAAGAAATCGAACCATTATCTAGTAATTATGGAGAGCCGGTTTATACACCTCATGTGGAACAGGAACATGCCATTAATGAGACAGCAGACCAAGTGGAAATCCTAGACACAGACGACCATGAGAGTAGAAACGACGATGCATTGTTTTCTGACCCTACTTCAGCGGAACTGGATGACAATACCGTCTCTAACTCTCATCTGTCAGAAGCTGAAATCGAAGCTGAAGGTCACAGGACACTTCGTAACCGTTCAAACCTGAAACCTCCTGCTCGGTTCAAGGACTTTGTTTGCAACGTATGTTATAATGCAATTTCAACCACTGGTGAACTTCTCACGGAGCCCAATACATTCAAAGAGGCCATGAATGCTAAAGACTCTGATAAATGGCGTAAAGCGATGGAAAACGAGATAAATTCACTTAAAGAGAATCAAACCTGGGAGATGGTAGACCTGCCTACAGGTAGAAAGGCCATTCCCTGTAAATGGATTTTCAAAATCAAGACAAATGCTGACGGGTCTATTGATAAATACAAAGCACGTCTTGTTATTAAAGGCTATTCGCAGAAGAAGGGAATAGACTTTTATGAGACATTCAGTCCTGTTGCTAAACTAAGCACTATCAGAGCTTTGCTTAGTATAGCTGCTCGTGAAAACCTCACACTTTCACAATTCGATGTATCAACAGCATTTTTATATGGAACCTTGAAAGAGGAGATCTTCATGAAGCCACCTGAAGGATATCCAAGCGATGGAAAAGTTTGCAGACTGAAACGAAGTCTATACGGGTTGAAACAAGCCCCCCGTTGCTGGAACTCTACTATAACAGAGTATATCCTAACGATTGGATTTAAACAATGTGAAGGTGATCCCTGTTTGTTTAAAAGAGGTGAGGGGAAGTGCAAGCTGTTACTAGCTTTATATGTTGACGACGGGCTTTTAGCAGCAGCAGACAACAAAGAGGCTGAAAAATTCTTAAACGAATTAAGAAATCGTTTCAAGATTACTACCAAAAGTGGTTCATACTTTCTTGGTATTGAAATAGAAACCAGATGCGATGGATCAATCCTTATAAGTCAGAAAGGATACGCCAAGAGGCTTTTAGAGCGATTCGGAATGCTGGACTGCAAAGCAGCTATGACTCCGATTGTTAAGGATAGAGGCATCCAAGTACAATCAAAGGAGGAATCTACTGCAAACTTTCCTTACCGACAAGTAGTTGGAGCACTATCATACTTGATGGTTGGAACCCGGCCCGATATTGCCTATGCCGTCGGAGTGGTGTCACGAAAATTAGACAATCCTTCTCCAGAAGACGTAATGGAAGTAAAACGCATCTTGCGATACATAAAAGGCACCATGGATTTTGGAATTATTTACAAAGGCTCGGAAAATTGCAAAGAGCTAACTTGCTATAGTGATGCAGACCATGGAGGTGATGACTATACGGGAAGATCGACAAGTGGCATGATTTGCTTGAGTGCTGGAAGTGCTATTGCATGGCAAAGCAAGAGACAATTAACTGTTGCCTTATCATCAACTGAAGCAGAAATTGTTGCTGCTAGTGAAGCCGCGCGAGAAATTATGTGGCTTAACAGAATAATTTCGTTCATGGTACATAGACCACAGAACATACCTAAACTGTTCGTGGATAATGAGGCAGCCATAAAACTGGCTTATGATCCTCCTTATGAAAGACATAACCGGACGAAGCACATAAGACTCAGACATTTCTTTGTTCGTGAGTGCGTCCTATCCAAAGAAATTGTGGTGGCAAAAATTGAAGCCAAAGAACAACTAGCCGATTTTCTTACGAAGCCTCTCTTCAAGCCAAGGCTACACGAGCTGATGAGACAAGCTGGTTGTCTTAAAAAGGGGAGTGAATGTTAGGAATAACATATCTTGTCTATGACATATTCCATGTCATTCCTTGTATTTTATACTGTTGACACTGTTGACTTGACAACAGACTTTTGTTAAAACAATAAAAGAAAAATATATTTCGCAACAATACAATTATATATCATTTCGATCCTTTACAAATATTCTAATTTGTTAAAGATGGCCACGGGAGGTAGAGGTGGGCGTTGTATGAACGAACCGTTTACCTAAACTGTTTTTTGTACGTGAACGATAGAACTAGTTTATAGTTCACAGATAAACTAGTTTATTCGTCGACTGGTTGACGAGTCCGTTGTCGTGTCGCGAGCGTCTGGCCGCACAATAAGCTTGCCAGTCCTAAGCCTGGAAAAAGTACGAAGGGAAGTTCATTTCAACAATATGTCATTTCATTCTCAATAATCTCGTTTACTAAACGACGACGTATGTACATACCTATTCACATCGTCAAATTGGTAAACGAGACTTTCGTTCGTTCACGTTCACTAATCGTTTATGTGATGAAGTAGTCTTTTCGACGACGACGTAAACTAGTCGAAAATTAGACTGTTTTTTAAACTAGTTTATCGTCGACGGTAAACGGTCTCGTTGCGTCGACTGTAAAATCGTCAACGACCCACCACTAACGGGAGGAGAGAGAGAGCGAGACAGCAAGCCCAGAACTGTCATTTGTCAAAAAGCGTTTCGTTTTATGCATACAATATTATTCTAACACTTCCCCTTATGCATACAACGAAAGCAGTATTACAATTATACAATACAAAGATGACTCTACCAAAGTAAAATGACTCTACATTTATTATACATAACATTACATTTGTCTAATACCAAGTTCATAAGTAAACATGTTATGCTTCTTCCTATCCAAAGGCTTAGTCAATATATCTGCTGTCATTTCATCAGTACATAGATATTTCACAGTCATAAAGTTGCTATTTACTAAGTCCTTAACATAATGATAGCGCACATCAATATGCTTTGTGCGCTTATGACAAAATTCTTTAGACTCTAACAATCTATGTGCACTTTGGTTGTCATTAAACACAGTAATACATTTCAATGTCAAACTATTAAAAAGCTCAGATAAAAAGTTAGAGTCAAAACATAAATCATTACAAACATCACTTATTGCTAAATACTCTGCCTCTGTACTTGAAAGTGCTACACATTTTTGTTTTCGTGACTCCCAATTTACAATATTATCACCTAATTTTATTGCAAACCCTGTATAAGACTTACGGTCAATACAATCATTTGCCCAATCTGCATCGGTATATGCACTCAACAACAATTGCTTACTCTTTACATACAGTAAACCATAATCAATTGTACCTGCTAAATACCTTAAAACTCTCTTAGCAGCTGACCAATGACACTTGCCAAAACAGTTATTATACTGGCTCAACTGACTACAGGTATATGCAATATCAGGACGAGTACATACAGATAGGTACATTAAACAACCTAGAAGCTGCCTATAGTTGTAAGTATTGTCATCTAATACCTCATCTGCTTTACACAACTTAAATCCTGTTTGCATAGGAGTCGAAACTGGCTTACAGTCTGACATACCAAATCTCTCTAAGACTTTCTTAATGTAGATAGACTGATCCAACATTAATACACCTTTTATTTTTAAATATATTAAAATATATATTTAAAAATAAATAATTACAATATTATTCTAACAATGGCAATAAATGATATTTAATATGGCATGGATGGCAATAAATGATGATGTGAGATGGCAATAAATGATATTTAAGTCAGGTCGAAAATGTTACTCTCATATACCATCCATTACCCTTGAGGGGGCGACCTTGGACAGGGTTACCCAGTTCAAGTATCTGGGTCACTGGGTAACTGATAATCTGTGTGACAGTCAGGATATCGAGAGGGAACGTAGGGCGCTGGCTGTCAGGGCTAATATGCTGGCTCGTAGGTTTGCACGTTGCAGTAATCAAGTTAAAATAACGCTATTCAAAGCCTATTGTCAATCGTTCTACACGTGCAGCCTCTGGGCTAGCTGTAGTCAACGAGCATACAGCGCTCTACGGGTCCAATTCAACAACGCGTTCAGGATGCTCTTGGGGTTGCCGCGTTTTTGCAGTGCCTCAACCATGTTTGCCCAGGCGCAGACCGATGACTTTTACGCCATTATGAGGAAGCGCAGTGCCTCAATGCTGAATCGTTTTCGTGGCAGCACCAACAGCATCATGAGCGTGCTGTCTAAAAGATGGGACTCCCCGTTGCTGCAAAAATGGATGCAGCTGCATGAAAGCCAGGCAACTTTTGTGCAGTAGGTATCTGGCACCCGAAAGATTACCTATAGGTATTAATTTAAGTATTTTATTAACATTATTTTTAAGTTAATTTTATTCTAAATACTAACAATAATCTATATGAATTTGAATAATCTGTAATTGTAATTTTATTTTTGTAACTTAAATATTATGGAACTGGGTTCTGAAATAAATGAATTATTATTATTATTATAATAAATTATTTTGATGTACGATTATCATTAAAAAGCATGTTTTTCATATACAGGGCATGCTACACCATTTGCAAATGTTGAACCGGCAGAAAAATGGCAGCCCGCACTCCTGGAGGCTCCCATTCTTCATGATGCTATTCCAGCTGCCTTAACTTAAAAAACGAAATAATCTGCCGGGCTTGCCAGCATCTGAAGCAGCTGCCTGCCCATGTGGCCTTAACACTCTTCCGTAGTTGCCTATATGTCCCAACACTGGTGTATAATATGAGAACGTCTCCGACTTGGTTTTTATGAAATGTCAATGAAATGTCTAAAATCGGCGAAGACTTCAAGGTGACATTGGAGACGATTCTCAATGTAAAACCTTATGTAAAACTTAATGAGGCTCAATGACAGCAGACTTCGTTATCATCCGCTACGGCAGATTGGGTGTTAGAAGAATGCAGGATATCAATATATCGGCGTTTTAACCTCCTCCCACGAGGTTAACGGTTGAGTCGCTTAAAAACTTCATGTCCAAGGTGGCAATCTTCTTATTAGTTATATACGGCGGAGGCTTTAAATGTTTGGGCAACTGTGTGTCTTGAGCAGCCAAGGGACAAAGGTGTCCAGCGCTCTTGGCACGATCACATGTACAAAGCAAGCAGCCGGATTCTAATGAAGCGGCTGTGGGTAGGAATCTGGCTATGCTTGAGGCGGCATCAAGCCCAGAGTCTGGCCGTATTTGGGCGCTGTAATCAACGAGCTCAGGAGAGTAGCCAGCTTTGGGCTCAGGGTGGGGCAGCAGTCAACCTATCCCCCGGGGGAGGGCGGGGGCCCTCCGATATTTTGTACCTTGAGCCGTTAATCTCAAACTTGTTAATCTCTTAATTTGAGAGGTTTATATTTTCAGGTACAGAAAATAAACATTCACACACAGGACAGATTTTATAGTTTTATTTATGAGAGCCTGGGCCCAGGGTGGGGCAAGTGCCCCAGCTTGCCCCAGTGTGGCTACGCCCATGAACGAGCTCATTGAGGATAGTAATTTATCTGCGGTTGGATTGTCACGTTTGTGGTACGATTGCGGACTCTTTGGGACATCAAGGGTTGAGTTGTGTCAAGTCAGCTAGACGATTTCCTCGTCACTATAAAATATGCTTAACGAGGTTGAGCGGCGACCCCGGAACCGCCAAGCCTAAATCACACAAATGGCAAGAGGACTGATTGATTAATCCTCATCTCTCGGGAAAGGGGACGCTGTCTAGTTTAGGATGCAACTTGCATAAGTACCTTCGCCATGTCCCACCTGCCTTGTATATGTAGGGCAGCTAGTGCAGCAGCAGAAGGAGCTGCCATACAAAAGCATGCTAAATATGCTCCCTTCCAAGACGAGGTAAGTACCTCTTTGTTCCCGTCGTAGTGGAGGAAAGCGGGACTTGGTGTACGGAAGCTAAGAGTTTGATGCGTGAACTAGGGAAGCGCCTAAAAAACAATAGTCGGGACCCTTGCGTAGAATTTTACTGCGCAATGGTCCCGACTAACCTTTTTTCCTCGCTATTCAGTGTGGGAATGCTGCTAGTGTCATAGCCACTTTTGCATCAGGTCCGATTCAGGGTGGGCTTTTGACCTAGCCGTCTTAGCTAATTTGTAATGGCATAAATGCATGTTAACGGTAATTAAGTTGTAGTTAAAAGACAAATAAAAAAGTATTTGAGAATAAATATTTACATCAATAATATAACTCAAACGTCACTGTCGGTAACATTCCGTCATTACATTCGGCACTGTCGGCAACATCCGTCATTATCAGCAACACTCAAATTTTTATATTTGCCAATATTTTCTAAAATATTAAATTCTTTAACGTGTCTTTAATATAATATAGCATATAATTCATGTGTTTATAGATTTAGCTTAAAATAAACGCCATTATCGGGGTAAAATGTGTTTTTTTTTTGTATGAGTATAATAATCTTGAGTAGATTCACCCGCAAGCGGCCCGCTGAGCGGTAGGTATTTATAGCGCGCAAGTACATAGAGTGACGGAGGCCTGCTATTAGGTAATCTGTGCTATTATGTAATCTGTGGCGTGACTTTCGGCACACCTCGGACACTGCCTACTAAAGCTGGCTTCTCACTGCGCGTGGTAGCCCGCGCCGCGCCGCGCCCGCACGCGCCCCGCGCAGTGTGAAGAGCTAGGCGCGGCGCGGCGCGGGCAGGTGCGGCGCGGCGCGACCTATAGCCGCCTTCTCACTGCGCGTGGTAGCCCGCGCCGCGCCGCGCCCGCACGCGCCCCGCGCAGTGTGAAGAGCTAGGCGCGGCGCGGCGCGGGCAGGTGCGGCGCGGCGCGACCTATCCGCTAAAAGTCGGTAACTTCAAAGGCGCGGCGCGGGCTGGCGCGTGTAGGCGCGGGCGCGCGCGGCGCGGCGTTTGTATATCGATAGGATTCTTAAAAATTACGTACCTATGTAGGTAATTATCCTAAAATACAAACAATGATGACCTTGACCGGCTCTTATTGAACGTTGACATCCACCAACGCCTCTTCTTCTTCTTTTTGTTAATTTTATTAAGTATACGATATCCACAAAATAAGACAAAAACGGCTGATGCAACAGCCATGCCTTCTTCTCCAGTGGCATTGCTCCATGGCTGGAGGTGGCAATTCGACTCACAAGACATAGTGCGCTGCTCTCAACAGACTGAATCAAAGTGAAGTTTAGTGGTTTGAAGCTAGAAGGCACGCGCCGCGCCGCGCCAGTTTCCGTTGGGTGGCGCGGTGTGTCGCGTGGCGCGTCCATGCGCGTGGAGCGGCGCGGCGCGGGCTAACACGCGCAGTGAGAAGGCGGCCTATCCGCTAAAAGTCGGTAACTTCAAAGGCGCGGCGCGGGCTCGCGCGTGTAGGCGCGGGCGCGCGCGGCGCGGCGTGTGTATATCGATAGGATTCTTAAAAATTACGTACCTATGTAGGTAATTATCCTAAAATACAAACAATGATGACCTTGACCGGCTCTTATTGAACGTTGACATCCACCAACGCCTCTTCTTCTTCTTCTTTTTGTTAATTTTATTAAGTATACGATATCCACAAAATAAGACAAAAACGGCTGATGCAACAGCCATGCCTTCTTCTCCAGTGGCATTGCTCCATGGCTGGAGGTGGCAATTCGACTCACAAGACATAGTGCGCTGCTCTCAACAGACTGAATCAAAGTGAAGTTTAGTGGTTTGAAGCTAGAAAGCACGCGCCGCGCCGCGCCAGTTTCCGTTGGGTGGCGCGGTGTGTCGCGTGGCGCGTCCTTGCGCGTGGAGCGGCGCGGCGCGGGCTAACACGCGCAGTGAGAAGCCAGCTTTAAATGTACGAAAAAAAGGCGTGGCTTCGCGCACAGTCTTAGCTCGTGTAATTACACGCGTACCGTGTTTGTGTGAGTGAAACAGGACGTGCTAGGGTTGGTTGCCTTCATTTTTTCGTAGAATGACAATTTGAGTGACTTTAGTCATCGCATTACGAGCTGAGGACTGCCGTCTATTATTTTCATATGTCTGTCTCGCTCGCGCTTGTGGATCTTATATTTGACATATCTTCTCTTTTCGCATTGCAGTTACTCAGTTGGTAATGTTAGCACCTTTTAATACATAAATTGTGTGCATATGATCAAAGGTTAGCACTGTAGTCAAAAATATTTGTAAAAATATAAATCTGTAGGTATATTTACATCGTACCTACCAATTGAGTTGAGTAATCTTCGTTGTAGCGTCCTTTCTGACTGGTAACTGTGAGGTAACCGAGCGCGGGGCGGCCGCACTTTTGGGGGGAGGCAGGGAGTGTCCATACTGTATGTAGTACTCTTTATTATACTGTGCTTTCGGCATGCCAGCGCGTCAAAAAAACGTCCTTATAACGTAATGGTGATTGTGGGAAAGTAAGTGCCACTATCATCATTAATGGGTATTCTCAATGGGGATAGCGGGTTGATCCGCTGCGAACCGGACGTACAAACTGCAGGAAGGAGGATGGTGCAACTCACAGGAAGGAATTTACTTTTATGAAATTAAATTATATAGTATTTAGTATATTATTAAAAATTTATTACTTACATACAAATAGGTTTCCTTACTTTAAGCACAACTAAAACTTGCTAATTCATATGAGCTAACATAATATTTCACAAAACTATATATGTATATTCTTCTGCTTTATCCAAATAGTGTCAGTTTTAAGAAGGACATATTGTAAAGCTTGCAATAAATACAATAAATACCTAACATGAAAATAACTGACAAGGTACTCAAAAGATACACTCTGTAACGTTATATAAATTATTCTTTGCAATATCATCACATTCCTAACATTTACAGATGTTACAGATCTTCAGCAACTAATACAGTTTTATAGAAATTTGCATCTTGATTCACATTCACTAACTCGCTTTTTCATACTTCAATCATTACAATTCTTAAATGGTATACTGTACACTGGCACTATTATTATTGAGTCGTTTCAAATAATTTTTCTCGAAAGTATTTTATTTTCTGTGCAAAAAATGCTTCCAATCCCTCTGCACAACGATAAAACTCAGAGTCTTTTGGATTAAAATACCGACAATTATCGAAAATTTTCGTCATATCACCAATAAATTCACTCAATGTACTATAAGTTTGTTCATTCACTTTACGTTCCACTGTCTGCAAATCTGAAAATAAAATTTTGTATTTATTCTCATACCCTAGCATCAAGTCACTTATATTTTTGATAAACAATTTTTTTATTACAAATTCAAATTACAACAAAATAAACAAAGTTTTTTAATAATTTAATGGGTGAATACACATTTTCTAAAAAATAGATACTTTAGGGGACAATAAAATAACAAATATTCATACCCATAGGTTCCTTTATAACTTTGTAGTACGTTGGAGCTTCTCTGGGATCCACAGGTTCCATAAAAGGCCACGCATTTTTATGTAACTGTATTTGTTTCACTAATCTTTTTAGATTTTCAAAGTCTTTGGCTGTCAGCTCCTTCATGTTTGCAAAGTTTACAGAATTGTTTTTCTGACAATTCGGGCAGATGTATTCATCAATGTTGTCCGCTTCCGATTGCAATATGCCTACACAACGGCCATGGAACCAATCTTGACACCGGTCGCAACAAATGTAGAATCTGAAACAAAATATTGCACATTTTACTTTGCCTCTAATTAATTTATAGTAATTCTATAAAGTATCATCTTATAAAACAAATTAACTGACTGTGAGTTGTCATATGGCTGCCGGCAGAGACAGTATAATTCCTGAGTTTCAGCCGCTCGACGACAATCCGGACACACATACTCCTCCATCGTTTTGCTCATTTCTTCAGTTACCCCGACGCAGTCACCATGGAACCAATTGCTGCAGTGCTCACAACCAACATAAAACCTAAAAATAAAATCAAAACATTATTATCAGGTTAGTGTAAAGTTCACTGATATTCGGGAATGTAATATAAATTACTTCGTATTGTCATAGGGCGTCCGGCATATACATAGCAGCTTTTCTTTCTTAGCAGTCTTTTTGTAAGCCCGCGGCGTGGTTTCCCGCGCGGCGCCCGACGCGGTGCGGCGCTTGCCGCCGCCGCCCGCCGCCGCGCCCACGCCGCTCGACCCGCGCACCTCCTCTTGCTTGCTGCGCTCCGCACGAGTGCGCAACGCCAACTCTGCCGACAGCTCCTTCTGCGGAAAAAGATCGCGTTAGGTACCGACGCGTAGATACGAGACGGACGAAGCTCTATTTAAAATCAACAACTTCGAGGCGAACGAACGTTACAAACTTACGGCAAATTATAAGGCGACGACGCATACGAAGTATATAAGGACGACGGTCCTACCTGAATTTCGACACCGAGTTCTTTCTCGAGCAGTCCTCTCTTTTTGATGATGTCTTTCTTAAGCATCTCCTTGTGCTTGAAGAGGAGCACCTGAAGGCGCGAGTGCGTGGAGGCGGCGCGGCGGCGCTCGTCGGCGGCGGAGGGCGGCGGCGGCGGCGGCGGCGGGGGCGGCGCGCGGCGCGGCGGCGGCGGGGTGGGGGCGCGCGGCGGGCGCGGGCGCTTGCGCGGGCTGCTGGCGCACTCCAGCCACTCGTCGTCGTCGTCGTTGCGGGAAGCCACGCGGCGCCGCGGCGGCGGGGACGGCGAGTGCGCGCTCACCGCCACGGCTCTGGTCTCTCTCTCGCTCGTTTCCCGAGTCTCGGGTCTCATTTGTTTCTCTTGATATCTTTGCAATTGAAGTAACTTTTCTTCTATCTCGGGATTTAAATTTTCTTGCTTCAGGGCGCTCTTTATAGCTAGAATAATAGTAAAACGTTAGAGTAGTATAATCGTAGAACAAAAATAAATTAAAAATGCGTTTCCATGTGAACGTCTAGTCGAACTCTAGAGCCCTACAAGACTCTACTGCTTAGTTCGACGTTTACTTACTTTGCTGTATATAATCAGGAGTAAGCACAAATTTGTTACTTTGCACGCCAGAATTGATGATATCCGTTTTGGTACTGTTTTCCCGAATTTCATCAGCCTTAACAGGAGTGGCTTCCTTGTTGCCTCCGGCTTCGGCTACGGCGTCCTCTCCATTTACTAAAGGCTGCTGTTTCATTTCGTCTTGTGCGGTATTCTCCTAAAAGTTCGACGTTACAGTGTGTAAAATGAATTATGTGTACAAAATAAATCAATGTGGCATATTGTTGGTTTGAATGTTAACCACCGAGATTATATTACGATCAAACATTAAAAAAAAAAAAGGATAGATACCTGCTTTGTCCTTCACCTTTGTTTCTTATCAAATTATTTGTGAATAAAATTATACAAATACTTGGTACCAGTTTACATATTAGTTCGTTTTCGAGTAATTTAGAGAGAAAAGGTAACTTCAGGGAACAGCAGCTTCATTAAGTTTTTAAGTGACCTTTCCTCTTTATGTAGTTTGAAACAACATACTGGCATCAATACAACAAAGAAAATAATAAGGACGGATAACATTGAAACCAAAAATAAAGTAATAGGACTGGTGTTTGTGGGAATATATCAGTACAAATAGTAATAATTACACCGATTGATATTTACAAAATCTTGTCTGTTCTCCTATTATTTAATGTGCTGAGAAATACAATTGAATTGCCCATACACCCCCACAAACTGATTTAAATAACTAATAGCCAAGTAAATTACAAAATAAATTTACAAAAATAAAAAGGACTTGATAAATAAAAGTCAACGACGATTTTAATATTGATTTATTCAAAGGATTATTGCACGAGCCGTTTATCAATAATAATAATTAATGTTTGTAACAGCTATTTCAAGTATACACATTAACAGGTGGTGTATGAGCAATTCCTTATACCATTATATAAAAAACCATGAAAAGATCTTATCTGTCAGGTTTAAGATTAATGTAATAATATTTATATATAATACGAATATGTGTTTTTAATATTATTACAAAATACTTACTGATTAAGCATATAAAATAAACACGTATGTAAATGTACTAATAACATATTTACTGCCGTACGTATCGTTCAATAAACTACTGTACACTTCTTTATAGATAAATCATGCCATACATTGTATTCTATATCTATAAAGGTTATGTACATAAGATTAACTTTGTTGAAATGCTTCTGTCAAGACTTCCGCTTTTAACTTTTGTATTAGTAGTGCGCACGCGACACACCATGACCGTAGCTTGTTTTTATTACCTATTAGGTTAGATATTTATTCAGCAGTTCAGTCTAACTTAATCGAAAAAAACTACAAATATCTGAAATAATGTTAAGAAAAAGAAAACACAAAATTATTTCCAGCCATCAATATTTAGGTAGTGTTTTTTTATCGATCTAGTTAACACATTGCCGCCGCACCGGCTCGAACGTATGTTTCGTAAATTGCACAGTACAGATTTTTTTCCCAAATGCAGATACGTATCATTAACTTATTTGAAAATTTCGCTCTATAGTAAGTAGGTACCTACCTACTTGAAAAAATTGAGAATGTTTCACATTCAAGAAATCGCTGGTACTTTTTGCCTTCACGTCAAGTAGCTTACATTAACAACCTTTGTAAATATTATTAAGCAAAGAATGAGAAATGGTTCTGTTCATCTAACGATTCAATCCATTTGACGTATTTACTTATGAATTAACAACATGTTAAATAACATGAAAAAATCTGTTGATAAAAAAACCGAGAAGCGTCCAAAACTATGCGAGATAATAAAATAAAGTTTTATTAATCAAATCGTGGCGGCGAACTTTGCAAAAGTTTTGTCATTGCAGTCCAGAACTTATGGTTGTACTCATGAAACAAGCCAACGTTTATTTGAAAATAAAAATACAATAGTGATATTTCTATAAGTAGTAAATTCAAGTTTGGTCTCGTTATCTCGTAGTTTCTCAGCTGAATTGAATAAGTTACTCAGGACTACAATAACTTCACCGTGTACATGGAACCGACGCTACAAGTAATGAATGAATTTGGATTTCTTTTCACTGGATTAGAAAAAAATCTGGTACATTTTTGCTTTATGCCAACATAGACAAGCTCCTTTAAAATTGAGAAAAGAAAACACTACGAATTAATAAATTATTTGTAGCGCAGTTATAGATTACAGGGCTGTGGCGCACATTTCACACACTTTAAACAATTAAAAACATTAAAAACTTCTAAATGGGTTTTTATGAAATTACTGGGTAGTTGTGTTTTCTTTTTCACGAAAAAAGTAAAAAAAAAAAAAAAGTATAAACCGACCACGCATACGAAGTGGGCGGGTTAAAGCTATACATAATAGTACGATATAAAGCTCACATTCTATGATCGCCGGGACTGTTTGCACGGAAGTCGGATGAGACAGTGGGATGTGCGCACTACTTAAAACGCTACCACACATAAAAACAGATAATAGTTGCAAGGGTTTAACCGCGGCCGGTGTTAAATTGGGTGACGTTGTTAAATTAAGAATAAAGGAAGATTGCGACTTTATCAGTTATGGAGAGGTCTATAACGTCTTTTCAATGTATGCTCGATTCAAAACAGCTTTTTTGTGTGGAAGCTTAGACTTAAAATACAATGACTACGCATTTGAACCAGTAATTTGAAATATTGATTTTAACACTTTATAAATTAGCATTTTTAAAGATTAATAATCCTACTAACTCACTATTCATTTACATAAAATTATTCTTTGGTGTAAGACAAGAAATAAATTTATATTGCCCGATATATTTTCCACAAATAAATCCAGTCGTATTGTTATAATAAATGATTATGTTGCAACTTTGGTTAAATAGTTACGATTCAGACTTGGCCATACCAAGAGTGGTGTGGCAGGTGTTTTTATCTAATATTAGTATGTATGTAATCGTGGAACAATTTGATATGATTCTACAGATTACCTACAGACTCCTCGACGATTTCTTCTTCAGAATTCTAAACTTTCTGTCATTACATTATATTTTAATAATATAAAAAAGACTTTCCCTATTTTAACAATAGCAAAAGGGAAAATATCTTCGTAGAGAATATTTTCTAAAATTGGTAGCATATAATTGACCTAATTTTGTTTCTACGTTTGTGACAAACCAGCCTGTTGGCCACATGAGTTTTGCCTAAGAATATAAATTCCAGCATTGTAGCCGCTTTTAGAAGACTTTTGGACTTTTACCCTTGATTATGCCAAGTTTTGACATGAATAAAGTGATCGGCGAACCTAAGAATAGGGATTTTCAAAGATAAATAAGAAAATTGAAGGTCATCTTAAAAAAAGTAGATTACCTGAGGAGCGGGCATGGAAAGAGGCTGGAGAGCTTGTACCGCGTGCAGCGTGGGCGGCGTGACGACGGGCGCCAGCGGCGGCGGCGCGCTCGGCGTGGGCTGTACTGCCAGATACATTTTTCTGGGACCCAACATGCCTTGTTTCCCAGTAGCTTCTTGTGCTAAAAATTACATGAAAGTTTTATATAATATTTCGTTGTAAAAGTTGGTAAATAATAAAAAGTAAGTATACAGGGTGGCCCGTCGATTGACGTCTAAAAGAACAATTTGGATTCCTCGTGTCGTGGGGCATCTGAATTACCCCCATGTATGTTCCGCGATTTTTTACGGTTTCCGAGTTATGACGTGTTTTCTGATTTTTTGAGATTTTTCAACCAATCACCCTAAGTTTCGTAGAAAAAAAAGTACAACACTTTTTCATAATTTTATTTTTGCATCAGATGCTTCATGACGCGTACTTTTATGCATAAAATATTCAGCTTCGTAACTTTAATAAAAGTTGGAGAAATGTAGGTCGAAAGAGGAAAAATTGTATTGACTGAAAAATAATCGATATCTTCAAACTTAAATGAAGAGGTTAAAATGATGGCTTTATGGATTTTAAGCTAGCTTAAAAACTGCGCCAACTTCTCAGCTTACATAATCATCGAAAAAAATTGGTACTTAATTGGGTACTGTTGCTAGAAACAGCCTTTAAAGAGAGTAAGGTGGAAAAATTTCAGAATTGGACGATTGAGTTTTTTTTTTTCTTTCATATTTTATGATCACCTAAGCCTCAGTAAGTTTAAAGACAGTGTTATCTTACGTTAGTAAGTTTAAAGACAGTGTTGATGCGAGACTGTCGTCGAAAAACAGAAGCTGACAGCACGATGTCTAATGATTAAATAACCTCAATAGCTTTTGCAGCTACTGTAGTTTAGTTTACCTTTCAGTAACTGTTGCTTGACTTGGTGTTGCACGAGTGCAAGCTGTTGAGGCGACAACGTATATCCATGTAATCCTTGGAGCACAATACTAGGGCCGCTGCTCGTTTGCATTACCTGCAAGGCCAAAGTTATGGTAAATTATGGAATTATGTTCGATTATCTGGCACCATAGTCCATACCGACCAAACGCCACAGTAGGCATGATGACTCATTTTTTTCAGTCCCTCGCATAGATTATTTTAAAATATTAGACATTTATTTTTTCTTTTTTCTCTAGAATTAAAAATGACAAAGATTCACTGGGTTAAAGTTCCTCGTGACGTCACATTTGAGTACAATTTTTACTGAAAAGCGACGTCAAAACCCTCCACTCCGTAACTTTGATGCTCTGTATCATTGCATTTATTTATGTATTTGATCAGAAAAAAAATATGTTTCCAATATTTTTTAATAAACTAAAAGACGGACTGATTATGCCATTTTTTAAATGCAGTGATCATCCCTATAATGACACGAAACTATCGTTTTTACTGGCGGTTATATGTACGTACCTGCGCAGTGACAGTTTTAATGACAGTTCCGGGAGGCTGACCCGCAAGGAGCCGCTTCTCCATAATTTGATCTTCCGTGAGTTGCTGGGGTGCTGGTGCTACCGCGCGGACCGGAGACACCGCGGGCGCCGGCGGCGGCGGCGGCGGGGCGGGCGTCGGCGCCGGCGCAGGCGCGGGCGCCGGGCTCTGGCCTATATGCGCTACGATCTGGGCCTGGTTGTTACCAGTCGGTCGGATAAGGACCTGAAACAATAGTCCATTAAATATTCATAATCGACGACGACCACTCGACACTTTACACGACTCAGTTTATAGAAGAGTGTAGCGAACGTACCTGCTGGCCGTTGACGGTGGCCAGCTGTATCTTGCCGGCGGCGATCTGCTGCACGAGCGCGGGGTTGTTGACGACGATCTGGTGCGTGGGGCCGCGCGGTCGCGGCGCGGCGGCGACGCGCGGCCGCAGCAGCTGCCCCACCACGCCCACCGCCCGCGGCACGGCGCCGGCGCGCGCGCCCGTGCCCGCCTGCACCACCATCTGTAACACGATCGTGCCTTTTATGCCGATACTCGAAGGGTCCAAACGGCGATTTTATCGGTTTCGAATGTTTACCGGCTGCGGTGATTGCACGACGACCTGTTGCGTGGGCTGCACGACCACCTGCTGCTGCGGCTGCACCACGAGCTGCCGGTTCCCTTGCAGCACGATCTGGGCGGGCTGAGCGGCTATACGCGGTGAGGCCGCCGCTTTCGGCTCCTCCGCGGGTTTCGCTGGAACCGCCATCCTTTCGGGCGTGTCGGCCGGCTCGGCCGGTTTCAAAGGCGACGCCGCCACTAGCTGTCCCGTTACGCCCTGCTGGCCGGCTATCACAACGTGTAATTTCCCGTCTGGCATTTGCACCAGCTGCTGGCCGGCCAGTAAACCGCGGACGGTTATTTTTCCATCTGGAGCTCGTATTATTTGCACTTTTTGTGGACCATCTTTCTGAGGCGTGGGTGTCGCTTTTGGTGTAGCTCCGCTTTCGGACTGCGCGGTCTTTGCCCCGGCCGATATCGGTTGACTGATTACACGTGTGCTTCCGTCGGCACCCTTTGTCATGATAATTCTTCGTGTGCCTATGACGGTTTTGGGACCAGTAGGAGTAGTAGCATTATTAGTGAGCAGTGATGTCAGTGTACTCTTTCCAGGGTATTGACTAGGAGTAGCTTTTGACTTATCTGTAAGTTAATAAGAAGTAATTTCATTCACTATAATTCGTTCTTTCAGGTCCTAGTAACATCGGATCACCGTTTAAAGGAAATTGAAACTATTTCTCCTTATAACTATTTATCCTCAATAGGCCTTTTTCTAGGATTAAGTAGGTGTATTGTAATGAAAACTTACCTTGCGACATTTCGAGAGCTCGCTTTTGTTGGTGGGCAGCTCGTTGTTCACGGAGCTGCTGCTCCATTTTGTCTTTGAGATCAGCCGCGTTGGCGGGCGGCGCGGCGGCGTTGCGTTGCGGTAACTTACCCGTCGACGTCCTGGTGACGGGAGTCGCTCGTTCCGCACGTTCACCGTATTGACGTACTTCCCATAAATCTAACTTATCTTCGTCTACCCATTCTTCGGTAACCTAAAACAAATATTTTATTTAAAAATTGCAAGAAATATGCAGTGTGGGAGAGCACCAAAAGTTATGTTTTACCAAAAAATTCGGGTGTACTCACCTGAGGTTCGGTATTTTGAGGAGATTCGGCCCTTTTTCTTTTTCTCAAGCCACTTCTTATAGAAGTTACTTCTCTTACTGTTTTGGGTAACTCTAAAGGAATCACCACACGCCGTCTAAGGTACTGCGTACGTTCCGAGAACTGACCAACATGTCTATGTTTTAGAAGTTCAAGAGAAACAATTTCTGTGTCGGTAGTGAGCTGATGTTTGCCATCGGCGGTAGCGGGCTTGGCGGACATGTCGTCCCATCTTAAACAAGACCACAATATGCGTAGCTGTAGCGCAGCACTGGCCAACCATTGCAAGTTCACTGTGCGATATAACCAACATGTTTTGAATAGAGGTCTAGCGCAAGGATAAGGCCACACGGCTTGATTGGGTTTTGCACTATGACTAAAACCTGACACAGTAGTGTGGCCTCCTTGCCTGCTTATTTTCTTCAACTCATGGTGTGGTAAAACCATAATAGTCTTTGCCTTACTTCTAGTATGGAATGATGAGCATAGTGGATACTTCACTGGTGTTCTTTTCTTTTTCTTTTCTGTTGCTGAAGTCTGAACTCTTTTAAGATACACTTTCCCTCTTGGAACTTCTGCTGAATAAACTCTTACAACAGCACCATCAGCTTTTTCTTCTTTAACAGATTTATCATCCCTTTTTGGTCTAGTTAATCCGAACCGTCTATTAACAGTTGCACGGTATTTAGGTGTTTCATCTTTAGCCTGTGTTACAGAACACTTATAACCTTCTTTCAACGCGTTAGCAGCCGCATTAGCTGCCATTTTCGCTGACCGGCCACGTGTTATTTTAAGTTTGGGAATTGGTGGTCTATTTTTGTCAGACTCTGATTCAGTAACACTTGATTCCTGGGTTGGTTCTTGTTGGTCAGTGTCAGTTAGTTCTTTTAAAGGTCCAATCTCAACTTCATTTTCATCAGTATTGTTACAGGATATGTCAATGTCCATTTCATTTCCCACAGCAGGTACGGCTGACTCCTCTAGTGTGCTTTCATTTTTTAAAAGATTATCTTCTTTTTCAGTCTTCACTGTCACATCTTCACTGCTGAATTTTCTTTTTACAAAGCTGTCTGTATTTTTGCTATCACATTCTTGTGCACAGGCCACTGCAGACATCAAGTCTGATAAGATATTTTCACTAGAGTTTGTTTGCTGAACACAACTCTTCCCTAGCAAGTACTGTTCTAAAATTGACATTTTAGTGTTTTCTTTAGAGCTAGATAGCAAGCCTGTAGAATTCACAGCGCCACTTTTTAACAAGCCAAATAATTCCCCTAACAGTTTTCCTTTTTTGATGCACAATGGAGAATAACAATTTATTTTTACACCTGTGCTCTGTATAATAGTAGCAGCATTGAGTTTTGAGCATTCTGACGAATAGCACTGGTAATGTTTAGTGAGTTGAGAAAGATTTTGGTACTGATCTTTAAGAGCTTCCACATTTTTGGAAACAGCGGGAGTTATAGTTGTGTGCTTAGAATCATTTCTGTCGCTAGTAGGATCACATATAGATGAAACATCTGCTTCAGGTTCATCATTTTCGACATCTATATTTTTATCGTCTTCATTTTTAACGTCAGTTTCTTCTTTTTTCACATTAGCCAATAAGTTCGCCAATTTTTTTTCTTCCATAAACTTCAAATAAGTGCGACGCGCCAAAAAATCATCTAATTTAGATTTTCTAGCTATCTTGGGATAATACCTCCTTGTTGAAGAACTTAAAGCTTTCTCTACATCAATTTCTTCAAAGTCTTCAATATCTTTTTCTAATTTGAGATTACGCATAGAAGGAGGTACTGAAATCAAATAATTATAAAGTAGAAACTTAGCATGAAATTTTAGTCAAAAATAAAATATGTAAAGGAAAAAAAATAGGCTTACATTTCTCCAAGACTTCCTTATCCGCAGTATCGTTTGATATTAAATATTCGTATGTCTTGGGCTCAACAGCTAAGACTTTTATAATACTGCCTTCTCTAACACGGACTGCAATTTTTGCTGGGCCACTGTACAAATTTGGTTTCACTGGTATGCATTTTTTGAATTTTCTTGTAGCAGAGTTCCATAACCAACCCCACTGGCCATGAATTCGATATTCTTCACCTTTTTGTTTCCATACCTGAGAATCACCATTTTTGTGTTATATAAGGGCAAAGTGTAAAACTTTAAACTTAAGTACAATCAACAAAGAGTACCTGATGCCGAAGACCTAAGGAATATTTGACAAAATTGTAAGCTGTACGATAGCGTTCCTCCTCTTCATCACGCTCTTTCTTTTCTCGCTTGTCAAGTTTTTTGCGTTCCTCACGCTCAGCGGCAGTAGTTCTAATAAGTTTGACATGACCAAGTTGTTCATGCCATGCTGGAACCCATACTGCACCCTTGATACAGGCCTGAAATTTTTTATTATATTGAAAAAAAAAAGCTTCACAATTATATTAGGTAGGTATTAGGCTTTTATCTTGTAGCAGTCTTTAACCAAAATACTAACTTGTAAAACACATAAGGCTCTGGCGAAGTCTCTAGGAGCTTGGCACAATTGTACGGCTTGTACCCAAGGTTTTCTCAGTAATGACCAATTTGGGTGCATAAATTGCACTACAATATTTGATTCCAATTGCAACAGCGTCTGTCGTAATGTAGCGACGAGTAAAGGTTTCGTAGCTGTAAACAAACAATTTATTGAAAATCATGACTCAAAAATTAATAAATACATTGATAACAATTATTACCGTTTAATAATCCAACCCATTTGAATTCTTGTGAAGATGAAAGTGAGAATTTATGTGACATATATCTCTTTTTATCTCTTTCTTCGTTTCGTTGAGGTTTATTTAAGGCCAAAGAATTAGTTGTGTACTGATTAATATAGTTTTTAAAGTTATTCTCATTTCCTAATTTAAATAAATATGTTCCATTCGAGATTTGGTTAGACTTTAACCTTGTTACTCTTTCTGTAACTGAAAAATAAAACAAAAAATAAAGTTTATTTAATGGAAGTTAAGTGGCATGTATAGAACTTAGCATGTGGAAGGGAGTGGTCTCTCAATAATTCAGAAACATGTAAAAGAATATTCTTTAGACACTATTAAAATTAGACAGCAAAGAGACTGTTAGTAAAGTTGTATAGTAAATTTTTTCATTAAATGCTTACTTTCTTCATTTTTCTTTTTATTTTTGTTGTTAATATTATTTTTTATTTTCTTTGAATCCCCATCGATAGAATCATGGTTATCATCATTGTCCTCTTGAATAGCATCTTCACTAGTGACAGTAACTTCATTAAGAATATCCCCGTCCCCTGAGTCAACAGTTGATACATTCTCAGTTTTTTCATCATCTATTTTCAGTCCTGCATTTTCTTCTTGTTGTTTTTGTTCTGCCTTCAGCTTTCTTTGTTTTATAATATTGTTATTTTCAATTTCCAAATATGATTTGCGGTTTCCCTTTGCCTGGTTTGTTAAGCGTTCAGTTATTTCCATTTGCCTTGTAATTTCTTGCTTCATCTCCAATAGTTCCCGCACTAAAGGAGTTTCCATCTCATTTGCATCAAGAACTGCCAGCAATTCTTCAAATTGGGTGGATGTTGTATAATACCATACATCTCCATTTTCAGATTCACTAAAAAATTATATAAATATAAATACAACATTATTTTCAATACAAACAAAAACCTATTTTGGAAATTAATTTTAAATAAGTATATAACTATTGAACTCACATAAATATACGGCGTGCTATAAACCAATATTTGCGACCATGTCTATCAAAACCAAGGTGTTCATGCCTACAGAGCAAGCCTTGCTTCTCTGCATCTGGCAGACAGTCGGTTACACCAACAGTTTTGTGTTGTTTGCATAGAGCACATTGCCAGTCCTCAGACGGTACATCCACTAATGGTGGATCCACACATTCTAAGTGATACACTGCAGGACAAGTCTCACAACAGAGCAAATCGCCCAGTCTGTGACAAACCCGACAATGATCATCATATTGAATGGGTGCTGAAATTAAATAGAAGATCATTTATAATGTAGATCAAAAAAGTAAACAAATCAAAAATGAGCACATAGTATACAGAAATGGGAGAAAATATCAAAAGCAAATCTATTCAGTGACTGAACTCAGTGGTCAGAGATCTCAAATTTTTTTGACTAAAATGGGTTTTATTAAATTGGTTCACCCAGCTGTGAATGACTCAATATATGAATCTTTTTGATTTGGTTTATTAAACAGATCCAGTTAGAATAAAGAAAATATTATAAAAGTATTATTAGAAATTCAGTCTTCTTATACATGTCTTACTCCAAAGGTTGACTGGAAGAGATCACTTTTAGTGATAAGGCCGCCTTTGTGCACAATGTTATAGGTAGTTTTAAGTTTTGTCTGTATCTATTTGTGCGCAATGAAGTATTTTTCTATCTATTAGTTTAATTTATATTTAAGTTATAGACCTACCTTCACTCAAAAGATCATCTCGAACTGGGTTGGTAATCAGGAATTGATTGCAAAGGAACTGTAAGACGGCAATCCGGTCACTCACTGTTGTAAATGGATATTCACAAGAATTTAGTATTCGCACCACATTCTGATCAAACGATTTGTCACTCTCAACATAAATTCTTAGTACTTCAGGCCATGTCATGACATCTAGTAAAAATAATGTAATGTTTACACTGTCTTTGTGATCCAATGGACCAAAATGTGTTTGCTGTGCATCCTCTTCTCTTAGTAATGATTTTAGTAACATTATATGCACTTCAATCAGTAAATTACTCTGGTCTTCACAGGTCATAGCTGCACATAGGTCTTCTATACGAAATGGAGACAATCTTACCAAATGTCGGAAATGTCTCAAAACTTCATATATACCAACAATCTGTAATACCAAATTCTGAGGAATGATCAAATCATCAGATGACGGAGGCAGCTCCAAGGGAGGAATTTGCCTTTCTTGCTGCAGCCAAAGTGGATCTGGGCTTGGTGGACGAATCTGATTATTAGCAGGTTTTCGAGGAGTACCACCAGTGGTACTGTAACTGCTCACAGAGAAGTCACTGTCGCTGGCGGCACCGTCTGCGACACTGCCGTCAGAGCTCTCACTGCCTCTGTCTTCTTCAGGCTCCGATCTATCACTATACTCGTCTCCAAAATCGGAACCATAATGATATTCTGATTCATGATAATCAGCTGCATGTGGATTATAGCCTCTACGCGAATATGCACTTGACAAACCACCCCTTTTGCTTTTATGAGCTTTCCCTCCTCTTTGTTTCCGCGTGCTACGTCTGCTGATATCGCTACCTTGCGGAGAAGAAGCTCTTGATGCAGAGGGCGTACTAGCATGGGAATTTGTTCCGAGGTTTTGGGCTTGTAAGTATTTAGGTTTTTTCAATAAATGATATTGAAATTTCCTGTTTTTCTCAAAAGTTCCCGCTTTTGGGGGCCTCCCGCGTTTCTTTGCCCCCCTTCCGGACATTATTAAAAACAACTGTCAATTATGTACAGTTTCGCACGTGTATGGCAAAAACACAAGTCTTGTTTACAAAAACAAAACGATGGCAATGCATTATAGCTCAGCCTAAATCCAACGCACTCATGATCCCAGCCGTTTGAGATGCTTCACAGGATAAATTGTCACAACGCTATAGCACAAAATAGTTACTGTCTTTTCACATGGAAATATCAATTTGTCCAATTCACTGATAAGAAGAGATGAAATTCATTTTTATCAAAAGAAAGAAGGCACTAAAAACGTAATGACGCGAAATGTGAGTAGATACATGCAATTCTGAAACGCTAGAAGCTGGCTTCTCATTGGTCGATTATCAGTCCGCCATGTCGTTTTCATAAATTGTATGTGATATTGAATTTTTCGACGCTAAGTACTTAGTCAATTTAGGTTATGCATCACGAACCGGGAAAAATAACTGCCAATATTGATTTTCTTCCCGAATTATACCGAATGAGCGAGATATTCTGGTGAAAACGTTTGCAAAGTACCACTTGGGTTGCGGTCACACAACACTTTGCGTTTAGAGTCGGCAGCCATTTTATTTCTTCCTTGACGAAATGGTATCATATCAGCGACTTTTTTCTAAAATTGCAATTTACCTACACAAATATTGTTTTTATATCATTAATTATTAATTTATATTATTATATATTTTTTATAAAATACCTTTTTTTCAGATTTACAATAATTTAAGATATTGTAAAATATTTGTTACTTCCGGATAAGAGTATCCAAGGTTGCCAACTTTTGCCTACTATAAATGACCTCTACGATTCTCATAATGCGGACCAATCCCATAAGTTTACAACTTTTTTTTAAAAAGAAAACATTGTTTAAAGTTATCTTTCAGAGTAAGTATCTATAATTTATTTTTTAGGTTTGATTAGTTGGTCAAAAGCCTGCCTAAACGCTTAATTGGAAAATAATCCCTTAAGACACATAAAGTGAACCTTCCCCAAAATACGTCGATCGACCAATCCATCGTGAATCCTCCTCAGTGAAAAATCTCTATTTTCGTACATATTTAGTAGTTGTATCTAAATAAAACATTAGAATTACATTTTTACTATTTTGGTCTACCCACAGATCAGAAAATACTGTCGTCTACCCAATAAAACCTTCTAATTTATTCGTTTTTTTTTTATTCTTGCCAAGCCATGTTTTGAACAAATATTTATTGATTTATGTTAAGATTGATTATATGATTTATTTAACATTCGATCGAACCAAAGCACAGATTAAAAAAAATAATGACATTTGTAATGAAGTGATATTGCTACCTAGCAATAAGGCCGCCTGTTGCTTCTTATATTCTTGTTTGTGTCTTATTATATCTTTTGTGCATTTGTAGATCAAATAATATTTGTAGATTGTATTGAAGTTAACGAACGAATCGAAGCAATGGACACGAATGATTGCCCCTGTGAATGCCTATTGCTTTGAGTATAGAATATATAAGGAGGAGCCATACCGTCTGGATCTGCATGCCTGGGTTGGCGCAATATGGCTACCTTTTTGTATGGAATTTCTTATCGTTTGACAGGACATCTACCTCACATCTACCAAGAAAACCTAGTTATTGTTCTGAGAAGAAAACTATGAAAAACTTGCGCCAACTTTGGCACGCTGCTGTCATAAAATCATTTGTATATGAAAAAAGAAATGGGGCCACTCCTTATATTCCTTCCTCATTGGCCTATTGCCTGCCAATTGCTTGCTGCCATCTAGTGTTGCCGAAAAATCGATAGTTTTACATTCGATTGTTAAACGTCAAAAACATGTACCCTATCGATAGTATCGATAGCTCTTTCGCTGCAATAGTATCGGTTAACAGCAATACTATCGATAGTATCGATCGCTGCAGATCAATGAACTATCTATACTATCGATAGTATATAACTATACAACTATCGATATCGAGCGGCAACACTACTGCCATCTAGCGTTGCCGAAAAATCGATAGTTTTACAATCGATTGTTAAACGTCAAAAACATGTACCCTATCGATAGCACAATCGATACTATCGATAGTATCGATTGCTCTTGCACTGCAATAATATCGGTTAACTGCAATACTATCGATAGTATCGATAGTTTCGATCGCTGCCGATCAATAAACTATCGATACTATAGTAGTATAGTAGTATACTATCTGTAGTATCGATACTATCGATAGTATTGCTCTCCAATATTGAATATACAATTAAAATAGATTCGAAATTGCTGGCCAACTGACTGACCATACTTACTTTATATTCGTCCGTCATACACTTATATTATTATGTGATCATGTCATAATATATTCTACCACTCATTATGCCTGTTTACTGAGTGCAATACTATTGAAAAAAATATCACTATCAATTGTGCAAAACAATCGATACTAGTATCGATCTATCGATAGTATTGATTGTGCTATCGATAGGGTACATGTTTTTCGACCTATCGATAGGCTATCGATATTGGCCTATCGAGCGGCAACACTACTGCCATCCATCCATGGAATGGAACGCAACGACCGATCGATCGACCGTGTGCAAAATACATTTTTTGTACATTTCTGCAGTAAATAATAAATAATTTGAATACTTACGCATTAAATATCACCTTGGTAAGCGTGCATAATCAATAAAATCAAGAGATATGATGTATCAAATGAAGAAAATCATCACGTATAATGATGACATCGATTTACCAAAGTGCATGTATCATATAAAAAATCCAAACAAGATATTGAACGCTGAAGATATCAATATAAGTAACCAGGTTATCAAGTTTCTTAAGGTTTATTTTATTATAATATCTATTATCTCATATTTTCACTTACCGCAAAGGCTTCCTTTAAATTATCTAACCTATAGCTGGATGCATTTATACCTAAGGCATTTCATATTTTTCGAAATATTTGTAACAGGACCATTACACTCATTAAAAAATATTAAAATTAAGCCAAGAAACAACATATAACTTTAATCTGGGTATATGGGTTAGTACTATTAAATGTAGGATTGTTACCAAATTAAGGTCGGGTTTGAAGTGAGACGACAAGAGACATCATTTTAATTTACATGAATAGTAGACTCTAACCTAAGCTCTAGAACAATTCATTAAAAAAAACTTATTACTTTCTTCTATATCACCACTAACCAATGTTTGATTGATTACACATGACTCTCCGACCGATTACCTTGTTTAGGAAACCTTTTAAAGTAATCATTGTGTCATTTCTAGGCACGTTTCATACGATTTACAATGTATATCTATGGTGTTTTTTGTAGATACCAAATAAGAAAATGGCAGAACTGGAACAAAGACAAGACCAACTTTTACAGAAACTGGACATTCTGTATGATAGAATAAAAACCATAAGTTCATATTGTACTAGAAGCTCACCACCTAATAGCAAAGTAGTAAAAAGAGAACTTAAGCCAGCTGTAAGTATTACATATCTTCTTTCAAAGTATAATTGTAGCTCTTGAACTTACTTTACTTATCATAAATTGTTTTTTTCTCAAATTTGGATATAGAAATATCATTATTGTAAAAAAAATGTGAATAATATCCTATTCTTGGTATAAATTTCATGAATTTAAAAGAAAAATCCTTACTTGGTTTCAGATACAATCACCTGATGAAATAGTTGTGGCACTAAGCCCAGACAATCTGCCATGGTTTATGAATATTTTCTTGAAAGATTCTACACTTACTGTTAATATTTCATCGCATATACACTCATCTGTGCCTAATGGGTGTGTTCCAAAGATTAATGCATTTATTAAAAAGCTATCAAATACATCTCATGGTGCTAAAGTGAACTTAAGATTGATATTTAGATCAGGTAAGTGTGTATATTTTTAGACTAATTAATTAATGTACAGTTTGTTAGTAAGTCCATCTGATTCTGTTTTTGTTTAGAGGCTAGCCAATATTCTTAACCCACCCCAAGGTATAGTTCTAAGCTTTTAATTTATTTGTATGAATAACAAAAGATTTTATTATTTTTCAGGTTCTGCAGATTCTGAAATGAAACTTTCATCGTTGTCTGTACCAATTGTTGGAAGCGTAAACATACTGCGTTACCTGTCTTATGTTTACCCTACTGTTTTGTTTTATGACACTGATGATTACTTAGTGGACAATCTTCTGGATCTTTGTCATCAGTTAGAGAGGAGCCCTGAGAAAAATAGACAGGCAATCATCAACAAACTATTTGCTCAACATAAAGAATGGATTTACAAAGATGAATTCTCAATTGTTGATGTAGCTGCATACAATGTAGTCAAACAATGGCAAAATGGCAGCAAACTAGTGCCCAAGAATTGGTTTGCGAAATGTGAAAAATGTATTCTGTAAACTTGTAAAATAAACTCATAACATATTCAAGCAGTTTTTATAATTCAGAAAAAAAGTAGGGACATGTTATTGAACTAAATAAACAATTAATCATTTTACATCAAAATGTTTATTGGTCTACTTATAAGGTTTTGACAAATTACTTTATTCAATAGATAAGTTGCGTTTTCAAAAGTAGAAAATAATGGCACCCAATTGTTGTCATTAACACTTACCATTTCAATAGAATACACTGAAGACATCCATCTATCATTATCAAAAAAACAAAAATGATCAAAATACGTTGATTTTTATGATCATAAGGGAAAGTGCATCTTAATTTATGCTATGGCTACAATATTTGTATAGTGTTCTAAATCAACGTTCTATAAGAATGTTTTACTTACTTCTTACATATCTAGTATAACTATAACATGATAAGTAGTTAAGAATAATTGAAAATTACAGTAGATCACAGTTTTCGAAATAGTTGTGCCAAAAAGCTTGTTCGAGTTAAATGCATGCTGCTTTGTCTAAAATTAATAAAAGTTATAACTACAAATTCTATTTAACATTTAAGTATTTACAATAGTAAATAAGGTTTTAGTCTAAAACTATCAGTCAATTGCGTGTAATATCCATAAAATGTAAAATTTTACAAAATTATGCAATAGCAACAAGTCTTATTTAAAAATGAAGTTGAATTCTAACTCAATACTGTATAAAACTTTATAATAATATAAAACCAAGTATGTTACTAAAGAAGATTTAAATTAATTACATAATTAACTATACAGGGTGTAACAGAAAGGGTATATAAAGCCGAAACACAGCGATAGTCCTCATGAAACTGAACAACTTTCCCCAAGGAACATGGGTCGCAAATCGAAAAAATTTTTTGGATCGCCATACTTACTCGATCAGCTGATCGGGCATTTTGTATGGGGAGTCGAAATTTTTTTTTCGAGGTACGACCCATGTTCCTTGGGGAAAGTTGTTCAGTTTCATGAGGACTATCGCTGTGTTTCGGCTTTATATACCCTTTCTGTTACACCCTGTATATGTGCTTTACATTGGGCAAATGCAATGGAACAAGGAATATTTTTGCAAACTACTATGTAATTACTACGATGTTTTATAACAATATATTTAATTATAACTCTTAAGTATTTATTGTACGCATTGCTACAAATTTGACGTATAAGAATGGCGAAGCCGAATTTCTATATTCAAGCATAACATATTTTCTACTACATTACGGCTAGTCCAAGTTGCGAAAGTTAAAATAGTAAAATCTATATAGGTATTTGAAAAAAGGAAAATTTTAATTCGCTAATCTGATATTTTTAATGACTTTTATTTCTGTTAAGGCATTATTTCGTCCCCAGTAAAGAATACAGTAGGAATACAGGGTGTGTCGTAAATAGTGGTCCATAGTAAAGGAGTCGATACACTGTGTTCTTAGGTATCACAAACCGGGATTTCAATAATTTTTTTTTTTTTTTTCAATTCAAGGTAATCAAAAATTGAATTTGTTTTGAATTTTCATTACTCTGCTCTAGCAAATCATGTGACTTTAGGTGCGTATGGTGTTAAAAAAATGTACTACACTGTCAGGGCCCATTATTTAAAAAAAACATTTATTAAATGCAGATTCTAAAAAGGTACAATAATAAGTGGTAAGACTAAAAAAAAAAAAAATTATTAAAATCCCGGTTTGTGATACCTAAGAACACAGTGTATCGACTCCTTTACTATGGACCACTATTTACGACACACCCTGTATATTAGTCAAACATGTCAAGTGGTGAAAAAGATATACCTTGTTTACTATTCGGTGTTGACGGTACATGTAATACTGATTTTAAAATTTTATACTGATTTGAGTTTTGCTAGAAACTGCCATTTTTAGTGCCGAAATAATGCGTTTACGACGAGTAAAAAAACTACTTAAAAATATGGATTTCCTAAAAACTCGAGATCTCATACAAATTAAACATACTAAACTAACCAATATTGGTCATCGAATTACTTCGATAAAGTTAAATGCAATAACGATATTGCATAGAACTGTTAAATACCTACTTATTATGATAAAAAAGAGTTCTAATAATTAATTATAATTTTTTCTTATCATGAAGCTTGATATGTATTTACACGAACTGTGTTGATTACTTTTCCGGATTTTATATTTATTCTTTCGTATAAGCAAAGTAGGTACATGGCGTGGCTAAACTGTAATATGGCCGTTTGATTAGAGACAGTAAATTCATTGGGAATATACCAACTATTAATGTTTGTGTAATGAAATGTAATCAACACAAATAAATTATGTATTTAGTCTAGACGGGAATGGGCAGTGTAGGTTACATGTGCACGGCTTCCGCTGGCGCCGTGACGGAAGGCTCTTGTCATACAAACGAAGAGAAGCCAGGCAAAGGGGCTCGCGATCTCGCCATATTGTTCATCACTATTTGACCTCCGTTGAGGCTAACGACCGCGCTGCCCTCGGGCTCGGAGTCCGTGTAGCTGGAGTAGTTGCGGACGGGCCGCTGGCGCTTCCACGACTGTCGCAGAGTGTCGTTCACGTTCGCGTAGTGGTTTACGAACGAATGCGGTTCCGACCGCACACTCTCGTTCTCACTCTCAGAATTCTGAAATATTTTATAATACTTTAGATTTCACTTCCATTTTACAAAATAAATATAATTTTCAGTTCACTCACTCACCACATGCCTCTCATACACCATTTAAATAGTAATTTATTTACATTCTTATTTATACACAAAAAATGAAAATGTTACGTTTAAAATGACCATTAAAGTTTTTATTTAATAAATAGAAAACAGTAAGGTACGTTCTAAATACCGATCGATACCAACTAAAAGAGCACCATGACATGACACTTTATGTACAATACAAATATACCAGATCGTTACGAAGAAATTCGAACCTACTATTATAAAAGTGCCAAGGGATGAAGCGTGACGAAAAATAAACTTTAGCGCTAGCGTAGTCCCAGTCATAATATTTACCATCACGGAATCCGATCGGAGGTGATGAGGGGAAAAAATAAGGATTTTAGTAAGACGGAGCACGCACGGAGAGTTCAGACTACGCTTATTTTGATGGTGATCACCTGAGAGTCGGAGGAGCTCATCTCGGAGGGCTTCTCCGTGAGCGAGGAGTCGTCGGGGTTCTCGTCGTAGGCGCGCAGGCTCTCCTCGTCGCTGTGGTAGGCCACGCTGGCGGGCTGCGGGCGCGGCGGCGCCTTGCCCAGCGCCGCGCCGCCGCGCATGCGCCGCGTGCTGCCGCCCGACCCCAGCGCCGCCGCGCTGGCCACCGAGTTCTGCCGCGAGCGGTACAGCTCCATGGCCAGCGACCCGCGCTCGTCCGTCTCGCCCGCCAGCGACTCCTCTAGGGTCTTCTGCGCCTCTTCTGTCGAGTCATTACGGGTCGGTGAGTCGAACCACTCGATCTCATAAACTAACTAACAAACTAACTAACTTATCGGTAATCTTAAAAATCAACTCACTCTTGTATTTGTAGCTCTTGCTCTTGACGCACAGGATGGCGATGACCATTATGATGATGATGATGGAGGCGGCCGCCAGCGCCACCATGAACCAGGTGCGACGATAGAAGGGGCTGTACTGCAGGTACCCGTACTCCAGGTACAGCTTCGAAGGTGTCATGATCACCTTGTCGCTGTACGTGGGCACGCTGATCCCGTACATGTTGTACGCGATCACTCTGAACGAGTACGCCGTAGACGGGAGCAGGCTCTGGTAGGAAATCGTGAACTCCTCTAGCATGCCGTTGTTGGTTCGCGTTATCGTCTCCCACCTCGTATCGTCTGTTCGCAAACGAAAATTTGGTAAGCTCTAATAGGACAAAAAGTTCCGGTGCTTTCGAAACGCCAACTAAAACTTACATTGCCACCTCTCCTTGGCTGCGTTAAAATAAAATAACAGTTTTAATCGTTTAGGATAATCATTCTATCGAGCGAGCGTCGCCACAGGGACGGCGACGGCGTACCTTTCTTGCGGGCCTCGATGTAGTAGCCGAGCAGCGGGCCGCGGCCGGACGGCGCGTTGGTCCAGCGCAGCAGCAGCGCGGCGGGGTGCGGCTCGAGCGCGAGCGCGGCGGGCGCGCGCGGCGAGCCGTCCTGCGGCCCCGTGCGCACGCGCGCCTCGGCCGCGCCGCCCGCGCCCAGCGTCACGGCGCGCACCGTGAACCGGTACTCCACCTCCTCCTCCAGCCCGCCCACCGCCAGCCGCCGCTCCGTCACCTTCTGCTTCACCTGCTTGCTGAAACCTGCGAGCGAACTCAACTTTGAGCCGTTTCATTTATTACGATGTGCTGCCGAGTCTGAGGATCCGTTTGCACTGCTGCGAAGTTATAGTGATTGATAAAAATACTAATATACATATACGTATTCGTCACGCTTCTCTTCCGTCAGGGTAGGCAGAGACCGCTTCCCTCCGCTTGCTACGATCCAAACGCGCTTCTTTCGCTTCATCCACATTCATCGATCGGCTCATACATGCTCGTTGGTTTGATGAAAATATTAGGCTCATTTGTCTAATATGTAATTAACTCTGCTTTCGATCAAACTCCACCAACCCGACCGCCATTGACCGACCACTCGGCCGCTCGTACTTCTTAACTGATATATTTTATTTATGATTACTGCATTTTTTAAATCACATTCATAGAAGAAAAAGTATCAATCTTACGTTCATCTTGTTCTATAGTTTCATAAGTGACGAGGTAGGACTGTATGAGTCCGTTGCGGCGATAAGGCGCCTGCCACTCCACGACGAGGCTGTTCATAGTGATGTCTGTGAAGGTGATGTTGCGCGGAGCCGACGGCAGCCCTTGGTGCGTGCGAACCAGGACGGCGGTGGAGCGCGGACCGTCGCCGGCCGGGTTGAACGCTAACACCTGGAAATTTCGGACATTTTACATCGATGGACCACAACTAAGTTTTCCAAGATTTAACGATAAATGCGTACGAAGTCGCGGGCAGCCTCTAGTATACTTATATATAATGGATTTCACTATTCCTATAACATAATGAAAATATTAAGTAGGTTATTTACCTGAATGCGATACTGCGTAAACTTATCGAGGAAAACGAGCGAGTGCGACGTAGCCGTAGCGGGCACCACTTCGATCTCCTCTTCGTTCTTGCGATCCGGCTCAGGCTCCTCGGGCGACTCGGTCACCAGGTAAAATATCTACAACGACATGAAAAACATACATAAAATTGTGTAAACGAAAAGAAAAACAAATTAAAACTTCAGCATAAAACAGCAGAAAAGTAATCTGGATATAGCGACGGCGGTGGGCGGCACTGACCTTGTACCCGAGCAGGTCGCCGTTCTGCAGCTTGTGCAGCGGCGGGCGCCAGCGCAGCGCCACCTCGGTGGGCGACGTGGGGTCGGCGCGCACGTCGCGCGGCGGCGCGGTGGGCACGGCCTCGCCCACCCACACCACCGCCGGCGTGCCGCCCGGGCCCAGACCCTGCGAGTTCACCGCGCACACGCCGATCTCGTAGTTGCGGTCGACGGCCAGGTCCACCAGCACTATCTCCTCGCTCTGAAATACCACCGCTCTCGTGAGTGACGCGACTCATAATTATTTTATGAAACGGTACGGTAAACACTAGATTTTATACGCGAACCCATTCGGCGTTTTAAATATTTAAGAAAGCTTGCCTTTATCCCGGGCACGTCCTGCTTCATATTCTGCTGCAGCGGTGTGGGGAAGTCGGCCAGCGGTTGGTAGAAGACCCTGTAGCCGCCGGTGCGCGTGTCGCCGCTCCAGTACTGGTCGCCGAGCGCGGTCCACTGTACCCGCACGCTGCTCGGCGTTATTGGCACCACGTGCAAACCTTCCACTGCTTTGCTTGGTGCTGGAAAGTTTCGATGAATGATTGGTTCTATTTCAACATATTGAGTATTGGAGGTATGCAGGCTGCCATAGGATTAGAAAGCGATCGTGATAAATCTGAAAATTGAGTTGGTTGCTACATGACTTTATTTAAACTGAATTTCAACTTTTATTAAATCACAAACAGGTAAAAAATCGTTCTCAGATACCTGCTGGCAAAGTGCGCACAGTTTCAGTGGAGTTGCTGTAGATGCTGGGGCCGATGTCGTTGGTGGCACGGATGCGGAACTGGTACGCGGTGTACGGTTTCAAATTCTCCACCGTGTATGAAGTCGCGAATGGATCCACGCGTTCCGGGATAGTCTGCCACGTACCGCCTTCCTCTCTTTGTTGGACTGTGTAGTATCTATGCATAGAAAGTTGAAATTGTGGACTCTCAGTAAGAAGTCGTAATTATTAGTAGCTATACATATGGATTGGCTATATTCCCGCGTTAGGTCTTACCAAATATCTAAACCTGTTCAGCTGATCCAGGAGATGAGCCTTAAATTCGGTGCCGCACAGATAAAACCGGTCGAGCTATAAAAGAAGTTTCTTAGTTCATAATTTGCCTTACCTAAGTGGGGCATATCCATCATCGCCCGGCGTCCACGAGAAGGTGATGTGATGCGGTTGCAGCATGGAGCGTTGTACGAGCGGGCGCGCGGGCGGTGCGGGCGCGGCGCGGTTTACGGTCGTCAGTACAAGCGCGCGCGCAGTCGCACCCCACCCCAATCGGGTTTGGGCCGTCACAGAGAATAGATAGTACCGCTCCGTCTCCAGTTCTGTCGCTCTGTAAGTTAAAATGGTTGTTTTTAGTAAGGAACCAAGAAATCTTGTATATAGACAATTTATTGACGTCCAACTATAATTGTTTATAAAAAAAAAAGTTTAATATCAACCAGAAAAACTATTCACGTTATATGTATAACTTAAACTTATTGTATTATAAGTGTATTATATTTCAAAATGTGGATAATAATTTACCTGAAAGTGCGATCAGACGGAAGGAATTCTCTAGAAAACATGTGTTGAGTGGAGCTGTTTAGGTGATAGGTCACTTTGTACGCCAATATTTCGCCGTTAGGATCTTCCGGGACGTCCCAAATTATACGCGCCGTTGTGAAGGTCACGTCCGGGAAAGATACATTCGATGGCGGTCCGGGAGCTGTTATAAAAGTTAGGTATTTATTAGTTTTGTCTATACAGGCTTTTATGTATTTGATAATGATAGTTTCAAACATTATAATACATTATTAATAACATCTTGTATTAAAAAAGGATATGACAAAAAAGAACTTAGAAAAAGTTTGTAGGTTGGTGTCGTCGACTAAAACCAACATTCTGTAAAAGGAAAGTTTAAAATGTGCAAATATATCGAGCGATACTTACTATCTTCGAAAGTTCGCACGGTGACAGGCGGATCACTAAGTTCTCCGTCTCCCAACCGCGTATAAGCGAGTACTTGAATCTGGTATACAACATATTTTCTTAGTTCTGTCAGTGTTATTGTATGAGTTTGATTTGAAGGTATAGCTTGGCACTCGACTTTTTTATGTTCCGGCCTCGGGGGAGGGACTACGGCCGCGAAGCAAACTTTGTAACCCTCTATTAGACCATTCTGATCTTGTACTGGAATATCACCCCACAGAACTACTATTGTAGTCGAAGATGTAGCGTTGGCTGATACGTTTGTAGGACCGCGTGACGGTACTAAAATAACAAAAACATTTCTTATAAACAATCAATTCAAAAGCTCGATAAAAATCAAGATACTTACAACTACGATCTACTGCACTGAGACTATAGTTACCTATTTAGAGGACATTCAAATAACTTACCAGCTTCCCTAGTCCTTTCGGTAGCGGTGGGGCTCTCAGTAGAAGTGCCAACTTCGTTAATGGCAGTCATTCGTATTTCGTACAAAGACCATTCCTCTAAGTTAGATAGTACATGCGAGTTTGCCGTGTGGTCCTCTATAATACTAAACATAGTTTCATTTGTCCCGCTTCTTACATACGTAATGTTGTATCCTTTGGGGTTACCGTACCATTCGCTTTGTTGAAGAGGCTATAATAGGAATTTTAAATTAGTCAGGCGCTTTTTATTTATAAACACGAGGATAGGCATCGACTATGACCTTTCAAAGCATAAAAAATATCATCCAACAAAGGACACTTTTTAAATATAGAAAATATGGTAGAAAAGTTTTTACTTACAATCCATCGCACACGTAAGTTGGTAGCGCTGACTGCCCGTACGGTAACATTTCTCGGGGGATGCTGCGGCGGCGCTTGTATCGTCTGGAATTCCTTGCACGGCTCCGAGGGCGGCGACGACCCGACTACATTGGTCGCGATTAACCGCAACCGATACGTCGTGAACGGTACTAGTCCCGTCACATGGATAGACTGCGCGTCGGGAGCATTCACTTCGAAGATTGTCACCCAGGATGAGTTACGCGCAGTTTGGGCCTAAGTAAACAGATTACATACGGAATACAAATTGCAGGTTTCTTGTATGTAATGGGATTACTACGTTGCGCGTTTCTACGTTTGCTTTGTTATATTTATAATGGGATTGTGTAGAGTAAGTAGGTATTTGTTTAAAATATTTTAAGTTCATACTCAACTAATTGGATAGTGAGGTACTTAGAGTATGAGATGTAGATGTTTATTTAATGTTAAATATTATAAGTTTGCACAAACCTGTACAGTCCACAGTGATATAGAAGAGTTTCCATCAAACCCTGGCGTGAACTGCAGCAGTACAGAGAAGGCGTCGATATTAGAGAGGGCTAAGTTCCGAGGAGCGTTGGGTAACACGGGCTCCACACCTGACTGGATTGTAGCCACCCGCGCCGCGCCGTCTCCGACAGCTGTTAGCGCGTGCAGCCAGAACTTGTAGTGCGTACTTGCCTATAATTGTGCGAATAATTAGGAATGACAAAAAAAAAAAACTCGAAATCGGCTTAAAGTTTAAAGATGTTTGGCAGGTTAAATTAATAGTTGTTAGATGACAGGTAAGTACGGAGTTAACGACACAAACGGATAAGAGGGTCTAAAAGTTTTCGCAAGTTCGTTTCATTAATTACACGAAGTAAGTTGCGGGTAACAGCTAGTATTGAATTAGTGGGTTTTATATACATTGGGGGACCACTAGCGCTTTTTATATCTAAGTTTTGCTGTTCAATAGAATAAAACAGCGTGATTGTATGTTTATGTAAGTACCTAAGTTAATTCAACATTGTTGTCCAAGTTTATGTCGTAGCCTCGTTGTGGTAAGCGCTTGTTTAAGTGCTTGCTTCTAAGTACGTACATTACTTCTAAACGATACAGACTATTATAATAACGTAATTTGCTAAAGTGTTTCGTAATTGATAGCGACTTATTATACTTGTTTTTATAGGAAAGTAATAACTTTCTATACTTACGCTTTTTTGATATCTACTATAGGCTCATAAGAACCTATTTATTCTGATATTCATGTAATCTAACAATGTTGATTTATTAAACCCTTTATTCATTAAGTAGTTTGTATGAATGGAAAAAAAGGGTAGAACATTTTGGTACTTACTGGGAAGATATTCGCTAGGGACCATAATTTAAAATTATCTCGGGCATTTTTGGGCTACATTATTTAAATTAGACATTTAGACTAAAGGGGAATGCGGGGTAACCGGGGAACTTATTTTCGAGGGAGTTACTTCTATATGGCTTAAATTTAGCCCACAAGGTACACAAATACACACCTGCAAATGTTCCACTTTGGCACTAGTAATGTTTGGCGGTAGAATTTCCTCTTTAAAAGTTTCTGTGTTGTCTTTAACTTGATAAGCCAGCTTGTATCCTATCAAGATTCCGTTGGCCTTTTTAGGAGGGGACCACGATACCCTCACAGCTCTATCGGATATGTCATCGAATTGCAGATTCGAAACTTCATCTGGAACTAAATTGTAAATCGAAATAAGTTGGATGGATTTGTACTATTAGGTTTTAAAAAAAATAGAGTAGCGCAAACTAACTAAAACAAAAGATGATATAATAAATGTATATCGAAAATGCAGAAATTGTAAAACATGTGTCGGTTCACTTACTGTCTTCCTTAGTGCGAACCAGCACAAAGTCACTGCGAGGTCCGTCGCCCGGCTCAGTGAAGCATAAGACAGAAATGTTGTATTCCGTGAACTTTTCTAGGCCGCTTATAATAGACGATTGTTCTGTGAGTGGATCAAGCAGGTTCGGTGGAACACTCACTAGTTTTTGCTCTACATCCGTGGCTTCGTTCTCATCCCAACGCCATGCTTGGATTTTGTAGCCCTGTTATTATATATATTTTTTAATATTTTGTCCTCATTAAATATTGAAATTAGTGTTTGTAACAAGTAGGTGTAATTTACCTGATTGATTCCGTTTATTTTCTGCGGGTTGGGAGGTGTCCACCACACTGTGATAGAGGTAGAGTTATGAGCCTCACACCTAACGCTGTCCGGCGGCGCCTCCGGTACACCTTCTTTTGTTTTAATAGTATAACTGTCCGAAAACACACCCACACCTTTATCGTTATACGCTGCAATCTGGACATTATAATCTTTCCAGGTTATCAAGTCTTGGATAAGGTAGTTTCTCTGGGCTTCATTAGTAATATTCTGAAAGGTCCACGGACTGTTATCGTAGCCACGTAATCGATATCTAATGACGTAGCCCAAAATGTGTCCATTCCTGTGTTCTTCGAGTGGCGGCTGCCACTGCGTTATTATTTCTGACGAGGAACGGGCAGAGCCCATAAAACCGACGGGAGGGCCCGACGGCGCTGCAAATCATTTATATCGCATGTTAGAAAATAAAATAAACCATTCATAATTCTAGTAAACATGCCAATTATTACATATATTTTTATTTATATTGAATGCCTAAACAAGTATTTGAAAGGTGTAAACAATATAAACATCAATAATACATGCACATGAAAAATTAGAAGAGCGGAATAAAAATGAGACTATTTGAAATAGACGCAAAAATAATTAAAAATAATACACGAACACACGACGAAATAATTAGTATGAAGATACTAACATATTTTACCAAGTATTTTGCGTACCTTGGCAGCATATTAAGTCGCTGGCAGCTTGATCACAAAGAGAACACACTTTATAGTAGTGAAATTACATATATACTTATGTGGTGTAAAAAGCTTTACCTGATTGCTTCGACCACTACGAGATACAATTTTGTAAAGTGCAATACCAATGATTCATGTAGTGACGCAAATGGATGTGAGCAAAAATTACCACCAATTTATTGAGAATGCCATGAATATAATTTGTGTGAGGTTAGTAGCAATATATCCAATATTAAATTGAGTAAATATTTTATATTTTTTATACCTTCTTGAGGCAAAGTCAATACGTCTGTGGGATCGGAAGCAGGGCCTTCTCCAACAGTGTTGACCGATGACACTCGGAATTGGTAAGATGTGGCTGCTTTTAAGCTCGTTAATAAAACCCAACGTTGATTTGCCGATACATTCATTGGTTCGGTGACCCAATTCAATAAAGGATCTGGCGTTGGACCTGAAAATTCATATATGAAATCATCCGTTCGACGACTAAAAATATAAATGTTGCTGTGAAGGTAGGGGAGAGCACCAACCGAATTCGGGTACGACACGTCTCTGAACAATGAACTTCTGTATCGGCGAGTTTCCATCAAAGCCGGGTGTCCATGAAACGTTGACGGCGCGTTGCGGGGTCGCCTCCAACCGCACCGCGCGTACGTTAGTCGGAGCGAAGGGGAGTTCGATAACGGATAAAAAGGCACTTCTAGTGTGATTCCCTCCCGGTGACGTCACGACACATGTGTACTCGCCCGCGTCACTGGCGCGCACAGCTTGCACTTGCAACGCGCCGTCCGCCGTCACCAATACGCGGGAACCGGCTGTCATCGCCCTACAAACACAAAACGCAAATAGCATAAAGACATTCCGACTTCTGTTTATAAGGACGTGAGAATTAAATGCTTACTGTTTATTGTGGAACCAATCGATGTTGTACTTAACGTTGGGGTCGTTAGAAACTTTGCACTGTAATGTGGCCGTGTGACCTAGCAACACGCGCGTGTCCACCGGTGGGGCAATAATTTGTGTTCTCACTGGAAAAGTAAATGAAGCATACAGTAGGTATTCCTCAATTTAGTGAGGGTACCTCTTGAAAAATTGTACACTCTACGTCACGAATCAATAACTTACCAAGTACGGTGAGAAAGGCTTGCCCAGTGACATTGCCGGCATCGTTTGCTCGAACGCAAGTATACTTTCCACTGTCGGCTGTCGTTGTTCCCGTAATCAAAAGGTCTCCTTCCTCTAGGGCTTGTAGTCTTGCCGACAAGTTTATTATAAGAGAATCTGTAATAGACATCGTCTCTTCAATTTATTAACAAAAACAAGCAACTCTTAGAAAAATTCAAACCCTAAATTTAGATCACAAATCCACGCTATTTCAAATAAATTATTAGTACAGACATCGAGTTACATATTATGAATAATCTATAAGTTAACAGAAACAGAGAATCTCAGTTAAACGGCAGCCTTATCTTATTCTGCTTCAAACAAACTTTGTAAGTCCTACTCGTTTGCACCAAAGACATTTCAAGGCTTAAACGGGATAAATTAAACTTTGAATTTTGTTTTTATCTGTGGAATTGTAAGCCGTTATAGTGGGAATTCAATTTATACTTTTGAATAGTATTTGAAACATACAATATAAGAAAGTTAATTAATTTGTAAAGTGTCAAGTCGAACTGGTAGGTAATTAAAAGTGCCAGAGCATAAGTAAGACATAATGAACAAGAAGGGTTGTTTAAGATAGCGAAGGGGTACTAACCGTTGAAGTACCAGGTGACGTTAGGGGTGGGCGCACCGACAGCGCGGCAGGAGATGGTAGCGTCCTTGCCGTCCAGCACGGTCAGGTTGGCGGGCGGAGTCTGCATTACTGGCGGGGACGCTACAAGCCACGCTACCGTTAGTACACACGCTACTCTAGCCACACTTTACTCACTAACTATTAGGTGAACATAAAACGGACACCTAAATCAAGCTAAGCCGCATTTCAAATTCTTTAAAAATACAAATTATTTTAAGAATGTAATTACTGGTGCACTATGTAGTGTAACCTACAGTGTAACAGATGTGGTAACAGTTACAAGATGCCATAATATCTTTAACTAATTGTTTGCATTTGCTTCGGAATTACAATTTTGACTACTCGTACGAGTAGGTATATCTGTAGGGCAGCCGGTTTAGGTATCAGTGTATTTTTGAAGGGTCTATCTATCTATACAATCTATGCTGGGAAAATTATCTTGGATACTATTTAGCACACTTTCATTGTCCGATAATTCACCTTAAAAGCTTCTCAAATTCGTCTAAACGTATTGCGAGATTGCGGCCGCAATACGCAAAAACAATGATTTTACGCTTTACCTTTTAGCGGTTTCTATGCGTCCAAGGTTATGAAGTTGAAAGTCGATGGCATACCTGAGTCATAGTTATACCACGGTCGAAGAGTTAGTATCACACAAAAACTTATACTGATTAACCTATTTGTAATTGGTATGACAATACGTAGGGTCAAACGCTGCGTTTATAGAGGGTCAATATGAAGTGAAAGGCCAGTTGCTCATTGTTGTAAAGTACCATTAAGTATTCTGTATGTAATAGCTAACTTCTACATTGTCAATTTGATCTCGATAAACGATCAGCGTTCGGCCATATAGCTTTGAGAGTAATTCTATTCAATCTGTACGTATCATGCAAGATGGTAAAAAGTGATCTATAATTTGAAACATAAAAATAAAACAAGTCGTAAAGTAAGGAATACACAGCTCAATTTTAACTTATTTAATATTATTCTGAACAAGTCTTTTTTTGCACAAATAGTACCCGTAAATGTACCTAGTCTCACCTAGTGAGGTAGGTTTTGGTTTTATTTATGTCACTCATTCCGTTTTCCAACACTCGAGCCGCAAGTGCCGCAAGAGACTAGACTTACAGCAGTTTGGACCAACCGGATGAATATTTGACGAGGTATGGGTGCTAAATTGGAGTGTTTTATAGGGGAACTTATTTAACAGTGGACTTGAATAATTTTGATCTTTCTTGGTAGATGCTAAAATATCACGGCTGTTTACTTTGATATTATTGAGCTATGTAAGAACGTGAAATGGTTAGTAGGTAATGTTAATTTGGTCATGCTTAAAAAAATCTACAATAACATAATTGATTTTGTCAAAAAAAAGATAATGTTGCTACTGCAAACAAAGTGTACACATTTCCTGATCGGCACTAAGCGAGTACCTTAACCGGAGAAAGAAAACAATGAAAAGCGATATTTGCAATCACACGGTGCCGTAAAAACATAATAACTGCTAATGTAACAAAATCTGTGCAAATTGACAACGATTGATTTCCTTACTGCCTGTATCAAATTTGAAAGTTTTTGCCTTTTTATCTGTCATCCGCATTCTAATTAACTTCATGTGGCTGCGAGGAATGCGCCTACTCGTCTTTGCTGTACGACATAGTGGCAGGCGTTTAATATGGATTAATTACAGTGTAAGTCAGCTAAGGAGATTTACATAAATATTATTAGCCAAGTTACTAATTAACAAAAAAGAAAACATTTACTCACTTTTAATTTTCAACCAGGTGTAAATCGATGATTCGCCAGCATCGTTTGATGCGATACACTGGAATATACCCATATCTTCCATTTTAAGATCACTGATGACGAGGGAGCGGTCCACTTCGACCCTGTAGCGGCCGCCGCCGTCATCGACGTCGATATTGTCTGGCTCGCCGGCTTCAGCGCCGACGCTGGCAATCTTCCTCGCGTCTTTGTACCACGTTATACCGGGCAGAGGAATTCCTTGTACATTACACTCTAACACCACAGCGCTACCAAATTCACCAAAAGTTTCCGATTTCAAATTCGATAGAAACACTGGTTTTTCAAAGACAGTGACGGTAGCAGATGCTGTTACCGTTGCAAACCCACCAGTCTTTAACCTCGCTTGGCACGTGTATTGGCCCGTATGTGTCAAATTAGCTGATATCAGGCTCAAGGTCCTATTCCACTGGTCGTTCAAGTCATAGGTAATTCCCGCCAAATCTATCAATATTCCATCTTTGAACCATAATGTTTCTAACTCATGAAGAGGCCTGGCATTGGCTACACAATACAAGTTTGTATACTCCTGTCCTTTTATTATTTTTGTATCTTGAGGCTTAATTATTATTTCCGGTGGGATTTCTTTGCTGTCATCGCCATACACGTTTAGTCTGATGTAGGGACTGTTTTCAACTTTACCCAATTGTGTGTTTATGGCCCTCACTCTGAAATTTCATGATTATAAATACATTAGACAAATACGATGAATAGATTTAAAAAATATTGTAACAAACGACAAACCTGTAAGCTCTTTCATCTTCATGCGACGCACACAATATTACGAGCTGATGTTTATCCGTGACAGCATATTTCTGGTCGTAACGAAGGACACCGTTTTCATCTTGCCATATAACGGAGGGTGCCGGTTGAGACTCAATGTTGGGGAAATCCAGAATTACAGCCCGGCCTGATTCAGCTGTCATGGTTGTTTCCATCGTGTTCTCGAAGAGACCCATATCTATTGCAAAATTAAGAATGAACACAAACATGAAATGGCTAACATGGCTCGGGATACTCGTATTTGAATTATGAGTGTCCTTTATAGTTTGATGAATCTCTACCTACGAAATAACATAACTTTCGAAACTCATAAAGGATGCAGACCACGGTTAAAGCCTAACCGTAAAGCGACACACCTATACAAGGAAAATGAATAAGTCGTTAACGAGAGAATGGACTCACAAGCGACAACAATGTTGTTCTTTTCACTGAAAATTGCACCGACGTCATTCTTAGCTATACACTGGTAAGCGCCGGCGTCCTGCCGCTGTGTATTGTGGATCTTGTAAAATAATTCTGACGAGTAGTCTCCGAGGGGTATCCCATTTTTTAGCCACCTGTACATAGGTTGAGGTATGCCTACAAGCAAACATAAAAGTTATAGAAACTGAAAAAATGAAATACTACTTAAGACTTTATTTTCATCGTAAAGATGTTATTACCTATAGCCGAGCATTGTAAAATCTTTGTCGTTCCTTCTCTTACTATGCTATTTGATGATGATGGCTGCATACTAAATCTCGGTGGTTGCATTTGTACTGCAAATAATAAAATGTTTAAGATTTGTAATTAATTAAAAGTTGAATGTAAAATAATTCCAGCATAAATGTGTAACTGTAGGATGGAATAAAATAGATAATTCATTTAGACAGGTTTGATTACTGAAAAATACGATAATGGAATGAATTTAACGTTTGAAACCACTCTTTTGTGGTTAAACTTTACCCGTAAACCGTTTTAAATGTTTCAATTATTTTCACATTTCGGTACTTCGTTTTTGCGAATCAAAAGTATCGAAATTATTACCGAAGCGTAGTTGCCCGTTTTTGCGTAATTTGTTATTGATCCGTTCCAGATTTGATACAATTAGCGTGGTTTATAAATATTTGTTTGTAGTGGCATTATACAAGATTTCATTCAATTCCATCAGAATATTCAGAATATTAAAGAAGTCGCTCACGTGACCGCAGCGCGCAGTCGTCTCAAACAATTTATGTTATTTTTAAAATAATATAAGGTAATGAGTATTATAGATATGTATTTAACCGTCTCTTATGGTGAGCTTGCGTGCCTTGGGCGCTTAATACTGGATAAGTAATACGTTTTATGAGCGAGTGTAGTAACAATGTTAAAGGATTCGGAACCTTATAATCACGTTTATATTGGACAATAGAATGTATATAGCACGACTAAACCTGAGTACCTACCTACAAAAGGCCAGATGCTAGATCTCACTTCAATAAATGTGTCAAATACAAGCTTACAACAAGTATTTACTAATTGAATCCAGTAACAACTTTCCTCTGAAAATACTAGTAAATCACCAGTCGGTCAGCCAGATGCATATTTTATTGGTGGCCGTCTGCATTCCAAATGAATTTGAGATGAGTCAAGGGAACCGTTACCGAAGAGAAGATATAAAAAATGCGATCAATTAGTAGCCACGTCATTCGGTTCGGACCAGAGCGCAGCGACATTAGGGAGGAGCGGCAGCGGCACTCGTTGACCGAATTTATCTCGTGATCGGAATGGCAGTGGCGGGGGACGCGCGGAACTCGTTGCGATTCAAATAATTGATAACTTACTCAAATATTTGGTAACACATTTTACGCAACCCCAAATACCTAACCTATCATACTCGTATAAGACCGATTCGTTACTGACTCTGGTTTTAAACGGAAGACGACTACGACGCATCCAAACATTTGAAATCCAAACTGTAAATAATTATAAAGCTCGTGCATGCAATTATATACTTTTATTTAAAAAGAGTGAAGATCAAATAGTACCCACCTAACTACAGATCCTGTAGGAGGACCACTTAAACCAATTAAGAAATGCAAATGGCTGAGCGCAAAAACGATCTTTTGTTAGGATAGTATAATAGTTATTCCAAATATAGGTTCTCAACTTCTCAGCGATGTGATGAGATGTCGTCAACTCTAAAACTAGTTCACTGGTAGGGAATCTAGATTTACCGGTCTCCAGAGTATTCTCCAGCAACAGATTGTTGTGGAATGCACGATGTGATAGATAAATACAGGTGTGTTACCAAACAAACTTTTTCTACCAGTTAATGATACTTTTTTGTTATAGAGACAGGTAACGAATACGGGTCTCATCTTCTATGCCTTGTTGATTGTAACATATAAAGGGCTTTATTTCCAAGATTTGGCTGATTTAACCCTTTTCGTGTGAAACTGCTCCTCGGGGATCGTTAAGCTTAGGCACGTAATAAATATACGGTAATCTTGGAACGTTACCATATTGAGAAAATGGTTACTTAAATACCGCAGAATACTTTGTAAGATTAATTACCTACCGGCACTTAAACTTTAGCTGAGTATAGGAAGTTAGTTTTAGTAGCCATTAAATTGGCGAATTTAGTGAATCATAAAGCATTTCATAAATTCAACATGTGAATGGAGTTAAGCAATATTTGATGGCTCAAACACCACAATAAAAGTTCATAAGCTGTTGAATAATACAAGTGTATCGTTGGCTGTATTATTCTCAAAAATATTGTCATCTCACTGTAGAGAATGTTTCTTGCGGTCCATTAACGACTATTCTTGTAAATGGCATGCCCCGCGTCTGTCGGAAGGCCGTCAACAGACTCAACTCAATGCAATTATCTTCCTCTGTTTCGTATCATATTTGCCGTCTAGAGGGTGTTATTTTAAAGGAAGCTTTTAATCCTGTTAAAAAGCAGCGGGCGTTAACGAGCTTAGAACTGTAAAAACGCATTACTAGGTACGAGTGCAATGCAACGATAGGATAAAAACTTTCAAAAGCGGAAACAGTTCTTTTACAAACCCGACAATTAACAGCGTTTGTAATCGAGAGATAGAAAGTAAACTCTAGGAAGCGTGGACTAATTTGTTTATTTTTTACGTGCTATTGATTGACTGCAGCAAAGCTGGCCCAGTTAACGCGGTTAACACGTGTTGAGTTCATAACTGTCGGTTTGTAAGATAACAAACGCTTGAGTTTCACCGGTGGTTGTTTGAAACTAATTCTAGAGGTACATTGTTGGAATACAGAATTTGAAGCAAGATGTTACATGCAGCGAAAGAAAAAATATAATAATTTATTAGGTATTCTCTTCGCTGGGTTAAAAGTTTTACGATTTGACCTGTGTCGCAAAAGGTTTTACCTTTATCTTTTGTCATGTGAATCTACGGCCAAGCACGCTCATACAGCTCACTTTGAAGGGTTTATGTATCATATAAACTTATTGTAGAGACCCTAGATACAAAGAACTGAGACCTTGCGTCTGATCAATTTAGTTTTTAGATGACGGATTACACACCTTTGCCCGAAAACGAAAATATTCCTGAGGATTCTTTACCTACGTCAGAATTTTTTTGCAGGTAGGTGTAAAATTTTGTAGAGCAGTGTGCTAATTTAGTTTGAAAAGTGCAAATGTTTTAAAAACCCGACGGAATAACATGAAACAATAGTGCGCTTGGCTGTGGAAAGTAGTCCAAGGATGATTTACGATTTACAACATGGGCATACAAATACCTATAAACCAAAATGATCCTATGAATGATGTTAGTAAGCATGTCGTGCAATAAAATGATGTCACAAATGTGTGTTCGGTGTTAGGTAGGTACTATCTCAAAGATTGATAAGTGTGTGAAGGATAAGATAAAAGAGTTAAGTTTACAAGCAATTACAGAGTTTGTCGCTGTGACCTATTTTGTAGTAGATATCGACAGAATTGCAATTGGATATTCTTTTGCGATTACCAATTACCTACCGATTATAAGTTTAAATTTAAAATGTATAAAAAATATTTGAATAATATTGCATAGCCACAAAATCATATAATATTTGTTAATATTTATTTAGTAATAATAATATTTATTTCCAGGTTAATACAGATAACAAAATACATATCGAATTAACAAAATACAAAATAACACAGACAGAAGATATAGTACCTGGGAATTAATCATACTATATTTTTTTATTAATTGTGGAGCTTACAATTTTTTTGTAAGTATAGACTGTATACTATCATACTACCTACTGTTTGTAAAGATGGCAGCTTGTTAGTTTTTTTTTTTAATACTGTTCATTGTTTCAAATATTATTCGTGGGAAAATAACAGCTAATGTTTCCAGTTTCTATAACGTAAGAAAAAGTATGTTGTTAACTTAAGTGTACTTTTGTAAAGAAATCAGTCGATAGGAGTTTCTTTTATACGGTTTAAATTCGACCAATCGAATAAAGTTAATATAAACATAAACCTTTGGTGCGCCGCTTAAAATCTTAGAATTATTAAATGAAAGTAAGTAGACTCATTTAATGATGGCAGTTGGGTCGGAGTTTTTGTAACAAGAAATAGTCGTTTAACCAACTTCGTTCCCGAGCGGGAACGCAGATGTTTGCTGATAAATTGTTTAAAACTGTATTCTACTTAGCCGAGGGTAAAGCAATCGTGATAAAAATATGATTAAACTATAAAGAAACACAGTAAATACACAAACATAGCTGAATGTACCTACCTAGTGAAAGAATTGCTAAATATAATGTTAATTAAAATTGTAAAATTAAAGTATTGCGATGGACAGGCGATGAGGCTCAAATCCTTTATGAATGAATGGCTGTCTCTTGCTCTAAGTAAAGCTTTATATAGGAGAAGAAGATAAAGCAGCCCTTGTTCGCCAGTGGGCCAATTGATGCTAAATTGTATGCGAAAATATGTATACTTGCTATGCATTAAGTAAAAACCTAATAGACTTCAGGTTTTCTGTCATGCTCGTTCCTGTTGACTTAAGTGATGCGGAGATAGAGTTGCCTGGACCAGTGTTTGTTAATGAACAGTTTTTAACCGCCGCTGCCTAGGATTTCCAGAATAAATCGAGATAAAATATCCTTGTAACGACCAGCAAAATTATAGTCAGGTGTTAGTCATAATCGAGCGGTAATTGTAATTAAATAGTTAGAAGGTAGTTGTTGATTGGAAGACATTTTAATTCAGTTAGTATATATCTTGCACAACAGGTTAAGAAACTCTGATCTAGGGAAATAGTTATTTAACGAAAAAGCTAGCTTGGGAATGTATCAGTGTATAAGACATCAATATCGAAGTAAGAAGCGTTTCCGTTACGTGACTCACACCTATGGCACGTTCAGTTGGCGCTAGCGACCACTAACATACTAAAGAGCGTGGTTCAGAAGGCCATTTTATTTTCTTAGAAGCCTCCAAGTGAGAGCTACACTGGAATTATGATGAGAATTTAGAAGTTTTGATTTCTTAGAGTGTCTCGTATCACGTTCAACATCTTAAGTGTGTGGTTAGAAAGAGAATTTGTGATATAATATAGAAATAAACTATCGTGACTTCTTATTACTTCAAAAAGTATGACTCTAACAACTTTAGTGAACTTGTAATAATTTTGTTGCAGCCCGCTTCAGTCTATTAAATATTATTGTTAGCCCTGTTAGTACCGTCCTACAATTGAGTAATAAAGTTTTATTTTAACTCTATTAAATGTATGGATGTAACTAAATAACTATGCTACAAATACTTTGCGTGGTAGCATAAGGTATTGGTTAAGTGAATGCTGAATTATAATTATGCAGTTAAGGTTATTAAACGGTGAAGATTAACTTTCAATAATATAGCGTTTCTAAAAGAATAATTCCCTAGGTAACCTGAGCTCACGCCACGCCGCGAGCAGGCGCTTGCTACATACAATGCACGAGGAAACCTTTGCTTCCTATAGTCAGCGTACCCTTTTTGTAAAGAAGCCATGCAACAGCCACCCGACGCCGTGTGACGCTTACAATAACAAATCAACTTGCAAGCTAATGTACTTCTATTTTCATACAGCACAGTAGTAGGTAACTGCGATTGCTCTATGAACAACGGACTCAGCTTGTTGATTCTGTAATTAATTGAGACGGGTTTGGTGCAGACGTCGTCGTTGTGTCGAGTAAATAAACGGTCAGCCGCATTGTGTGGTGGACCGACCCATTTGGGTCAAAAGCGACTCGAGAATGTTTCACCACGCGAGGGTATTTATAATACTTATTACCTAATAGTTTAAGATTTCTTGGTAGTTTTTTGTATTATTATTGGGTGAGGTCATTTTAAGGGTTGTTTTTATAATTAAGGTAGAGCACGTAGCTTAATTTATAAAAGTTTTGTGTCGTGTAATATGCAATCCTACCTCTCACCGGGTGGTAAGCACGATATGACCGCGCACACCACAACCGGTCTGCCTGCACACTTCTACAGTATCCACAGTTCTTGCACTACTCATTTTACAATATAGTATAAGCGCTTGAATATGCATTTCCATTGGAATACAATGAACGGCCACTGTTAGAACGTAGGTAACATGATTTGCTTATTAATTATGTTTATTTCTATGAATTGGACGGCTTTTGTAGTTGGATATAATACTTACAACACCGATATCTCTGTTAAAGCATCTTATTGGCAAATGGTACGTTTCAGTACGAAATAAAAGTGGTTTTGTGATACTGATAACCAATAAGACCAGCGCCTGTTTGAGAAAAGGGTGTCTAGTACTCTAAAAACCTTACAAAAATACATTAGATACTAGCAATATTTTAAAAATAAAAGTAGGTGAAACGGAACGTAAAGCTACGTAAAAAGAATTCTCAGGTTCACTCAAACCTCGTTTTGTAGGATTTCTGAAGCGTGACGGAAGCTCTCCACAGCTGGATTGGCGCTTAAATAGCGTGGGGTTAAAGGTAGTCGGACAAGTGCAACCAGAGTAAAATTTTATTACTCGATACTTAGTATAATTATAACAGAGTACAAAGCTAAACCGACGTCCAAAGTAATAAACAGTACGACTAATGAAAAATAAGATAAAAATGTTAGCAGATGTAAAAAAAAAACATGAAAAAGGGAGTGCGGCTCAAAGGGTGTTATTTGAAAAATTTATTGCGGGATACCGTTATTAGGTTTATTTATTGTTTAGCAAGGTATGCCTAGTTCCCAGTAGACCGAACCGGACCCGTTACGCTTCACCTCGGATTGTCCTTTGACCAGATTTGGAAGGATATTGGGAAGATCCGACACCCTATACCCTATAACCCTTTTCTACTTGAACGTGTAGTTTAGGTAGATACGCCCTCTAAGGCGTTCATCGTTTATCAAAGCATTTTACAACAAAGATTACAAAACTGTAATATCTGGCCTAGATTTATCTTAAATCTATTGGTTTCGTGCTCAACGACTGAAACGTGAAAAATATTTGTTACTCTTCAATTAATAAAAATTGTTCAAACATTTCGCTTCGGCGCGGGTTCAGATATTTTACAGCTAAAAGAAACATTGCCAGTGGCGCATACAGATTCGAAATACTACTAAAACAAAATTGCATATTGATTTATAGGTGAAATGGGTCACAGGCTTTTTTCCTGTGTGTAAATTAAAGGATAGGAACAATGTAAACGACTCGTTCATGCATATAATCTTGGAGTCTCGTAATTGTACAGCAGTAATCCTGAAAGTAATCGATCCTGGAAATAGCTAACAAGTGGCAGGTCACACGACATACTCTCCTGGGCCAATGACCGTTACACGAAGCTTTTATGACGACGACGCTACCTCAACTGCACTTGGGTTTGTAAACTTTGTTCTATTGAATATTACAAAACAGTTTCAAATAAATACGATTTGTTGTGGATCGTGGAAAAGTTCAAACCGCATTTTCTTATACAACGAGTTTGTTTCGGTGGGAACGCATACCTTAATATTAACGAGGCGCAATTTTAATTAGGTTGTTATGCTGCTATATTTGTTCAATCTAAATATAACAGAGGCATTATTTTTTTATTTGCCTCACTTTGTAGCCGTATGACGCGATTTGATCATGAAATATTGTTTCAATGATCGATGATTCAACACAACATAAAAAACCTCTCAGAGCTTCAGTGTCCACGATATGTCCTTTGTTTACCGGAGGCATATTTCAGTCGACCGGCTTCGAGTAGCAGGCCACGAGTAAAAATAGAAATTAATCGATCCTTATATTCGTGTCAACTGCTCTGGAGCGGCAGGAGTCGCCAATGTATACAAAGTTAACTACAAAAAGCTACCGCCGACTCGGTACCGGAAATATTTAAGCTTACATATAAATAGGGGAGGTAAGAGAAAGATATTCTGAAATGTCAAGCATTTAGGTCCGCTACACAATTATGAAATTTTATACTTACTTTAGGTATACGTATTATTTTATAATTAAAACAATAAACATAGCTCAAAATTAAAAGTAACCATTTTCTTAGGTACTCACTACGGTACTAACATAATATCAGCTTGAATGAAATTTCCTGCCAAGGAGTTTAATTAATGACAGTTGTTTCAAGGTGTTTTTGAAGGCGCAGTAGCGAGTTGGCGTAAATCGCCTAAATACGGAGAGAAAACTGCTATAGAACGTTTATAATTTATTGACGATTACATAGTACGCACTCGTGGCGCCTTTGCGTGAAACGCTGAAACGCTTGTCGTAAAATCTTAGAAACACCCCGACCGACGCCATCGCCCGCCTCCGCCGCCCCGGTACCCTCGCTTCGTAATTTACCATCAGTCAAATTACGAATTCAGCGATTGAGCATTAAAAACTTACTGATACCGCCTTAACGAGAGAGTTAACGATAATTGGAAGACTTCGAAGTGAGCACAGTAAGGAAATAGCTCGCACCAAAAGTATGGTACGGTCATTTACTCATGTGTAATCATACTCGATTTTATCACTTTTCGAAAAGGCACACTGCACATTTAGTACATAAAGTTATTTATCTATAGAGGAGTAGAATTATAAGTTAGCATGTATGTGGGGACTTTTATGGCCAAATGTTAAAGTTTTGTGGGTTTTGTAACATCTTCGTCAATCTGGGCACGTGCCAAAGGATCAACACAATCAGGAATTGACTGGGCCGGATGAATAATTAAGAAGGGTCGCCACGTCGGGGTTAGAGTCACCGAGTGTCATCTCTCCTTCCGGGACCTGACACCTGGGAAATCTAACGACATCCGCAGTAAACCAAATAAACTCCAGTTATAATACTAAGCTGGTAAGCTTACAGAATCTTATATTTTTTCATTATTTATTATTCTCACCAAAACAAATATGTTAGCTATGTTTCGTTATCTATTTCTAATACAAGGAAGTATAGGTACATACAAGTTACAAAAAAGTAAGATAACACGGCGATGAAAGTTGTCGGATCGAACATTATCTTGGAAAGGTTAACGAAATATAAACTATAAAAATTATAACAAACAAAAGCAGCTAATATCTCACTTCCGTGTTTGATAATTATTGCTACCGGGTAGTGATAAAGCAAATGAAAGAGTTGTCAGTACATTAATCAGCAAATGAAATGGGTATTAGCGAGGGTGGCCTGGCGCGTATGAGTGCGAGCAAAAGGCATTGAACGGACGTGTCGTCGCAGCCTCATTGCCTGTATTTACTCGGCTCGCGAAGCGTTTTAATATTAATAACCCCATACAGGAGAGCTCCTGTAGTTGCTTCTGAGGCTCGCTCTTTATGACGATGTTTACCGCCGCCTCACGTCGCCTGCTCGCGCTTTTACACAAGCTAAAGTTTCTGGTGTACTTCTTAAATTACACTTCTAAGAGCTAATGAATATTTCCTTAAATTAACCGAGATGGCGAAATTAAAGTCGTTCATTGTAAGAATGATAAATATGTAGAAAGAGAACTTTTCATAACTATGTAAATGGGTAAGACAATCTTCGCTTTCATCGCCAATCAAGTGGAGCGTTAGTGGCTTTACTATTCCTGCATGTGTAGTGTAGTGTAACTGAGGTATAGGATCCAACTGTTGTGTATAACAATATGTAACTCTGCACTTTTGCATGCGTGCTTGTGAATGCATTTTCTAAAAACAGCTTGTACTCACGTCCTCGAAGACAGTGAAGTGCTGTTCAGTGCCAAAGTAGACTTGTACCTACCTTTATTCACCACTTCAGACATCAGTTTACAAAATTACATACCTACAGCTTTTGTTTTGCATGTTTTACTATCTTTGTCTCAAGTGTCCTGAATAATAATTTGACGAGTGCTTGACGAACTTCGTATGCATAGCAAATGTTGAGTGCAGACTTTAATTAATCATTGAATATTTAGAACCACTTTAACTTGGTGAAGTTCATTAGTCTCTTATTGAGTCGTGTTCCCGAAATGTCGCTACGTCGCTAGTCTCAAGTGGAGTATCTGACGTTATGAACTCTCTGATCTTACGACTCTAACTTCAAAACTTTAGGAACATCGCGCATACACTAGCCAGGCAAAATTGCTTTGGAATGAATAATGGGAATTTAAGTTCTTTCCTCAAGTTCTGTTCCTACTATACATATTATTAGTGTATCTTATTTTAAACTATATTTTAAACTATAGAAATATTTTTTTTTCATTTACGATAAATATGCAAATTGTAAATTCTTTGTTTAGTAGGTATTAGATAACCTGTAAGGTATAACTATATATATAAAAAGTATGATTGTTGAAAGGTAGGTCTTTGATGTTAGTTTTTCTAGTTTATTGATTTCATTGTTATCATCATAATTTTATATCTAATATTTACTGTTGTAGCCCCCATGGATGTAAATAAATAATAAACCTAAAGATTCTCAATTACAAATTAAATTATTATTTATTACATTAAATTATTAGTAATTAACAACAACTTCCCATGTTATTATAAAAAGATATATTTTTTAATATAGGTATTAAAAAATATATCTTTATATCTTATCTTTTTTTTTATATATATTTTTTATTTTTATGTTTATATCTTTTTGTTATTATTTTCTCAGTCCTTATAAGTAAACTAGATAATAAAACTACCTTTAATGCAAGTTGTAAATAAAAAGATTTCAGTAATTAGTAAGTAATTTTTTGCAGCAGAAAATGATTAAATGTTTTTTTTTATTACCTAGTTATATGAATGTATCTAGGAATAAAAACAGTATATATGAGCAACTAGGGAACAATAAAAAAAAATTAAATAAAGTTTGTAGAATGGATTAAATCCATTTATTTCAGTTTTACTAGCCTATTTCATCCACTACTGGGCAAAACCCTCTCCCATGCTTCTCCACACTTCTGCGGAGAAACATTTATTGTTAAAGTATTTTTATTTGTAAAAGTAATCAAACCTGTGTTTAAGTTCTTTTCTTGTATGAAAAATAACAACTTATTGACATTTTAAAATAAGTTGCACTTAAGTAGAAAGTTAACAATCAAAATTCTTATAATGTTTAAAGTGAAGGTTTTTAAAAGGATGATCATGGATTATGAAGAGTCACAAAGAAAGCTGATTGACAATAAAGATGAAATGGTTGAATTTATAGGTGGTAGTGCAAGCTTAAAAACACTTAGCTTCTAGGCATGTCAAACTAACATAAATCCTACTGTTAGTGTAACAAAATATTACACATTTTAAGAGTCTGCAGTACTGGGTGTGGTACAAGGAATAAACCACATGTACCTTTGTACTGGACAATTTTTTTAAAGGTAGGTAATACAGGCATGCAATAAACAAGTAAATAATGAATTGAAGTAAGTAGGAGGAACATCACACTCACCTGCATTGTCAATAGATGCTGTGAAGGTACAACAGGAGATCAACACCAGTATTACGACGGGCCTCCAAACTTTCAAAGCATGCATTTTAGATAACCGTTCCAATTCTTCCATGACACGTTATTTGTATTGTTCTTCGTTTGCACCATTTACATTTTTACTTAACTCGGATTTACGTTACCGAAGCATTTTGAATAATAATTCAATCTGGACCCGTTGCCAGGACCACAACCGCCACAACATTCACATAACACCTGTAGAATTTATTCGACGCGAATCCATAGAACAACAAGGTACGGGCCAGGTAAGTACCAGATTACTCACAAGTTCACTCAACTTCGTGGGCCCTTTACTATGACTAGTAAACGGGTTTCAAGGTTTTAAACACTTTTCAACATTGCATTCAAGTCTATTTGATATTTATCACACATTTGAGACAATGTACGACATATTTTAACAACTTTTATTGGACTTCGAAAGTTTTATGAAGTTCATTTCACTGTTTGTTGAGTGAAGGACGCGATCAAAATTCAGTCCGGTTCGAACGAATACGTGCGATGTTCGGAGACAAAACGGATACAATGCAAGTGTGGCCAGTACTATTGATATCATTTTGTCTAAAAATACAAACTCCAATAATTATAAACCTTGTTCACATTATGATAAAACAGTAAGATCAGTATAGTACCTTAATAAAACTTAAAAAATTAACTTATCATTAGTGCTTGTTAATTTGTCAATCAAATCAAATAGTGATAAAACAAAATAATAATTCCAAATATATTTGGGTACTGGCCACACTCATTCATTCATTTTATCATTCAATCATTTATTCGATAATTTATTACGCTGGCAATACTTCTTGTTGAAAAAATGTACGTTCCATTCAACACTAGAACACATACAGTGCTACCAACATCACAAAGTTTATATTTGCTGTCTCTATTTAACGCTGGGACGCCAAATATGTCTATCCTGCTGTCAATTTTCATGAATGTAATCTGTTATTTGGAACGCACCGTTCCTCTTTCTTTTTGGACGTCTCTGTCATTTGGATAGTTGAGGCGGATTTAAATCCTAGGTAATCATTGTTTTTACTGAATAATAGTGGAAAAACGGCAATTCTTATAATAAAGTAAACTACGTGCAATTAGTGGGAAATGTTATTTCAGTTATAATAGCTCTCTTCATTAGTTTTAACCTCCCTTGTTTCATGATGTTTTGACATTTCGTTGTAAGTGCGGTTGTGTTCTCGAGAGTTTTGAGTTAAATAACCTATAATTCTTTCAGCCATGGTGCGTATGAACGTATTGAGTGATGCGCTAAAGTCCATACACAATGCCGAAAAGCGCGGCAAGAGGCAAGTGCTCATCCGGCCTTGCTCCAAAGTTATCGTCAAGTTCTTGACTGTGATGATGAAGCACGGCTACATCGGAGAATTCGAGATCGTAGACGACCACAGGGCTGGCAAGATCGTCGTTAACCTAACTGGCAGACTAAACAAATGCGGTGTGATTTCCCCCCGGTTCGACGTACCAATCAATGATATTGAAAGATGGACTAACCTGCTACCATCCAGACAGTTCGGGTAAGATCTTTTACTTAATAATGCTCATCTGGTCAGTTCTTGAATGCATGAGTTGTATAATAATTCACCCTTACTATGGCCATATATTATTGGCATTCAAGTGTATTCATTAAGTTCATTATAGTCAGTCAGGACTGCATAACTACCGCGGATCGCCAATAGTTCTTGTTGGTCGTCATTTGATATGTTATGCTAAATTAAGTAAAATGGCACCAAGTGATGTCTCTATGTAGAGAATGTTGTTAGGTGCTGTTTTATACATGCACATATTGTTTAAGTAGATTTGGCTTCACATTATATTCAAACTTTAAGATACTGACAGTAGAAAAAATATTTAAGGTTGTTTTATGTGTATTTGCCAAAAGGGCAAGATGTGACCTGGAAAAAAAATATCTATACTTAATGTTTATAATCTTAATGGACACAAATACAAGTTCAACAATTATTGGGATCTTAAAGATCTTAAGAAATTAAATGGGATGTAATAACTCAGTTCACAATATTACTTGCAACTAGGATTTACAGTAGTAACACCTCTATGAATATTTTAGTAATTAGTGTTAGAGCTGACTGATAAATTAGCTGATGTTACTCATCAGAAGCTTGGAAGGAAGCAATTTTATAATTTGGCTGCAAACATTTTTCTATTTGACTAAGATTTATAAGATATACTAAGATTTAAGTGGAGAAAAGATGCTTGTATTGAAACAGCACATAAAAATGTCTTTTTTACCTGATCAGCATAGCCAGTAGTTACTGAAAGAGTAATGTTTAAAACTTGTGAGAGTGTTTGAATATTTTATGTTAAGATAAGATCTTTACATTTTATGTATTTTTTTAACTAGTATAGCAAGTTTAGCAAGTATTCAATTTTGCATGACATGTTGAAGATGATCTTCAATGGCCTAGTTAGTTTACTAATAAAGAACAATATTTCAGTAAATAGTTTTAATTTTTTTAAATGAAACATAATTAACAATATTAATTAAGTATGTATACCTCATTTATTTCCAGATACCTGGTTCTTACCACTAGTGGTGGCATCATGGACCATGAGGAGGCCAGACGAAAACATCTCGGAGGAAAAATTTTAGGCTTCTTCTTCTAAGTTTACCTAATACATTAAAAAATGTACACTTTTGTTTTATTTTTACTATCACACTCAGTTGCAGAAAATCTTCATTATGCTAACTTTTCTGCCAGTTTAAGAACAAGGCAGCATAATGTTAAAACAACTAAGCTTTTCGGGAACTGGGAGTCAGATTATGGGTACTGCTCCGATTTTGAGCACTTGAACCAACAGCCGGTTTGCAAAAAGAATGGCAATTTTGGTAAATTATTTAGGATACTTTTTATGAAATTGTAAAGTGAAAGTCATTGTACAGCTGTACTAATGTTTATATTGTGCATCCAAAAATCGTCCCTGGTTCCAGTTTGGTACTCAATTTAAAAGCATGTTCTTTACTTATAATTACTTTAATCAGTATAGCTAGCAATTCCGCCGACTGGCTCCGCGTCATTGAACAGAAACAAGAAAGTCTACTTTTGTAAGGGTTTTCCCAGTTTCATTAATGCCATTTATTGTAAGAGTACTTTTGGATATTGGTCGGTATACGGTAATACAAACCAATATCCATTATTTGACTTCCCATCTTAATTTAAGCTCATTAAATAATTAACTTCCCATCCTTTGATTGGCTTTGCCGTATTTGTATAAAGAATCTGTAGATTGATATGGAATTGTTTATCAGGAATACATCTATTTTGTAGACGATGTAATAGACAATATTTTAATCCAGAAATCTTGAGAGAACTAATTTCCTACCTTTCAAGGAGAACTTAAGAACATATTTCTAAAACATAAAAATATATAAATAACTAATTTCTTTTCGCTACCTTTAAGAAGGTAGGTAGGTATTCACTTGACTGTACAGACAAATGCACATCAAGTTTAACATACAAAGGTGAACTAATTTCAAGTGTGTAGAGGGCCATATGGGATGGCGTAACTTAGTGGAATTGGAGTACGAAGAAAGGTCCGTAGGATTTCTTTAAAAGTAAAATTGGATACAATCAATTAACAGTCTAATCCAGTGGTTCCCAAAGTTGACTGGGCTACGACTCATCTGAAATAAGTTTACAAACTCGGGACCCACCTCTAGGAAATTTAAGCGTTAGCAATATGAATAAAGGACTTTTGAAATAACAAACAATTTTAATACAATCTTTTATTACTTAATTATATAAATTTAATGGGAAGGATGAAATTGTTTCCTATGTTTCAGTCGCCCGCCGCCCGGCCGCTGGCTCAGACGGTTGGTACTATAGGCAGGGCCCACTTAATATTCGCTCGCGACCCACCAGTGGGTCGCGACCCATAGTTTGGGAAACCCTGGTCTAATCATTTTGTCAACGAACAACCCTTGAACAACCTGATTTGGTGTTTCTCTACTCTAAACAAACTTAGTACCGACTTCATCAGATAGATGGCGTTAGTAGTTTCGAAGTTTCAAGTTAGATTTCAGCGGTCTATAAATTCTTAGCATAAGTAGGTAAACAGAAACAATGTTTACCTAGGAATCTTAACACCTTTCAATACTTAATATTAAGATTCCCTTCTAAAGCATCGGCAATAGCTACATATTTTAATTTAACTCGAGAGATGCAGATGCAACGATGCAAGCATAGAGGGATTAGGAATGCTTCCTTTTGCTACCTGCGTATGTATATAAAAAGTGCCGGAACTTTGATCTTAGGGTGGCAGCTGTTTGTAGCGAGACGCTAGTCTCCGACACAAGAAGCTTCGTCCATTCTGAAGCTAGCCCCGCCGCCACCTCTCCGCCGCCGCCGCCGCCGGCGTCTCCCGGATCCAACTCACCGCACACACGCGTCACTTCATCGTCAGTTGTACGTCGCACCGGCTCTACTACGCTCGTTGTTGCTGGATGAAAATGTGTACGGCGTCTACTGTGTTTTGAAGTTTACAGTTAAAAGTGTCAGTGATCCTACAGATACTTATATAAATATCCCGTTTATATCCGTTCACGGAACTTGCATTGGACGATGATGGCTCCCGAGACAGTGGTAACTGTGGACCACAACAAGTCTACGCCACAGCAGGCGCCTCCGCAGCAGCAGGATGGCGGAGCGCTGGATTGGATTAAAATCAACATAGATTACTTTAAGACCCCGCCAGGAATCCTCAAAGTCATCGAATTGGTAAGTTATGTCATATCATAAGTGAGTTGCGGCGACAGACTTAACTTACTAATTACCGAAGTCCTTACTTAACACTTAGACGGTTATTAGCTGCGTACTTAATTGTCATGTTACCAAGTAGTTAAGTTATTGACAGCAGTAGATAGGTAAAATAATAAGTAGGTAGATATCATACCTATTTTCCCCGATAATCAAGATTCCGAAGATGATTTGATGGAGTAATACATACTTACCTACCCAAACTTAAGTCGTCTCATTATTAGGTAGAGTATAAACTATAATGTGTGCGAGTGAAGGATCGGGGCGTAATAAGCTTTTGTTTGCATGCATATATTATGAGTTATCGAGGACGTGTGACGTTGCATTGTGGCGGAGTTGCTGAGAACGTTAAAGTCAGTAAGTAGGCAGTAAGCAGGAGGAGCACACACGAAGGTGGTAGTCATTACACTTAACTTCTTTGAAGATTTCCTTCCCAGTTAGATACAGTTTAGTCCACAGGATATTAATTGAGATGCAACATGCGACCTATCATTTATGATAAACTGTAAAGTAGGTACCTGCCTACCTAAGTTACAGAATTGTCTAAGAAATAGAAACAAAGACGTACCGTTCTATGGGTAGGACAGGCCAAAAGAAATAATAAAAAAATCATAAAATGAGACCATCATTGGCCGGCAGCTATCTACAAATTAGGCACCTTCACCCACGCCTGGTTTCCACTGCTGATATCATCGTCACCCGGATTACTTAGGCGTTGTTCGGCATATTTATAAGTACCAAGTACCTACTAGTAGGGCTTTGATTTCTGTATAATACCTAATACCCAGTAGGTATGTTACGGACCATTTGGCCTCATCAACTATCTCGTGTAGGTAATATCAATGCAGTGAGATTCTCTGCTATAGGTAGGTGATGATCAATTTGTTAACTCTTAAGCTGTCAAGAATCAGCCACTGTTACATTTCAACTGTTACATTCCAATTTACATTTCATTACAAGTTAGATACCATACCTAGTGTATTCTAAGTATTTTATTAAATGGAAGTTAACATACAGTTATCAAACAGGAAAGGAACAGACGGAAAGTTGTGTCGCGGCAAATTGAAAGTTGATTGGTTCAGGTTTTAAATTAGTCATGTCATGACTGTCTATTGATTGTTTAATTGCGTCATTATGATGGGTACATCTTGTAAGTACAAAACGTGTCGTGTTCCCAACGAATGGAATTAATTGAGGTGACTTAATTAGGAAGTCTTGCTCTATGTAATTGAGAGAGTCGCACCAATTTAGCTATTCCAATTCAAAGGTAGGTTCCTATATCTGGCAATGATTGACTTAAAAATGATAAAATAATATGTTTTTCTCTTATTAAATTTTAAAATTGATATCTAAACCGGAATAGCATCTACTTGAGAGTTTCCATAGATAGGTCCCTACCTAAATATTTATTCGAAACAAGATCAGAATTAATTCAAATAGATTGTCGATTCCATTTACTTTCACTAGTTAATATTATTAAGGCTCATTAACCCGCCGAATTGGATTCGTTGAACCTTCACCTTTTGGTTCACCACCTCACTCAATCAAGACGATAAGACGACAAATTGCTACTTGCATGCTAGCAGTAGTGGTGGAAATATAACTTTACCTAAAGATTTTAAAGCGATTCAATAAAAATGACCTTTTGGGAAAGTCTTCTGTTGCGTAAGAACGTCTTGTTGAATAAGCTAAAAATTAAATTATACAAATCTGAAATAAATTAAAAACTTAAGCGCATTTTGTTTGCAACCAAATTTGTAACTAATTAAGAAGTTATATTGTATTCGTTGGCTATATTCTGTATAGGGATTGCAATCCGGTATCATTTTCAATCCGGCCGGATTTTACCGGATTGACGCCAATCCGGCCGGATCCGGTCGGATCGAAAGATTAGAAAGTTACTTAGGGCCTAGTATTTAGTGCTTTTAGTTGTGATAATAATACATAAAAAGATAAATAAAATACATTTTTAATTAAAATAAAATCACTTTTAATCATATTTTTTGTATTAATTGTATTTTTTGGTACTATTTGTACTAAATAAAATTATTCTAAATAATAAAGTAAAGTCAGACTCTCACTTATTGTTTTATATGATATTATGGTACCTATTGCTGTAAGTATCTGAAAGTAGTTACTTCAGTAATAATAAATATTAAACGGTTATTAATAATCTACATAGGCTCAAGTTAACAAAACAGTTTTTTTTGTACTTATAAATTCAATTTCAGTCCATAATCCTAACAATAAAACAAGGAGCATTTGTTTTTTGCAATGCATAATGCAAGTGAATATTATTTCTGTACCTGAAATACGATCTTAGAAAACATACCTATAATGTTGATTGTATTGTGCAGTCACGAGTCACATATGTGTACACTGTCACATTTTCAAAGTATCGTAATTTCTGTCGTTTTAAACGAAGTTTTTGTCAAGTTGTTCAATAATTATATGATTGTTGGTTGTATAATTAAATAAATTGATAAACATATATTTTTGAAACAACAGAAGTTACGATAGTTTAAAAATGTGACAGTGTACACATAATATTATTGCTCGTGACTGTACTGTCTCCTAATCTGCTTCTGATGGCATTACAAATATAACTCGCAGTAGAAAAGGCCCTTTCTGCCTCAACACTAGTTGGCCTAATCGCCGTTAATTAAGTAACTGTAGATCAGAATCGGAACCGGAATTCATATTTTCGTCTGCTGTTTCTGTCACATTTTCATCATTTAAGAAATCATTGCGTACAGTACTGTTTTATGCGTATTTTTTGCTTTACCGGATCCGGTACCGGATCCGGAGCCGACTCACCGGATCCGGTAGGTCCAAAAACACGCCGGATCCGCCGGATTACCGGATCCGCCGGACCGGATTGCAATCCCTAATTCTGTATTTAACTGTAATGGGCTAGGTATTTTTTGAATGTAGATATTTTTTGCAGGAATAAAAAAGTTGAAATTGCCTCAAGGCCAAGGATTGTCGACATCGCTTCACACGAACCTATGTTATTCGTAGAGTTTGTTCATCGATAAACATAGCGATTGTATTACGTAAACATGCAAAAATGACTCATGTTCACTCACTGCTGCTCCTTTTGACCTTTAAAAGGTGCAACTGCAATTTAAAGATTCGAATAACGCGTACTTCACCTTAATCGTAGGGTAACTACAGTACCTACGAAGCACATGAGTTTCTTTACTCATGTGATGTAGTTATCGTAGTAGAATAGGTACAGCTGTTATTTGACAGTCAACCTGTTGATACTTTAGTCATTCAGCTGAATCAATCAATATGATTCATGTAAGATTAGATCGAGAGTAGGTACCTACTTAAATAATTTGGTCGGATGTTACAATCAGAAGGTCAGACAGAACGTTACCTGATAGGTACTTGATAAGAAAAGTGAGTAACTTTTTTTAATAAGTAGGTAACTATTTAAATGTTTACATCTTTACTTATACTTACCTTGTTTGTTCAAAACCGATGCAATGGGTTTCTTAATTTGTGAATTAGGCAGCAGATGTAGTAAACACAATAAGGTACCATCCATACGTTTTTACTGCAGGTAAATGAATGTATTATTTATCTAGTGTCACGGTTGTAAACAAACTAAGGTACAGATCATTTGATATGATCGATTGTTTCAAATCAAACAGCGCAGAGATTAGCGAACAATTCATGAATCAGTTTTATCACTTCTAAGAAATTTTACTTCGGATGAAAAAGGAATAATAGGTACTTTATTTTATTTTATGAATTTATATGTATCATGATTAGTAGGTATTCCTTCCACTTCAGTGGGCGTTGAAGATATTTACCAGATATATAGATTTTATATAACTAAGCCGATGCGTTGGAGACAGCACTAAAATCTAGCTTTTTTACTTTTTTACGAAAGGCTGTAAATATAAGTTCGATATTGGTGTCCACATTAGCAACTGATTAATATTTTGCATTCGTAGGTTTTGAGAGCGTTGGGTGAAAGCTGGTCGAAATGAAAGTAGTCTGTGTTGGACATGTGGTTGCCGGCGGCGGCTGAAGCTCGACCGACCCGGTGTGGCACTCGCTGCCCGGCCGGCCGGTGTGACAGCCTGTCGTTTTCTCATCATTTCACTCGATACCTATACGTACCTACTTCTTGATACGTAGATATATATATATATAGGTATATTTAAGGTATAGGTAGGCCCTTCATTAAAATGTTTATGTTGAGAAAAGAGATAAAGACTCTCAACATTTTATTTTACTTAGTTTACTTACACAGGAAATGATACCGTGTAGCCGTACCTACCTAACTTAACCAGCAATTAATTCAAAAATAAATCGGATTGTTACTTGATGAAATATCGTGATTTTATACACTTTATGTTTACTAGGTAATCTATATTGATTGGCTAGTTAGGTTATTTGCAATATTTACGATTAGGCAAAAACAAGAGTGTAGGTTAAGTATGTTGAAATTTCAGCGTTTTACGAATGTTGTGTTGCGTACTGGTTGTTGTGACATAGTTAAACGCTTCAGCTAAGTAACGTAGGTACTTGTATAGCGAGTAGGTACATGAATAGAGTTAGAAGTCGCGAGTTTGTAATAATCATTTACGTACACAACAATGCACGACCGACCCAAGGACTGGTGTTTAGCACAAGTGAATTGAGTGAGATAGGCGACGAGATGTCTTGTTTACGATCGCAAATTTTACCAATGTTTAAAGTTACTTACCCACCGTTACACTTTATAATATTTAAATGGGTAAGTACAAGTAAGTATTTACCTACGTACCCAAATTAAAAAGACGAAGCCATGGTGCTCGGTTTTGTTGTTACGTAAATGCCGGAATTCAGATTTCTTTATCCCACAGTGCAGAACGAGAATGCAATCAGATAAATATAAGTAACTTTTGTAGAATTATTTGGGTTGAGAAAAGACCGAGTGGATATTTAAATCACGTAATATGAAACAGCAGAATTCTAATTCTTGCAACAACGTACCTACACGCTCCGAGGCGTCTTATTATTTGGTATTATGTCATGCACATGCCCCATCGTGTTAACTACAGTTTATAATTAACTAACGACAAAGCAAGTTATTTTGGGTAGGCGCCCTTCTTTCTTTTTCTTATTTACCTAGTTAAAGGTCGCTAAGTCTTCTCGGTGGGGATCCGAGAATCTGAGCTGAAAATAAACCGACGACGTGTGTTAGGCGAGCTAATGTTATGATTTAAACTGTTTGAAGCATTTCATAGACGCTTGTAATTTAGTTTACAAAAAGTAAGTAATTGTTTTGTGCTTGTAAATTATTTTTACATTCTTTGTTTACGTTTTTGTTGTTGGTCATGTAGATATATGTTTAAAATTACCCGTAATATGTATAAGAAGTCGTAACGTTATGTTATGTTACCTACAGTATTATATACTTATTGCCTACATTTATGTTAAGTTACAAGTAGTTAAGTAGTTTATTAGAGAAGTGGGACTCACCATGACGAACACTGGAACGTGACCTCTCGCTGGGTGCCAACACCTTTCAACTGGTCTCCATTGAGATACTTATCCTATTAGCCCGTTGACTAACTCATTTAAAAATGTTTATAATGATTCAAAATATGTCAAACTTGTCATAAAATAAATATAAATAATTATTCTATAAAAATAGGCAAAACAAACTGAAAAGTAAACGACCACTTTCTATTTCTAGAAATTTTAAGAGAAATTTGGTCCTGTTTGAAACTTGTTTGGAGCTGAATTAAGATTGAATTAAGATTATACTACTGAGATTAATTGCACAAAGTGTTGATTTTCTTTCAAAGATTTAAAATGTGAGGGTTTCCTTTAACATGGAAGTTATTGTTATGTTAGGTGTGGAATATCTCCCGTTAGCTGTACGTTTGCTCACGTATTACGGTTCCAGTCGACCACAGTTGTTCACATAGCGTGCAAGAGTATAATTCTTCTAAGTGTTGCGATCCGAACTCGGCGCGCCGGAGTAACCGCGCCGTTATGTTCAGATTTACTTAACTGCTATGAAGAAACAATGCTCACTTGAACAATTTTAATGCAGCATAAAGTAGGTAAAGTAAATAGCGACCGTAAACTTTAGCTGTGTCATAAATTGGTACACCGATACGAGTATTCTGCAGTTTCTGTCCTGTCGTATAGATACAAGCAATAGGTACCTATTCTAAAGATTCCGCATACGTAAATGATGTTAAACACGACTTATGCTTGTACCTAATTTAGTTGTATGTACCTTGAAGTATTCGCTTGTAGGAACATTTTAAATTACTTATGTTACTGCATCTTACTTACAAGGATAATAGTCTGATAGCTGTAGGTACAAACAAATTTTTATGTAACACCATCCATCTGCAGCTTAGTAAAATAACGCATACAAATGAACAACGATTGCTATGTATGGAGTTTAATTCCCCTCCGATATATTACCTGATATTCAAACTAACAAGGTCACTTTGAAGACACGTTTTGCGTAGGTATTTACTCAATAATCACCGCAAATTGTAGATAGAGAAGTGAATTTATATTCAAAAGAACCGGTATACGAAAACCGCGACTACAATCCGACTAACCATAAAATTAGTCGTAAATATCTTATTATTACCCTACAACATATTCTATTATTATAAAACTGTAGCGCTGTGTGGTATTCAAACCATCTGATGATCATTAAAATGAATTTTCGGAAGGTTCCTATCAAATGTTAAATATGAAATTGATTCTTGCTACCTACTTAACTCTTCTGTTGATTCTGCAGACTTCTGAAGAGGTACTTTACTAAATAGATATTATTTCTCACAATTTTATTTGTACTCATTTAATTCCAACCAGTCGACGACTGGCAGTAGGTAATATACAGTGGGTAACTAAGTATCTACTAACTTCTTACTTGTTTGTAAACAGTTGCGTTGGAGGAACCCAACGACAAAGCAGCACGCGTCACGGTTGCGAAATCGAGGCCAATGAAATTGAAACACTTTCATTCAAATGCTCTTTTCTTTCTTTATAAAGTTTCGTTGTTCGATTATGAGACGTGCACATCAAGGTCACTAACTAAATAATCGCTTTGTCGAAGAATCGATTGCAGGAAGGAAAAACGGATCGCAGTTGTGGATATAAGTACTTAAGTAACGTTTGTTTGTGGTGTGGTCATAAGTATTTCCTTTTTGGAATTATTAGCAAAATACTTAGAAGAAGTCGTGTTCATATAGGTACCTATTACCTGCGCGGCTGCGCCTGGTTCCGGATTCTGGATGCCTAGATAAAAATAAAGGATAAAAAGTGTACCTACCTACAGGCAAAAGCATAGGTAGCTTTTTCTAATCATCCCACCCAGATATCGTATGAAATTATGTCAGCCTAGGACAGATTGGATCTGTCTGGGGATTGCGTCATTCTGCTCTAGTGAGCCCCAGTATTCACTCATTTGAATCGAAAATGTTTAGCTAGCTAAAAATATTCGCGACTCGCAGCAATTCAATTGTAATTTGCTGCTATACTGTCTCCTTACTCTCGATTGTATCTACCTTCAGAAAATCAACAATTTACGGTAAATTTAGGCTGAATTTTCACTTAAAACGTCATTTGCCTTCGGATATTTTATTTTATTATTGAACTGCAGCCAAAAATAGAAACGTTTTCATGTGAATTACACGTAGATGCTAATTACAAATCCGGCATTCACACTTTCACATCCCGAGCTCCGACCTCGACAGTATCAGATGCAAATCAAAAACTCATCTGCATAGAGTTGTTTAGATTGGTCGCATTATTTTGGCCTAAATGGAATTAGAACGATCCAGATGTGACATTCTTTAGGATGTGAAAAGAAAAGTATGTTTAGATTTGTTTGAGTTGGATTAGCGCTTCGTTGTATTAGCTGTTGTTGTACACAAATGTTTTGTTAAAAACCGTGTCAGGAGTACATATGGTGTCTCCTATTGGCAAGGCAATACGGAAGAATGGAAGTGAGGTGGTCTGTGAGGGGGGAGCGGTCGATGACCTGACACGTGCCGCAATGTTGCTGAAGTGGCTATTGAGGCTAACGGCCGTTACCACTCCGTCCTACGGCCCTACCTTTGTGAGTATAGCTGGGTCCTGACCATGTAAGGACCCAGCCATGATAAAGTTTGACGTTGCCCCGTTTTTAATTCACTGTATTCAATATGTAAGTACCTATTCAATTTTTTGACGGAATCAGCAAAAATCTGTAAATTGATTTAGCTATAACAATCATAAGTATTTGAATTCATTTGAGAACATTTATTTTTATCTCTACCTACACATTTCGCAGTCTTGAAAAATCATGTGTCATTGTGCAAAACCATGACATGTTTATTAAGGAAGTGAGTCGGAATCAGGGTATCAGTAGGCAGTGTTGTCGAGCAATAATTTGGTCTGCGCGTTGGATGGCTGCGTAGGCGCATACCCACTGACCTCAATGCGTTTTCTATTGGATTGCATTTTCACTTTGTAGTCGCCTTATTTTGAATTTATTTCGACACATAATTATAATTTATAGGTGTTACCGTAAATTGACAAAATCTCCGTAAGATAGGTACTAATGTTTAATTTTACGGTGTCCAAGGGAACATTAAATAAGATAGGAACCTTCCTTTGACAGAATTAATTTGTTAAATCCACGCCACATTGGGGTAGCACTATTTCGAGTTAGCGCCACTTACAATTTATTTTTAATCCATTCATCCATAGCTATATAAAATAGCCTTCAGCTTTGGTAACATATTAGTAGTAGTGGGTCGATACAATGTTGGATTAGTATATTGTTCTCTATTGTTTCTGCTTACGTACACTTCAAGGCAACTATGCAGAGACACTGCGACGTTCACACTTCCACAGAATATCTAATAAACAGATACTAAAGTCTAAATACTAAGGTAAATCGTAAATCGTAGGAATGAAAGGAATCTTTACAATATTTGAAACTTATCTTGTTTGATGCGGATCTAGCTAGTTGGACCTTTTTACTTGAAACAAAAAACTCACTTTGTTTAATTAACTATCGGCTTTTAAAAGGAAATATTTCATGAGTTAAAAAAAGAACTTGATATTTTGACGTTTTCGAAAAAAGATCTTCATCAGTTCAAAATACAGGTTGAAGAATGTATAAAGCGCGGTGTTAAGTACCTATAGAGTAGCAAGAGCGTTAACTAATTGTAGGCACGGTGCGACTCGTTCGAGGAATTTTATGTTTGTTTTCAATGAATAACCCACGTACATAGGTTATTATAACGTCAATCATCGTTTATGACCGCTGGTGACTGGTGTCCTCGGGCGAATATTAGGTAAATGAGTACGCAAGTGCATATCTACCAACTTTTGATCTGCTGATTTATTAATGAGTAGGTACTTACCTACTTGCATTAGATTATTTAGGTATGCGTCTAGTTTTATTAACTAGGAGGTCCGAACGGCTGCGCCGGCACACCCAAGCCCGCCTGGTAGCATTTCCGGCAGCGTCGTTATTTGGAGCGCGACTGTGTTGTCGTGCAAACGCTATAAAATGGTTTGTGAACCCATTGACATGATGGGGCTCCGTATGGCGGCCGCATCGTCGCGTCGCATACGCACCTCGACGCACTTTCTCCGTGTGCACCTCGTATGACTTGACACACATTTCGGCATTCGACGTCATTCAACTTGACGATTTTGCTTTGCTTTTCAAGTCACATACCAAATTAAGTGAAAAGAATACATTTGTGTTGATATTTTCTATTTAGGTACTATTGTTTGTTTAGTTAACTTTAAGGTCTTGTAGGGAAAAGATGAAGATGATGAAGATACGTGGATAGTTGTTACTTTTCGCAAAAGATCAAAGGTACAAAGAAAATCTTAGCTTTATTTGGGTACTCTTGTAGGTAAACGGTTTTATTTGCTTTTTCGCTATAAATAAATGTACCTAAAGAAAAGGTATCAGAGAAAGAAAAGCTAGAGATAAGAATAACTATTTTAAGTTTTAAGCATTAGGGTTTAATTTGGGGTAATACTTTTCGACAATCTCAAAAAAAGAAAGTAAATTAACAATTTTGAGTGAAAGTACATTTAAAGCGTTCAAATTACTTTGACTTTATTTGGTGAACAGTATTGGCAATATCGAAGTCCAGTTATCGTCTGGAATTTATACAAATAACACCTGCTGGTGAATATTGCGACAGTCGTTCCGGGCTCGGGCAGCAATGGCGGCCGATATCGAACCGGTTTCGCGGTGGTGGCTCTAGCAGCCTACACCGTTTGTCCTAGTGGTACCAAACTGTTACCGCTAGTTTTTCTATTTCTACCTATCTTTATTTTGTATAATTCAAAACCTAGCTTATACACACATAATTTTAAGTTTAATTTAACATTTTATTGTACGAATTTAGCCTACCTACATGCTCTTCTGCTGAGAATAGGAAATAATAGTACCTACCTATAGGTATTTCTGCAAAAGATATCTAGATAAGTAAGTGAACTCAAATCTCATGGTAACATGATATCAGAAATACTTACTTAGAGATAATACTTTAGGTAGGATCAATGTTCACTAACCAGCAAAAAACATACAATACATGTTCTTTTTAGTTGATGTAGGTAAGTGCCTACTTACTTAATTTAACCACACAATTTTATGAAGATAACATTGGAAAACAACACGATTATTTTATAATGACTTATAATTTAAAAGTGCATTAAAATGCAAATTAAAATAGACATTTTTGATGTGCCAAGAATTTTAATACTGCGTAAACAAGCATTAAATTAAACTGTAGTCAATCAATAAATGATTTATGACCACGTAGGTACTAGTACCTACAACGTAGAATTTTGTTTCGTTAGAAATGACAAAGAACAAATTTTTAAGAAAATTAATATCTATTCAATTCAGAATGTAGGTACGTATTATTATTTAACCTTGTAGTTAACTAACCAATTTGTAAATCCCGACTTTGGACACTTGCCTTATATTTACTACCTATATAATTTTTCAAGATGATCGAACCTACCTTAATACCTATTGCATTTGTTCCTGTAGGTACTTAATTAATTATGGATGGTTTCCTCTTCTTTCAGGTCCTGGGTATCCTGTGTATGGCACTGGCGTCTCCTTGGTACTCAGGATGGTTCGTGTTCGTGGCCGTCACCAGCTTCATCACCACCATCATGTGGAGTTTCGTTTATCTGCTCGGCATCAGGGAGGCACTTAAAATCCCAATTAACTGGGTTCTCTCTGTAAGTTTTATAAACACTTATTTTAAAATCTGCTTATAAAAAACTAGAACTTAAATTAGTCATTAGAAAGATTTAAATTTGTTTTCGTATTTCAATTTCATGTAATTAGACCCATTTTAAATCAAGCACATTTATGTCTCTACAAAGTATAAAGTGATATCGTTGAAGTGCTCATAAAACGGACCAACACGGTTTTCCCTGAAAATGCTCGATTTACGTCACGAAGACGTTAGATTCAGATTTTGTATATTCAATAAACCATGTTATTTTAATCATAAATTCGTTGCCACAAATAGGGAATGAATGAGTAATATTTATTAAGAAACAAGGTTGCCAAAGTGCCCGCGGTCTTTCATCTTTGGATCGCATCCTGTAACAGTTGCTGTAACATTACATGTAAACTAGCTAACCTAGATATGCTATATATTGAAAGTATGTTTGTGGTTGATTCCAGGAGTTGGTCAGTACTGGTTTGGAGGCGTTCCTGTACCTGATCGCGTTCATCGTGATGTTCGCATCGACTGCCGGATACGCCTACCTAGATAGCTACGGGGCAAACGTTGCAGCGGCAGTAAGTTGACATTTATATTCTTATGAACTGTCGTCGGGATTCAGAAATGAATTAATTTCGAAAGCAGTTTTTTAATGATAATAAAAAGGTGTTTAATCAAAGTAGATACCTAAGTTTTCATTTAAAAGTACCTTAGCTGATGAAAGTGCCTTGATTTGAAATCCTCGATAAAATACGGAAAACTTGCCATTAATAAAAGAGTTATTAGTAAATAGCTATCTTACGTTGCAAACTTCCACAAAGTAATGTATAAGTACCTACTCAGGTGTCCCATAGAAACTGCAATCTTCTGAGTCGCATTAGAAAGTTAATGTGTTTGTGAGCAGCGTCATGACATGAATGTAGAGTTTGTTTGTAATGGTGCATTGTTTGTGTTACAGGTGTTTGGTCTGTTCAACACGGTCGCGTACGCTGGCAGCGCCTTCTTGCTGTACAAGGAGCACAAAAGCGCAGTGGGTGCGACGGCGTGAGCACCCTGTACCACCGGCCACCGGCCACCAGCCATCGGCCTTCGCGCACCACAAACATACACACAACAAATCTACTCTCTTTCTCTTAAATCGCACGAGGTCCATTTTTTCTACTGTTATTACATATCTCTTTATATTTGGATGAACTGATCACTAGATAACACAAAGATGAACCAAATTAAAACGAAAAAATTAATGTTTACACATATGAAGTAAATATTTAATCTTCTAAATACTTAAATTTGGGGGACCTAAGTACATACATTTCGAAAGATTTCGATGTATTTTAGTAAATGCAAAGCACTGCTTTAAGGTAGACTTTACTATTTTGATATGTTATATGAGTATTTTGATAAATGGCCATAACTTTAATATTGTATTGTATAAAAGTAAATATGATTGATTAATTTATCATGTCATTGTGTTCAGTTTGCAGATATATATTTTTGAATGACTAATTAGTAACAGTTAAGGTATAAGATGAAGGATTTTTTATTTGTATTTGATTGTTTTCTTCGCGTCTTTTCTACTACATCGTATAAAATCAATTGGTTAACTAAATTAAATACCAATTTAAAATTTTTGTAATAACCTTCTAGTTACTCCTTTGGCACCTACTTCTTACTTACTTATAGGTATATTTACCTACGAAAGACACAAATATGCTAAGTTTAAAATATACATTATGTACCTAGTTTTTACTTTCATTAGACTAGTCTGACATAGGATGGAAAGTTAAATGAAAGTTTATTTTGTACTGTGTTAAGTAGAATTAACTCTCAATACGAAATTGTGGTCAAGTAAGAAATAAAGTTTATTATTTATTATTGCTATACCTTTAACATAGCTTTTGTTCATGTTGCAGTATGACATTCATTAATTTGGTTGTGACGGTATAATATTTGTCATAGTTTCGTCGTGGGCTAGATTGTGTAATCTTAAAAGCTCATAGCAAGCAACTTTGTATTTCACTTGAGAGAGTGGTGCATAATGTAACATACCTCAAAGTATTAACCTCTCTATGTTTCAAGTTTATTATTTTACACACTGCAAGGATAATCGATGTTGTTGTTAAAGTACTGAAATATTTAAGACGTGTTGAATCGAGTGGTATTTTTAATGTAAGAGGGAAATATACAATCAATAGTTAATTTAACTAATTTGTATAAAGTTAATAAATATATTTTTTAACATAAAAAATGTGTTGTTTTCATTTATTCGTACTAAGAATTAATTAGATAAATATATTGATTTTTTAAAACGCCACGGACTAACTTAACCCGAGTTTAGGATATGAAGCGTTTACTTATTTACAGCTTTTAACTTAAATTCTGACAAATAATGACGGTTGAAAATATAACTTACCACAAAATAAAGTTAATTATTTGTTCATTTGTTTATTCTAATTCTTAGCATACCTACCTATCATAAATACCTACCAATAACCAAGGAATAAAATAAAAATATTTAGCAACTTTTGATGGAATGTTGGGTCGATAGATAGGTACCTATTTATTACAAGAATGATATAATTTAGTTATTAAAGTTCACGAACTTTGTTATTTTGATCAATTTGAATGCAATTTAAATGCAAGTTTTGTGAGCAATCTGTTCGATTCAAGCTTATGTCATTTATTTTTCTGTAGGTGACGTTTATATGAAGGACGTATTCGCTAGATGTGAGTAGGTACCTACATCACGGTCCTTTATGTCGTCATGCTTTGGTTGGTTGTGGTCCGGTAGTATAGTATATGCTGGTAGTTTGCGCATGCGTCGTCGGAGTGTGTGAGTCAGCCTGAGTTTGCCACAGAGTGTCGACTGTGCAGTCGGTTTCATACAAACTCGCGTGTTTTCGTGTGCTTTTCGCAGCAAGTTTTTCCTCGCATAAGAATTTAATTGTAAGTATTCAACTTTTTATTAAAATAATGTTTTTGTACTTTATTAATTGATAAGATTTTTGGGCGTAATGCATAACTTTTTGTTAAAAGAATATCTACCTTTGTAACTTTAAAAAAGTTTGTCTAACTAATAAAGAATAGAACCTTCATGCATTGAAAACTAAAAAAGAAATACATATATTTTTTTTTAACTCTAACAACAGTTTAAAAGCGTTAAGCGTAAATCATATACTTAGATAACGCTAGGGAATACAATAGGTTGATACAATACGTTATAATATTATCATGCAGTGAGCTACTATACTTCCTTTGAAATATTGAGTAAATCTCCACAGATTCATAATTAGTGGAATGTTAAAACGTGTTAACAAAATAGTCCGTTAAATAATAAGTATAAAATTAGTCATATGTCATAAGTAAATATGGTATATTATTTAAACATATTTGTTGATATTTACTTTTTGATGTTTGCTTTTAGAAGATTCCCATGCCTTTAAATTAAAGCATTCATTAGGTACGAGTACCAATGTACCTACCTAAGGAGAATAGAAAGACTTAACCCCCTATCGTGATTCACTTTCGAGACGTCGTCGAGACTCTTTTATCGATTTTGTTTTTAGTACTAACAAAATCAAAAGAAAATTGAGAGCATATTGGTAAGAAACACCTATTTTAAAACTGTGTAAGTACTGAGTTATTTTGTTAATGCAAAGAAGTGTGCACCAGATGGAGAGTACAGTCGGTACCAAAAGTTTTTAAGCTTTTAAATACTTTACCTACGTGATGTTCTCAATTGATACTTAATTAATTACATTTTCATCTAAGATTTTCATAGACGTTGTTGTACCTTAAATTTATTTTTGTGAAATACCTGCTCATTATAGGTAACTAAATATAGCTGTTCCTGCATTTTGGCCTCAACATAAACGTTTACGATAGGTACTTATACCAACTTATATCTAAAGGAGAATTTGCGTTGAGAAGTGTACCTACTGCAGTTTATTTATTCGCGGGAGCCGGCGGCCTCGGCACACAAACGACTCATGGTCTTACAGACCGCCAACACGTTGACCTAACTTACCGTTTTTGGAGATGAGACACCTCGGGCCCAGCCTACGTTACGTCATTAATGACACCACTAAATTCTGCCATTATTGGAATAGTTATGTGTTTATATCATCTAATATTGAATCATAATCTGTTTGTTGATGATTTCAAGGAGTTATTGAAGTGTTAATGGCAGTAGTAAAGTTTTATGGAGATTAGTAGATATCACTTTACAATGTTTCAAATTAGAACATAAAAGTAACGTTAAGTTAAACTACATACTACTGCTTTAAACGGTGCAGTAAATAATGGGCGTATTATGGACGTCTAATACTTATACGTCTAATACCTAAATAAGATTGAAAACTGTAGTCTAGTCATAGCAAGGAATAGATATTGAAAGCTTGTGTAGGTACTTGAGGGATACTGTGACAAGACTGTGACTTACATACCTGACAAATTAAGTACTTAGTAAAGGACACTATAATATAAATGTAGTAATAAGCAAACAGGTACATTAATATGCTTAACCATACTATTGGCTATTGGTGAAAGGTATTCTTATTCTTAACCACGTCTTGAAATAGGTGAAGTTAAAAATTGCGAAATTATCCGCAAGATGCAGTTGATCGTGATTTTTCTAGAAAAAACTTTGGGAAAAGAAGAATACTCTTAAACATGAATATTTGTACCTGTTTCAGGGTAAACAATGTCTCACACGGTGACGATAACTCGGACGACGACCACCAGCTCTGGGACGGCTCTGTTCGTGAACAGCGGCTACCTGAAGTCCACACCCGGCCTGCTCAAACTCGCACAACTGGTAACTTTTTTATACCATCTCTCTAGATAGAGCATCGCCCGCCATCTGAAAACAAAGGAGTAACAATTCATTCGGAGGGTAAACTTACGCAATTAAAGCTTAGGTAATGAGTATAGTTTTTGAGCTTACTAATTAAAAACGAAGATTTTCCATCGACATGTTTTTTTATGCTTTATGAGGTTAGATAATTAAGTAGGTACCTAGGTAGATTGGTATATTCTGCTCGTAAAGTACAGTTTTTCAGTTGCGATTAAAATTCCGATACCCCGACGTAAGATGTCAAAATTTCATTTTCTTCAGATTATTCATGTGGAGTGACCTATTTCCAGTTCCTCAAATAACAGTGTTGTGCAACGAATCCCACAGCGTATCAAAACAAGGCGTTCTTTATAACGACCTCTTGGGCAGACTGTGATTTTAATGATTTAACAAGCGCATTCCGGGGAATTATTTTTGGGACAGCTTTTGAATAATGGCGAAGTAAGCTTGACCAAATTAATAAATTCTACATCATGAAATATGTCAGCATAGGGAAAACCAAGCTAAACAGCGGACAAATACCTACAGCAGTTAAAAGCAGAAAATATTACAATCCAAATTTAAGGAAGATGATAACATACCTAATTATGGATCAGTTTTACGCATATTATTTACAGAAATAAATACTTTGGTACCTACTTTACGCGTTTATTTATTAGTGTATGAGTGATCTTCCTTGAAACGACTGAATGATGTCAGAAATCGCGTCACCGTGTAATAGTGAGATGAAAATTACAAAATATAGTCGCCCAGAAGTGTCGTGACAACACATAATTTCATTCAAGCTAAATGTATCAGTTGCATTGCATACAATGGAATGCAAGTAGGTTTTTTTTATACTTTATCCCTTTCAGAACGGAATGTACTAAGCGTGCGTTCACGTTCAAAAAAATATTTTGGCGCGAAATTTCTATTTCACAGCGTCGAAACGGTGTCGATCGTTCGTGCGTTTATCTAGAAACATGGTACTAGAGCATTTGCGGGGTAGTGGGGCTTGAGTGGCCAGTGACACGTGTTCCAAGGCGGAAGTAATTTTTTTTGGCGACACCGGTAGGCGAAAGTATATTTTATTTGTTTACTTTTAATGAATAAGTACTTTTTTTTAGTTTAAATAGATATTTGAAATGTTCAACTACGATAATATGACTCTATTTTCCTTTGTTGCATGATTTTTAATAGAACTGTGGGATCACGAAGTTCGAACGCACGATCGTGCGTTGTCGTTTATAAATGTACTATCGAAGCTAAAATTTCCAACCTGTAATCTTTGTTTATTTGTATAAAAGACAGTAAGTAACTGCTAATTTACAAGAAAATAGCTTGGCGATGGATGTCAGTCGGCCCTGGACATGTCCAATGAAGAAACTGAGCCGGTTGACCCCTCTTCTGCTAGATGAGGATATATTTGTGCAGGATTTCCTTGACTATATTGATTCAGATCCTGAATTCCTGACTGTGCCTTTAAGTAATAAGCATCGTGAGCCCAAGGAACAGGTAAATCTCCTACTTAACCCATCATTAGCTGCTGTAAAGTCGAAAAACTGCGCGAGACAGGTACAGCTCAACCTACCACCGACCGTTTTGGCACGAAAAACCGACGACAGGCACAACGGACAAGACTTTCGAGCTGTACTGTCTTCACTGTTAAGGATAATATATGTTTTAGTAATAATAATCTATTTAAATTTTTACCCTTTCTATGTAATGTTTGATCGTGCGTTGGTACTTTAAAACCGGGAACGCACGTTCGTGCGGGGGGTGTGCAGGAAAAAGTATGGGAGGGGGAATTTTTTCATTATTTTTCCGAGATGCTCTAGCACCTAGCAATTACGTATAAGTCATCAAAAACATGAAAATAAGAAAAAATATTTGTCGTTCTGAAAGGGTTATTCGAACAAAATGGACTTATTTGCATTAATTAGCGATTAATGAAACAAACAAGTAAAGATGACTCAAACTTTGAATTAAATTACAAATAAAATCGACCCACAATAACGACGAGTTAGTAGTTAGTCGTTTTAGCTTCTACTTTAAAACCGTTGTTGTACAAAATACCTATTACTTGTACGCACCTACGCCTAACCTTTTAATCAAATATTATCCTATACCAACTCTATACAGTTCTTTTTAAAATTCAGTCTAAAACGTTCAATAACTTGATAAATGTTTAATATTAACAAGGTCAAATATTATTCTTGTTTTCCCGATGCGTTGTATGACTTCATCCTACAGTTTTAGCTCACCTCGGAAAAAACATTAAACTGTATTGGAAGCTAAAGTGAGCCAGCTAACCCAATTATTCTTTATGCCAAATATAAAATTTCATTCACAACTTACTAGTAGGGTAGTAGGTGTACAGTACTGTTCAATTATCACATTAGGTAATCTTAATTGTAAAATGTTAAATCTTCTTTTTGTTAAATCTTTTTCTGGAACCATCTCTTCGAGCAAGGACCATCTGCAACCTATTATTATTTATTATTTTGAGTTAGAGGTTCTTATGAAAACATAAGGGTTTATGCAGGTGTACCTTAACGCACTGATACAAAGATATTGAGACTATCATCATCATTCAATTTAAGAGTTAGATCTTGTCGGTGGAGTGTTCGCCATTTAGGCCTATCCTCTGCCATTGCTTTAAACAAGAAGTTAAAGAAGAAGAAGACTATATTCTAATTAAACATGCCTACGTTAAGAGAATAATGTTTCAGAAGCTCTCTTTCATCTGAATTACGAAGCAAAATGTACAAAGTACTTACATTATTTTCTGTTTACTTCCAGTTGCTGGGAGCAGCATGCGTGGGTGTGGTGGCGTACTACATGGACCATTACCGGAACTATTACCAGAAACCCGAGCTGTTCTTCCTTCTCACGGCCGTGGCCTTCCTCATCGGGACCTTCTGCTTGCTCACATCGTGCATTGTCTCCTTGTCTACGTCGTCAATCATATCAAAAACTATCTATGTAAGTATGTCCAGTGCTGTAAACAAAAAGAAATAAAATAGTCATATTATTGATTTAAGTAGTACCTACCTACCTCAACTTACACGCTTTTTTGTAGTGATGTTTTCAGTCAAAACAGTCTCTAGTTTCGATGTTGGTTAGTTAGTACCTACAGATAAGCATGACCTAGCACTTTACCTTAGGGGTAGTTCAAATAGCTCCAAAGGCTTTTTATTATTTTATGTAAACGGTTCTGTTATCGGAGCCAAAAAATACGAATTTCTCCTTTTAAAATTTAAAATCCTTTTAAAATTAATGATCAAATGTTAATCTCGTCATTGATAAATTTCCAGGAGGTGATATACCACGGCCTGGCGTTTATCATGTACCTTGCTGCGGGACTTACTCTCTTGATTGAGGTTAATCACCAAAAGAATAGCTACAGAAACTATTACGAACCATACTTAGCTGCATCTGTAAGTATTTAATGTGAATTTTGAAAAATCTTATCTGCCCCCATTCTCAGAAAATTAGACCCAGAACACACGGTGAAACGTAACTGCAACGCAACTGAAACTGCTAGTTACTTTTGAGTTGCATCGAAGTTTCTGCTATAGACTTCTTTGGAAAACCACACACGACGCAACTAGTTTGAAACGAACGTTGCGTTTCACCGTGTGTTCTGGGTTTTACAGTTATAAATTAATTAAATATCGTATCGCCTTCTTCTCTCATTTCTGACATCGACATTGGCAGCAAAAGGTTTAGCGGACTGTTGGCTTTAATTAAGTATTTTCGTAATTTCTATTAATTATTATTATGAATGGCTGAATCTAACCTTTTTTTTTATTTTAGATTCTGGGACTCGTATTGGCTGCACTTTACCTCTTCAGTACGTTCTTGGCAAATCGTGCGTACCGTGGGATTTAAAATGTTTAAAACACATTGTTTATTAATGAAGTCTAAAGAAGACAAAAGAAATATGCTTGTACCACCTTGTACTTAGTTTGTGAACCAAAACTTACAATATTGCCTACATTATTATGAAGTACATGTTTTTGTATCCATTTAGGTACTTAGTAGATACCTATATATCTTGTTTAATGTTTGGTGTTGTTTTTGCCGCTAGATGTTAATTAATATTTATTTCTGGCACAAACGGTTAAGACTACTAGATATTTTTGAGATGATTTTATAATTTACAGATGTGAATCAAATCAGTAAAACTTAGCTCATTGGATTTTCATAAAATCTGAAACGATTTATTTGCTATGTTGTGTTTTGTTATTTATTATACCTAGGTACTCATAACATCAAAAGATGGTTGATTTAAAGATGTTTTTATTTTAAAATATTTAATTTTTTTATGTCTTCCATGATGATTTTAATTTATAAGTTAGTATTAACGGAACATGTTTGTTAAGCTTTCCGCAATTGTAAACTCTCTCAGATTGCATTTAATAGAAGAACGGGAACTTTATTATATTTTTACAGTTTTAAAGTTTATATTTGCAAATGTTATTGGATATTTCTGACTGAAGATGCTTTAATAGGCAACCTGGTCACCGTAACTTAATTGTTCAATCTTAATTGTATTTTATGGTACCCAAAATTAAATTCGGAAGGTACCTAACTATTGTAACTACCGTGAAGGTAACAAATAAAGTTATTTTATGGTAGAATGTATAAGCCCTCGAATAAAGTTTTTGTAATTTTATAACATCAATTGAATGGTTTTTCTTTTTAGTTTAAACACCTGTTTTGTACAGATAAAGGTACCGAGAAACAATGACCCGAAGAGTTGTTAAAAATTCAATAAATCTATGTGTTTGCTAAAAATAGTGCTAAATTGAAGGATCCTCATCTAGCAGTGGGATAAGCTTAGTAAGTACCTACCTTAAACTTAACAAAACGTAAGTACTTAGAATTCCTGCTGCGGCTTTGGCCATACATTTTAATCCTTAACATAATTATAAATTACACAGAAAATAAAACTCCAATCAAAACAAATAACGTAGTTAGTAACAAATATAAAATTAAATATAGATACCTACTCTACTCCTACTGTAGGTAATAACAACTTTAATTAATAACCACAACAAACCGGTAAGTACCTACCTAAATAAATAGTCACAATTTAAAATTCTTTATATATAAGAACCTGTCAAATAACAATTAAATATGTATTGAATACTTTAATCCTATTAAATACTCGGATTAACTTGATTGATTTATCAGATAACCCAAATCCAATTTTTTATTTTATCTAAAGATTTGGGGACAGTCCCCAGATGTTCAATTTTCAGTTTATCTAGGTTATCAATGAAATTATAATGCAGGAAGATCCAGATGTAAATGTGTAAACAAAAATCCAGAAATAGAAAGTAACCCTCAACGCGGGAGCATTATATTTTGGTACACACACGCATATGCGGCAGCTGCGTAGGGCACGCGACAAATCAGTTTATTCATCACGTGCCCTTCCTTGTGTAACATCCTTTTTGAAAGTTTTGTGTTACGTGAAAAAATATTCTGCCATATTTCAGTAACCTTCAATTAGTACATACGTTACCCATAGGAACAGGGACCTAATGCTCCTTACATTACAACTCAGACAAACGATAGGCGCTAACTAGTGACGTTTATAAAACATATCTAGCTAGTATAGGTACTACTATAGATATTATTTGAATTTAGGGAACAGGGTGAAAGTTCGACGAACCTAAACTCAGACGCAGACGCGAAACATCTAAAAATATTGTGTTGTGTGACTAACACTGACCGTGTAAATGGGAGAGTTGTTCAACTCCCGTGGATTTCCTGTCGACTCAGACATTCCTGCAGTTAGCGGTCTGGTTCGAAATTGAAAGGATTCTCGGGATATAACTAGATATTTTACTGAAGTTTAAAGTATGACTCGTGGTCCGACGATAGTGCGAGTAGCGCCAGGCGGTGCGGGAGGCGGCAAAGGAATCAAGTGTTGTTGTTGTCGATGCTGCGAATGTTTCAATTTTGGATATCTCACCACGCAACACGGACTTATTAAACTGGCTGAAGCTGTAAGTAATTTTTCTTGTTTTATACTGACATTTAACTTAAGTTATAATTTATTAGGTATTTTAATTTAAATGACATTTTTTCATATTCTTGTACCAACAAAAGTTTTCAAACAAGTATATGCATGCAATCGCTCGTTTATCTTTAGAAGCATTTAACAGATAACCAAAATCGCAAAATCGGTAATTATTGGTTGCACATTGATTTTTCAATTAAATGATGAATTCTATGAATTTCTATTATTAGCAATAAGTAGGTATCTTTTTTATCTTTCTAGATCTATCCAATTAGGTAGGATAATTTCGTATTGTGTATTGTTTAATGAGTTACTTATATTTATCTATTTATTATACCTAAGTTAAAAACTGCGAAAGTTCTAGTTGTCATGTAACTCAAAATACAGTTTTAACACCGCAAAGCAAGATGATTATGGGATGATTAATGTATAAAATTATTAAAAAATAAAGACAGTGAAGTTGAAACGAACACAATGACTGATATTCATAATAACTTAACGAATATAGGTATGCTTTACCTACCTAAGTAGGTATATCCTTTGGTTGTGATTTTGGATAGCCAACAAGAGTACGAGTAAGAACGTAGAATACCTACCATTTCACAGATGCTAGGTGGCTTATGCCAAAGTCTGCTGGTGAAGTACGGGATGTCGGAAGCCAGCAGCATGGGGTCGGCGTTCCACGGGTTCCTGACCACCGCCTCCGCTTGTCTTCTCACCACAGCATTACTCATCGCCTGCTACGTACTCTCGACCAACTCGCAGCAGCTGATAAGACAGTCTATATTCGTAAGTTATAGATTAGTGATGTGGTAAAGAGTTGTCTTCACAAAAACATTTACCAGTGACATTGAGCGCCTGAATGTTCGAGGCGATCAATGTTTTATGTAAACGTAATTTACTCTTCCTAGTTGATGACCTTTGAAAGTATAGTATTCTAATCTATGTACTTACCTATTTGAATCTAGGATTTTTTGAACTAAATAAATAGAGCAAAACTAAATTCTGAAAAAAGTTTAATAAGGAAGAAAATGAAGAAGGAAAAGTAGGGATGGGTAGGGGTAGGAATTGGTCTCTGCCTGCCTCAATGGGAGAGAGGCGTGGCTGTATGTATGTAAGCTTAATAAGCTCGATGAAAAACTATACATTGTTGACTAATATGGGTGAACGATCTTAAAGAATGAGAATTTTAGTGTCTAGAATCTAGATACAAGCAATTAAGCGTTCATACGCTATCTACAGTAGCAATCGCACGATTTCTAGGTAAGAGCACGGGTAATTAAGACAAGGAACACGTTTTCACTTCCAGGAATGGTTGTTCAACGCGGTGGCTTGTTTCCTGTACCTGTCGGCGTCGTCCTACATGGGCGTAGCGGTCAACATCTACTTGTATCCGCGGTATGCACTCGTCAATATGTATGCAGCCTACCCCGCCATGACTGCAGTCTATGTAAGTACTGGGTTTCTCTTCTATACTCCTAAAAGCAGGTAACGCAAAACTGTAGTTTTCATACGAGCAATGACAGAAAGTTTTTCTCTCGTAATTAACATAGGTTATATAAAAACGATAACATTTTGCCGCAGCATATGTTAGGGCTGATAGTTGGGGAAATCTACGGGAAATCCTTCGGAATGTAGGTAACGATGACATACAAAGACATTTATGACAACCTGTTTTATAGCTATTCCAAAGCTTTTCTATTTCCTTATACCTACTTACTTTCCTATTTGTAAGTATGTATGTTTCTGCACCTGTATCGAGCACGATCTAATTTGCTCCAAAACGAATGGTCCAGTTATTTGGTAAAGGTATATAGGTACGCAAATTAACGCCCAAAGATATGGTCTAAACAACAATACGTGTTTGGTGTTGTCATTTACAAGTACAAAAGAGCTAAGTTGATATATAAACTTTGACATACTTTTTGTACCTACTTGATTTTATTCATTTATTTATATTTTACTTTTATTTTTTCAGTACATCGGTGTAGTTGTTGGAATTCTTCACGGTGTGGATGCTTACATATCATACAGATATCATAAGGGGTACCGATAAACTGGTGGTGTTATAATGGCTAATTGTGCCACTGCACTTCAGTTACTTTGTGTGGAGGAATAGAATGCAAAACGATATCGAATATTAGGTAAATTTTTGTGAATAACTTCCAAGAATTCGATGTTGGCCGACTAATATTACGAAATGTTGATTCAGATAAAAGTTATTGAGATTTGGTTTATCTTTATGTATAAGGCAAAATTGACTCCCTCACTTGCATAGAAATAATATGCCAGTGATGCCAGCTTCGATAATTTCTTCTAAATGAGGAAAATGCACGGAAAATATTTTCATTTTATACAAGGACACTTCATTCCAAGTTACAGAGCAACACAAATCCTTCACTTCCTGTCTTAGGTATAAAATACTTTTATTATAATCGTATATCTATATAGATAAGAATACATGTTCTTATATAAGTAGGTACTTACTTATCATTATAGGTATATTTTATTTTAGTAATTCGCTAGCATATGTTAATTTTTTTATGTCGATAATGTTTTTTCTATCAACATTGTGTAAGTTTACGTGTAACCCATCGATAAGAGGAAACTTGAAGAAAAATCATTATGTATAAAACTATGAATGCTGAATACTTATATACCTATACTTAAGCATTAAATTATTTTATTTACATTTCCCTGCTGTTTTTTGGTTTATCTCCTTATCTAGCGGAAAATTATGTTATCTTAATTATCATTACGTCAGTCATTTTAGGAGATTCGACTTCTCTCAAAATAGCGGTTTCGTAATCTTGGCGATGTTGTTAAATAACAATATACACCTACTGTCTGTAATACATTTAGATACAAAAGTGGAAATCATTTAAGAGCAATAGTTAATGTTAGTGATGATAATACAACTTGACTGATGACCGTCTAGAAGGGCTACTGATTCCGTGACGAAGATCTTGTCGCTGTAGATCCTCAAAACAAAAATAGGTAGGTATGTGAGTAATCGATAAATCTTTGTGTCAGGAACTGCTGATCTTCCCGTTGACAAACACGTTACTAATTTATTCACTTTAACTGTTTAAATATTTTGTTTATCAAAATAAATAAGTAGGTAGGTACCTGATTGAATGGAAACTGCGCACGGAACAAGTTTTTAGCGTCGTCATGAGACAGTCACATGAGACTCAAAGCAAAAACTTTAGGTGCCAGGCACCAGTTGTCACATCACACCGTCCACTGCCATCTCATCGCTGTTCCACCCATTATGATGAAAATTATCGAAGTATTTGATTACATTTGTTTTTGTTCGGCGCTTGTTTGTAAGTGTCGAAGGTTGTTGTACACACACACTATACACAGGATAGAATGTTTACAAATCATGGTGCTGTTGTTAAGTTTAAATAGGGAAAGTTGTAGGACAATTGAATGTCAATGGTTATTGGCTTCGAGCAACGCGACTGTCTCCAGACTTCGTTGTTATTCGTCAACGGTTTGTCAACGGTCATAGCTACCTTATATTCAACGTAGGTACTACGTTGTGTGTACTACGTAATATAATAATAAAATAGTAGTAAAATAATACCCATATCCAACCCATATCCTGAATATTTCCGAACCAGGTGTGTTGAGTTCATAAACACAAATGAATCTTTGATAACTAACATCTTATCCTACTAGATACCTATAACTTATAATTGAGACACTACGAATAAAAAAACATATAGAATTACTTTTTAAATGCTTGTATTTAAAAAAAAACTGCTTTCAACTGATGTCAGGTAGGCTAAAACAATTGAAATTAGAAAGTGCTTTCACGATTATGACATTGAAGTACCTAAGATAAGTAAACATTAGCGAAAATGTATTCCCTATACTATGAACGTTTTATGTTCCTATTTAATATTAAATACCTACCTAACATGGCAATGCTATTCGATATTGCCTGTATTTTCTATGTGAAGTACAAAATGGTGATAAAACACGAGTGTCGCAGTTCTGGGACACGTCCCACTCGTTGCATTGTTAGCATATGGCCGCTTATCATGGATTAAACCACTACATAACTTTATAGATTGCTCTTCAAAGAAAAACCAGATTATTTTCTTAACAAATAGTCTGAATAATTGCTTTAAGGAAAATAACATACCTAATAAGTACGTAAATATTAAAGAAAGAAGGTACATTAATTGAACATTCATTTGTTTACTTAAGCTTTAATCGGATATTGCATGCGGCTTATAGGATTAGCAAACGTTTATAAATAAAGAGTTTATCTGATAATAACTTCCGGTGACAAATTGTTATATGTTAGATTTTCTAGAAGAGAGTGGACAGATGAAGCGTAAGGTGTAGTACAGCTTTCGACACAGATAATTTCGACATTACTGTGCTCGGGAAAGTAGGGCAAAACGCCTGCAGACTACTTTGGCCGGACGCACTCAAATCGCTGTGTTTCTAAAGACACTTAGCTAGGTATTTAGTACTTTGATCCTTAAATTATAGTACTTGGTCACAAATTAAATTTATCTACGATATACTTAAATCTGTCTAGCGACATTTGGTATGTTACTTATTTACCGTATTTTATGTTTACTTAGTTCATATACATAAATTAAATAAACATCTTTTAAAGTGCCTGTTGGTTACTTAGTTGTTATTCTGTTTAATTTATCGCTTATTAAATACTTATGTGAATAATATGAGTCATCTTTGCATATTACAATACAAATTCCATTCCTTGGAAAGGCAAGGTGAGTCAAGTTCAAAAGAAACCCTATTTTTAAACACGTCGAAAGTCTGATGACATCTAATTACCTTTTGTTCTCACAAGGAAGGTCACTTTGTCAATTGCTTCTAATAACCAATCAATTATGTCGGTGCGCGAGTGCTTATTTCGCATTTAAGCATTACCTAATAAGGTAGGTATTTGCTAGGGCCAAATTATCCAATGCCTATTCATTCATTAACAAATACGGATGTGACGTCGATTATTATCCAAAATCTGAAAACCCAACTAATGTAATGACGTAGGTACTCCAAATGAATAATATGTACTTTCTGTTTTCGGTAGCAGTACATACATACGACACGTCGATTACGCTTATCTCTCTACATTCCGAAAATAATTTAATTATTAAACTAGGTAGGTAGTTCGTTATACGACGATAACGATGGAAAGAGTAGGTATAAAAACCTACATAAATATCTACTTGCTAAGAGAATTACTAAGAGAAAATACTTTCTGGAAACTTTCTATTTCTTAGGAATATCCTTGATCAGTAATTTTCCATATGTGTGTAGTGTAAGTTGTAAAGAATGTTTATCTTAATATTTATTTTGCAGTTATTTAGTATTGGATAAATAGGATCATAAAAATAACTACTTTTCATTATTAATGACAGGGGCGTTACACGGCTAATGAGTAATGAGAGAATAATACCTAATCATAGTAGGTACCTATCTACACGTGTAAGTATTGAGTAGGTTAAAGACGCATTGATATAAAAAGTACGAATGTTCTTAATAGATAATGATGAAGAAATTGCACACCTTGTTAACTAGGAAGGTAATCGGCGAAGCAATTTCAATAAAATGCGATACTATGCAACGAATGATAGATAAATACCATGTACTTACATAGTATAGTTTGTTAACTATCTACGTTCCAAAATAGTTCCAACTACAGTTCCAAAATCTAGCTCTAATAAAGAAAGGCAAACAAAGAGATTCTAATTCACGTTACTACTTACTTCCGATTTGTCGCGTCTATACGGATGGATGTAGGTAGTTCATATGAACCCATATGCATGACGCAACGTGGATGCACCGTGCAAACTTCCGCCGCCGCCGCCCCGGAGCCCGGCCCGGGGACAATCACAGGCTTTGCCAAACTACAGTTAATTCACTCCGACTTGGTGAAATGATCTCGTAGCGAGTACGGGCACCAGTGAGAGACGCGCCGTGGAGCGCTGCGCATGCGCCTACATCTTTGGCGCCTTCAACATTCGACATTCGGCCAAACACCATACAAACTTTATGTGATATCAAAAGTGCCAAAGTAGTTCTATAGTGTACATAATCGAGTGCGTAATTGAATCGAATATTTGCAGTGATCGTACCACCTGTACTTGTGACTACGAAACATCTGTTTATGTAAGTAAAACTCCATGGAAATCTACTACCTACCTACATTAGAGCTTAGTTGCAATTATAATTTTTCTCGCATTCCACAACTTATTGCAGTTCCCTTGAGGTCAAAGATCAAAAGTATTTTATGCTTACAGAGAGGTTTAACATAGGCAATAAAGAGGTGGTAGAAATTCGTATTTTCCTTCTTAAAGAAATTTAAATTCGGAATCATCTAATTAATCTAAATTACTTATCTACCTAAGTTTTGGTGTTTTGGTGGCATTGTTTTTTTATCGCTACTTTTTTCCGTTAGAGATGCGATACACCAAATAGGGAGGAAGTTATTTAGCTAACGAGTTTTGTTAGTCACTTCCTGTTGATCGATAGAGATTGTTGACGAGCTCGCAGCTTTAAATTTAAAGGTCATATGGCTAGAATGGTTCGTGTGTTATTGATTTCATAGAGTTAATGTTTGTAAACAAGGGAGTTGGGCAGGTAGAGTGTAGTTACGTTATCGTCGGTGGTTCAACCGAATCGCAATGCTACGTTCATTGCCGCTTTCCGTCCGGCGTGGTGCGCGGCGCGAGGAACGTGTGCGGCGTTCTTGACCTACATGTTTCTAACAAACCGTTACTTATCCTTACTCATCGTCCTTAATTCTATGTAAATGATTGCATTTGCTAACTTTAGGCTGGTTGTCAACCGGAGTCGTTGATTATTTAGTAGTAAGGTAAGCAGTTTTGATTAAATTCCCGGAGATACAATTGCTTAACCACCTACTTATTCGTAGATCCTTTTTACGAAATAGGAAGTGTTTAAGACTCCCTGTTATACTGATTTCACCTACAAGTTAAATTAATATAGAAGTAGGTACTACTTATTCTAACCAAGAGTTATGTTATCAACCGAGAAAAGAGTAGGTGGGTTAAATAATTTGAAACAAGTGTCGATAACATTAAAAATGTTTTTAAATTAAGCGTATTAAGCAGTATCGTATTTTCCATTGTTTGATAACTAGCACCTAAGTAAATGATACTGATGTATGTAATGTACTTATGTACCTACCTACCTACGCAATGAAAATTGAAATAACTAGGACTAGGTATTTGGATATCATATCGTATCCTACTGTAACCCCATAGTTATTCTCATGCCCTATTTAAACAGATATTTGGCGAAAACACCGATTTTGTTATTTCAATTTCATGACAAAATTATCTTTACTTACACGTTTTAAATAAACAGACCGTTGCGTTTGACGTAACTATTATCATGTGGTACCTAAGTATTATCACTAATCACTGTTCCTAATCACAGTAATTTTAGTCGGCACGAGTATGACTAAGTATATAGGTACCTCCTCCCAATGAGATGCTGTTCGAAAATAATAAATAAATAAAAAAACTTCTGTTGAGAAACCAGTATCTACAACTATACCCGCAGCTGGGTCTTTACAAAACATTGTCCGAGCTGACGGTATTGTATTTTGAACCCCTATTGTCACGGATTGGTTACGAATCGTCGTCCATTATATGCGGGTCCGTTGTTATTGAAAGTTTACATAAGTAATGGAATGTCCAAATCTAAAATAATACTATACCTAGCGGCTATGATTTGTAAATTGTCAATCCACCAATAAAATATATGTACATACCTACTTATCTACTTATTTCATTAGGTAGGTAAGTATATGTATAATAAATGTAACTCGACCTTGCTTATTTTTCTAAGTGTAAGTACAATACCTACTTGCATTGTGTTTCTGAAGGTTGCTTAGAACATATTTATACAAAAAAAGAACAGTGGCAATCAGGACATCAGACCAAAGATAAGACCGCTACTGTGTACCTATATTATTGAGCTATTTTCAACACACTTATCGAAAAATCAGATCTATTGACCAAATACATCAAAGACGGTGTATTAAACGATTGAACAATCTTAATTAGTTTACGTCATAAAAATACTAGGAATTGTGGAATTGTTGCGATGAAATTATGATTTCATAATGAACTGCTATCAGCAATTATTGTGTTACGAAAATACTTTCATTTTAGATTTGAATGCACATCATTATATTAACGGCTAATATAAAACTAAAAAATGTGGTAGAAACTTTTTGGACAGAGTTAAAACTTGTTTACTCTGTCCAAAAAGTAAAACTTAAAATTCAGTTTTCAATTCCATGGATACCCATTAGGCAAACGATAGTAGGTTTTATATTTGATTCGGTTGGACATTAGTTTCATTATCAGGAACCAATTAGCTAATCAATACAAAAATGCTCATTATTTATTGTTCGCTATGGGATTTTACCTATATAGCAAACGCTAGTTACGGCATTTAATTTTATGTTTTTTGCCAGTAAAATGTCGACTACTTATAAATAAAAATATTCATTACTTTTGTTTCAGAGTAGCTGTAAGTTCCAGTTAAAAAACTGAAAAATGGATCAAATTAGTGGCAGCGATGCCGTCGGGCGGCAAGCGGAAGGTAAACCAAAAAACATTTCTGTAACATTTGCCTACATTACCAAATTTTACTGTTCAAAGGTTTAACATATGCTCGAGTAATTTTTACACAAAGAATGCTGTAAAAGGGAATTTAACATGTAAACTAACTTTAGTGTGTTAACATTTCAGGTTTGTGGGAGACGACCCCAGGCCCGGGCATCATGGTGTCGGCTATGAATAAAGAGACGCCCACCCTGACTGTAGCTACAATCATCGGCGTCACGCTAGTCGTGCTCGTGGCCATCGTCATAGTTTTCCTGCTTGGAGTCCTTATTGACTGCCGGCAGCAGTAAGTATCAACAGCATTTTGTAACGGAATGAGGAGTTTTAATTTTACCCCGGACACTTTTTACTTTTGCCATCTCAACTGACTGATTGAAACGTTTCCGTTTCCTTTTATGTACTCAATCCTAGCATTTAATCAAGTGAGCTTCGAGTGTAGCTTAGGTACCTTGATATCTAGTAAACAAAGAATGTCTGATCTGAAAGGCATATATGTTACGGGCAATGTGATTAATTGGGCATTATGCATAATGCCCGGGCATTATGAATAATGCCCAATATAAGCGGGCAATGTGATAAATACAATGCAATTAATCAAATTGCCCGGGCATTATGCATAATGCCCGTCACCTACTGGGCAGAGTGATAATAAGCTTGTTTCAGTACTTTTTTTATTTTACTATGAAACCTTATCTCACCTAAACCTGACTGAAAGTCAAATAAATATGTACCTATTATGAAACTTAACATTCTCATCATTTCTTCATAGGTTAAGTTGAGTTTTAGTTTAGGTTAGGCCATTCCAGACTCTCTGATTGGTGAAAGGGTCACAGGGTGAAAGGGTGAAAGGGCGGTGGTTTCCCTAAAATACTTCCTAAATTCCTAAAATACTACTTCCCTAAAATATGTGGAAGGGGTTGATGGTTGGCACATGCGTTGAGACCTGTGTGAAGGTGCTGCTATGATGGCCGGTCAATCCGGTCATGTACACCTACCTATGTGGATTCTATCAAGCTAAGCCTCTCAGATTTCAGTTTCCCATTTACTTACCTATACCTTGTTTTGGATATTGCAGGGGCAATTTTTTTTATTATTTTTTTATTGATTTAAGCTCTATTGACATGTAAATTTTAATGTTTGTGTTAATGTTTGTTAAGAACTCAATTTAGACGCCGAATCAGCACAGAATAGACCAGAATATAGAAGACGGACAAGGAGAGCCGACCCCAGATGATGGGAATAAGGCTTAGGTCAAGAAGAAATGTTTGTGTCTGCGTTTCAGCCTAATAATTTGTAAAACTTAAATTGAAAAGAGCAACCCTATAGAGTTTCTTGCTAAGTTCTTCTCTGGAACTTCTCTGGAACTCTTGCGAATCTAGCATTAACATTAAAAAATGACGAAAGAATAAAAAATGACATATGAATGATAAAATAATAACTTTAAGAAATGAAGGATTGTCAAACCGAACCTTCAGAATTAATAAAATTTTTATTTTTATCCTCATTTTCATTCTCATAACTTAATTGTTATTGAAGTACTTAATAACATAACATACGAGATGCCAAATTATTTTTATACTCTAGTTCAATAACCTTAGTTGCTAAAAATGCAAAAACCTGGATTCTACCTAAAGCATTGACCTAAAATTTCTAAAAAAAATTCTCCACTAATAGGCTGATTCTCAAAAAAGTGGCACCGCTGAATTAAATTTGCATTTTTTTTTTAAGTTTGCGATTTTAAGTTTCTGACTTCAGTTATCGCTAGATATATAGACCAGTATTCGATATCAAGTGGAGGGAAGTAAATTATTCAAATAGTTTAGGAAATATAAGCATTTAAAAATACTAGGCATCCAGGTTAATGACTGTGATGACAGGTGAACGAATATCAGGACCCAGGTTATTGATAAGAAGTGCAGGATACCGACAATCCAATACAAAATTAGTTGAAACTATCAGCGGGTTAACGACAATGTGCGCAGGTTCATAGTTTAGACAAATAAAATACAATTCATTTAGAATAATCAATCACATTTATTTTAATTATCTTTCATATTAGCCTTTTCAAAGTACCTCTTAACGAAAAATAAACAAAGCATAATTCTAAACTTTTTCCAAATAATTGTTAACGAAACCAAATTTTAGTAAAAAAAATTGGATTTCAAATGCCTAACAATCCGTAAATATATCGCAAGTACTTTAGAACAAGGGTAAACAACCCGATTGGTTAGTCTTTTGTTTAACACTAGCAGGCTAACGACTTACAGGTGACCGACAATTTAACGGTTTTTTTACAATTACAAGGAAAGTATTTGGTTTATGCCCGTAATATGTTTTGACAAGAAAATAAACACCAATTTACATAATGCGAACGAATTTGATAACATCAACTAGTACATAATTTTCGACTTTTGAATGGCAGAACAAAGACAACATACCTGTTACAAACTCCCGCTCGCCGAATATTTTTATTTTCCACGTCGCCTACAATAGCTATAAACACGTGAACTTGTAACAGGAGCTGGCCGATATCTGGACGCGTCGATTCATGCAAGAGGGGGCACGGGGGGTAACATAGTGCTTACTCTATAGGAGTGTTCGTGCGGTGGCAGAACAACGACAAAAACTACCTCGGACAAACTTAAACTGCATTTATCTACAAAAATTTGTATTAAGAGCAGTTGTAAAATACTAAAATTATAAATATGGAAGGTATAAGTAAGCTATGTAAAGCACTCAATATTTTTTTGGTTAATGTTTTCTATTTTATTTTTAACTTCAAAGTTCGGTATCTGGCGTTGGGACACGTCAAGTGAACGACAAAACGTAGTTACAAACTAAAGTTAATATAATATTATACATTTTATTTACTTTTAATTACTAGGCCTCGATGTAGAAAGTGTCTTTAAATAATAATTGATAATTTAAATACGATTAGGACGTACTGTAAAAAAAAAGTTCTAACATTAATTGATTGACAGGTTGCGGTGCCACTTTTTTGAGAATTAGCCAATATGTTTCTGACAACGGTTCAAAAATTTGGCGACTTTAGAATTATCGCAACCCACAATTATCAAGTTAACGGACTATTATTAATATTATTATCAAATTGCCCAAAGGTCTTTGGGCATTATTCCTAATGCCCGGGCAATGTGATAAATAGCACAGTTTTGATAGTAATTAATCACATTGCCCGATACAGCTGGGCATTATTCATAATGCCCGGGCATTATGCATACTGCCCGCATTAATCACATTGCCCGTAACATAAACAAGTTAACTGCGAGTGCTATTAGTTTTCTGCTTCATGGCAATAATAGTTGCCTTTCTAATTATTTTGGTGTTCATAAATTGTACTTATAATTGAGTGGCATACTTTAAAATGCTAGGTTAGTAATAACGATAAGAAATGCCGAGTCTGTGTTAATACTGAAATAGAAATACAGATAATTATCTAATTGCCTAGTATTAATACTAGGTATTGAATCCATGTCATTCTTTCGAAATCGCTCGCCTTGCTTTCTCGACCGACGCACATCGGTCAATCTTGTTTTTGATGCAAATTGCGGAATTTATTATGATAAATATGTTCTTTCGTTTTCGTATTCATTAATTCGGAGTTAATTCAATTAATTCAAACATGCAAAAATATGTCCTTTTTCCTCACGCTATAATCATTTAGTTAATAATATCGATTGTTGTTTCAGAAAAATTCTCGATAAAAAAATGGGCGAAGCGAAACGAGCAAAGAGTCATCGACGTGTTTCAGCGCACCCGGACGCAGACCACGGAGATGACACGTGTATCGTAGATAATATGGAGGAGCCAGAGCTCAGTGTACCACCAGCTGAAATACTACAAACGGTCTCCGTCCATTGATGGCATATTCTTTAATCTAGGTACAAGGTTTGAGGACCACCGTAATACAGTGCTACAAGAGATCGCCTTTTTTTATCTCATTGTACTCGAAAAGAGTCAGTTCCTTGTAAGAAACCTGCGAAAAGGCCTTAAAGGAATTTTGCTACATAACTTTATTTCACCGTTAAGTAGGCAATTATTGTAGCACATCCTTTGTAAATTTAACGTAATGTTTGTATAAAGAAGGATATTTGTAAATATTTGCTGAAAGTTTATTTTATATCTGAAACTGGTTTTTATTATGTAAAGTAAGTATGTAGTACCAACCAAGCTAATTGTAATGTTAAAAATTCGATTTCAGAAGGTGTATTAAATAATTATTGTTAGTTATAGTACTTATGTATCGTGACATCGTATGTTAAGTAGACCAAAGTATGTTATTTATAATTTTAAGTTAAATAAATAGATTCTCATCTAAAGTAATCGAATACCTATCGTCAAGTCAATTTATAGAATTAAAGTAATTATGTGATTATTAAATGTTTTAGTTTAAAGTGTTATCCAGAGATTTATTTTTATGCACCCGTAAAACAAAAACAAAAAAGAAAGACGCATTAATAAGACATAACAGGGTTATCTAGATTTTAATCTATGTGCACCTGTGTATTTAAATGTAGGTAAAAGTACTTAAACTTTATTTTGCAAATTAGTTACGTAAATATTGCACATAATTGTATCAACATTGAGGGAACCGGTTCCGTGTTTATATAACACGAAGACACGAACAGAAGGAATGTTGTTTATGTGGCCGAATGACTCTGAAACGCTTCCATCCGTGAACGAGAAGACGGGGTAGTAGCAGCGGCCGGCGGTGGTGGTGGACTCTCAGTGATTGCACACACGTAGCCAGTGACGGTGCAGTAACAAATATTTGTTCAATCATTGCAATCTATAAGATTTACCCGCCTGATAATTGATTAGCATCCGTCGCCCTTATCATCGACGCGATAGCAATAATAAAGTCCAACCAATTAATAGAAAACAACAGTTCTCATCGCGTCCTAGTCAGGATCGTACGCTGAAATAGTTTCCGTCTCAACATTCGGTGAACTTTCTCGATAATTTCCATAATCGTCTGGAATAGTGAGTAGCGAAGTAAAACGTGCGTTATGCAGACTCCTGCTTAATTTCTTAATGATATTAATTTGATCGTGAAACTGATATGGGAAATTCGAAGTCTAAGAAAGTCCAGAAGGAGCCGGATCGATTTTTTGAACGAGAGAAATGGAAGGAGAACAAGAGAGAGGAGAAGAAGAAGAAAAACATGAGTGCGGCGAACAAGAGAACGGCAGCCAAAGAGCCGGCGATTCCGGTGGTACTGCCGGCGCCGCCGAAGCCGTTGGCTGTGCCGCCGCCTGCGCCCGCGCACGTCCGCTCCTATGACGATGAGGCTATAGACCGCATGCGCTACCAGCTGCACCACGACTCTGACGCATTTCTAATGAACAACATTCTATTGTCTGTGCAGTTTTTCGAAAACTATGAAAGGTATGAAATCATGCTTTTGAATCACTTATGATATTTAAGAAATACTTATAGTTGGTAGGTAGGTAGCAATGATCGGATAACGATATGGGATCAAAAATTACGTTCGTTCAATCTTTGATTGATTTCATTTATCGTGTTTTGATTTTATTGCGGCATTAATAACGTTATTATAAATTGCTTTTAAAGAGGAAATGACTGATTTATTGATAGCCGCGATAAGTCTCCATAATACGCAGGGTGAAAGCAAATTGCTGTTTCTGTACGATTTAGTACAAATCTGATTATTTATTTATTATTTATTTATTATTTATTTATTATTTATTAGGTTAGTTATTTTATGATGCAATTAACTTGTGCATTGTGGTGTGAATTAGGCTGTCTATGTAGGTAGGTACATTATGAACGAGTGTTAAATATAAATCACTTTTATAAGATTTAATAAACTGATATATGAATAAGTACGTAGGTATAGGTATTACGGTAAAGGCAAATGTGATGTTAGGTAATGCTCTTATTCCTGCAAATTTTACTATTGTAAGTACTTACATTTAAAGAAACGGACAGTACCTATGGCTACCTATCAATTATTTTCTTGTTTAGATTTTATAAAATGGATTTTGAACGTGACTTTTTCTTTAATTGTCCGATAGTCAATCAACAAAGAAATGGTCTGACTGCTTAGGTTGTTATTGTTAGACTTTCAAATATGATCCTAGGTCCAAAACAAAAAGCAACTCTATCTTGACACACACGTGACACGTAATAAAGTCAAAGTCAAAAATATATTTATTTCATAGGCACAAAAAATGCTCTTGAAACCGTTACATTATTATATAGGTAATTTTTTTAAAGCTAGCGCTATATAAATTGCTATATAAATATAAATTGGAATGAAAAATAACTATCTAAATCATGTTACTTTGCTAACATTATTTATCAAAGTAAGATTCTACAGCTTAAGTCTGAGTGTGTGCTTTGCAAAGAAGGTGCAATGAACAGACGGTTAAGGCCAAGTCGTGTTATGAAACAAGTTTCTGATAAACTTAAAATAGAATCTTCTCCTGTAATTATAATAATCATAACAATTTTAATTGCTTACTGTGTTGATACCTGATTTGGAATATACCTACGAGTATGTTTTCATTAATACACAATTATTTTGGTCAGTGTTTAACGCTCTAAAAAATTGTTCCATTTAAAAAAAAAAGTTCTAAACTTCTTTTAACATCTTGTTTAACATCAATGATAAAGTGTCACTTTAATCTATTAGAAATCTACGAGTACTACAATATCGCCTGCTTATAAGATTTAATGTTAATCCTCGATTAAAGCTTAACGATATCTAAACATTTATATCCTCAATTCATGTCATTGATCTTTATTTATCAATGCAAGGGGAATACCTGCTGCTATTACCAAGTTATTTATAGATAGACCTTGAAAAACTAAAATAAATGTTATATTAAGCGCGTTATTATAGGTACCTACCTACCTGCCGTAAGCTAAGTAGGTACGTAGACATAAAGGTAGGTGTTGTACTTACACGGCTATCTTAAACGTAGCTTCAATTGAAGGTATTATTGTAGTATTGAATTGGTAGGTTGACTCAATTCAAATCAAATCAATAGCTTGGTAGTACTTGAGAATCCCTAGCAATCTCGAGAGCCATTGCAAGGGCGATGAAAAGTCATTGAATGAAGTGGACGTGATTAAGATTGCTATGAACTCATCAACACGCTTTGTTACTATGATATTTGTATTTAATGATTTATTCAAGTGGCATTAAAAAGATCTACCGCCAGATATGTGACAATGAGCGGATATGATAATTATAACAAATACGTATTAAATTGATAAGCATACTTTGATCGGTATCACGCCGCCATCATTGGCCGTGATTTCTTTAATTTCGTTAAATCACGTATCGCGACAATTTTTCCGTCATCAATAAGATATTATCATTCTTTTTGATATTCCAATTAGATATTTTGTACTAGACATTCATTAATTGGGTGTACGTAGTAGGTATATTTCCGACGACTAATTTGTTAGAAAACAAACAAGGTTTGGTTTAAATCTGCTATGAATTCTGAATGTATATTGTTATGATTCGAAAAGTAAAGGTATTTAAACAGATTCGTTTTGCTTACAGGGAAGTACATCACATCAAAAATAACCCTATCAGTGAGCGAGAGCACCTCATGGATGAGGCGATGGTGCGACGCCACAAGCACGTATTTTTCGCGGACCGGCTGCAGGAGTGTGTACATGACCACGTGGTGTACCAGCGCCGGCGCAGCCACACTGAACCACTCGCCACGCCCCGTCTCTTCGTCATCTATGACAACGTCGAGGCCAGCGAACCCGGGGATACCTCCGATTACAGTGCCGTCCTCGATGCACCTTTCTATAAACTGCTCGTTGAAGATTGCAAAGAACCAGGTAATTAGCTAATTATTGACTTCTTAAAAATACTTTTATTTTAAGGGTTTAGAAACGTAAATAAATAATCTTTTCTTAAATTTCAGGTTTTGTGAAACTCAAGAAACTAGAAGTGTTGGAAAGTGCTCTTAATAAGGAAAACAATATTAGCCATTCACAAAGGATATGTTCAGATGACAGTGTTTATACAGATTCTGAAAAGGAATCAAATGACTCGGACGATTCACCTTATTTTGGGAAAGGAGAGGAGCTATTGCAGAAGATAGAGTCACGGTTAATCAAATCACAAACTGCGCCAGAAAGTTACAGCAAAGATAACAATAATTTAAAACTGAATTCTCCAATTCTTGATCTTTCACAAAGAAGAGGAAGTGGGCCCATCAAACAACTTAGCCTACAAGTTGAAAAAAGTAAAATCACAAATTTAAACAATTTCCAAAAACTTGGTGATTCATTTGTTGAAGAAAATTCATTTGAAAGAAAGGAACCAGCCGAAAGTGACGTAAAACCCAGAAAATCTATATTAAAAAACAATAGACGTTTAAGTGGCCCCTTAAAAGATTACAAAAGTAAAACACAATCTTCAGAAATGAGAAAGGCGTCATCAGAAATGACTCTAGCCGAAGATACGGAGACATCTGGATATAGATCCACGTCTAGTAGTAAGCAAAATGAATCGAGTGAAACAGAATCTGATTACGGGTATTCCACGATCACTGAGTCAACAACCCCGAAGAAACTTGAACTACATATACCGTCAAACTACACCACTACATCTGGAGTACTGCCCGAGGAATGTTGGATTACAGTTCAAATCCGAGCATTCGATAACTGGAGTGATGATGAAGATGAGGATGAAGATACAGTTTCTAAACTATCTTTATCAAGAAATTTATATGAGACATCTCAGTTCTTAGGCTCACCGAACTTCATGAATAACTTTGTGGACAACTTTATAATCAATTTGGGTTCTGGATTGGGTCTTTCACAAGATGCAATAAATAGTGCTATGACACAAGGAGCTAGTGTCTACTGTGATACTAATAAAAATGGAATGAAAATGGGGACAGAAATATTTCCCGCCCTAATAGCGGCTTGGCCAAATGCTGCAAATCAGTGGATTATAAGAGAAAGAAAAATCATACAAAATCCTCGAACTAATTTTAGCTATCAATGGCCTACTAAATACATGGTGAATAAGGCTATCGGTTTTGGATGTTTACTGGTGCCCGTGGGTTTTCGACCGAAGCGAGGAGTGAATCCGGATCAGGTTTTGCAGTGGAAGATAATATTCCCTGCTGCTGAAAGATATTTAGAAAGCTGCCTAGCACATTCTCATATGCGATGCTATTTATTTGCACTGGCTTTGCAGAAAACATTTTTAAATAATGAACAATCAAAAATCGGCATTGACGCTAGCCATATAAAAAACCATTTATTCTGGCAATGTGAGGATAATTATGCAAGATGGCCTGAAGATCGTCTTGGAGAAACACTACGTTTATTTTTAAGAACATTTTATATGCACTTTGGACAAGGTAGATTCCCAAATTATTTTATAGAAACGTGCAACGATTTCAAAAGCATTCCGAAACCACTTCTGTTGAAACAACAAAGACGGCTCGCAGATATTTTGGAATCGCCAGTGATGCATTTACTGAGTGCCCTTGACAAGTTGAAATATACAAAGAAAGATTTCTACCCTGCATTCAACTGTTACCGTCTGTATGATATTTTAACGTGCAAAAACCCTCTAAGAATGATAAATCCCAATTTACCAGAAGTTATTCCAACGAGAGATGAAAGTTCAGATAGTGAAGATAATAGCACAGCCAAATTTTGGGACAAATCAAGAGATAAACAGTATCAATGGAAAAAAGAACGTCAAAGACAAATGCAAGAAAGGCGCAAAGCTCAATTTTATAACAGAAAACAAAAGCCCGTAACTAAACAAGAAAGAGAAATTAATACAAAGGTAAGTGTGCATTAAGTAAATACGTTTTTATTAAATTGCTAAATAAGTGTATTATTTAAACAATTTATTTTTTATAGTAAAGGTACATTAAAATACGGAATTTTAATTTCAGATTATTTTACCCGCCAAAATGGACCCGGAGCGACGCAGATTGACCCTAGATTTCTTCATATGCCACTTTATTGCAATGGCGCGATGCAGTGAACGGTTTGAGGCCATAAAACAAGCAGTCATTTACCTAGAACAAGCTCAAAGGCTGTGTGTACTGTTGATGGATGAACCCGGCGGCGATTCCAATGCAAGCGAGTACTTAGATATCATTCGTGATAAACTAGCCGACTGTCAAAGAAAACTTGTGAATCAAGGTGGGTTTAAATTGCCTCCAAGAAGAGAAAGTCAAGTAGATAGACTACCAAGCAAGCCGTTACGTAAATTGCGGCCAAAGTATAAAGAAATTGTAAGCCAAGACTCTCCAACGGAATCTCTCGGCGTACCCGCATTTACTTTCGTTGACGTGCACATCGATAAGTCAAGAAAACAAGATGATTTAGTTTTGGATGTCGATGGAGAGGAATCCAAATTATAGTACTGTTTTATGATTAGTAATCATAGATAACAAACTTCATATTTTATATTATAACAAAGAAGACATTTTATCAACTAGATATAGATGTAATAAATACCTGTATATATAGACACCTGTAGAATCAAGATATGCCTACGAAGATATGTTCATGATATCAATAACCGATTAATATTAAAATTATATAGTTGTATGTTGTAAAAAACTAGAATCTCTTAAGTTGCTATTTAAAGAGGTATGTTAGGTACTTTAATTCTTTATTTACTGGAATATGTTTAAGTGTTACCAAATAAAATAACTTTATTTATAATATAATTTTAATTTATTTTACATACCTATTAGAGTTGTTATAAAATTTATTAAACGGAATGTTTATTCAACTAATACTTTGCATTTTAGATTTTAGCCGCACTCACTAAACTGTCGAAAATTTTGGACTTGCACGAAGTACCAATAACATCTGTTCAAAAAATTTACTACATAATTATAAGAAAATAAGTAATTGACTAACCATAGTGCTTAAATTAAAGGGTTAACACCAGCGACCATAGCTAAGAGCGCCATCCGGACGTACATTCCATATTCAGCTTGCCTGAAGTAGGCTGCCCGAGGGTCCGAGTCGAAGTCCGGAGAGATCTCGTCCACTCGAGGCAACGGATGTAGTACGACCATACGGCGGCGAGCTCGAGTCATCAACTGAGGCGTTACTACTAGCAAGCCTCGTGCCTGCAAATAAAGATAGATGTTTAGTTCCGATAAAACTTCGACTAGATACAACGCAACTTAGATTGGTCTACTCGTAGACTTTAAACATTACATCAGTAAATTACATCCATACCTTTTCATATCGTTCCTGGCTTTCGAACCTTTCTCGTTGTATTCTTGTCATGTATAGGACGTGGGTATCGGCGAGAACATCTTCCAAACGTTCAAATACTTTTTGAGGCGTTCCTGTACTAGCTACGTAGTCCCAAATATGTTTGGGCATCCCAAGCCCTGGTGGACTAACGTACTGGAGTTGCACTTGGTACAGCGTCAAAAGGCGAGCCAGGGAGTGAACGGTACGTCCATTTTTCAGATCTCCAACCATTGTAATAGTTAAGCCGTTCACTGTACCAATTTCTTCACGGATTGTGAAAATATCCAATAGGGCTTGAGTGGGATGTTCACCTATGCCATCTCCTGCGTTTATAATGGGCTTTCGACAATGACGAGAAGCACGCTGAAACAAATAACATATAATTTATAAAAAAAGCTTTTTTTACTATTAAAATAGCATTAACTATAACTAATATTCACTCACCTTAACTGCTCCGGGTTCAGGGTGACGTAGTACTACAACATCCGAATAGCTGGCTAGCACGACCACACTGTCTTCTAAAGTTTCCCCCTTTTTAGCTGACGAACTAGTTGCGTCTGTATGAATCACTGAACCTCCGAGTCTCTGCATGGCAGCTGCAAAACTGCAGCTTGTGCGTGTGCTTACTTCATAAAATATCGAAGCCATTACTTTTCCTCGTAATATGTCATCCATATATCTTCCTTTACTTACACTAATCTTCATAAACTGTGCAAGATTGAATATATCGTTAAGCGTTTCCTTTGTAAATGAATCTACAGTTAATATACTTTTTCCAAATAAATCACTCCGTTGTCGATGTGAAATTTGGGACATCGGTGCTTGAGGTGGGTTATAGTAGGAAGAGCTATCACACCGTTGTCTCATCGTTTGCGGTGGTAACGGTGACATACTCCTCAATAAAGACCCATCATTAAAGTGTACGTTGAGTTTACTTGCAGTATCTGGCTTTGCAGTCTCAGTTTGATCGAATTCAATGTCACTTAATCGACTAAGTTCTCCAGAAGTATGCATGTCTAACGCAGAATTAGGTCGACTTATTTCTTTCTCTATTTTTTCGATAGTATAAGTTTGAAATACTTGTTTTTTAGGGGTGGGCCATTCTCGTACATTTTGTCCAAATCCTGGAGAGACTAAAACCTTTCCCTCTACATAAGCAATTTCACCACGTAAAGTAACACGATGGACTGCTCCGCAAACGTTCATTCCTGCAAATGGAGTCCACTTGGATTTGGTAAATTCCATAGAGGACGGAATGGTCCATTCATAATCCATATCGACTTCAACGTATGTGTTAGGCTGTTCTGGAAGATTAAAAATTTTGCGCGGATTTCTGTGGAATTTGTTAATAATATCTTCAATAGTAAGACGTCCTTGATGAACGGCGTTCAGAAGTAATGGAAGTATTGTTTCTAGTCCTGGAAAACCTGGGGGTGGGTTTTCAGAATTTTTCTCTTCAACAGAATGCGGTGCATGATCTGTTGCAAAAACATCTATGACGTCTATATTTTTCCAAAGTTCTGCCTGATCTTCTGGGCTGCAAAGTACAGGGCGGACTTCAGCGCGACCTGATCCAATTCTATCAACATCAGCAGTGCTCAAAAATAAATGTTGAGGGCATACTTCACACGTAACTTTCAAACCACGTTCTTTTGCTGCCTTAATTATTAAAATTTCTTCTTTGCGTGCGACATGGCAAATATGGATTGGCCGATCTAATAATGAAGCCATTAATATGATAGCTCCAGTTTTTTCACGCTCCGCGTGACAACAAACAGGGATCTTTTTAGGCCAATTTTGAAGGTGCCGTTGCCATATAGTCATATCATCTAATTGCAACGTAGTGAAAGTTTGATTTAGATACATTTTCAAAGACGCGGCTTGCGAAGCCATTTCACTTACTGTATCATAATTGTTCGAAGAGGCTCCCATATAAAGAGCGTAGTCGCATCGAGCACTTACTCGAGCCAAGGCCGAGACATATTCGTAAGAAGTACGATCTATCACAGGAGGATTAGTGTTGGGCATCGCACAAATCATAGTCACACCACCAGCAAGAGCTGCGGCAGTGCATGAAGCAAAATCTTCCTTATAAGTTGCTCCCGGTTCTCGAACGTGAACGTGTACATCGATAAATCCAGGCAATTTGATTATATTACGAGAAGTCATGCAGTCGGTATGCGTTTTCATCGCTGGCGCCCCGCCACATTTTAGCATTGCCTACAGAAAATATACAAAAAGAGTTATCACAGTGATAATATTAACCGACAAAATTGAATGGATGGATTACACCTGATAGGAAGCTATTAACTGTATTATGTACTTTAGAAATCGACAAACCTGAACCAGAAGTTTAGCGCATTTAACATCTGTCACTAATGGAACAGCATAATCGACCGCCAATCGCCGAGTTCTGTATCCATGAGTTGTGAATGACGATACTCGACGGGCACCTCCACGCATTGGGAGATTGATGACAAGGTCCAGTTCCCGGCGAGCCATGAAGTCTGCTAAGTGCATCAACTCGCCATCTGATCTATCATCTTCAGGATCTCCAATATGATCAAAAGTCCATTGAACACTTTCGACCTAAGAAATAATAATAGAACAGTAAGTCCTACATTTTGGGTAATGTTTCTGAATGGCGACAAAATGACGAATATTTGAAAAAAAAAAAGATTTTTATTTGATTTTAACTTACATCAACTCCGTGTTCATTGTAGAAGTCACCGGTACCCATACTTGCATAAAGTTTATATCCCATCCTATGTAGTATTCTCACAAAAGGCAAGAGTTCCATTTTATGCTAAAATAAAATAACAAATTGAATAAAATTATTATGAACACACTAAAATAAAATAGTTTTCTTTTTTTATCTAATTATCTTACCTTGAATGTTCCCACTGAAAGCAAAATTGCTTTCTTCGGTATTCTGAAGCCTGTGCTCATAAGCGACTTTAGGTATGCTTCATAACGGTTTTCACCAAAACAAGCTACTTCACCAGTCGACGCCATTTCTACTCCAAGTGTTACGTCGGCGCCTGCCAATCTTGAGAATGAAAACTGAGGTACTTTTACACCCACTTTACCACAACCAGCCATAACATCTACTGGTTCTACTGGGATGCCAAGTATAACTTTCGTGGCCATCGCAACAAAATCGTGGTCTAAAGTTTTAGACACAAATGGAAATGATCTGGATACTCTTACATTGCACTCGATCACTTTTAACTCGTTATCTTTTGCTATTAGCTGCATATTAAATGGTCCAGTTACATCTAGCGTTTCGGCAATAATCCTGGCGATTTCTTTAATCTTATCCAAGGTCTCATTATTGATATCTTGTGGTGGAGTTACTAATGTAGCATCTCCAGAGTGAACTCCAGCGTTCTCGACGTGTTCGGAAACCGCCATACATAATATAACACCATCTGCTGCAACAACGTCGACGTCGATTTCTTTTGCATCCATGATGTATTTTGATATAACCACTGGATGTTCTTTGCTCACATCACTCGCCGATTTAAGGTATGCTTCCAAATCCTGATTAGAATAAGCTACGTTCATAGCTGCACCACTCAATACATACGATGGTCTTACAAGACAAGGATACCCAACCTCTTCACAAAAACTTATTGCAGATTCGAGATTTGTAAGTTCTTTCCACCGCGGCTGCAATATACCTTTTCTATCAAGCATTCTGGAAAATTTGAATCTATTTTCAGCATTATCAATCATATCTGGTGAAGTTCCCAAAATAATCGCTTGCTGCCTATGTAAGTCCATGGCTATATTGTTCGGCAATTGTCCTCCCATTGATAATACAACTCCTTTAGGCTGTTCAAGTTTATAAATATCCATAACGACCTCAAAAGAAATCTCTTCGAAGTAAAGTCGATCACTCATATCGTAATCAGTACTTACAGTTTCAGGATTATAATTTACCATGATAGTTTTACGTCCTTGATTTCTAAGTTCTCTCAAGCAACCAACCGCACACCAATCAAACTCTACAGAGCTTCCAATTCTGTAAACACCTGATCCTAACACCATAGTGAAATCACCAGAGAAATCAAAGTCATGAGAAATACCATTGTAGGTTAAGTAAAGATAATTTGTGGATGCAGGCCACTCTGCGGCTACTGTATCAATTTGCTTCACAAACGGTGTAATCTTATATTCTTCGCGTAGTTTCCTTACAGCCAGTTCTGTAATTTTTATCATTGCTGCAATTTGTTTATCAGAATATCCTATTTGCTTAGCTTTTTTTAATATTTCAGGGCTAATGGCTCCAGAAGTTACCGATTCAAGAATTTTATAATAGTCGATAATGTTTTTAAACTTTTCCAGAAACCAACGATCAATTTTTGTAAGTTCATACAATTTTTCGATCGAATATCCTTTTTGGAGTGCAGCTGCTAAAACGAACATGCGTTTATCAGTTGGTTCTCTTAGCTCGTTTTCGTTTACTTGTTTAATGTTGGGATCGAAACCATTGACATTCTCATCTACCATACGAAGAGCTTTCTGAAAAGCTTCTTCAAAACATCTGCCTATCGCCATTACTTCTCCAACACTTTTCATAGAACTTCCAATTTTAGTGCTAACCCTGTTGAATTTTGCTAAATCCCACCGAGGTATCTTCACAACGCAATAATCTAGACTTGGTTCAAAACATGCAGTAGTTACACCAGTCACAGAATTTTTAATTTCAGGTAATGGTATTCCTAGAGCTAATTTAGCTGCTACATAAGCTAAAGGATATCCTGTGGCTTTACTAGCCAAAGCGGAACTTCTTGATAATCTCGCATTCACTTCAATTATGTAAAATTCCTCAGAAAACGGGTTAAGAGCATATTGTATGTTGCATTCACCGACAATGCCAAAATGTCTTATAACTTTCAAAGCGGTGTTTCGTAGCATGTAGTATTCACGATTGGATAGTGTTTGACTTGGCGCAACTACGATTGATTCTCCAGTGTGAATGCCTAGAGGATCAACATTTTCCATATTACATACAGTTATACAATTATCGTATGCATCTCTCACAACTTCATATTCCACTTCCTTCCACCCTTTTAAAGATTTGTCAATAATAAGCTGATCAGAATGTGACAGTGCTTGGTGAGCAAGTGCTCTGAGCTCATCTTCATTATTTGCAAATCCTGAACCAAGACCCCCTAACGAAAACGCAGAGCGTGCCATTACTGGATAACCGATGTGTTTAGCTGCTTCGAGGGCTTCTTCAACTGAACATACTGCTGCACTTGGAGCAACTTTCTCGCCTATAGAGTTGATTTTTTCTGCGAAAATTTTCCTATCTTCTGTATCTACGATTGATTGAATTGGAGTACCAAGAACATTAACGTTATATTTTTCAAAAACTTTCGATTTCTCGAGTTGCACTCCACAATTCAAAGCTGTTTGTCCACCAAAAGTGAGCAGTACGCCTGTAGGTCGTTCTGCTTTAATAACTTGTTCGACATATTCAGGTGTAATTGGCAAGAAATATACTTTGTCAGCTAAACCCTTAGAAGTCTGCACTGTAGCAATATTGGGGTTGATCAATACTGTTTGAATTTTCTCCTCTTGCATGGCCTTAACTCCTTGTGATCCTGAGTAATCGAATTCACCAGCTTGACCTATTGATAGACCTCCAGAACCAAGAATAAGTACTTTTTTGGGCCTTTCTGGTAGTGTCGGGGCAAAATATAATTGTTTTGTAATCATTTCATCTACAACGTACTTCTGGTTATTTTTGTATGCCTTTACAGATTCTACAAAGATGTCAAATAAACATTCGAGATCTGTTGGACCAGCACAATGTTCAGGATGAAACTGAACGCTAAAATAAGGCAGTGATTCATGAATAATGCCTTCATTGGTTTTGTCGTTTTCGTTGGTGAACAGAACCTTCCAGTCTTGTGGTAATGTATTGTCATCTACAGCAAAACCGTGATTTTGTGATGTCATGAAACATCTGCCGGTTCCACTGTGTGTACAAGGTAAATTGTGACCTCGGTTACCATACCTGAAATTTAGAAAATTTTGATTAAAAATCGATTACAATACGACTTAGCACACAAATACTATGTGAAATATAATAGACAGCTTCATACTTAGTTTTGTAGGTTTTGCAACCAATAGCTGTGGATAGTAGCTGATGTCCGAGACAGATACCAAATATTGGTTTTATCTTAACTGGTTTGTTAATGACTCCTCTTAAATTTTCTACAACTTTTTTGCATACGTCGGGATCGCCAGGACCGTTACTTATAAAAAGTCCGTCAAACTTGTCGGCGTCTAGTTTATGATCCCATGGCACGAGAATCACTTTAACATTCCTTTTAATCAAACATCTTATTTGATTGTACTTTAACCCACAATCCACAACCATTATTGTTACATCACCTTTGGGGTTGAATGTTTTTAGTTCCTGGAAATAAAATAATGTCAATTAGTAGATTAAATTATAACAGCAAAAAAAATTATTTTTAAACTTTAATGTAAAATAATTTAATATAAAAATTTTACCTTGAAATAAAATTTGTATTATTTCCCAAAGTTGTCCAAAGTCCATTATGAGAATACATCACCTTCTTGCTTACTTGTGGCGCTAGTTCACAAGTGTTACGCCAAACAAAGACCGTTCCCGCGCTTTCTGCTGTCCCCATCTGTCAAATTTTTTCTAAGGCGCCATCTTTAGAGCGAGTTTATGTCATTGTTACTCATAATAAGGGCAAGATCTGGTATTTTACACATATATGTGCACCAGGCAGCCATTATTTGGACTTTGGACAACTTTGGGAAATAATACAAATTTTATTTCAAGGTACAATTTTTATATTATTTGCCCGTTAAGTTGTCCAAAGTCCATTATGAGAGAATGTTTGTTATCGACTGGTGCCTTAGAAATAGATGTAAAAGAAATATAGAGACGTAATAATGTGAATGTATTAGATATTTTATGTAAAGGTAATTAAGATGAAATTATTAAGAAAAACAGTGTTATATCTGAAACTTTTTTAATTTTAAGTTTTTAATTAAAAAACAACATTTAAAGTAGGTATTAGTATTAGTACAATACTTTGTTAAATGAAAGTAAATGAAAATATGAATTAAAAATCATGAATCTATTTTAAGAACATGAAAACAAATCCCCAAGAGATTTCTCCATTGAAACATCTTCAGTGGGATCTTGGATTGTTCTTCTGTAATAATTCCTGAAGGTTGATTCATGTCGCCAATTAGCTTTGGCTAATATCTCGTTAATCGGGTATTTCTCCACCCAATTTAACGAAGAGACAGCAGAACGAAAACTTCCTGCAGATGCCTTTATTCCTGCTTCTGTAAGTAATTTCTTAACCCAGTTGCCAATCATAGTGGGTGTGGCTGGTTTAACCTGGCCTCTAGTAGAAATAAACAAATGTGTCAATGGACCTCTTCTTTCAACTGATACTTTTTGTAGATGACGAAGCCAAAATACTGGATCTATTCTTTCTTCTGAAGCAGATGAAAGAGTCCAACTCGACTGTTGAAAAGTACCTGAATCTGTCTTTGAACCAAAAACTGGATGTAAAGTTATGGTGGAGTTTCCATCAATCATGTGGTCAGGGTCACAATGTAGCAGAGTGAGGTCATGCACTCTCCGACCAGAAGTTAAGAGAAGAAGAGCAGCGGTTCGTCGAGATACATCATACAGACTGTTCAGTTGGGGAGAAGTATCTTTTAGATGTTTAATTATGATTCTTGCATCCCATATAGGTGGTTTAGACAATACTGGCCTTGATACTGAGATCGCTCTTAAAATATGTTTTACCAGAGGGTCTGAAGAAATATTTACTCCGATAATAGGTTCACAAGCCATTGCTATAACAGATTTATGTACTAATATAGTACGAAAAGCTAGATTTCCTTTTAGGCATAAGTTTGCTAAATATCTAGCTACATCTCGAGGTTGAGGCGTATGTTCATTTAGTTTATTTTCTGAACACCAGGTAACCCATCGCTTCCAGATTGGCATATATGTTTTTAGAGTGGATGAACGCCAAGAGGTTTGTAAAAGCTCCTTTTCTTTGTCTGACCAGTCTTTTGTTATGGAGCTCCACCCAAAACTAGCCAGGCTTCCAGTTGCAGGAGGTTGACTTGACCTGGGGGATGACCTGTCGACGTGTCCACAAGATTCTGTTCCAAATGGGGTATTTTCATAGGTTGCGTTAGAGCCCTGTTTCTGAGATCTGCCATCCAGAATGGTTTGTTCCAGTTGGGTGCTATTAATATGTAGCGACCCTTGGCACTGTTTAGGTACTGTAGAATCCGCGGTATTAGACTCGGCGGTGGAAATAGCCAGGCTAGGTTGAATTGCCAAGGCCTGCTGAATGCGTTGTGAAAAGAGGCGTTCCAGTCTTGCGAGTCTAGAAATGCGTATACTGGAACAACATGAGCTGTTTTTGACGCAAACAGATCTATGTCTGGCAGTCCCCACTTCTCGAAAACGGAGTCTGCAGCTGGAGGTAGAAGGTGCCACTCGGAGCCGGCGCGATTGCGCGAGAGTCGATCGGCCTCCGTGTTGTACAGGCCTGGAAGGTGATGAGGGCGTAGTACGATGTTGAGGCTGTCGCATAGGTCTAGCAGCTCTTTCGTTAGGTCTAGAAGGGGTTGAGATCTCGTTCCGCCTTCGTTCTTTACATATGCCACTACTGTGCGATTGTCGCTTTGCAATACTACAATTGAATTTTGGAGCGTCGATGCTGCGTCTGTTATGGCGGATATTACTGCATACAACTCCTTGAGGTTGCAATGCCATTTTAGTTGATGTGGCTGCCAATGTCCTTGAAGTAAAGCATCGTTCACCTGTGCTCCCCATTGTACATCTGAAGCGTCTGTGGTGACATAATTCATTATCTTTTCTGGATGAAATATAAGCGTTGCCAGAGGTACATTTGTTTGCCACCACATTAGGTCCAATCTCACGTCCATGGGAAACTGTATGCTTTTCTTGGGATGTCGTCGTAAAAGATTGCAGTGTCGTTGTAGTGAGCGGCAGTGCAGCCTTCCCCGGTGGGTGATGAAGGCTGCAAAATTTAGAAACCCTAAGAGGCTTTGCGCCTGCTTGAGGGTCCAACTGCCTTTGTCTAAGTGGCTCTGTAATTTTATTTGGACCTTTTTTAATTTATCCTGTGGTAGATTCTTCAAATTGGCTGCTGTGTTCCACTGAATTCCCAAAAACTCTATAACTTGAGTGGGTTCTAAGACTGATTTCTCAAAATTAATGCACCAACCAAGTTTAAGTAAAAAGTTAACAGTAATATTTATATGATGTACAAGATCCTCTCTTGATTGATTAACTATAAGGAAGTCATCTAAATATACAATCAAACGTATACCTTGCATACGTAATTGTTCAGCAACCCAATTAGTAACTGAAGCAAACATTTTTGGAGCAGCAGATAAACCGAAAGGCATACATGTCATTTGCAGAAGATGATTATTATAACTAATACGAAGAAAGCAACAATGTGTTTTACTAATGGGTAAGTGATAATACGCTTGACTAAGGTCAAGTTTTGCCATCCAGTCATCAGGTTGAAGAAATTTTGGCATTTGGTTGTGATTAAATAAGTGGAATGGCATTATTTTAATATAATTATTTAAGGATTTTAAATTAAATATCAGTCTATTTTTACCATTGTTTTTCTGAATTAAAAATAAGGGTGAAATATAACTAGGGGATGGTTCTGCAGGTTCTAAAACACCACAATCTAAAAGTTGCTTTATCTCTAAAGACATCTCCAATGAAACTGGAGTTTGAAATTTCTTCATAACATCCCTTGATGGAAAGATTAAGGGAGGCTTTTGGAAAAAGGGGATCCTAGCCGCAGAAACTATTGACAAGATGGAATTAGGGGGATTGAAGCTTTGCCAGTGACATAAAAAATTCTTTAAACAGCCTCCTGAGAAATTATTATTTATGGTAGTTTCTGTAATAAGGTTTGTGCCCTCTTGTAGTTTCATTTTGCCCCCCCCTCTTCCTTGAGTTGTATCTAGGCTGGGATGTCTTACCTTTAGATTCTTTCTTTTCGGGCTTGGATTTGTTTGTAGGGGTTGATGAAACTTTTCGAAAGGATTGACTAGACTCGTGAGATGTGGAGGCATTATTATTGTAATTATTGTAACTCGGACGAGCTGAAGTGTGAGGTTTAAAATGTTTGATTAGTTTGTCAACACCACCAATCTTTGAGATGTAAGCTGCTAAGAGTGTGGCATTAAACATATATTCCTCTGAGGGAGGAATCTTTTCCAAGTCCTCCTTTATGTATTTGTCTTTTATGCATTTCAAGACGGCTCCTCTCCGTGATTCTAGTACCTCTGCTCTTTTACCGCAAACTATTTGTAATATATCCTGTGATGTGGTTTTGTAGGTAGAGTTGTCGTCGAATAGAGATTTTAGCTTTTCACATAATGTTGTCGCAGTGAGTAATGAGTCTGGCTTAGAAGCCCAGTCTACTAAGTTCTTAAGAGCTGCATTGTGATTTTCATTCTGAGTCAGAATAGCATTGGACAATGCTGCAAAACTACGTTCTGATTGAAGAGAGCGTGTTGACAATACTGAAGGTTCCTCCAAGCGTCTTAATTCCTCATTCAATTTTAAATCAGTGAAGCAAGGATAGGCTAAGTATTTTTTCTGGGTATCCACATACCTCACAGAATTCCATTCTGAAGTGTTGAATCTTTGAAGTGCGCACAAACTTTGTATTTTTTCTGTTTGAGCTTTCGACATGCTAGGTTCTTTGACTATGGTACTCAAACTTGGAGATAGAAATGACATGTCCGGTGGACGCAAAAACTCAGTAAAGTTAGGTGAAAATTTCTGTTTCATTAAATTATCTATATGATTAAAAAGTTTGTTAGATAACTGCTCAAACCTGTCATCCTCCTGAGACGCGCGGTATGCAGGTGAGCGGCTGCGAACACAGTAGCGGTCCGACCGATGACGGCGAGAGCGGTAGCGCTCGCGACTTCTCGGACGACTGCGCCTATGACCATGCGATGAGCTGCTGCGACTTCTTGATGAGCTTTGCCCGCGGCTTGAGGAAGTGTTTCGCTCAGCCATCTTCGAGCTACGATTTGCTCGATCCGATGATTGGCTACATACACGGTTTGTATGCGAGCAGCAACTAGCATCACGTTCACTCCACTTATCTTTGCGATCACCATCTCCCGGGCGCGGGGAACACTTTCGCGAACGACGCGGCTTAACCGGCGGCGGCGGCGTGGGTGCCGGTGTAACTTCAAAACCGTCGTTGGATGATACACTCGAACATTCGATGTTCTCCTTGAGTTCGTTCATTATTGTAGGCGTAACACTACACTTTTCCGTTAACTCCAATAAGGAATTCACAATACTTAACAGTGAAAAGTAATTTAGAAGAAAAAAACGTGCACAAGTTTGCAAGAACTTGACGTAACAATGACATAAACTCGCTCTAAAGATGGCGCCTTAGAAAAAATTTGACAGATGGGGACAGCAGAAAGCGCGGGAACGGTCTTTGTTTGGCGTAACACTTGTGAACTAGCGCCACAAGTAAGCAAGAAGGTGATGTATTCTCATAATGGACTTTGGACAACTTAACGGGCAAATAATAGCATTTCCGCTTGATCACATACCTTGGTAGAAACTTCAGCTACAAGATTTCTTTCATTGGGATCCTTTAATGGAGGTAAAGGTCCAAAGGGAGGAATTCCTGGGACGATACGTCCCAGAGTAACTCCTTCGCGAAGACGATATGTGAGGGCTCTCGTGTCGATGCCGCAGATACCAGGGATGTTGTGTTTTGCCAGCCATTTACCGAGAGATACACGTGCTCGCCAGTGGCAAGCATGGGTACTCACTTCTCCTACTATTAATCCGGCTGCCCAAATTCTGTTTGACTCAAACCATCTAAAAATTAAAACAAAAAGGTGTCTGAAGCACTCGCTTTTAAAAATCTATTATTAAAATACTTATTTATATTACAAGGTTACAAGTAAAATATCGCCGTATTATATGAACGTTAAAGTTAATGAATCTGGCAAAAAGTGTTAATTATGTTGAATACCTAATAAATGTAGGTACACTGAATTTTCTAAGGTTAAGTATTTCTTAGAAAATAAACATAAACACGTATTCTCAAAAATATTCCTTTCTCATTGTCACAAATATCCACGATATCTTACCTTGGTAGTCCATGTTCATCACGTTCTTGTTCATCCGGTATACCATAGTTTCCGATCAGAGGGTATGTGAGTACTAGCAGTTGCGCATGGTATGACGGATCAGTCAGCGACTCTGGGTATCCTACCATACCCGTCTGGAACACTGAAATATTCGGGATTGTTATCAAGTTACAAAGAATATGTAGGTACCTACTTATCTATGATAGGTATTTTGTTATTGAAAAAGAATTTGGATTAACAAAATTATCAACAAAACACATTTCGTTTCTATCTTGTTATTGTGAACTCAATTTTTAATACTTATTTTACATTTTTTTAAAATTTTTTACATTTCTGCACCGTTTTCTGCAAGAAGTCGAAGCATTGGAAGAAAATAGGACTAAATGGCGAATGCTCCACCGACAAGAGACTCTTAAATATAATGATGATGCACCGTAAATGTGACTCACCAACTTCGCCCTCCGTAGGCACCGAGGCTCCAAAGCTATGACCTTGAAACACGGAGCCATCAGCCAGCACCAGGCTACATGGCGGCCCCACTTCACTTTCTAACTCTTTCGTCATTATCCTGAAATAAATCATGTCATACAATTAAATAGCCGAGATCGATAGGCGACACTATATTTCTTACACTTATTTTATACACAGACTGCATTCATTCATAGATACAGTAGGTATCCCAATAAGTAGGTATCCTGAAAGTGGATTAAGTCACGTGCACACGCGAGTCCTAGTAGGAACACTCAATCGATCAAAGTATGATTGAACCCGGAAGTTGTTTGTATAAAGGGTAGAATTTGAAATTGATAAATAAAGTTTAATTTCCACATAAATTCATGTAATAAATAAACAGGTTTACGGATAAGTTTTATTCATTCCGCCCATCCAACATTTACAGAGAAATTTTGAAACCATTTGCATGTGAAATTGAATAACTTTTTATCAGAAACAAAAAAATACATTAATAGCTTAAACTTCTAGAAAATATGCGCGATCAGCTGATCGACTGAACAAGATGAATAGGCAGGTATTGTTAATAAAATTCAATGAGTTTTCATTAACCCTGTATACCGTAGTACAGTAAACTTCGCCAAAATAAAACAAAAAACAAGTAGATAGGTACCTCACCAGACAGCTGATTTTAATGTTTTTGATAAACCTGTCTGGTGCGACCGGACACTTGAACCTATTGAGCCTTATCTAATAATGTCCAAGTTGTAAACTATTCTATCAAACTTCCTGACAGATAAATTTTACCTATGCCAATGTTCAGGGAATTAGAGTTTAACTATTTTTTTATATAATTAATCGTAATGATATCTTATAGTTCAAGCACCGATCGACGGCGGACCTAAAGATATACCTAATGTAGACGTATTTATTTATAACGGTAAACGACCAACAAAAAATTAACTGCCTAAAGAACTGACATGACAATTTAAATAAATTAATTACTTATTTTATTATCTTGCGAAGTTTGATACTATTTTTTACGCGATGGGGTTTATTGAACCGAGAAATGGAATGAAAATATTAGTCGCTGTTCTAACTACAAACTTACCACAAGTTCAATGTTATATCATCCTTGAACATGAACCACATGGAGTTATGTTACCAAACCTCACCTAAGTATGCATGGAATTTAAACACTATTAAATACTACGTTTTACTTTTGTACGAACAAAACAAATTATAGGGATATAAACTGTACATAAGAACAGTGTTTAAATGCGTTACTGCTAATCAAGTTTAATAGAGGCGTATATTAGTTGCAATGGGCTATTTAACATGGTACGAATATTTTATGATGTAAAATTTAAAGCTAACATTTAAAAGGGAATGTTTAGGGTGACTGAGTACTTACGATATATCTGGATTATAAAATTTGCCGGCCACGTGGTTTGCTTGAAGCCGGAGAACGGTCCGGCGCTGTCGCTGTCCTGACGACGACAGACCGAATTGCAGGCTCGCCTCGCCTTCGACCCGCGACCGGCGCTCGCGCTTATCAACTACCAGGTACGTCATTATTCATCTCACTTACTCAACGATGCTACGTATAAACGCGTCTCTTTCAAGCATCACATGTTGTCACACAGCTACAGGCCATGCTCGAACCACGAATAATGTCTTTGCGAAATAAAGGGGTTACTTAAAGATGATTTTTTACTCGTCTTTCCAATACAAACTGAGATAAATAACATCAAAAGCTAAATTATCTATTTACCTCGCCTGGGCCCCTGGTCTAAAGATATGCTGATTTTATTTGATACGTAAAAGAAACAAAGTTATCTTAAAGTAATTGATCGGTCCATAATTAATATGACCATCATTTTCAATCAATAAAGATACTTTAGAATTAGTTTTTGTTGGATTGTTAGGGTGTGAATTTTATTCATTCTGTATCATGTAAAGGTATGATTGCTAATACAGTAAAGAAGTAGGTCGTTAGTACTTAAGTACCAGTAATTAAAGTAAAGGTGTACCTAATAGATAGGCAGGAGCTCGGCATAATTAGCCTATACCTACAGTGGAAAATGTTTAGTCACCGCAGGTAATTGCAAATTTCTAAATGAGTTGATACCTAAGTGCAAAAAGTTGTAAGCTACTTTATCTACGTCATTGAAATCAATGTAAATTCTGTCCCTAGGTTGTGGAATCTCAAGTATCCCTTCGATATTAGTCTATTAGCCCAGATCATTGCCGTTATTTTTCGAATGTTGGTAGGATACTTCGCACACCGTTATTGTTTTTCTTACAAAGATTCGAACGCCGTCCACCCAACGATAGCAATTTTAACTTGGAACCTCTTGAAACTGACTTTAACATTTCCATAGGCACCTTTTAGAGGTACAGGGGTGATGTTTTTAACCTCAGGATTATATATATTTAGACAAATACATTTAAAGAAAAAGAAACATCCCTTTAACAATTTAAAAGATGTCCAAAAATGTTCACAATCTAAGCTTACCAGACCCGATTTAAAGTTGTGTTCTCCAAAAAATATTCATATTAAATGTGACTCGACGAGAGTTTTAGTAAAAACGTGGGCAAGTCTGTCCCAACTGGATAAGCCAGCCAGAACAGAACTCTAAATTCATTAATGGACCATGAAGCACTCTCGAGATCATTTGTAAAACCTGGAGCAGCGCTGGTTTATTCATGATTTGCTACTTAAGTACAGGTTCGGACGCAAATACCATAAAAGCATAACTAACTACACTAACTATATACCCTTCTAAATACGACTAAATACAATATAATGTAGATACCCGAGTCGTAAGACAGGCTTACCGGTACCGAAGTGGTCAGAGTACCGGTTAGATTGCCCCATCTCGTATATCTTCCAGATCGTTTCCGTCAGTAGTGTACATCACCTCTTCGATTATATATTCGATTATATAGCTCATATAAAATGTCTCGTAGTTTTTGTCGCTGACATAACTCCCGTAACTTTATGTCAAAAGTATACCTACCTATAAATCCAGCTGAATTTCTTGTTGAACATGTTATCCTCGTCCCAAGTAACGTAACATACCTAAGTAACATTTTGTGACAGCAACACTTTTGAACATTCTGTAACGTATGAAGCTACTACGTTTACAGTTAAAAACGCTTTCCCGGTATTTAATAATAATAAAAATATGGTCTTCAATATTTTTTTATTGTGTAAGTAAATAGTAAAACAAAAAACATTATATATTATTTCCTTGAAGTACTTAATTACTACATACACGATGGTTTGCCTAAATATTAATAAGACAACGCATTTGTATCTTTCGAGTTTCGATATAAATCATTGATTGAGTTATTAACATGCTTACAATGTAGGTATAAAATGAGTTATGTGGTTATTGATCAGACATATTCTAAAAAAACATGGCACATGAAAACAAATAACGCCAAATAACTAGGTATTGGCTTCATGAAAGTGGTTTGTAATTTGTGTACAGTTTTTAGAACCAGCCATTCGCAGAATATTATAATAACAACTTCAAAGAAAATAATTTGATCATCATGTGCCGAAAATTAATACTTCTGGGTCTATTGCGTCTAATGTCCCAGTTCGATTTAAAATAGGGTAATCAATGAAAGTCATCGCCAGGTTACTCGGTGGTTTTTCTAACTCAAGGATTTGGATGGTGTTGACCGCTGGCGCTGCTTTTAGCCAGCACCCGGGCGTGTATAGCGTCGCTTGTGGGCCTGCAACTGGCCAGTACCGGCCTAGGTTGTTGCCATTCACCCATACGTAGCCCTATGGACAGTAAGGCATTATTTCAGGAACGGTTCCGCTTTTTTATCCACTAAAATATTTAATGCTGCTACCTTACCTTTTCCCAACCAGTGGTGTCTAAAAAGGTGTCCAATGGCGTGGTTCCCTCTGGCAAAGTGAAGTGACCCTCATACAGTACGGGACCCATGGTCGTGTTCCACTGGTTCTGAGACGCCTCTTTCACTTCCACGTTCTCTAGAGGAAATCCTGTCATCATCCAAGTGCCAGTGAGGGCACTCCCTTCGTATTTTACATTACCGAGAATTCCCTTAATCAAAAGAAAGATCACTGCTTAATGGAAAATCAGATTACATCAACTTGTGAATAAAAATATCTTTACCTTATAGTCATGCAGATGAGAGCCATAGTTTATTCTACCTTGGTTTTCTACGAGTAAAGATAACAAAGAATTCGGTTCAGATTTCAGCTGCAGGGTATTATAGCTATTCATCCTACTTATGATTCCTTGTAATTTCTGAAAATACAAAGAAATGTTAATATCATATCTACTTTCGTTTTCCTTTTTGATATTACGTTTTTAAAGAATACCAATAATTTCACTTACTTGATCGACATAAACGTAAACTCTGTCACGTGGCTTTGCAATTTCCAAAATGCCGTTTGTTTTGCCGAGTAACCTAGTCTCGTATAGAAGGAACCCAGCCCGCTGGCGTAACTTCTCAAATGTTGGCAACGAGTCACCCGATGCGTCGTCATACTTTTTACCCAGTTTCAAGCGCCCTTCAGGTGTAAGCAAGTTGATTTTATAGTTAACTGTCACCATTCCATAAGCACTTTTAGGAGCTGGTACAGGAGGTACTGTATTGTTCAGCTCCGGTTTATACTAAAACAAAACATGAATCTTGTATTAACTAGGTAATTTTGATATGTAAAGTAACTAGCAGAATATTAGGAGGCTTACCTTTTTCATCAAGTCGCGTATAGCGTAGTACTTGCTTGTTGGATCGCCGGCTTCACTCAGAGGGGCATCATAATCATAGGAAGTGAGGTCTGCTAAGTATTGATTTGATACAAAGTTGGCTCCTGTGAAGTAAGTTGGTATAATGAATGCACGAAGGGACATTTAAAATAGTGTTGATAGATAGCAGGATATAAAATAAATCATACCAGAACTGAATTCAAAGTTAGTTCCCCCAAAGAACATATACATATTGACGTTGACTTTGTTGTCGAGCATATCTTGCAGAGCCTCGACGACGGCTTTTTTAGATACCGTTTGTATATTCTCGCCCCAATGTGTCAACCAGCCGGGATAGAACTCAGAGTTCATCAGTGGTCCATGCGGCATGAACTTCCGCAACGAATAAAAGATGTCTTTTACTTTACTATCTGAAATTAAATTGCTGAAGTCATGCTTCCAAATTGGAAAATCAGTTATTCTTTCCTTAAAATTATTTCTGTAGATATCTGCAAATTTTGATTACATTATTCCGCAAATTATTCAAAGAATTTCGAAAAGTCCATTTCCTTTGACAGTCTGATGTTCTACACATGGAATGTGGTACTTACGAACACCAAAGTCGATGGTAGTGAGAGCGCCGCTAACGGCTCCACTCCGTATCATGTAATCAGTTGTCCCGTCTGTGGTGTACAAGAGTGCGTTAGTGCCCACATGTTGTAGCATAATGTCTCGGAGTTGCTCTTTGTAGGGCATACTCTTCCCGTAGCTGCCGTATTCGTTCTCCACCTGGTTGTTATTAATTAATGCAGCTCAATTTCTTATCTTTCCTACTTACAGTTAAAGTTAATTGCCGTTACTTACCTGAACTAAAATTATAGGACCTCCGTTTCCTACAAGTAAGGGTGTCAAGCGTTCGAACAATTTCGCCATCCATATCCTGGTTTCAGACATGAAATCTGTAAAGTACTTATATTTAAATAAATTGATTAAAAATTGACCGTAAGATAATTCTGATAAATATGGAAATAAATACCTTTGTCAGTAGAGCGTAGATGAATTTTTGGGTATTTTCCCAGTAACCAGTAAGGAAGACCACCCTAGAATTTCAGCAATAGTTTAGTTAAGTACTAGGATGAAGCCATCCATACTCTATATATAAGGAGTATTTATTGAAAAGCATGAACCACCAAGTGCAACCTACCAAGTCTCTCTCAGCGCAGATATAGGGTCCTGGTCGTAGCAGCACATGAAGCCCCTCCTCAGCCGCGATGCGGACAAACTGCGCCACGTCACGATCTCCCGAGAAATCGTACTGCCGTTCCTCCGGCTCGTGGTAGCTCCATTCTACGTACCTATCATATATATATATATATTAGACTCCTCCAGCGATTTGGAAGCTGTTTGACCGGCGCGGGCTTCTCTCAATTATGCGGGTCAAGTGTCACCCTCATCTTCCCTTGTGCGGATAGTCAGGTTAAACGCTATCACTATCTGATAAGATAAAGTATTCTTATTGTTGGTGAACTTGAATATTACAATTTATCAGCAGCAGGCTGATCATAATTCTTGGACAAGGATTTGGCTTTAGATAAAGAGCGAAATGTTCTGGAAGGTGACAAGCCTTTATCGTATAAATGATGATAGACATAAGGGGTTAGCCGAATGCTTACGTAGCCACAGAGTTGAAGCCAGCAGCTTTTAGCTTACGCAGTCGATCCCGCCAATATACCGCCGGCATTCGGAAGTAGTGCACCGACCCAGATATGATGTGCAGCGGTTGTCCATTTAACATGAATTCGTCACCAACTATTCTGATACCTGACGTTTTCTGCGCAACAGTAAAAAGGTTTTTTTTTACAGTTATATAAAGCATCTTTTACCTGCAACGACTTCGTGCAAAGGTGCATATGGGTATATCACCTATTTCCCTTCGGGGTAGGCAAATATAACTTCTCTCCACTTGTTACGATCCAAAAACTCATCTCTTTCGCTTCATCCACAAGTATTATCCTATCACATACTAGCGTCAAAAAATATTATCCAAATATTTAAAGTTTAATTAAAACTATTCAGTGAATTTTGTGTAAACAGATGACAAATTCCATCCAGCGACGACACGAACTTTTACGATTACAATATTTATTATTATATTATAAGTAGGTATTGTTTCTTATAAATAATATAATGCATGGTCATTGTGATGTTATAAAGTATTTTTTGCACTATGTCTGCTCTTTCCGGTTTATGCCAGATGTTCAAGTTAGGAATCTTTTCATCACAAAAACAATACTTTTTTGATCCCCAAATTATGCAAGAGACCGGTTTATTCCAACTGAATTTGCATTATTAATCTCGCATAATTGTGGGTAATGTTTTGGTCTATTGTTTTTAAATATTGAAATTCACAAAAAAACTAACTATCAACAAAAACAAGTTAAATTAAGAATTTTTGTAATTAATATTGTAAATAGAGTCATTAAGAGCATTGTGTATAACTCACGCCCCGCTAATGATATGCAAATAATTAGCGGGTTAAATTAGTTCGATACGAATATGGTTTGTTTGTGTATTTATAAAACGATTTAAATTCGTTTTCATTAGGTACAGATGACATTTGCCTAGAAATTTACAAGTGCAAAGAAAAGGATAAACAAAAGTAGGTTTGTTTAGATATCTTACTATAAGTAGATACAATAGCTACTATTATGTCACTATTATGTAGATACATATTAAAATTCATCTCTTAAATCTATGTACCTATAAATCTTTAATAATTGTAACAAAGTAGATGTACCTACATAATAATTTTGCAGAGGGTCTTTTTTCTAGATGTGTCTTTAACTAGGCATATTGAAAAGGTGTAACTTACATGTTCTTCGCTTTTGGGTACCTCTACGATGACGTTATTCTTGGGTACCCCTCCTTCCACTGTTAACGCGAATGGATGAAACTCCAGCAAGAAGATGATCCCCAAAAAGAACAGTGTGACATTTCTTCGCAGCCCCATTTTTTTACTGAAACGTGTTGTGACGCATTAGAACGGTATCGGTTTCATACGTCTCTAATTATGTTAAATGTATGAAAGAAAACTATTTTATCTTTCTGGTAGGTACGTGACAACACGACACGAAAATGTGAAAGCGGTTTTATATGCAATAACGTAACAATAGGGTAGTATTTAAGAACATAGTCTCGGTTTATTTTTCTTTCAAGCCTTTTCGTACATTTCGACCGACTTCATAATACCTTAAAAATGTACTTGAACGCCCTTAGGTCCCATCAAATTGTTAGATACGATTCATTTTTTCTATTACTTTATCCGGAATAAGTATGTAGGTGCCTATAAGTACCTACTAACTTACTATGTATTAAAAATTGAATAAATAAAAAAAGGGTAGGTACACTTAAGCTGAAAAACGTTTAGAGTCTACACAAAAAACATTTTCTTAATAATTAACTTACTTTTGTTTCAAACATTTAGGTAAGTAAGTACCTACACGTATCAAAATTGGAGGTTCGATACGTGTAAATAAATGCAATTGACGACATGACATACAATGCAAATAAAATATTTGACCAATTGTTTTTTTTCTTATATCTTAACATTCCTTTGATAATGCCTGTGTCAAGTCACGTTTTAAAATTTTGTGAGTACTTTTGTAAAAATAAAAATAGCACTCGTTTAATTCAAAAGTTACTTCCAATTCATTGTAGCAAGTTATAGTCATGCAACTCGTACCTACCTACGTACTCGTCACGGATAGGCGAAAATGGAATCCAGCGAGGTGCGCAGATATTTCCGACTGGTTGGGTTGTACAATTATTTATCAACTACTTAGATAAAACAAGAAAAAAAAACATAAACAAAAATCACTGTTTTTTTATTGCAACTTATAAACTTTGTAATAAACAACTTACAGCCACATTCAATTACTTATTTATATCTATATATTTCTACATAGTTGCTATTATCCTCTGTTATAGATAAATAAATACATATTTACATTTCATATTCATTAATATTAGCATTTATTTAATATATTTTTAATAGTTTTATGACTACTGCAAACTACTACAAATAAACGACAACTTGAATGCCACGGTCACTTAGATCAAGTAAGTTATAATCTTTTTTGATACGAATTAAATACCCACCTACCTAATTAACTAGAGAATGTTTTGTTCGTACTCACCTATACTGTTACTGACCTTCGATGCCGTCTTGGCGCTGACCTGCCAGTGAACTCTGTTGAGGCAGTCGGTTGCCGCTGCCGCCGGACAGAACGTCGAGACGGCAAATTTATTCAAGAAACGCTTGACATGCGCACGAGCTCGGGAACACACGACCGTTCGCCACGCGACCCTACTCGACACTCGCTTCGCCGCTTGTCGCTCGTCAATTCGGCCTCACACACATTGCAGAGCCACAATGACGACCAGATTCGCCTCGCATTATCATAGTCGTATTGCATTACATGGGTCAACTGGGATAATTTAGCATAGCTCTTGTCGCAACGGACCTCTATTAAACAAACGAGACACCCAGTGAACAGGTCAAGCCTAATTACACGACACCGTTCATAAGTAACTATCTACATATTTAAATACTTCTTGATGCTTTCCACATGTATCGATCCACCTACTTACTTCTAGATTAATAAGCACCATATTATAGTTGCTTTGTTATTAATTCCGATGTGAGATACCCTTTAGATGTCACGGAAAACTAGATAATAATCGAATTGTTCTTAAAGTAATACATAATAACTAATGTTACAATAGATAATAGTGAGGAAATTTACGAGAAAATGGTAATATTCTGTTAGTGGATGTAAAAACAATAACATTAAGTATGTTTTACATCTATGAAGTGTCGGAATATTCTTGTGAACTGGGTAAAAGAAAATGTATCATTTGTAACCTGTTAACATTTGTTATTAAAACTTTCCTTAAAGAATTATAAGTAGGTACCTAGATAAGTAGGTAGGTGTCTATAATTTTTCAGAAGACTATAAAAGTTGTAGTTGACTGACTTCAGCTATCAGCTACGAAGTACATACCAACCTATGATGAAGATACTTAAAACAAAATACTCTTCTACATTCCTATAGTGGTCCTCGGTAACCCACTCTCCTCTAACGTTATCACAATCTGGTAAAATTTTCAGCAGATTTAAAGTGAACGATGTGGCCATGTGTCAGATATCAGCAGTGTACTACGTGAAAATAATATACAGACTCGAATCAACACAAAGCGCCAGTAGATTATTCCATAGCCTTGCCAAATTCTACATAAAAGGTAACATCGCAGTTTAAAAAGACAATGAACCTTTTATAAGCGTTGTGGAAGCCTGGCGTGGAAAACCCTCAAATATCCTGAAAGGTGAACTGAAGCACTCCGAAAATCTACGTTACAATAAATTTGAACTGCATAGCTAAATTGCAAAAACTTGATCTTATTTACCATGCTTGCTTCTTATTTGAATTAATCCATGCTTAAATTAATCCAACCACATTTAACCATTTTCAATATTCTTTGGTGAAATATTTACATAGATATTGGAATTCAAAGACACAAAGAGTGTTTCCCATAAGATAGGTATGGACTCTACTAAGTATTGAGTTAAGAAACTTACTAGTATTTTTTTTACTAAGGATTTAAATGAGATTAGTTTTTACCCTCCTTAGACGTGGTTTCGAAAGAATGTTCAGGTACCTAACTAGATATTAGACTCCGAATAAAGTCTAATCAAAAACTAATAAAGGCTCTTAGCTTAGCTCTCAGCCTGTTTAGTTTGAGGAACCAATTTTCTTGAAAACTTTCTGGAAACGTAGAAAGCCAATCATTTAAAGGAAAATGTAAACCACATAATGTCAATCATCGTATTCCGTAGCCGCGCATTTTGCTGTACGAAGTATGTTATTGTTGCGGGTGGCGGCAACCTGCGCGTTGACGAAGGAACCGGACCGGCACGTGAACTAAATTTCACGCCTTATCGTCGCATCACCGTGCCATTCATACCGGGGAAATTAGCTATGTCAAAGTAAACAAAGCGTATTTTACTTTTTTATTTTATTTAACTTGATGGAGACCAAGTTCTTGTGTTCCGACCTCAGCAACCCAGATGCGTACATGGCATACAACATGAAAAGATAAGCTACCTATCATGAAAATTTCATTCTTCTAACAGTCCGTTGCAGAAATGGTTAAATAAGTTAAGACTCCATTGTAAAAAATAAAACGGCATAATGTTTAATTATACGTATAAATGATGTTTTCTAGCATATCGTACGAGCGAGCATAGGTGGTATAAATACAAATATCGTTTAAGAGCTTTTCTATATATATCTGGCACTAAAAGAAATCTCCTTATTAGTCATAGAAGAAACTGGAACCCGTAATAATAGGTTAGAGAAGCATGTTTGCGATAGGCACCGCATACTTCATTAGTGGGAGAGCTACGCCGCCTGTGAGGCAGACGGGTGGCCTGACCTAGTGGTGGTGAGGAGGGAGCGTTGAAAGCGACATCGCACGACATAATGACAGTGGCAGGGAAGGTGGTCGCGCTGGCGCGGGCGCTGGAGGCTCGCCGCCCGGACAGTGCGCGCTTAGCTCGCCATGCGCACACGCTCGCTACATGGCGCGTCGCCTGGCGCTGCTTGCGCTGCTGGCGTGCGCGGCGGACGCTCTTCGCCCGCCGCGGTACTCCTACGAGTCCGACTCGGAGTCCATGGATCCGTTCGTGTTGTTGGACGACTCCGAATCTCCTGAGAGAACTGCAGCTCCGCCAAGACGTACCACCAAAATTAGTGCCAAAGTGATTTTAAAGGCTAAACAGCCAAAAGTGAACGTTACTACGAAAACTACTAGTACTAAAGATAAAAAGAACATAGTGAAGTCTACTACTATAAATATTGCGAGTCATACAAATTTCATAATGACAAAGAAGCCGGCGGTGATGTCGGCATACAAGCCGAAGCCGCTGAAGGTTTCATTACAGCCGTACGTGTCGGCGGAGGAGTACGAGTGGGTCGAGGAGCCGGTGCGGGTGCCGGTCAAGGTAGCGCGGCCGGGGACACGGCGGACCACCACGCGCCGCCCTCCTACGACCACCAAACGGCGTCGCACCACGACCACCAAGACCACCACTACCACTACCACCACGCAACCACCATCCACGCGACGCACCACAAAGAAATTCACTCTGAAGCCAAAAAATAAACAACAAACCCAAAGGACAACTGCTTGCCCTCCGAAGAATGGTGGATTAATATCATCATACTTCCAAGGGAACAAACTTAAGAAAACTACGAAAAAGCCTCAAACATCAGGTTGGTTTTTAGGTAGGTTTATTTTTATTATTTATATGAACTACTAAACTCTCCTTTCATACTTATAAAAAAAATAGGGATGTACAAAACCAACCCTAGTACGTTTTGTTTTAGTTTTTATAAATTAAGGTGACTGAAAGCAAAATAAAATGACACTCGAACACTTGAAAAAGTTAAGAGTCAAAAAGATTAGGCATTAGCTTTTTAAAACTGCGGTTTATTCTAGATTACCCTAGACTAGATGCTTCCACTTGATGACTTCTACACTGTGTGCGTTTATCATAAACGAACCGTGACAGTGCTAAATAAAAATGAACTCTACACTAAACCTTCCGTTATACAGTGTGTATGGAATCAATACTACTAAAAAGAAATCGATTAATAGACATAGACAACTTTAACAAATGGAGAGCGACCGTACTGGAAATGAAGAAAAGTTGATTTACAGGTTCTTTTCAAAGACGACCATACGAACTAGGCAGCTACTTCTTCACCAGCTAGCATAAGAACAGAGACTTGTTACATTCTACACGTCGTTACATTCACCCTGTATAGAACATTAACGGATACCGTAGCTAATAGCGTCCAAAAGCCGAGACGGTAAAATAGAAAAGTTAAAACTTAACCACACTCATTTTGAAAAATCTTGAGAAATTTTAAATCATAGTTATGATAGTATTAAATGTCACGGAAATGGTTGGTTTGATACACCGACGTGATTACTCCGTAAGGTTATGATAAATGAGCAGGTAATCGAGAAAAGGAATAAGAAAATGTATATGACTGGTTTGCTAGTTAGTTGTATTGTAAGTAACACGAGTGTTTAAATAGATCACACAATCGTACGGTCACAAAAAAAGTTTAGTACGTACGTATAGGTACCTATCTAAATATAACTATTCATTAAGGTGCGTAGATTTCTAAGAGTAAAATAACTGTGATTCAGCAAGTTCGTGATTTCCATTAATGAAGAAAGCAAAATAACATTATTACAAAAGTAGGACTACATTAAATATTTTATTAAATTGTAATGAAATGATTCCATTTGCAAATCCTAGTAATCTTGCGGACGTGGCTGCGGTCAAAGCAAGCATTTACTTTTAGAAATTACTTAGATGCGATTTGCACGCAACCCTTGTACCGAGCAATTGAAGCAAAATACTTTGAGTGGTCTTTACATAGTTTCCATTAATGATATTCCGCTGCATGAACTAAAGTCATTGTACACTCTTGAACTAGGTACCTGCCTACTTCTTATCTATTTTTAACAAAATAAAGCTGTGCTTAAAAAAAAGTAGAAAAAGTAAAAGATAAATATAAAAAGCTACTCTATAAGTTTTTATGAAATTAATAATTAATTCCATCAATAAATAATAACTTTTACTTAAAACTAACGCCATAGTTTGCCGTAGTCAGGGTTTTCTTATATTAAATTAGGTACCTTTTTAGGATGAAACGTTTTCATAACAAAGATGTGGAAAGACCATCACAAACGAAAAAGAAAGTGTTATATCCACAAACATACACGATAAAACATTGTATTTAAAGTGTCAAAGGGTACGGAAACAAAACCACAAGGAAAACTAGTTTATCTTAACCGACATTTTCACGTTATCGTCGTTGACTATGGTTTCGGTGTCCGTTGAACTAGAAACACACATGGTCAATCCAATTATAAGTAGTACAAAAAACTCTATGTTTTTGCTAAACATCTGTAGTGTTTTCCCACGTGTTTATTTTGAGTATATTAGATAACTTTTGCTTACTTATTTATCGGTGAGAAAAAATAATACTTTGGTACTCGTACCTGTAACGATATCTATAGAAGATTAGCATCTACGTACCTATTAAGTTTCTATTTCACGCTAAGGTTTCAACGTTTACAGATCACATTGTTATAATTTTACTTGTAATTATGTTGTATCGTTTACAATGTATAATGATGCTTAAATGCCATACTCTTCTTAAAAATGTAGCATGTATAGGTAACGAAAACAAATTGTTATAATTTTACTTGTAATTATGTTGTATCGTTTACAATGTATAATGATGCTTAAATGCCATACTCTTCTTAAAAATGTAGCATGTATAGGTAACGAAAACAATACTATCTTTATTATTTAGCTAAGTAGCCATATCGCATTCCTAACCATTGTCTAACCAAGCAATTAATTATAAGTTGGTAGTCAAGTTTCAGAGCATCAGCTTTGCATGTCTAAAAAAAGAAAGGTGATATTTATGATTTATCTGTCGAAAATCTACTGAACTGAAGAGAAATGTACTTACTCTCAAAAGATGGATATCTCAGATAATAATGTAAAGTTATTCGTAGGTATGCTTTCAAATGTTTATAATTGGATTTCGAAGTCGGCGTGGGATTGGTTTAAAGGAAAAAAACCTAAAAAACCAAGTTCAAAGACGACTACAACAACAACGCCGGCACCTGTAACGACAGAAGCTAGTAATTGGTTCCAGTCATTGCTGGATTCGGAGGAAAATGACGATGGTGCATACGCCGCCGTGAACACAAGTAAGTCAAATTACTATTACGATGATTACCTAACGTCAGATAATCATTGCACTCTCATTTGAAAGTGTAAGACATTATCGTTTGAGATCTCGCTTTCATGAACGCTGGCCATTTCATCTCATTTGAATAACATCGGGCTTTAAGATTACAAAACTTTCTAGATAAAAAACCGGCCAAGAAATCTTTGAAGAAGAATTACAAGGGCTATCAGCTACTGCGCGCTTACCCTGATGCTCAGTGGAAGGTGCACGACCTCCTGGACCTGCAAGAAGAAGGACAAGGTTCAGGGCTGATGTGGTGGACCACTCCCTCACTCAATGGCTCCACGGACATCCTCGTTCCACCCGATCTACTCGGAGACGTCAAAGATCATCTTAAATCTTCCAAAATAGATTTTGACGTCGTTATCTGGGACTTACAGGTAATTTATAATTTATCATTAATATTGTAGCAATGTTGTTTTATGATCACGCACATACCGTTAGAGTAAAATATTAGCCGCATCAACCTGCCAATAATATTTGACTATAAATCACACTTTCTCTCGCAGAAAGCGATAACGTATGAAAACCCAAGGCTTTCAAAGAAGCAAAGGCTTGAATTAGAGCAGCTCCGCGGCCACCCTATGACTTGGCGACGTTACCATCGGTACGCCGACATACTCCGCTACTTCGAGTATCTGCAACATTCGCACCCAAATTTGGTGGAACTAGTCCCTTTAGGGCGCTCCTCTGAAGGATTACCGTTAGTTGCTGTGAAGGTAGATATTTGACGACTGATCTTTTCTTTACATCCAATCCAAGTAGGTCAGACAACTCTAGTGCCTTTGATTTCTATAAATAGTGGGTGCTTAGTAATCATTTTCTTTTTTGATCTGAACAAAATACTTACCTACTTACTTAAAATAACTTTACGATTACATTTTACAATTCAACTCGTCGCCGTGTAACAATGATAAAGTTACGATTCATGGCTAGTAATTATTTTGCAGATTTCTTTGCCGACTAACGAAACGCGTTCAAAAGAAAGTAAAAATAAGAAGAAGTGGCAGCTGCGTTCGCGGTTGAAACCAGCTGTTTGGCTGGACGGTGGTGCGCATGCGCGTGAATGGATAGCACCAGCAGTCGCCACATGGATGATACACACTCTTGTCGAAGGAGAGAAAGGATTAGGTGAGAACATTTTACTCTATAGGTATAAATAACTACGCAGCTCATGTCTTAAGTACTTATAAATCTCCAGTTTTTCATTATTTATGCGTTTAATAGATGCATTTAAACTAAGTAGAAACCTAACCACATCCTAGTCTAAAGTCGTACCGGTCATACAGATATTGCTTTGAGCTAGGCTTGCACATCAGAGATGCGATAGGTTTTATTGCGTTGTTTTCACATAGGCGCCGAATACGAGGTGCTGGAACAGGCTGACTTCTACATCCTGCCAGTGTTGAACCCCGACGGCTATGAGCACTCACACACGCACGACCGGCTCTGGATGAAAACCCGCAGCCGATTCGCTAACTCTGAAGATTATTACTACACTGGCTGGTAAGGTTTATTTACAGGATTTTTTGTAATTTTGCAGGATTTATTAAGTTTCGAGTTCAACGAGATAATTTAGGTACCTATTGTCGTGTGTTTATGGAAAAGAGAATAAAATAATATCTTGTCAAATACCCGGTTTAATGTAAAAGAATAAATAACGACAGTAACAAATCTAGATGATTAATAACTTATGTAAACAATTGTGTCAATTGTGTAAACACTTTGTTTGAACACTTACTACCTAAGATATGAAATTATTGATAGGTACGTGTAAAAATTCACAACCTTGATCTAAATATCTAAAGAGTACCTATAGCTTTCAATTTACAACTTTATTGATATCATATCTAGGTATCTATAAAATATTGCATTATTGAGAATAGAAGAAATCTACATTTACTTATGGCACGGCTTGAGTAGGTACGAACTCGTACATCCCATAAAAAAGTGAAATGGTGATAAATTGGTTTCCTATTTATTTCTGATATATGGAGCGTATGATGATAATCATAAAGGCGAGCAATCGAAAGTTTTTTTTCACACCGAGAGCGTTACGGAAGCTAATAAAAATAGAATTGCTCAAAGTAAGTACGTTTGTAATTGACTATTGAAATGAAAGTGGAAATCGAAATTGTAAGTTGTGTGCGATCATGGAAAATTGAATCATTAAGGATAATTTTGAGAAATCTTAACAAGTAGATACAGTAGCGTAACACTGATAGGTATCGAAACGGGTTCTTGCCCTTTGTTTCTATGTAGACTTAAGAATTTCCTTTAGAGCCTGAAGTTAAACAAATTTTTACACTAAATAAAATGTTTATAATCAGGGAAACGTGTAATTAAGACGTATACGTTATTAAAGACTTTAAAACTCAATTTTTCTAGGTACACTAGTAAATAACTATTATGCTTTAAAATTGTGTAAATGTGTTTGGTAGCTTTTTCTCGTAGAGTACGAAAATTAGTATAATGATTACGCACATACGGATCGGAGTCACAACCTCATTTTTCATGGCTCGTTAAAAAATCAAGCGCGCGCTTGAAACAAAAGTCAAGTGTTAACGTACAAAATGGCTCTACAAAAACATTTAAAACATTTAACTGTTCATACCGGACGATGTCGCCTCTTATCTTTTTATTTGTCTTAGGTTACAACGGCACTGGTTTCCCGTGAAAGTTGGCCTTTACCTTACTATTGTATCGAGGACAATTGAAACATTTATTCATACTCCATCAAACATAAGTGATTTTAGTACGTTTAGTACTTGATCTAGGTTTGAATACATAATGAAAGCTAGCAAATTGTAGAGCTGCATAACTTAATCCATGTTCCGAGATCTAGTTATCGATTCGCTACCTATACTTAATTAAATACCCACTTTGTATCTGCACGGCGTCTCGCCGTGAGAGTTAATACTCGCGCTTTAAAGCTAATAGGGCTGGATGATTATAGTCCGGATATAAGAAAGTGTATCCTGCATTCCTGAACTTGCAAAGAACAAAACTATAGAATGATTCAACAACTATTTATTTTAATATTAAATCTATGTATATCCCCAGGTTTCCATGGAACTGGGGCCGAACAGAATGCATAGGAGTAGACGTGGACCGCAATTGGGACTACCACTGGGGGGAGGAGGATGCCTCCCGGGACCCTTGCGCTGATAACTACGCGGGACCACATCCCTTCAGCGAGCCAGAGACGAGAGCTGTCTCAGAATTTCTCGCCGAAAATAGAGGACAAATAAAGGTTATTACATAGTCTTTTTCCTATCACTGCATTCATTATTCTTATCTTAAAATACTTAGATATTAAAAATAAAACATTCATATTTTGAACTTACTAATCTTATTAAGTTGCGCTTACGCATAGGAAGTGACCGCGTTGATGTCTTTGCTATACAGCCGCCGTATAAAAGACTTAAACGCGCGCACTTCTTAAATGCAAATCACATTAGGAATTCGTTATTGAAAATTTGAAAGTGAGGATACAAGATTGATCTTAATTTGAGATAATAATATAATAAGTAGGTATGTAACCAGGTGCATAACGTATGTTAGTAGATAATTTATGAAAGATTGTATAGTAAGCTACACGTAAATTATATTTAAAAATCTATTCAATGTACAAAGTTAAAATATGAAGGAGGTGGTAGTTGTTTGACGCCATGACTGGGGATATCATGAGCCGTAGACGCTTATGGCGTGTGCTCGATGCACACATACCATCGCAATCGTTCTAATTGCGCGCTTACCGTGCCCACCCGCCCGCTGCCGGCGCGGTGCCAACAACTTCTTAGGATTCAGCTTTTCACTTCAAAACTCCTATACTAAAAACTATACTCGTACCATACTAATAACGATACGCGATACGATGATGAAAAACTATTAACATGTATGTACTAATTGAATTCATAAACTGAGAATCGATGGAGGTTTGCAATCATAAAAGACTTTTACCATATAAATAGGCTTTAAGGGCACCTCAGAAATGTACGTGACTCCATTGGTCGTTAATAGACTTGAGTCATAAACCTTTTGTTGTCGTTGTTAAACTATCTCTCAAAGCAGAAAATAAAAGGACGCCAGTAAACTGTTAGATATTCCCTTTCCCCTGTAATTTCTAAACACATTATAATGAGCTTCTCGCTTCGTTAGAAAGACTCGGCTATTTTTATCACAAATGATTTGCAGTCGAGTGTCTGCAAGTAATGATTTATCATTGGTTTTAAGCTATAAAGGTAGACCGCACGTCGGCGATTGAGCTGGAAATTGTGACAGAATACGGTACCAATGTACGAGTGCTCACAAGTCATCACTTTCAAAACATTTTCTACTACACTTTCATCATAAATTCCTTTGCGACAAAGTACCTCAACAGACAACATTTGAAACTAGTTCATTATCATGCAACTTGTTTATATAGATTACCCATGGGAACCCTACGAATAAAATCTTTAACAATATGAGTACAATTCGATATAGGACTAAACTTGAATTATATATAATTGAAATAGGTAATTATTTCATCCCAGGTATAAATGGTAACCCACCCAAACGCTACAAAAGTAAAACCGAGAGATGAATACACCTTTATAGAAAGCTCTAATCCTTACCCACTTCGAATCATAATAAAGTGATTGTTAGTAATATTTTTCATTCCCAATACCAGGAATCAAATGTGAAAAACGTCACGAAGAGATTTAGCTAACCATATAATGATATAATAACTGATAATAATATCCCTCTAAAGTAAACATAATAGCAACGAGAAAGTTTCATTGAGTAATGAACCTGCGAGGGTTTACCTACTTTCTAAAGCATTTTTGCATTCAAGAATGAAGATCTAGAATTTTCCAAGGTTCATTTATTTCGGCTAAGTACTTACATCAAATTTTTACTCTTTATTGCACAAATGACGCGAAAAACAACGTATGGTGTGGACGGTGGCCGTATGATAGCAGTATTTTCCAGGCAACTTTATGATAAAAACAATGAGTAATTAACGAATAAAATAGGGTCAATAAAAATTTAACAAAAAGAAATTAAGTTGTAATTTTTAAGCCTATCGTAACATATAAAAAAAAGATGTTAGGAAAATGACTAGGTGTAAATTACTTGTGTAATATGTTTTCATTATTCTCTTTAATACCTACCTAGTTAGACACTACATATACTAGACCTGCAATTATGAACTAAGTGTAGATAATAATAATTATTAGGTAATTAGCTACTATCTCTTGAAACTCGTAACAATAAACAACATGGTTATGAATAAAGGAGGAGACAAACGTAACCAACCATAATGACTAAATAATAAAGATAAACTTACATGAAAGTAATTTTCTTTCCCCAACGAGGTAGGCAAGATAGACGCGCCGATGCAGCCATGCTTTTATATCTGAAAGCAAGATTATTCCTATCAAGAAACTTGAGTATAATTTCAAGTGGGATTTGTTTTGATTTGTAATCTTAATGAGTCCCTCTGTTTATGGTACCTTCTCGATAAAATTGTATATTAGGTCTTTACCTATGAAATTGCCTGCCGTTTTGTATGAAAAAATTCAAACGATTTTTTTTCATATAATTTTATTTGTATTAAGTGAAGTAATTACCCATACAATCAATGCATCTTTGCCAACGCAGTGGCAGTTTATTAATGCCCTTCTTAAAGAAATCAGCTGGACGCGAGGCAACAAATTCTTCAAAGGCGTTTTGAACTGCCTCTTGGTTATTGAATTTTTTTCCAGTCAAGAAGTTATCCAAATTCTGGAAAAAGTAGTAGTCTGTAGGGGCAAGGTCCGGTAAGTACGGTGGATGAGGGAGGGCTTCCAACCCCAGTTCTTGCAACTTGGAGACCGTCATTTGTGCGGTATGAGGTCGCGCGTTGTCGTGCAGGAGCAGCGGAGACGAGCGATTGACCAATGCTGGTCGGAGACGTGCCAGCTTCTCCATCATTGTGTTCAATTCTTCACAGTACACATCTGCAGTAATACTCTCCCCATTTGGTAAGAAGCTGTGATGAATCACACCGGTGCTAGACCACCAAACAGTAACCATCACCTTTTTAGGGGTAAGTTTTCGTTTAGGATATTGTTTAGGTGCTGAACCAGGATCCAACCAACTTGCTGAGCGCTTACGGTTATCAAACAGAATCCATTTTTCATCACAGGTGACAATGCGGTTCAAAATTCCTTCATTTGTGTGTCTGTTGAGCAATGCACGGCACGTCTCGACGCGTACTTGGCGCTGGCGATCATTGAGTTCGTGGGGCACCCATTTGTCAAGCTTTTTTACCTTGACAATTTGACGCAAATGGACCAATATTGTTTTGATGCTATCGTCGAAAGCTGCTGCTAATTCAGCCGTAGATTGAGTATCATCAGCTTCCACAATCGCCTTCAATTCGTCTGCATCGACCAAAGTCTTCGGACGACCGCGGGGTTCATTTTTCAGGTCGAAATTTCCAGAACGGAAGCGAGCAAACCAATAACTAGTGGTTCGTTGGTTTTTAGTGTTAGCTCCGTACACGTCGTTGATGTTGCGAGCCGCTTGTGCCGCGTTGCTGCCACGACGGAACTCATATTCCATAATTACTCGAATTTTTAACGTATCCATGTTGACGAAAATGATTGAAATGCGTGTGTAACGCCCTGGCAGCGCCACAGTCTCCGATTTGCTTGAAATTAATAGCAGAGGGTTCGCTAATTTTTGTCATGCGGCAAAAAATAAGTATGATTTTTTGCCTCCACTAATTCCGAAGATATTCGAGGAAGTTTGTGGCGCTGCCAGAACGTATACGCCCCAGCAGCGCCACACCTGAAAACCTATGAAAGACAGCAGGTAGCTCGAATCTGTGATTATGAGGATTTTTTGCCTATTTTTGCCCTTCCATTGAAGCAAAAATCCATTGAAAAATACCAGCTCATCCAGGAGTATTCAACGTCGTTTTCGAACGGACCGACGCCCCAGCAGAGCCACCTGTATCTCTGAAATTCGAATTTTTAACTGGAATCTGACTGCATACATTTGTTAAGCTTCACTATTTATGGCGGCAAAAATATAACCTCTACAAGTTATCGTGTAGTTTTCATTTTATAGAGACGAAAGAAACATAACCTAAAAATATTGATTTTGTTGCGAAAATCCATTAGTCGGAGGCTGAGACACTATCTGCACGTTCTCCTTACTTCCTAGAGCTTGGCTAAAAATATACAGCATCCGTAGCATAACCGATCCGGAGAAATCACCAAAAAAAATATCGTCCATACATTTTGGTACCTACCTACCTAAATTAGGGGGAAGTGGGGCACATTGATACACAAAAATTCAAACTCCGTTTTAATACACAAATGTCAACATATTTGATCATTTTTTTTGCCGGGTGCATGGCCTGATATGTTAACTTATAATTAAGTTTTAAAAAAGCTGATAGAAACGAATAGGGAAAAAGTTATGGCGACTTTTATAAAAAATCGATTTTGTATCATTCTGCCCCACCGGTGGGGCACCTTGATACAGAGAGTGGGGCAGCTTGATGCGTATTTTATTTCCGTAAATATTATAATATTTTTTCAAAATAAATCGTTATATTACTTAAATTGACCAAATAAAAAGCAAATAATGCTTGGTATCTGAAAAAATCACGTAATTTATTAGTTATTATTCGTATTAACGATAATCACAATCAGCCTAATAATGAAATGAGTAGGAAATAAAATTATCATCAAAAATCTAGAATTTATCAAGATCTTAAACATGTAATTAAACATAATTACTCAGTAATCAGCCTAAAAGTACTACAGAATTGGGCATAGTGAAATGTAGAAATAACAAAATAAAATCCTGTATCAAAATTATAGGAACTTTTTCTTAAAACTCATAATCAAAAACATCACAAAACTGAAATCCTAAACGATTTTTTCACATTTCTCTGCTTAACTTTAAACGTCCGGACCATTTTCTATAATAAATGAGATTTTCAAGACTACTTTAAAATACTAACGGGGCACTTTAATGCACTAAAGGGGCACTTTAATACACTAACGGGGCAGATTGATACGTATCATTCTGCCCCGCGCTTTACTGTATCATAGTGCCCCAAGGGACTATATTCACGAAAAAGTAATTTATTATTTTTTAAATCAATATTGTATTAAATAAACATATTAAATAACATTTATTAAAGTATAAACGTACTTTTGGTAAAATAAAACAATGAAAACAACTAATAATATGGAGCTGAGACACAAACACATTGCTCTTAAAATTTTAGTTGTCGGTCCCAAAAACACGTTTGTGCCTGTAAAAGCAAAACGGCGAATAGGCGGCGAGCATCGTCACAACTATCATCCTTGTGGATGTCCTTGAGCGTTCTAATGATGTGTCCGTGTGCGTATCGTTTTTCAGTATTTCAAAACAGGTACTGTATCAATGTGCCCCGAGTATCAATGTGCCCCGCCTCCCCCTACGTTCCAGCAGAGCCACGGCCTACAGGAAAAACTAGAGTATCTTTCAAGAAACTGAGTATGCCACGATTTATTGCCACTATAGCGAACCCAGCAAAAAATAAGAGGTTGCTTGTGGAGCTAAGGCTTCACTGAGAAAATGGCCTTTCGCTACAAAATCAATATTTTTAGGTTATGTTTCTTTCGTCGCTATAAAATGAAAACTACACGATAACTTGTAGAGTTTATATTTTTTGCCGCCATAAATAGTGAAGCTTAAAAAATGTATGCAGTCAGATTCCAGTTAAAAATTCGAATTTCAGAGATACAGGTGGCTCTGCTGGGGCGTCGGTCCGTTCGAAAACGACGTTGAATACTCCTGGATGAGCTGGTATTTTTCAATGGATTTTTGCTTCAATGGAAGGGCAAAAATAGGCAAAAAATCCTCATAATTACAGATTCGAGCTACCTGCTGTCTTTCAAAGCTTTTCAGGTGTGGCGCTGCTGGGGCGTATACGTTCTGGCAGCGCCACAAACTTCCTCGAATATCTTCGGAATTAGTGGAGGCAAAAAATCATACTTATTTTTTGCCGCATGGCAAAAATTAGCGAACCCTCTGCTATTAATTTCAAGCAAATCGGAGACTGTGGCGCTGCCAGGGCGTTACACACTTGAAATGCAATGAAAATGTAACACTAACCAATAAACAAATGACTGTTTTTGGAAAAAGAATTCCATATTTTTAAAATGAAACTAATTTGAAATTAGAATTCTGAGCTAAACAAAAAATATTTTTAATTGAAATGGCCAGTACTGTAAAACGGCAATTTCATAGGTAAAGACCTATTATGTTGCCAACAAGTCTCTGACTAGATAAACAAATTTGCAATCGGTTTTTTGAAATGCGCATTTAGATTTTCTAATCAATCTGACAAAAAACTTTACCTTAGGACCTCCTAAGTTAAAGTTTTTTGTCCGTTTATTAATTACAAAGTGGTAGTAAGCATCTAAGTACGTAGCTAAGTAATTTTTTGTCATTTATTGTAATGATAAATTATGGAGAACGAACAACCATCATTAAAAGTTTGTTACTGATTTCACTAAGCTGTCTAAAAATAACAACGCTACGGCGGCGGCGGCGGCAAAAGGCCTGATAAAGAAAATTCAGCTTGGATACCTATGGTACACTTACGAGCAATATGTATCGTAACTTCTGTCGTTTCAAAAATATGTTTTTGTTTTTGATTGTTGGTTGTGTTAATGAACAAATTGATGAACACATAGGTATTTTTGAAACAACAGAAGTTACGATACTTTGAAAATGTGACAGTGTAGTAGATATATTATTGCTCGTGACTGTACCTACATAATTTACCACTGGTTCCAATGTCCACAGGTTTACATATCGCTGCATGCGTATTCGCAAGCGTGGTTGTTACCAAGCTCGCATGCGCACGCGCCATTCGCTGACGACGGAGTACTCATGGAAATGGGGAAATTGGCTACTACCGCTCTAGCGGACTTGTACGGCACCAAATATCAGGTAATAACCTAATCATGATGTATAAAACAGATCAGTAGTCTTGGAGAAACGCTATAATTGCTTAAAGAAGAGAAATAGTCAACTACTTTTGATTCGTTTTTGAGGCTTCCCTAAAACCTACTGAAACGAGTAGGTACAAATGGCTAACGAATCTTTTATTGCGTATTAAAATACATAATGCCTTTTTAATTCTAGGTGGGTACATCATCAGAAATCCGTCAGCCAGCATCAGGTATGTCCCACGACTGGGCCAAGGCACGCGCTGGTATAAAGTTCTCGTACCACGTAGACTTACGAGATTCCTTCGGCCCCTACGGCTTCCTTCTACCAGGCTCCCAAATCGTATCCACGGCGCGGGAAACTTGGCAAGCCGTTAGAACAATCGTAGATAATTTACACGTATAGTTGATTTAGTTATTTTATCAAAATGATTTCAAGTAGCTGCAGGATTACAATTTTCTTTAAAAAAAAAACTTGTTTTACTTACCTCAAATTCAATTCAATTCATATTGAGATATAAGCAGGTATGATTCAATCTTGTATTTTCATAAAATTTTATTAAAAGCTTTCCTTGTTCAGCATATTGTTCAGTATGTTTATCTTTCAAATTGACATGATTGTGACGTGAGAAGTTAGACAATTTACCTAGTAGACACAAAATGTTAATAATTTTGTTAATTTATAATTAAAGTAAATAATAAAAAATTCAATAGTTTGTTGACTTTTTATTTCATGAAATGGCGGAACTAAAGAATTGAAGTATTTACGGATGAAAGTGTTGTAAAATAGTCTTTATTTATTTTGCGTTCGCTGATCGCTCACAGCGGCTCTCCCGTTCGCATTTCGCGGTTTTGTGCAGTTAGTTAATGTTGCCAGTGCCTACTTAAAGGCGCGTCTGCTGATCCGTGTTTAGCTGAACATTGAACAAAATCGAACGAAATGAATGAAGTTTTTCTTTGTTTTGTTCAGCAAAGTCATTCGATTTGAACACGGTCGTGTTTACCGAAATTTTGGAAAACATCCCCCGCTGTCGCCTGCGCGCGGGGGAATGGTTCACTTTGAATAATTTTGATGTTTCTTTTTTTTAATTCATCCATTCAGGACAGGCATACATCAGATACCGTTCAGGCTAGTATATTTTATTTAATTAATAATGAATATATATGAGGTACAATTTTGATATTGCCTTCCCAGAGAGTTGTCAACTCACTACGTTGACGTTTCGCTCGGTTATTTGAGGCCAAGTTTGAGGTTATGACTAGGTGATGTTGATTATTTCTGGATTTGACAAAGAAAAAAATCACTTAAGTCGAATATAATAGAGTTTTACTATTGAAGACTGCTCTAAAGATATATTTAACGGATTTTACACTAAATTAATTATATTGAAGAACTAGGCTGTATGCTCTCTGGTCTTTGCCTGCCCTGAATAAAAAAATCTTGTTCACTAAACATTTTTGTTCACTGAACATTGCGAAAGTAGCAGCGGACGGAAAATGTTCTTGAACACGTCATGTTCAATGAACAAATGTTCAACTAAACACTAGCAGCAGACGCGCCTTAAGGTTAAGAACTTTTATTTCAAAATTATACATTAAATAATATTTTACTTATAAAGAAACTATTATTTTATAGATTTTATTGTACTTACCAGGGGGTGCTCTGTGTACTTAGCTAAAACTTTAACTACATGTACTGAAAATAATCTGAAACATAAATAATTGTTTAACATTCATGCGACCAAAAACTAAACAGAGTATTGGCAATACTAATTACTTGTCACTTTTGACAGTTTTGTTTGACAGCTGTATGTAATTTCAATTCTCACAGGTTGTTTGTATTTATTTTTCCAAGTTCTATAAGATTTCAATTCAAATATGGAAGCAGAAAACATTTCTGTAATGCCTGAGTCTACTAAAATAGATCCAACTGAGTTTGATGTATCTGTAAACGCATTGCTGATTGGTTTAGGAGCTGAGAAGTATGTCGATATATTCAGGTAAGAACTATTCGTATTACTTACAAGTTACCTTATACAGCAGTGTATTTTAATCCAAACTTAGCCTCAAAGCGAATCGGTTGATTACTCCGACACCAAGCATCTTATTTATTTATATAAATGTCACATGTATCATCCCTTACAAAATCTGCAACAACACCGGCACCGGCGCGCGGCGGGTCAGGCAGTTAATAGTACCTACCTACCTATCTACCTACTCTCTCATTTGTGTAGCTTTTTTATTATAACGAAAACTTACCGAATTTGCCTTACCGAATTTCTAATCATATAAAAACAAACATTGATATTTTGTAAAATTATCATATTTAAAGTTGCATTACAACCTGTAAAACCAATAAATATTTACAGAAGAAATAACATTGGCCAATTGACACTGTTAGAATTAACTGAAGAAGATATGATAAAACTTGGTATAGATGATGCTAACATAAGGGGGAAAATAATAGAAGAAGTAAATAATCTGCCAATTTGTCAAGGATTTTCTTCAAAAGCGTAAGTAAAACATTTAATTATAATAGATGTTTACATAGTCTTTGCTGGGTAAATATTTCATTTTTAAATATCTGGCAATAGAAGTGATTTGCACTTGTTTATTTATTTAATATCCTATTCAATCTAAAACACATCTGTATTTCAAAATATTTAGAAGGTAGATACTAACAGCATATTCTGATAATGGGAACTTAACACATATTTTCTATCAGACAAGCATAAATAAAAGATATTTTACTTTATCTTTTTTCTAGCATTAAATCAACAGCCAACTTAGGTCCTATAGAAATAGCTGATATCTTTGAAGAGACTTCACAACATCTGTACCGAATATATCTAAGTGTACTAGCAAACACGTTAGCTGTAAAGAAGACTAAAAACATACCAGACTGTTTGTTGCATCAAGACAAGTATGCATCAGATATTGCATTATCAACCATTAGTGAAATGACTAACATACTCAATTCAATGGATATTATGTTACATACAGAGTTGAAGGTAATGTTTTATTTAGTATCATTGAAACTTAATGTATAATGAGGATATTTTTTATGTATTTGAAATAACATAGGTCTTGCTATTAAATGAAATAATATATTCAAAATATTTTCTTTTGTTACAGGGTTTAACAAGAGTGCCAAATAGAAAAAATAAGAAAATTATAATTGGTAGTCTAGGCAGTGCAGTTATAGCAATTTTAGCTGTACTCTTTGCAAGGTCTCTGAAAAACCTTAAATAATTTATATTTGTTAAACCACAAATGACTACCTACCTCTATACAACAGAATGTAAATTTTCTTGTTGCCAAAAAATGACTAAATGTCTTGTTTTCATTTTCAAAGTGAGAAAATAAATGTTTGTATTTAAGTTATTACCCCAATTTTTTTCTGTCCATCTCTCTCGTCATAACATTTTGCTAGTAAAACCTTTGTTTGATAATAGCCCCAATTCTAACTATTCAACCAACAAATACGCAAACCGGAAGTTCAATTACTGCTGAAAATAAACAAACTCCCGAGTTTAGACAATAAGTAAATCAAAAAGTGACCCAGTTGTTGTAACCTCCTCAATTAAAAAGTGTAAGGTAAACGATGACCTGGCAGCAGCGGGGTATCAGCGTGGTGGTGACGCTCCGGAAGCCGCCGGGCCGGCCGGCAGCGCGGGGCGGAGCACGCCGGACCGACCACACTTATTGCCGCCGGGAGCGCCAATTGAACAGCGTGTCCGTTGCTCGCGCTGCTCCCGTGACGCAGTGACGTGCCCTCTTTCAATAAATGCATATTTCGAGTGCATCACCGTCGTGAATCATCCGTTACTTCCTTAAAATATTTTTTTATGGGCGAATACTTAAATATAAAATGTGTCTCAGATTTATCATTTTATCAACAGTGTTATTCCAATATTTACAAGGACAGCAAATTGAATACCAAATAGGTAAGACTGCTGGGTGTTTAATGTTTTTTAATAAGGTGCCTTATTTCAAATTTTTAGACCATTATTGAAAGCAATTTAGATCGAGATTTTTCTAGTTTTCTAATTATTTCTTCTTCCTTACTTATTTAAAACTTTTTTTAATCGTTTCTTTTTTAAATATTTCTAGCCCATTTGTTATTTTTTAGTACTTATCTACTAGTTTTGATATTTCTCATCATGCACCTAACTTGCTTTTCACGTAGGGATCGGTGCTGCTGTACTATAATGCTAAGTACAGTCAACCACAAAAATGATTCAGTAATGACAAAAAAATTGCATTATATTTTGTATGGATTTGGTTTTACTATTTTCTCGTAGGCTACTCGTAGGTCAGCTTTAAATATTCACCGTTATGAATGTTACAATTTTTTTTTGTAGAAGCGACTCTTTTTGTATACTTTACTAAGTACCTGTAAGATTTAAAACGTTTAGGCACTACCGGAACCAAGAAACGTCCCTCGTATTAACATGCACCATAACACGGATGTACTTCAAATGAAAAAGAGGTCACCGGTGCAATGAATAGGCGCACGCAATTTTCTTAACACTCATGATTATAATCAAGCACGCGTGGCGCTCTCCTCTTGGACGTTCAAATTAAATAAACTGGTTATTTACTATGAAATTAGATACCATCGACAATAGCAAAAGACATCTGCGACTTTTTTAATTTGAGCTTAAATCCGTAGACACAGAAAGGCAGATAAAAATACTTTATTGCACACAAAGAGATACAGTAAAACTTAAAACTATAACATTGTGCGCAAAGGCGGCCTTATCACTAAAAGTCATCTCTTCCAGACAACCTTTGGAGTAGGATTAGTTTAAGGTATTTGAGTAAGAACCCTTTTTTTCGTTCCTATCTATTTAAATCTGGTATTTAGATATGAGTTAGTTCTCGTAGGCAAGGAACAATTTCCTCTAACCAGAAATACAATAATGTAACACAATTACATCAGATGCAATACTGGGAGACGCCGCGGAGCTACCTTGCAACGTGACGGCTGAGGTGGAGGGAGATGAGCTGAGTACCCTCGCGTGGTATAACTACTCGTCGTACTCTGGCGGGTACAGCACCGCGTTTTATAGGTAAGCTTTGCCTGGCAAATTATATTGAACACTTATAACCAAATTATCAGCAAATAGCGTACTTGGTCTTAGATAATAGTTGGACTTCCTCGCCCTGGTCGCTTGGTCACTACTCCAGAAACATCCATATTACACGCTATGAAATATGATTATTACTAGTTACATTTCACAACAATTCAGAATACCTGAATAAAAATATAAGTCCCAATTAAAGTACAGAATTATTTTTGCACCAGCAGTCGCGACTTGCGGCCGAGTGAGGACGAAGATGCCGAAATTAGTATCGAAGTTGATCAGGAAAGAAGATACCAGTTAATAACCGACGAGGAGGAAGGCATCTGCAGTCTTCGCATTAAAGTTGTGACGGCTGCGGATGATGGCATTTACTTTTGTTCAGCAGACTTTAATCAAAGTCCAACCCTCAAGACCTATGTGAAACTAAATGTTATTGGTATGTAATTCTACTTTACAAATTTACAATAAAAAGTTGCAGTTTGAACTCATACATAGGTGGTTATTTCTTTCGTTGTTGCTATTTATATGAGAGCAATGATCAAACGTAAATCGAAGTCTAAGTAGAATATTGCTGACTCGTGGGAATCCTAAAAACAGACTGGATATTTACCTATCCGCGGTAGCGAGGCCGGAGCCACTATTAATTGGTCTGCGCTTTTAATGAGGAAGCTGACAGCGCCGGAACAATTCCCTTCATTTATGAAACAATTACGCTATGTAAATATTACATCATAGACTTATTTGTTTGAATTTTATACAAATTGTATATTCTACAAAGTAGTAAGTAAAAATCTGTAGTTTTAACTGCTGTTTTACCGGACTCATAATTGTATGTAATGAATGTACCCATTTACCACATAATTAGATGTTTCCGTCATCGACAATTTTACCTGTAAAGGTCCCGCAGTAAGGTCAAACAGACTAATGTTATATGAGAATGTTATTACATAGAGACACCGCAACAACTATGGGTAATCCATGAAGACGGTACGCGGATCGCGGATGCCAGCGTAGGGTCTAATGCCAGCGAGAACATCGGCCCTTATTACGTTGGAGATAGGGTTCATCTAGTCTGCGTCGCTTTCGGAGGTAATCAAAACATTTAGTACTATAGCATTTCAGACAGTCAACATAAATCAATCTTTTGATAAGTACCAGCTAGGGACATGGTTCCTCTTACCACGCAAACAGAACAAAACATTATGCGATCTAGCGAGTAGAGCTAGCTACTACTAGTAGAGCTAACTATTCGTAAATAAATTCTTTGATATTGATCATAAGCTAAAAATGTGATGTTCAAAAATCTTTTAAAGGTAAGGAACTAACTTGGTGGAGCGGGGGTCGCCCTCTGAAGAACACATCGACGCCGTTATCTGAGCACCGCGTGCGCAGCGACCTTGAGTACGGCCCGCTGACCCGGGAGGACCATGGTTTAGTCCTGTCTTGTACTGCAGCAAATACTAACAGGACTCTACCACTCGCTATTGACGTTATTGTTGACATGTACTGTGAGTATTGTGAAACTACACATTTATAATCGTCCTAAACTTAAGGACCTAAAAAGTTAATCCGACTTTCTTCTCTGTTTAGATTAACATCCGCGATTATGAAATGGTTTCTAGTACGATGATGACAGTCAGCAATCAAAAGTATAGAGCGCTGATTGAATGTAACCACAAAAAATATTGCACCTGCAACAATTTTCCCTAAATGTGTCACCTTCCAGTGCCTCCCGAGCTGGTATCGGTACGAGATATGAACACGTCAACAGACGGGTCGCAAACCCCAGGGCGGGTCCACGCGGGTCAATCGATTCGTCTGCAATGTCACGTGCTGGGCGCCCGTCCTACTCCCGACATACAGTGGAGACTCAACAATATCCCACTTGATGTGGAACAGACTATTATTGTAAGGAAATTATGCATTTTGATTGTTAGTAGATACTACAAGTACAATTTCAAGTTTACATATTTATGACCTGTGTTTAGAGAGAGCCCTCCCAACGACGGGTGATGAGCGAGATTCAATACGAATTAGGAGCAGAGCAAGACGAGTCCCACATTACTTGTTGTGCACCTTCAAATCGGAGGGACATGGATGCATTTGTATGTGCTCAGGCAATGCCACTTGTAGTATATTGTAAGTACTTATCAGTTTATTAGTTTTTTACTTTTCAAAATAGATAATAAATGAAGTCTATTATCAGGTTGTCGGAAAGTCAAAACCCGTCTACTAGAAATTGTTTACACGTTTTCAGATAAGCCATTGGTTGAAATCGAAGCGGACGGTGACTTAGAGAATGCTACAATAACTGCAATAAAAGGCACCGATGTTGCTTTTAACTGTAGCTACCGAGCCAATCCACCTGTATATGATATCTCGTGGTTTCATGACGTGGGTATTTAAAAATATAACTTAATTATAGTTTTTTGTGATAATTATCGAATAAACATCTTTTATAAATAGGTACAGTGCAAAGGTCATATTTATTTACCGATTACTGTTTTTTTGTAGGAAAAATTAATAGCAGACGGTGACGAACTTGACCTAGAAGTGAAAGTGGTTTTGTATTTGAAGAATGTAACTGAGGATGAAGCTGGGGATTATTTATGTGCAGCGATGAACGACGAGGGCACTTCTAATAGCAAACCAATTACGGTTGATGTTATTTGTAAGGATATTTATACATTCTATTTTCACTTCGTTACAATAATTGGACACATACCTAATGAGAGTCTGGAAATAAATTAACAGAAAAAATATAAAAGCGATAAATAAAATCTCTACTCGTAGAAGATAAATGGGTGTTTTAAATAATGCTTACCTACTCCTATAACACAGCTTGATTAACACAAATTACATATTTTCAGACCCAGCCTATTGCGAAGACGCAGGCTTAGTAGAATATGGTGTATCAGAAAGCGAGGTACTAAACCTAACTTGCAATGTAAAGAGTAACCCAAAACCCAAGTCTTATCGATGGGTGTTGTATGATGAACTCATGGACATCAATAACCCGACATTAAAGGCGCACATTTCCAAAGAAACAAGTGAAGACACCATCCAGTTTCAGAGGCCTAATGGAACTGCATTTAGTAAGTTGATGGTCTTGGTCAATCTGAAATAAGGAACTTCATTAAATCGTCTTGAAACGTAAAACAATGTTTGACATCTTCAACCCATATTTCATCATGACGACATGTGTGAACGAATCCATAGAAAATGTATGGAATGATATTTTTTCCCGGACACGGCCCGGAATTTGTGTAGATAAACCTTTAATCGAATAAACATTGTAATTTACGCCAAAAATGTTTAAAGTTATTTACCTATCATTAAGACAATGTTAATTTAATTTTTAGCCGCAATTTACTGTTGGGGATTAAACGGCGTGACAGAAAATTCTCTACCACATACTCCATGCAAGTTTCTGGTCACCGACGAAAGGGTACCTCATCCGCCTACCGATTGCCAAGCTGAGAAGGGAGCGTTAGGAGAAATCAACATCCAATGTGAAGCGGGCCACGATGGGGGAATGCCACAAGTGAGTATTTTATTACAAAGCATATTATTTTTAAAATCGATAAAGATTGTTTTGAAAAATAATATTTCACCAAGACGAATTTAGCCAAAATAAACTACGTCTGATTGATGTAAATTCATGTTTACAGAAATTCAAATTCAACGTATATTCAAAAGATACGGACGAGGAACTTGTGTCGATCACCAGTTTAGAACCAAACTTTATAATCCAAGAGCCGAAAGAGGACTACAGAGTGGTGATAATAGCTTTCAATGAGAAAGGCGAGAGTGACAGTGTGGAGATTGAGAGAGATAGCATTATTGATAATAATCAAGGTAAGAAAGGGAAACACTACCTGCAAGTCTAATGACTTGCGGTGCCACATCAATTTGTATCGACTGTTCACATATATCTGTGGCTAAAGATAACAGCTTGTTAATACTGATAAAATTTATATTTTCAGAGAACCTGACTCCAAAAAGCGCAGTGTCTGATTTAACAACTCTGACGCTGTCACTATGCGGCGGGGTGTTGCTTATAGCCCTCGCTGCGTGTGGTTTAGTGCTGTGCGCTAACGATCGAGGATCACGGCACGATATACCGCGAGCCATATCTGATCCACCGCTCTGTGCCTATAATACTGATGGTAAGTAAACTCTAATCACATTTTTTTTGCTTCTGACTGATGTAATCGGGACAGATGATCGGGTTATATCCACCACCAAACATTTTTAAATTCTTAAAAACTGAATCAAGTTTTTTTTTTTTGTAAATATAGAATCAAACTGCGAGACATACCACGACAGCGAAGACGGGAGCGACTGTAACGTGAGACGAACGGAGTCATTCCGTCGAGCGATGTCACGATACCCGTCCTCAAAGAACTATGACGTGAGACGAACCAGCTCCTTCCACTCGACTCGTTACATCAACGATATGCCAGACCACGACACGCCTAAATGCTCGGATATTCTGAGACATACCGGCAGTTGTAGAGTGCACTCGCTACAGAACATCAGCAGGAAAAGAGAAATGGAAGCCGCGTGTGACCATCTGATTATGCATTTGCCGCCGGAAACTAATTATCAAATTGCCAAACCTGTAAGATATTACCTCCAATAACTTTTTGACGACCTTTTTGTAAAATAAGATATTGAGGTCTCTTATCCAAAATTTCAGATGAACACGTTCTACACGATGCCCAGAAAAGTCCGAAGTAAAAAGCATATAAGCGACGATGCTTCTGAAATCACTCAAACCTCAGATGGGTTTTCTTTGCCGCCTCCACCCGACGAGTTCGGCACTTACCGAGCTGCTAGCAGAATCAAAGACTTACCTACGAAATCCGCTCCAACGTATACCACTGTAAAGAAGATGCCTAAACCTTATAATACACAAATGAATACCGTTGGGTTACCAACTATAAGTGGGACGCAGAATAGTATTTATTCGTACCCAGATGATCATCAGGTAAATACTAACCCTTTCGACGACTCCTCATAGTAACTTAGCGATACAATAGATAACGCATGCGCCTTAAAAATATCGATTCATTCATTCATTTTAATGAGTGTCAAAAGCAGTTATCCCGGGCTATGTGATATCTAACAATCTCATAAATGCACTAACCATCATGTTTCATTATTTCAAAGGCTACGCTGACATCGACTGGCTTCTTCACAACCTTCCAAAGTAACTCTAGTCTCAAAAATACAAGTGTATAAAGTCGAAAATTAAATGTATTGTTACCATAATTGTAATTGCAAGAGATCTCATGAGATGAACACCAAGTTCGTGATTTTGCTTATTAAAGTAAAGGCATCGCATTGCATACTTACCACAAAGCGCAAGCAAAACTAGTCAAAAAATAAACCTGAATATAATTTATAATCATTAATTTATTTACAAAAATAGAAACCATTCACATAATGCTTTCATTTCGCTTCTATCGTGTTAATTTAATTTACATGCATGTTACTATAACATTTGAAAATGTTTCACAACTTATTAATACTACTTATAAAACAAATTCAAAATCAGTCACTGCCATTTTGATTATGTTACTTACAAAGTATGTTTTTTTTTTTTTGAAGTAATTATATTAATGTAATTAAAATACCTACTTAAGAACTTTCTATGATTATGACTGTATTAAGTTGTAAAATAAAATTACTTCAGTCAATTCGCTTTGATTTCATTCGGTTTCGAACATCGGGAACATAATTTGAAAATGAGTAAGTACTTGTAGTAAAAAATCCCCAAAAACATGTCAAACTTTATCACATTATCACAATTGAAAAAAATTAGGCAATTATATGGAAAATAAGTAGGAAATATTTAAACTTATGAATATAAATTGGATACCTATAACTAGCGACAGAGTTAGTCCATGCGATCTAGATGCGCCTGCGCCACTGACAGCCGATCGATGAGGCGCTGGGTGTTTGGTCGAGACTGGAACAAACGACAATATTTCATTCAAATAATATATTGAATTTAAGTAAATACTCACTACAAATTTTTTTCTTGGTGTTGCCTAATATTGTATTTGAGCAAAACCAAGTGATAGATAGGGTAAATATTATACTATTCGCAAAAACAACATCACCAAAAAGCATAAGGATGAATGTTTCGGTACCTGTAACGCGGAGATAGCGCAGTCGTGCAGGTCCTTGCACCGTGAGAGAGCGCGCCGCCTCTGCGCCGGCGGCAGCGGGCCCAGCTCCGCTCGCGCCGCCTCCAGCAGCAACGCCGCGCATGCGCACACGTGCGTCTCGTCGCCGCAGCCTAGCCATACACGCTCGTTCACGCTCACCAATCTAGTACAATACAAGCTAGATTAGTTAATAACACAGGGTCATTAGGTCGGCCACCAGTAAAGTGCGTGGTGAATCTGAATCTGTGGTGAGATCACACAAGTTCACCCGGTTTGTTTACTCTCTTATTACGGTGCCGGTGGTATGGATAGCCAACCAGAATACTCACTTTGTATAAATATCTAAAACTTGTTCCAGTGATACACCCATATTGAGAATTGCTCTAAACACCATACTTTGATCCGCCTGCAGTTTACAATTCATTATTTCTAATTGACGCACTATGAAATCTGTAAGAGAAAAAAGATTATGAAAAGCGTTAACAAATTGCTCGGTGGTGTGGTGTCACGTGAACTATTCATTATGGTAGCGCGGCATAGATATCTAAGTATAAGTTAAGTAAGGGCCAAAACAGTTTTACTGCGGACGAATATTAGCTGCAGCCCCAAAAAAATGTATACCTCCGTTTTACTATGACAAAGGTGTAAAATATTGACTCACATAACGGGAAGCAGTGTCCGGTATGTAGATAGTCCCTGGCCAATGCAGCAAGCTTAGCCAGTACCGCGGCCAAGCGTTCCGCGGGCGGAGCGGCGCGCGCACCCGCCTCCGCCTCCGCCAGGATGTTACTCCAAATATTCTCCACTAACAGCGCGTCGTTGTGTCCCGAACATTGTACAATAGCCAACTTGCACTCCCATAAGTTGTAGCGGTCTGCGTACTCTTCGTATAACTGTAAGGAAGGTAAGATAAGTTTTTAATTCGAGAAAGTTCTTGTGTCAAGAAGAAAAGATAGACTTTAATATTAATCGAGCTAAGTTAAAATTGGAATTTAAAAAATAGAGTTATTTGCGTATGACCATACTCGATAAAGGGGCTACAATATTAATAAAGAATTTGGACACAAATAGTTAAACGAACGTGACACACGTGTCAAGCGCGTAGTCCTACACGATGCGAAGTGGCGTACCTGCGTGATCTCGAGCAGCTCGTCGTCGAGCCGCTGCCGCGCGGCGGGCGGCGGCTGCGCGTTGGCGGGCAGCGCGCGCACGGCGGCCTGCAGCTGCAGCTGCACGCGCGCTACCTCCGCCGCCTCCTCCAGCCGCCGCAGCAGCTCCCCGCCGCCCGCGCCGCCGCCCGCGCCCCCGCCCGCGCCGCGCACGCACACCACGCCCGCCGACAGCCACGACATGCGCTGCGCTAGCGTCGCGCCCGACCTACGCGTGAACAGATACATCATTTAATATAGCAGTAGCTATATGATTTGTCATAAGGACTAAGCGAGTTACAGAAATCTGTCGTTCGTTAAGGTGCCCATACATGGTACGATTTGTCTGTACGATCCGTCGCTTTAGCCCAATCGAAACGACGAATCGATAATGTATTTCAAGATCGTTAACGATTTACTTCATCGAAGACGATATCGGAAATCGCAACAAAATCCTATGCAATCATAAATATCGTAACGATGAATCGACAGTGTGTGGCTCTTTACGATCAACGATTCGATTTTGTCTCACTCTGACGCCTTTTTTTAGGCACGTATTGAATTATTAGAACATGTGTTTATACTTCAGTTTCAAATAAATGAATGATCGCTCGTTACTTACGTACGACCAATCGTTTCGTGTATGAGCGTCATTTGCGATGCGATCAATCGTCACGATTTTCATCAGATCGATCGTACAGACAAATCGTACCATATATCTATCACCTTTAGAATCCAAAATTGATAAAGATCCTGTATCACCATCTACAGATAAAATTAACTGCCAGATAAACCTATGTCTATTTCATAAAACGTGACGTTTTAGGCAGAGACAGGTATAAAATATCTGACAGATAAAATTTATCTGTAGATAGTGAAACGTGCCCTAAAAATTGTAGAACTATCGAATGACTCGAGCTCACGCATCGATCCATTACATTTGGTAGAACCGGAAGTCCGCTGAAAAATCAGTAAAAAAAAAACATAGCATCTCACCCCGGCTTGGTAGCGAGTCCCTCGAGCACGTGCGCGGCGGCGAGATGGTCGCCGCTCTTCTCCAGCACCTTCCACAGCAGGTCGAGCAGCATGAGCGCGGCGGCGGGCGGCGTGGAGCGCGCGGCCGCCGACAGGTACGTGCGCAGCGACGCCGGCGGGGCCGCGCCCAGGGACACTAGCTCCGAACCTAAGTTCTTTGAGACGAGCCACTCGTACACCGCCACGTGGAGAAGCTCGTCGTCGCGGGACAAGCATTCCCAGACTAATTTTCTTCCCTGATATAAAAATAAATAAATTATTGAACCAGTTCTTAACTATGAAACATTTTTTTGAACGAGTATTTTCCGATGAAAATACAATTTACCTGATAACTTGCATCAGCCGAAGACATCGAATTAGATTTTGTCGCGTTCAAAGATTCGTTCGGCGACGTGTCTGAACTTCGTTCGTATAAACGTTCTAGTGCCGCACAGACTTCTCGATAGATTTCCATTCTGCAATATTTTTTTAAAGAAATATCACTAATACATAATCAAAAGGTAATAAATAGCACATTAGGTCAAATGGGATGATTAAGCCAATAATACATATAAAAGTCACTATCTTGGAACTTCTCCAACGACACTCATGTTACGACTGATAAATAGTCAAAGAGTAACAAAGATACGCCAAAAACAAACATACCGTCTAAAATAAGCAAGATGTCCCTCCCGATCCTGTGAGGGCTGATCACTCTTGTAGTAATGCAGCGCCTTGTCCTGAGGGTCGATCTTCTTGGCGCACGCCACACACAGCTCCACTACACCGGAGTAGAACCCGGCAGCTACCAGCTTAGAGCACACTAGCGGCAGGTTCACGTTTGGTGCTACGTCCTGGTTCACAAATTATATTATAAACTAGCTGTCCCGGCGAACTTTGTCCCGCCTTAGAATGAACTTTATTGTGTAGGAATAAAGTTCAAATTGACTCTACATTTTAGTAAGAAAACATTTGTATGGGAAAAAGAAAAGGTCTGTTTAGGGCTTTCCCGGCAATTATTCGAATTTTTCTCACCGTAAGAACCATCCTTGGAGTTCAATGAACATTTAAAAAAAAGAATTAGCGAAATCGGTCCAGCCGTTCAGGCGTGATGTCGTGACAACGGAAAACGGGTTTCATTTATATATATATATAAGAATAAGATAAGATAGATAAGATGTAGATGTATGGATGTTTCTTATTCTATCGCGCAAAAACTACTGAACAGATTTTGAAGAAACTGGGCAATATTGTAGTTTGCACATCAGAATAACATATAGGCTATTTAATTTTACGATATCATGATTTTTTTTCCAAGATAGAATGCTAACGAAGTCGCAGGAGCATCTAGTATTAAATAAAAGATATAAACCTGAATAAATTGAACTACATACACTTTTTTAACAATCCATAATAACAGTGACATTTATCAAACCAATAACTTACCACACAAAGTTTCAATGCTTGTTGGAGCATCTCATCACGTTCCGATGCGTTCTTCTGCTGTTTTGCGAATATTAGGAGCTCGTTTGCCTGCGACACAAAAGATTCTTCTTTGAGATACGTTTTGTAAGTACATTAGTATTAGTAATTGCAAAAGATTAAATAAAAGCTACTTTATTTTTTTGTTTTTCACAAAAAGAAACAATCAATCATTCCAAACTTTATTAATGAAAGCAATAAATTTTAAAAAAATACATTATATTTATCGAATTAACTGTACTTCCGTCAAAAGTTCCCATACCTTAGAGCAAGTGGCGTCTTCTTGCCGATAGAGCGTTGGACAGAGCTGCCGCAACTTTTGTGAGATTCCGTCCACCGACGCATTGTCTCGCAAGTACCCGGCTACTAACGACCCTAATAGTAAACACGCCACTTCTTGGCCTCCAACTAATAACTCTCTGAAAGGAACAGTTTCATATGCTTATTCAATTCTTTTTGTTTACAAAATATACAATATTGAAAGGGGATAGCATGGAGACCAAAAAGAAGATTCAAATAACAAGAGATAATCATCTCTTAATAATAATTAAGAAGATAGAAACAAGAAACAAGAAAAACTTACCTAAAACTAGCGGCTTGCAACGCCTGCTGTTGTTCAGGCGGTAAGCTAGCGGCGACCACGTGAAACTGATGCTCGCACAGGACTTTCCATAGGCTGAGCATTTCTATCGCCATGGCTAAAAAATATTAAATTGATGACGTACGGATAATCATATTAAGTACCTACTTTACTTCCAAAGATTTTTTTAAATGTAAAGCTTTTAAGTCATATTTTCCCCGATTGAACTTAATTATGTCATGTAACGTGTTCTCATGCATTCAAGTCATCACCGTTGTAAAGCGCGGGGCCTATAGATGTGAGTACTCACTGATGAACATGTTGAGCGCTAGCAGCGAGGCGTGCTCGTCGGGCGCGGGCGGCGCGGGCGTGCGCTGCAGGAACGCGGCGGCGCGCTGCAGCCGCGCGGACACGTACGACATGTCCTCGCCCGACACCCGCGACACCAGCTGACACACACAACTCGGTTAAGAGTGCGTTTCATAGAATACTTTCAAAGCCGCCATATTGGCAGCATTGAAAATTTGTACTGCCACATTACCCTCATTATTTGTCGTAGTACAAATTTTCGATGCTGCCAACATGGCGGCATAGGAAGTATTAACGATACATTATACGATACGACCTATTGGACATTCTGCCAGTATTCATTCAACTGTAACTTCTAAAAACCAAACATATTTAACTCACTGGACATTGTAAAACAGGCCTCAATAAGTAGCTCAGTTTGTAGATGATTTTACAAACGTCGTAAAGAAACAAAATAAAAATGAATATTCATAAAAGTTTTAATAAGAAGAGGCAATGTCTAATTGAAATAAGTAAAAATCCACTTACGAATTCCTTTTTATCCGGCGTTGACGACCTTGAGACGCATTTCAAATTCCAAATAGGAGCAAGTATTCTCCCCACATAGATATAAAGTCCATTATGCTTTGCACTGTATTCCACTTGAGTAGAAAAGTTGGGATCTCTTTGTTGTTGTGTCACATTCCCCATGAATGAAGATTGGTTGTAACCTGGACTCATCATGTTCTGATGGAAAGAACCTTGCAAAGACTGGTTAGGTGAGCCTGGGAAGGACTGGTTTCCGGGACCCTGGTATGATTGGTTGAGTTTACCCGGCTGCATGAGACCTTGAGGACCTCTCATTGTCATAGGGGTTGACATCTGACGTGGGGAGAACTTTGGTGAGGCTGAAAAGTTGCAAGTAATGTAAAAAGTGGAAGAAAAAAAAAGTATTTTGAATAGTCAATTTTTAGCAGTTACTACATTTCTTTAAAACAATAGTTTGAAGAATAAAGGAAAATGAAAAACATGTTAACTCTTTCACCATAATAATATCATGTAACATACCTATAGAGGAAGGCATTTGCGTATGATTATGCGGGAACAACGGCGCAGGCGCAGGTATCGGCTGGCTGCCGTAGATGTAGAACGCTCGCGTCGCCCACTCGCTAATGGACTGGTCACCACTGGTCGAGTCCTCGCAGGCTAAGTACAAAGCGCATGCGCACGCTTGCTCTATACCATGGAGCTGAAAGTAAAGTGTATTTACCTTACATTTGAGTAAAGAGTTAGGTATGCAACCAAGTACAGTTGTAGTTAGGTTCATCAACCACCTGAATGTTTGATTGACATTTACTTACGTGGAAGAAATCTTTGACAGGCTGTGCATCAGGCCCGCGGCAGTCTCTGAGTAAAGAACGCAGGATGTCGGGTGCCGCGCCCGCCGCCAACAGCGCCGCGCCGCCACCCGTCACCACTGCCCAGCGAGATACGCTCCACGCTTCTAATAAATAAAAATAAATCTGGCTTTAAGAATTCTCTATACCTACTACATCCGATCTAAAGTAGAAAAATCATGATTGTTTTGGAATCAGAAGTAACAAACCTGGTATAATCAATCACTAACCTCTTTTAGCAAGTAACGCAGCTGACAAAGGCGCAGCATGCAAAGGTGGCAGCGCTGTGAGCGCCCAGGCGGGCCCGTCCAGTGATAGCACAGTATGCGCCTCGCTGAAGCCCGCCGCGGCAGGCAGTACGGGCGACAGGCACCACAGCGTCTCCGCCTCACCGCCGCTGCCCGAACACACCATTACTAGGGTACCTAAATGTTGGAACAAAAGATTTATTTAACCTGTTATTATACAAAAACTTTTCTAACAATAATTTTCCAAGTAAAAGAAATCTTCGGGCCTAACGCGCGCTACCTTGCGTTTTTTTAACGCATAATATGGGTAGTATGAAGTGTCATAGAACCGTACTGTAGAGTAAACGCATTGCGTCCACCAGAGAGCCAGATAAGGCAGAGAACGCTAAGCCTTAAACCTGAAATACTTTTCGAGATTGTTTCGAATCTTACCATTCTCATAGACGGCACTATGCACTTGTTTGGGTTTCATGACGGAAGCGTTGGAGGTGAAGCCAGGCGGTAGTCGCACGTGCAGCAGCATCAAATGCTGAGGCCGCTGCGACCCGCTTTGATTCGCACTGGAATTTACATTTTAACAATATTTTATCTTGTAAGTAACAAGGCCAAGTCTGAAATGCTACAGAGAACTCGTCGTAAATTAGAAACAGATGAATATCTCTATAGCCTTTAAGGTTAAAAAGGTTATCTCTAATCATGAAATGTGATCATAAGTATCAAAACATAAAAGGATAAATTACTCACTCCCCACTTCCAGTCGTGAAATACAATCTGGCGCCAGTTTGAGTAACAGCCACGAGATTTAAATGTTCTGATTCAGATTCATCGACCGCTGATATTGCTACCACTGGCTTGAAATTATATGCTTCTAGGGTTCTGAAATTATTATGAAGATAATTGACACATTTAATTATATTTGATTACGACATATGTATAAAACTGTTCCTAATCCAAATAAATACTTAGTTAAGTTAATAAGGGTTTAACTTTATTTAATTCTTTATCTTACGATTCTAATACCTTGTGTGAACTCAAAGCTAAAAACAAAGTTCATTAGTAAAGACTTACTTTACAATTTCCACAGCAGATGACACAATATTCCCCTGAGTCAGTCTAACAACTTTGCTAATAGTATCGCCATCGTGACCCAAGTCAAATACTTCAATACACCCCTTTTCACTAAGAGTGTACAATATGTTTCTAGAATCATCCACTTCTATTTTAACTATTGCATCTTCATCGTAGAGGGCGGCGTTTAGGAATGACGGCACTAGGAATGATAGAGCGCTGGTGGAATGGTTTACTTTTTTACAGTGTTTTCCAAACCAGCCAAGTTGAGCCTGGAAAAGGAGTATTTAGTTATAAGGTTATATCTCTCATCTCCTTACCAATTTGAGAAGAATGTATAGTCTAGTCTAGTAACTGATGGATGATACAATGTTACACAGAAACTATTTGGCGCATTTTCATTCTGTAACAATACTTTTACTACAATATTTTTCACAAACGCACAATTTAATTCTCTGTGTTCTAACATTTAAAATCTCTATTAGAAAAGCCCAATACCTGATAAGTAATTTCATATAGACAGCCATCTTTTCCGCCTAGAAAGATGCGTCCTTTAGCTGTGGCTTTCACACACATCATTGGTACACCATCTGTTGGAAGCACAAACACTGGCTCAGGCACTAAGTGCATCTCCTCAATGTCTGATCCATCACCTTTACTACCCGAGAATGTTACACCTGAAATATTATTAAATAGTTTTAATCATATAAAAGATCATAAATATGGGTAAGATCAAATAGGACTGTTCTAGTGGTAGAGGTAACTGTTCCACTTAACCTTCTGCATTTAAAATAAAATTATCAGTCTCATCAATAAATGTTTTCTTGATATCAATCAACATTGTCATCATATAATACAGAAGTTGCAACATCAATACACTATTGTTATTAACACCTATAATAAAACAAAAAAAAGGTTATCAGTTTTTTCTTACCTAAAACAACAATTTCAACTGTGGTGGTAAGTACCAGCAGATATTTGACAAAGTTCTGAAAAACTCTTGACTTGGGTTTGACTAGACCAACGCTAACTATGGTCTCTCCTAAGCCATCGAAATAGGCTACATCACTAGCATGTTCAAACGCCCATACATAAATATTGCTGTCAATAGCAAGCCAAACTCTGCCAATTTCAGGGAATACTCCCATGAGGCAGTTGCATTGCATATCTGTTTTATTTTAAGGAATATAAATATCAATAAAATGCACATGAATAATAATCCTAGGTATCATTATTGAACTGCTATCCAAACAACACATGAGTTTAAGAACAATAAACACCACTAATATTGAATTTTGTTTTTTTTTTCTAATTCAGAAGACATTGAATAATGAAAGCATAATATGGAAGTTAAGCATGTTAAAATCAAAATTATATGTGGTATGTATGTACTATTGAAAAAAGGATACGAGCAAAGTGTTCCATAATTTCCGGTGGAAGTGGAACTTTGTTGAGTATTTTCAACTGAGATAAATTGGGATGGTTCAATAAAGCCGCCAGATTCCTGTAGTCGCCTGCGTTTAACCCACTGCATGTTGGTGTTCTTTGTGTAGCTATGCCAGTTATCTGCACGTAACAAAATACCAAAATTAAGATTAGATGATAGACACAGGCCCGCCGTAAGCGGGCGTGCAGCGCGTGCACCGCACGCGGGCGGCACGCCCAGGGGGGCGGCAAATTGAGCGAATTCGGGGCGGAAAATTGGGAGAATTCTAACGTACCTCATTCAAGTCATTGTCATAATCTTCTAATAAATAGATCATAAGAAAAAAAAATACATCATAGCATGTAAAAAAGGCTGTCCGAATTACGTTAACCACCATTTATCGGCCTCCGTCAAAACTTAAATGCAATACCAAACGTCTTCGTCTATCATTCTATGAAAAACAGGACTAGTGATGTTAAGCGAATCCCCTTTGAGCTTTCTCTCATTATTTGCAGTTATATTTTAGGTGAGTTTTGACTCAGTTTGTTGATATTTTCACTTGTCTTGTCTAGACAAGACACTAGTGTCTTAGTACCTACTTATCTAGTGCAGGTTATAGACTAACCGTGGAGCGAAAAGGGCGGGGGCGGGCCCCGGGCCTCCGGTCTTGGGGGGCCCTCAATTACTCCGCGTTCCCCTTAGTATTACTTGAAGTAGGCATTTTAATTAGGTATTTAAAAACTCATGTGCAACAACCTCTCGTATCGTAACATGGCGAGTTCTAATAATTCTAACAACTTCTAATACAAGAACACCTACCGGCGTCGTAGTTTGATGTGCCCTAATACAAGAACTCCTCTCACACATCATATTGTCACATTTTAATACAGAAACTCCTCTCGTGTCATTATATTGAGTAACATGCGATAGCCCGAATGAAAATAAAAATCTTTTACTTTTTGACCAAACTCATATGTCAGGATGGGGGGCGGCATAATTGGTATTGCACGCGGGCGACAAAACCTCTAGCGGCGGGCCTGGATAGACATAGCCACACCAAATTGCGAGTAATTTAGTAGGTATCTGCTATATGCAGAGTTTGTGTAGTTTTACAAATATGGAACGAACTAGTCTCTTGTAAAGAAAATTGAGTAACAAACCTCCAAAAACGAAGGTCGCGAATTGTCGGCAGTTATGTACCGGTCCAAGTTGCACCCAGCAAATTCCAAACGCTCAAGCTGCATTTTATTAACGTCCCCGGGACAAGTTGAGTCAATGTTGCTTATCACGCTTGGCATCTGAAAATTAATATAATTTAACAGCAAAATATCGACTCAAATCATTGAAAAGAAACAAGTATTATTTTTAGGTTATATTTTAATGTCAAACACAAACTTACCTTCACAAAAAGAGTACATTTAAAACTTGTTTATAGTCAACCGCATAGCAATTATGCGAAATGACTGCAGTTGTATCCTGCAATTTTATTTTATTTCTAGGCTTTTCGTTTTTCTAAAATAACCGAGAAAATAAAATAATGAATGCGACGGCGGCGGCGGTTAACAAATTTGTTTGACAGACATACAGGATGGCCAACACAAAAAATAAATATTTAAAAATTTTTAAGAAATAGCCTGACTATTTTGTATTTGATCCACTTCTGGTTATAAAATCTAGGCTTTTCCACTTCTCCAAAAATATTTATACAAATTATATTACTTAACTTTTTATAATTATTTTTTATAATTTTATTCAAGTATTGCTATTTAAACCAGAACGCTCGCCCGTTATGAATATTTCTCGTAAATCATTTCGTTGGCGGGAAACTATGGCGGCACATTTAAAAAGTTTTAAAGTTTTTTCAAGTAGATATATTTCGCAGTACCTATACTTATTTATTTACACTTTCAATAATAATCTAAGTTTTAACTATCTCGAATTGTAATTTAAATGTTGAGTAAGGTAACTATTACTAAAACCAGGTTATTCATTAAACTTGAATTAACACCGCAATTACAAACAGAATTAACTGTTCTATTGTGTTGAAAATCATTATTATCTTTAAATATTGATGCTGTGCCGTCAGAAAATAAATTTCTTTGACTTTGTAACTTATGTGCTGATAAAATGGAATGATTGACGCTATAGCTATCCATCTGTTTACGATTTCGGGAATCTAGAAAAAGAAAAAGAAACTAAGTAGGTACTTAAGTTGTACTATGTAATCAACTTTTAATAAAATATATTATTAATAAACAAGTGAAGGATACTGGTCTTACTATTATGTATTTATATAAACTAATTATTAGTCTTTTTTCTACATTTTACATTAGTTTATCATAATTTACAAATTAATTAATAATAACCGTCGTCTTCGTAGTTGAGCAGCAGTTGACCCTTTGGTTGACCTATCAGTTTGCCATCAGCGTAGATGAGTTTTCCTCTTAAATATGTTTGCATTACTTTCCCTCTTAATACTCGATACATGTATGGACTTATCTAGAAATAAATTGATGATTATAATAAAGCAATTCTCCTTGTTTCTAATGCTGAAATTTCACAAAACTGAGAAAAAAAAGGAAACTGCTCAGCCATTAAATCGCCAAGCTCTTTGATTTATTAGCGATAAAAAATATTTGTTTAGAACATCAATTGTATTTCAAAAGGTCAAATAATAATAGCTACCTTATTCTTATAAAGAATGATATCGGGCGTGACAACGAAAGATGCGTTCGGGTCGAAGAAGATGAGGTCAGCGTCTAGACCTGGCCTTAGGGCTCCCTTACGGTCTTGCAAGCCTACCAATCGTGCTGGCCCTGCTGACAAATAATGGCTCACTGTGCCTAGCCCGTAGCCTCGAGCACTAGCTTCAGTCCAGAATAAGGATAAACCTGCAATATTAAGTTTGCGTTATTAATTTAAATCTTTCGAAAGCCTGTAGATACATTAATCATAATTTACTTTACGGACAGGTACAATGTACCTATAGGTGGCAGAATAATTAAAAAAAAAAGAAAAAACGCACCAAATTGAACTGAAGAAACTCCCCCCCAAGCGTCCATGAAGTTAGGTCCTTTGAGATTAGCCGTACTCGGAGAGTGATCTGATGCGATCAAGTCTAATCTCTGCTCCTTGATGTACTCCCAAAGTTGAAGCTGCAATTCAAATAATGATAAAGTAGAGCTTGTTTTTTTTAAAATTAATTCTTGTATTTCTCTACGGTTAGACTGGCTTTTTTCGGTACTGCATCAAAACCTCAACGCTGCTGTTAAGAAAATGATACCAAGGGTTTCAGTTCTAACTACAGACAGTTCTTATCTGTACTCTTTATGTTTGCAGTAATGTAAGCCACTCTAAAAAGTTTACCTATGAACAAACATATGAGAAGCGTTTTTAAGTTATGTACTTCCATGTTTGATGATAGACTACTGTAGGTAGGTACTTTAATTGAGAACCTTATTAGTAATATTCCTAATAGGCGGCGAGCATTTGTACTCCGTGTGACCAGGAGGGACCTGCTCGGAGCTGAGAGTAAGGTAATGGTGGCAGGTTTCCGCGGTGACTCCGCCCCTCCAGCCACGGTATCCGGCCTCCACCCGTGCCTGGCGAGCCTTTTCAAGGATCGGCACTACGCCAGCTGCCGATACGTGCACCACGTGGACGTGTACACTGTTAGATAGCAAGAAGAGTTAACTGGATTAATCAGTGCGTTTCTCCATTATGTTAATATTTAAAATCGTAAATTAATAACAGAGTAGAGACGTTTTAAATAAGATCAGATTCAAAACCAATATTGAGTACTTTGCTGTTTCAAGTTAATTAATACCAAGTAGATATCAACAAAAAGTGGAATCTTTAAAGTAGGTAGGTATACTTATAGGTACCACATATGTATCTATCTAATGTCTAGCTACGAGTGCCAGTGAATTCATTGCTGTAATTTACTTACTCTGAATCCTTTAACAAGCTAGAGATTAAAGAAACTGCTGCCAACTCCATTTCATCGGGCCGAGACGCCAAATACGTGTTGTAAAGTATGCCTGAACCTGTTATCGATAGGAAATTTCATTAAAATATGTAGGTATCTCGGTAATGAAATGTTGAGACTTATTTCCATGTTATTATCTACATTTCAATGATAGGTATCGTGACACGTTTATGTATAACAATGACAAGGAAATTTGTTAATTACCCGTGCAGTCTCCATCATTTGAAGTGGTACTGGTGTTACTAATCTGTAATTCGGCGTGAAACTGAAACAAAACGACAAAAAAATCGCGTAAGTACCATCATTGAGTCAAATTGAAAACAAATAACGATCGTTTCAGTTATATTTTCAGAACATTTCATACTAACTGAGAAACAACCACCACTAAAGTTTCTTTCATAGACGACAGAGCCTTGAAAAACGTATTTAAGATATAGGTACAGAATATAGAAGGGTTTATATAATAAATTAGGTAGTTATGTACTCACAGCCAAAACAGTCCCCGTGCCATTTAAAACCGCGAACACTTTGGGCAGTTCATCAGCAGTAATGTAAGGAAACTCGTCTACGCCACTGTCGATCAAGTAGCATTTAAAACCCACCACACCCGCCCGAATCAAGTCGTGTAGCTCTATCTGAAATACAAAAAAATAGGTACCTAAATCTAGAAGGTATCATTTCTATGTACCAAAAAGTAGAATTTGGTGTGTATGAATAAAGGTCCGTACTCACATACATACGGTATGATACTTAGTTTTACTCGAAGTCGAGTAATTCACAGCTTTTTGCTTGAGTAATACCGTATGTGAGTACTTACGGAACTTAAGAGTAACTACCTACCTCGTTACCCGGAATCACTCCTCCCCAAAAGCCAACGTCGACATAAACTTCTTCCTTTGCTGCTTTAGCTTTAATTTTCAAGTTCTTCAGGGATGTGGTAGGCGGAATTGAATTGCTGAAAAAGGTACCTACATACAAACAAGGTCTCACCATGTAGGTAGCATATTTAAAAAGGAAAAGGCAACATTTTCGTGCTTAATCCAGAATAGAAAGGAAGATATAAGTAATAAATAAGTCATGCCCTATCTACATATTACGCTATATACTCATTTACCAAGTGGTGTATACTATATAGAACCTGTCATAATGCTCTGGTACGAGTAGATATCAATAGTTTCGATTTACATCGAAAAGTAAAGATTTTAAAACTTACAGAGGCATATCAATAATGGTGGTGAATCCTCCGGCTGCTGCGGCCTCGGTGGCTGTAACAAAACCTTCCCAGCTGGTGCGTCCGGGCTCGTTCACGTGCACATGAGAGTCCACCATCCCTGACATCAATGCTAGATCCCCTCCATCGATTATCTAGATAACAATTTAAGTATATCACTCACCAATTGTGCTAATAGTTGGGCATTTATTCTATCATTCAACCAATAACACACGATCTACTTAAAAGTAAAAAAATCTTATTTTTACTGGCTAGAGTATTCTTAAAACTAACAAAAACCTTTATCTCTTTTCACAAGCAAATTTTACAAACGCTATCAAGCATTCAGCTGAGAAACTTACCTTCAACTAACTAATTTTTTTGTTTACCGATAATTACTGTATTAATAATTAGGAATTAATTAATACTTAAGTACTTATTGAGGTGACAGCAATTATTGGGAACAGTTGCTTGTATCACACTGAGTTTTACTTAAATTTACTTCAATTAATCTAGAGCGTTTGTGGTTTGACTAGTAAATAGGTAAGTAGGTATGAAATACGAGAGATTATTACATAAAAAAATTACCGTTAATTTGTCATTGTTTTGTATCAATGTATCTACTGCGGGTCTCGCCAATAATCCTTCAATTTTTCCATCTTCGTCCACGAGTACGCCGCCATCAAACTCCTCGGACTCTGTGACCACTCGTCGACTAATGAACAATTGCTTATTCTGCTTTTGATACCCTAGACTCAGATCACGAGCTGAACTGGAGGCTAAAACATTACCAAATTAGTTTAAAAAGTATTTACAGTCATCTCTATCAAAGGTAAATGTAATTTAAAAGTTTACTAAATAAGATGAAACCGTGAAATACACTTACATAGAAATATAATTTGTAAAACTAGAAAGAATAACAACTTTACTGCGTTCATTATCGGTAATTGTACCTACAGAACTGAAAACTCGCAAAGGCGTCTGCGATGTTAATGAAATGGTTCATCAATTACAAACGCTATTATAATGCTTATTTAGCTGCAAAATACTTGCCTTTTTGAATATTGTCGTCTAGATGTAAACACCTTTACGTGCTTAATGTAGTGTCATAAAATAAATATAGCGAGACGGCGCGGCATGATATTATTTTAGCTGAAATTAACACTTAGTTAAATACTGGAGATTCGTTACGTTACCTACAGCAATGCGTGGGGTTTCAAATTATAGACTGAAGATAAAAGGTCAAAGAATAAAACCAGTTACGTAACGTACCTAGGGTAGTTACCAAAAGTAGCCAGAAAATACCATTATCGAACTATAACAGGGTTAAAAAGAACAGATATAAGTACTTAGATAGATTGTATTTTTAGGTTTACAAGATTAACAGATGTGATACATCAAACAAAAACTAATCCACTTCCCCGAGAAAGTCAAATGTTTACTTGTAAAAACCCCAGATAATTGTAATGCGTTTATGGTGGTATGCCTGTTTATAAGCTAATTTACTAATCTAGATATCTACATAGAAATACTTTATTGCATACAATTAGAGTAAAAAAAGGAAAAACAAAGTTCTCTTAAACTAAAATACTTAACTAGTTCTCGTAAACTAGGTACCTACCTACTCAGTATACATACATAGTGCGTACGGACTTATTTCTAATAAAATCTCTTCTACATTACCTACCCTTGTAAAAGGCCCAGCAGTGGAGTGGAGAAATCTACAACACAGCTACAAAATACTAAACGCCCGTTAATTGTATATTTACTTAGGTTGCCTGGAAGATATTGCTACCTAGCAATAAGGCCGCCGGTTGCTTCTTATATTTCTTGTTTGTGTCTGTACCTTAAATCTTTGTATGCAATAAATAATATTTGTATTTATATTTGTATTGTATTACATTTAGCATCAAAACAGGGGATACAAAACAAAAATAATGTTATTACTCCTACATATTTATATTGGTTATCTTTTTAAATGTCTTACAAACTATTTAATAACAGTTTTCCTTTCGGCTCTTTTAAGACGTTTCCATCTTCGTACACCAGCTGCCCCCGCACGTACGTTTTCTTCACTACTCCTTTCAGTTTTTTGTTCAGATAAGGTGTTATCTAGCAAAACGAAAAAGAAGAACATTAACATTTGGAGTAGGGAGACAAAAGAGAGAGAAAGAGAGATTGAGTCAAGACCCTATATAGACGGGCATGTAAGTATGTGGCGACTGATGAAAGTGGATGACGCGAAACAAGTGTATGTATAAATATTATGTATCTATGTAAATAGGGAAATCAGTTTTGTTAACCATGTACTTAGGTTACGCGTACCTTATTTTTGTATCGAATAATATCAGTAGAAACAACGAAAGTGTTTTCAGGATCGAAGAATATTAAGTCTGCATCGATTTCAGGTTTGAGAGCTCCCTTGCGATATTGAAGGCCGCAAAGTTTCGCCGGACCACTGCTCAGGAATTTAGAGACAGTTGTCAAGTCCAGACCACGGGCACTTGCTTCGGTCCAGAACAGAGATAAACCTAGGGAATGAATCAAATCAATCAATTTAACTTTTGAATATAGTTATAGGTAAGTATAAATGATTTTAATCAAAGGAACATATAGGGTGTTTAAGTGGTCTCTATCTCTAAGCACTTTTCTGTCTCAGATAGAAGTGTGATGGAACATGAAATTGTAATTGTCATATATTACCGAACTGAACAGAAGATATTCCTCCCCACGCTTCTAAATTATTGCTGCATTTCAAATCCGGCGTGCAAGGTGAGTGGTCCGACACAACTAAATCTAGTTTCTCTTGCAGAAGGTACTTCCATAGCTTTTCCTGTTGACATCAAAGGTTCTATATATTTTGGTGTTTATGTAGTGCTAAATAATTTTCTGAAATTTTATGTTAAGTTCTTCTTGCCTTATTAAACCGAGGTGTCTACAGATATACCTAACCAAGAACGAGCTAATGTTACTCAATACTCAAATGTTTATTGCACACCATAGGTTTACATAGGTAGGTCTTAAAACATGATTGACAGGTTTAGCTATGGACCCTGATTAGGACACGGCAATGTATTTACCCTATTCTTCTTCTCCCTTATAGGAGGAGCGCACTTGTACTCGCTGTGTCCTTTAGGAATCTGTTCAGCATCAAGGGTCAAGTAATGATGGCAGGTTTCCATGGTGATTCCACCGCGCCAGCTCCTGTTACCAGATATTAAGCGCTCTCTCCTCGGACCTTCCAATTTATCTACGACATCGGCTGATGATACGTGCACTATGTGTATTCTGACACTGAAAGAAGAAACTTCTAGAATTACTTCAAATCCGAACTCAGCAACTTAATTATTGTGAAAAGGTATTTCGTATTACGTAATTGGTGAAAGAATTATTAAGTCACAGAAGAACGTACTCAGTTTTACTAAGAAGACTAGTTATAAGTGATATCGCATTCAGTTCCATTTGGGGAGGTCTTGACATTAAATACGTTTCGTATTCTTCTCCATCTGAAACTAATTGCAGTTTTAAGAAAAGTTTGTGCTCTGAATAAATAATCAAAGTCTCAAATAAGTAAGTAGGTATAATTACTTGAAACACTAAAACATACCGTTTATTTTACTTTTCTTTGGTTTGTGGTTATTCACTTCCGCGTCTTCAATTTCAGCGTGAAACTGAAAATGTGCAGATGATTAGTGACAGTAAAGTAACAGCCTTGAAAACTACTTGTTTAACGTCTCGCTGAGGTATTCTCACAATAAATAAAATTACATTGCATATTGCCACTCGTGTATTCTTTTGTTTTTATTTTCAATGTCAACGAACTAATGATAAACTAAATGACATACTTATGTAGCACAAATATTGTTAAAACATGGTCGTGAAAAGCCCATTAATGTCCTGTAATAACTTTAAATAAAACTAAGACTCACCACGATGAATAGATAACCTAACCGTCAGTTTAGATATAATTATTTCGCTTTCCGCTTCAAAAGCGAAAGAAGTGTGTTTGGATCGTAACAAGTGGAAGGAAGTGGTCTCTGCCTACCCAAACGGGAGAGAGGCGTGACGGATATGTATGCATGTATGTAGATATAATCTACTTCTGTATAATAGGTAACTCAATAGTAAAATCACACGATTGGGCACTTAATAGGGGCCTACTCTTAACAGCCTATAGTTTACGAGGAAATGACGATCTAACACCTTCAATAGAAAATGAATCATAATGAATCTCACCGCAAGTAAAGAGCCGGTCCCTTCCAAGGCGTGAAAAGCCTTGATCAAATCATCCCGGTTCACGTTAGGAAACTCCTCAACGCCACTTGGACAGAGAAAACATTTGAAACCTACTACGCCAGCCTTCACCAAATCTTGGAGAGATTCCTGTAAGACAAACCTGCACTTATTATGAGTCTCTTTAATTGAACGTAAGTATTTCACTTCAGTACCTACATACAAGTATGGTATTACGTAAGAACAAACGCTTTTTCTCCTAGGTATAAGTATCGTCTACAAACCTGATTTCCGGGAATAACTCCTCCCCAAAACCCAACATCGACGAATACATTATTTCTAGCAGAAGCGGCTTTCGTTTTCAAGTTCTCTAGTGTTGTCGTAGGCGGGATAGAGTTCCTATAAAGACCAATTAAATGTTCGAGACAGGTTCAGTATGTAAGTACTTTAGTAGCTTTTTTTTCGACTATGAAAGACTATTTTTGTGGCAAGTAAGTAAGAATTTACGATAATTTATCTAAATTATATTTTGAGGATAGTCTAAGCAAGCATTAACAAATAAACAATGTTTTAATCTTTACAAAGGCATGTCAATGATGGTAGTGATGCCCCCAGCGGCCGCGGCGTTCGTTGCCGTACGGAACCCTTCCCAGGCAGTGCGGCCAGGCTCATTCACGTGGACATGAGAGTCCACTACACCCGCCATAAGCGCCCAATCTTTACCGTCCACTACCTATAAAGAATGACACAGGCGTCACTTTCAGGGACTACGTGTTGATTCTAGGTAACTACGTGTCGATTCTAGGTAACTAATTAACCAGACCGATCGACTGACGTCATCACAATCGATGGAGAAATGGATTTTCCGACGTCGATCATAGTGACACCCATACAAACGATACAGCCGTTCATGAAGGTAAAAAGTATTATTTGCATTTATTCAAATACCTTTGAATAAATACAAAATTATCCGTGACGGACTTTCGAAACAAACAATTGATTTGATAGGTAAATATTTCTAATAAATAAAAGAGTTAACAACATTTGATAACACGATCGTAAACAAATAGGTCATAGTCATTGAGCGATAGCCAACAGCGAGATTATTATAACTTATTTAAACTGAGTTTCATTAATGAACGCGTCTAGTAAGTACCTATTTAGAACTAACGCAGGTAACCTTAGAGACCTAACTTCTAAAAGATAATCAGAGCCATATCTAAGGAGTAATTTTATCATTTCAAAGTCAATACAGAAACAATTTAAACTATCTATAGAGAACATTTTCACCTTCGCGACGATCAGCTGATGGCAATTGTTTTGAGAAAGTCATTTGTTTAGGTACCTACTTACTCATTCACCAATTTAAATACTTGTATTTACCTGAATTTCTCCATCACCATTCCCCGCTACAATTCTTTCCACTTCATTCTTTCTCAACACTTTTTCAATAATTCCATTTTCATCAACTAAAACTCCTCCAACGAATATTTCATCTTCTGTAACAACACGTCTGCTGATAAATAATTGTTTTTGTAAAACCATATTTAGTGATACAGTACAACCAACTGACTAAACGATTGATCTGCTAAAAGTTTTGTTTTAAAACTAAACTCTGTTATCGTTCAAAGACAAATTGAGTTGTTGTCAACTGTCAAGATATATCTAGCAATAGTACAGATACTTACTTGGACATAATACACTTTAATTACACAGTATTGTAACTGCCTGTTGTATAGTGGTTGTATCAAAGACATGATAGTAAATGACGAATGTGAACCTATTTATTTATTTACTTTTAAACTATAGGTAACATCAGCTTGCTCCACCCAAAGAAAACCTAATTGGACCCAAACTGACTAAGAGTTTGATGCTCAAGAGTTGCAATAGAAAAGAAAGGAGAAGTTATGAGTACATACCACAAAAAAATTAAATTAAGAATTTAAAAAACCCCCGACTATAAAAAGGAACAAATAAATAGTATTTAACTTTCATACAAACTTCATTACGTCGAGGGACCGCATTCTATTTTCTTTACGAATATATTATACTTATCGATTCACAATATGATTATTTATGATAGGTATATGTGCGTACCCACCAAGCTACTTAGCGGTCCCCCGACAAAATGAAGTTTGTATGAAAGTTAAATACTATTTATTTGTTCCTTTTTATAGTCGGGGGTTTTTTAAATTCTTAATTTAATTTTTATTTTGAAATTTTTAAACCTTTATTATATTATAATTATTATAAGTTCCTCCTGTTGTCAACATTGCATTATATTAAGAATTGGATACTGATTAAAACGAATCCAAACACGACCTATCTGCTGTTACATTTTCAAGAATGGTGGAAATTCAGACTCCATCATCAGCTCCTCGCATGTTGTCACCATTGCACTATATTAAGAATTAAACACTGATCAAAATGAATCCAAACACGACATATCTGCTGTTATATTGGATCTACAACCCTACCACAGCGACAAAAGAGCTGATGACCTTGAAATGGATGAGCTGATTTGCATATAATATATCTAAGAACACTCCCAGAAATACCAGCTTTAAATTAAAAAAAACCGCATCCAAATCCGTCCACGCGTTTAGGAGCTACAGTGCCACAGACACACAGACACACGGACAGAGGGGTCAAACTTATAACACCCCTCTTTTGGCGTCGGGGGTTAAAAAACCTCCCCATAATAAATAGGAAATTTTATTTATAAATACAAAAGTTAAAATGAAAAAATAAAGAAAATTGTAACTTCAAACTATAGATTCATCTCTGTCGTGCCTTGACATCAATGTACTTGTTTACAATTGGATAAACACATCGACCTGATAAAAGAAGATAATAAAACAATCTGAGTTTCGTATTATTTCTACTCAGCCGTTGCTAAGTTAGCTAAAGCATTGGTATTGTCATCTAGTGACTGAATGAGACAAACACGATCGATTTATTGATTTAAGTTTGGATCGAAGTGAACTGAGATGTTTGCTAGTTTTAGCGGTCTTTAAGAGATGGCGGTAGCATTTAGAGACGCATATTTTTAATTTAACTATACTCTGAAATTAACTTGGGTATGATTGATTAGATCTTATAAATAGATAGGTAGTAAAATTGATAAAAAATACAACTTTATATGGCGACTTCTTTTTAATTCTAGATTGTACTCCTCTCCTTTCTTGCCACACTTGCAGGAAGTGAGCAGGATAAAAACTAAAACAAAAGGAAATTGAACGACAAAAATTACGAAAATTGAATGAATGCCTGTACCGCCTCTTCTATGATATCTATACGAGTACATAATTAAGTATTCCAACTGAATAAGTATAAAAATCATCGTCTCTGTATGACATGAAACAAGCAAACAATTTGTCATCACTTTAAAAACAAAATCATGCGGCGAACAATAAAAGTTTGTATAATTAGACCGTGGGCGAGAGCCGATATACCGATACACTAAGTTGACGGATGGAATTGTTACTTTAGCATTACGATGACAAATGCCAACGGCCCGCCTTGACCCTGGGATCTTGACAGCTCGCGGGATGCTCCCAACACCAGACCATCCACTACCTAAGTACACAATGTAAATACACGCACTTGCCTCAAGACCTAGTAAACACAGACCGGTTCATTCCTTAAAGGCTATTTATAAAAGGGATCTTGAACTTGAACTAGTTCCGTTGCCGAGAATATGGTACCTTTCATATTTTAATGAAAATGGTGATTATTATCTTCGTTGAAGTCTTCACTTGAAAGGATGAAGAATCCTTAAAAATTATGTTGCTTTTGGATACCTATTTTTGGCATAAGGCTTGATTAAAGCTAACTAAAACCGTTGTTTTGCTCCACCCAAAGAATAGGTAGGTGTCTATGTACACATAGGTTTCCTCCTAGATAAGTAGATAAAACAAAACGAAGTTAGAGCTTTCACCGGATTTGACTAAACAGATTTGTTTTCTTGTCGACATATTTGCAATTGTTGATTTTGACAACCGTGGCAATTGTGTTTATCCAAAAGTTAAGCGTTCAATACCTAAACGAATGATAGCATTACTAGACTTTCCACCGACGTATAAAGAGTTGTTGTTAATTAAACAAAGAATCCCGAAAGCTAGGTCACCTGTCCAGGTCAGCCCGTGGAGAACAAGGGCAATGCCAATTTCAGGGTCCACTTAGTCAGTTTACAGTTAGGTGTCGTGGCGACGATGTGTGGTGAACAATAGTGGCATTGGCGGGAAGAAAGGAAGGAACGCCGCGTGCATAGTAATTGCGTAGCGCCCTATGCGCCTGCGACGACGCCGCATCGTGCCGCGCCACGCCGCTACCAGCCGCGTCTACCGGGTTAGTTGTGCCAAACTTTTGGCTCAATTTTTAAAGATTAAGATTTTCTTTGAATCTCACACATAATTGTGGCGAAAAGTTATTGAAGCAAGTATTTAAAGATATTCAAACGGTGGTGTCTATCAATGTCACGCATTGTTAAACTTTTTTTCAAATATGTTTGTAAGATCTTAAAGTTAGTTTAAGTATTCAATTTAACTTTGATTTAAGAAAAATAAAGTAACCAACTTTACATATTAACTAACTTCCTTATTAAGTAAGCATTTATAAGGGAGTTAAAAGACGAACGCGTTGATGTCTTTTCTTAGGGCGCACCACGCCATACAGAAGACTTCAACGCGAGTCAACTTTTTTGGCACTAATCATTGGAAAGGTTTCGAACACCTTACAAATATACGCAAGGCCTAAATAGACTGATTGCTTTTGTGTCTTCATTCAGTAGGCCGCCACTCAAATTATAGGAAAGTGTCAATAACATAAAATACGTGAACAAATCTCAAAAACAACAAAATAAAAGTGTTTGTGTTTATTGGAATAAATAGGAACAAAAATTATATGTAAGTTTTAAAATTATCATTTTCTTATGTCATGAAATGAAGCAATTTAATAAAAAAATATGAAATGCAAAATCTTTTAGTAGTAATTTAAAATGTTTAAGCTTTTTTTATTGGATTCTGAAGTCAAACACCTCAAAGTTTTCCCCTGCGCTCGTTTTATATTTATTTTAAGAAACGTTATCCAGACAAACACGTACGTTTGTTAGAACATAAATCAGATCACAAACCGGTATCGATACCATTAGATATAAAAGTCACATCACTTCGTTTTGTATCTTCATAAATTATGTCCGAAGTGCTTTGTGAAATACTTTTATAAGTAAAGGAGCAATGTGTTAACGATGCAAGGGATTAACGAGTACCTATATAACGCTACTAAACGGGTACTTAATTAGCAATTGTATGATAATGAGAGTTTAAAAAGACTGTAACGCTGCTTGAAAAGAAGAATTTATATTCTAATTTTTCAGTTAAGTATCTTACACTCTTTTCTCTTTCTTCTTCTTTTCTTAATAAGTATGCTGTACCTTTTGTATAACTTCTCTTTTTTTTCTGTCTCTATGTACTATCATCTTACAATAAACTGTTAAATAAATAAAGAATAACCTGCATTATGATAACTACATAACAATTTTAAATTAACCTGAAACGTAAGTAGAATAATTAATAAAATCTAAAATTCACATTATTTTAATTTCAATTAGTACCTAGCAAACCATACCAAACAAATCCTGGATGTCATGTAGTTGAGAAACTCAATCGATTATGCTTTCACCCAGAAATCTACAACCTTATAGGAACCTTAAAGGACTATAACCTTAAAGGAAGGGAAATAGCAAATCGAATGTTTAAATAGGTATAGTAAATACAAGTTATCCCCAAAATCCACTAATACATTTTGCCGGCGTGGGCGAGATGCGAGTGGGTATTTAACACTAGGATGCGCGGGCGCCGGCCGCTAGTCGCACGCGACCCGCGACCTACGCGCACCCTCTCACAGCCTCTAGCTTTACCCTCCACATCCCACACAATATAATACTAATAGGTAATTAAATACCATAAAAATATTAAAGAGTAAATAAAATTGTCTATCGTTTAATTATAAATCGTGAATCTTAAGTTACCTCAATCCATTTTGCAGATTAAGTTTGAAGCCGAGTGATAAAGAAAACCTCCCCTTATGGGGCAGAATTTTTTTGTTTGGGTAAGTTATTTTTCTTTTTTCTTAGTTTTTCTAAATGGAACTATAACGTAACACTGTTCTTATATTGATTATATTGAGTTCATAAAGTTACTCGTAATAAGAAGAAATAACGAAAATGTGATTAAAAATATGTTTTGCTTGATGAAGATTAATTTAGATAAGAAGTACACAACTAAGTATTTATTAGATAAATCAACAACATCGCTATTTGCTAAAAAACTATATTTGCATAGTTTTAAGTTTTCATATTTGTCATATATGTAAAAAATACTAACACCTACTGAGTAAATATTTACCTGACTTCTTAAAAAAACATTAGCGGCATTCGGTCAAAGACCTCGTATCAATCTTATTGATGACCAATTAATTAGGTTACCAGCTAACGCTTATCTATGACATTATTCTTAATTATGCTAACCTAGTATTTTGTAAACATCGATTAATTTTTTATTAAATTTCACGTTGCGTTTTTTGCTATGTATGTGAATTTTGGCTCATTTCATATGCGCGACATGCAAACCCATTTTACTCACTTTAATTTATATGAATAGCGTCACATTTACCGAGGTGCAATACCAATGATATGCTGTACATATTAAATAACTCTTAAAGTAAAGTTTTTTATGCGCTTAGATTAAGCATAATCATAGATAGCGAAAATAAACAAAAGACTAGCTTTAAAAACCGCTCACGAAATTATTTCCGTCAGGTTTATTTACAAAAATACCGTTACCATCACAAAATAGCCAATTATATGGAACTTTAGTTTGACATCAATTTCAATATAGTCTACTCTGTAAACGTAGTAACGAGCCTAATCAATAATGTGATGACAACAATGCACATACCGCTAACAAGCTCACTTTAACTGTAAATAATTGAACCCTTTTGTTGAAGAATTTTTTGCTAATGAACATAATAAATTCAGTTTACAAACTATACTACTGATTACATAGAAGTAGTAAAAGAGCAATGTGAAAATATAGTAGCAAGTCTATAAACCCGTAGTAAGGTATGCCGCGCACGCACTGTGAAGTGTCTTTGACAGCGTACTGAGTTCACTTGGCCTTCCGAAACTACTTGCCAATGCCGGCAGATCCTCGTCTATCATTATAAAAATAAGGATATTTTTTAAAGGAATAAACTGAGTGCATCTTACAAAAAACTTAGGCACATATCCGGTTTAAAAAGAAGGCGACACGCGGGAAAGCAATACTTATTTTGGGACGCCATAAAATTAATGCAAATTTTTACTTTTATCAGGTACCTATATAAAATTACATGGTCTGCTTAGGGCAATAACATGGACCCTTGAATGCTTGGAGATAATAAATATCTCCGAGAACGAGTCTTAAAAAGAATAAAAAATAAATTCCTGAATTAGGATTTGTTGGCGAAATGTCACGCGTAGCCTCCAGTGGCCGGATCGTCTGTGATGACGATGACCCCGCGGCTACCTGCCTCTGATGCCTGTATGCAAATCGGCTTGTTCTCCGAACAGCCAGAGTCAACGTACTAGAGATCGTTTAGGAAATAATTTATTAGATCAACTCTGATTCCAATAAGAAGTCAACATTAAAGTTTTAAGATTATCGTCTTCAAATGTACTGTAGCAATAACCAACGCAAAAAAAACATGAGATGAAATAAATGAGACCTCTAAGTTCTTCACCTCAAATCTCCTTGTTTATAAATACCAGCCGCAAGTGACGCTGCATATGTTTTGTTCTGTTTTACAATGTTAAGATACAATACCCACCTACGGCTACGGAACTCTTTTATAAATGGCCATTGACTCTCCAACCAAAATATACATTTTAGCTGAGAAAACATTAACTTTCGTGAACCAGTCTGTAGTGTTGATCTTGACTCTTGTCGAGTTATGTAAATTACGCAAAGATGAAGTGCGATACTTGATCGATAGTTCATCGACCTGTCGCCCACACATGCTTGCAGCTTGTGATAATAGGGGAGCTCACACTATCATCAGAATAGTTCTAGGAACATCGAAAAGTCATTTAACAAAGAGATGGGGCACTTTTTGTGCTGCCTTTTGTATCCTCAAAGTAACGGTTCTCCGACTTTACTCCGAATGTCTCCAAGTAATTGATCGGTATTTGCATTGTTGACTAACGAACACGGAGCTTTTTGTACAGGTCATCAGCCTCAGAGCCTTTGTTCAGTTTGATGATGATATTCTAATAAATATGAGTTCGTATGAAACAAAAGAATGTAATCGTAAATCAATTCCATCCTAGGATTAAAGTGGCTTTGTAAGTCGCAGTAGGGCTTCTTTTGTTTAAAGCTAATTTGAATTTCTTAATCAATCGATACAAAACATCGATACCTTGTTGATAAGCTCCAATATTGCAGTGCGCCGCTGCGCTGGTGATCTTCGTGAGTACGACAGCATCTCCGCGCTCTGACTTCAACACATTCTTGCGCAGCGTCGTAGAAACTGTACCTGAACATGATCCCATCGCGGCACCAATCAGATCTTCCGTTGAGAGTGTACCACTAAGGTTTGTTATCACTATTACTTGAAATATCCACTGGTTGAAATCCCTGAAATAAATGTACGAATTTAGATTTTTTTGGTGTGCACAAAAAACCTTAAAAGCGAAGGGGGAAAGATCATGTATTGCGTGCAAATTATTATTACCCAGAGAGCAATAAAGCCTTCCTTTTTTGTAAGGACCAAAGAATAACTTGAGCGTCTTTTCTTATAGCAAATACCTATAGATATTTATTTATATTGTAATGCCTGCTGTGGTTGTTAACAGAAGTCTACGCTTTGATGATGAAAAAAGACTACCTCTACGAGATGCTGTGGAAAAGACGCCGATCACTATATTAGATCCAGATACTCTCTACAAGTCTTTGGAGGTAAATTAATAAAAAAATTCTCATCAACTTATTTCTCAAATTAGTTTTTACAGATTAGGAATGAATTTTTATAACATTTATTTTGGTTTTAGGATACGGAATCAATTCCCGATTTATATGAGCTCGCGGGGCTTCGACGATATTATGGAGCAGCCAGTTACCTGAATAAGTATGTTCTTTATAAATCAAATGTATTTTTAATCAATTGATGTTTTCAGTACTTACATTTTTATAATAAATATTTTATTTTCAGTGGCAGTAGAAATGACGAAAGGCTGCAGCAGGGAAATGCGAATTTACAAGGTAGGTACCATAACTTCTTAAAAATCAATTAAAAACACAACCAGCTAATACGAATACATTTAATGGTTATCAAACCAGTTGGAAAAGGATCAATCTTAGCTGGACATTAAGATAATCTCAGAAACCTGCTCTTTTGAATCTGACACTGACAAATTGACCGTTTATCATATCATTTTTAATCCTGCTAATTTTAAGAAGCTCAGATTTTTCTTATTTGTTTTATTACATTTAATGTTTAAAAGCTTGACTATTTTTACTTTAAATCCAATTAGTTACTTGAGTTTTTGAAAGCTTTTAATATGTAGTAGCACTCTGCGATAACGATATGACGATAGACGTATCGCTCTATGTTTAGGAACTCTAGAATAATTACTTGGTTTAAAACCATTTTATATTGTGTCCATAATTTATCTAGTCCTGTCCTATAGGATATATCCTATCAAATGTCTTTGTCCTACTACTCCAAAGGTTGTCTGGAGGAGATAAATTTTAGTGATAAGGCCGCCTTTGCGCACAATGTTATAGTTTTAAGTTTTGTCTGTATATTTGTGTGCAATAAAGTATTTCTATCTATCTAGAAATGCAACAAATCAACGGTCCGGAGTCCCGTCGGCTAGTTGTATGCTACATGCAGTCTTGGGCGGCGTACAGAGTGCCCCCGCTAGCGTTCACCGCCGGTCTGATCCCTCGATCCTGCACGCATCTACATTACGCCTTCGCTGCGATACACCCCCACACCTTCGCAATCATACCGTCTAACGAAGACTACGATGTTGTCAAAGGTTTGTTTCGTTTCTCTTTTGTTTTTCTTGCCTTTCTGGTGAAATGTCATTCAAGTTGCTTATAAATTGGCTTGTCATGTTCGAACAAAAGACAGTACTTATATTCACATCAATTAAACGTCCGCAACACTTTTTATTTATTTAAAACGTAGGCTGTGATGTAGGTACGTATATTCAGTTAGCTTTTGAAAGTCCAAAGGCATTCCCCAATAACCAGTGACCTCGAGTAACCCGATTTAAATATATGTATAGGAGGTTACCGCATAGCAACAGGCCTGAAGCGTCGCTACCCTGGTCTGCGGGTGCTGGTGAGTGTGGGCGGCGATGGCACCGGGCGGCTGTTTAGTGACATGGCGCAGGCGGCTGGAAGGAGAGCTGCCTTCGTCGATAGCGCAGTCGCCTTCCTCATGCAGCATGATTTTGACGGGCTTGATCTTCATTGGGTTTATCCTGGTAAGAGAATGTAAAGGCACTTGTTTACTGAAATTTCAGACTTTACTCTTGCATTAGCAGATGATCTGAATATTTTAAGAATACTATCAAAATAGGTAATTAATCTTCTTAATTTACAGGCGAAAACGATGACAAAGAAAAGGAAATGCTGACAACACTTCTATACGAACTGAGAGAAAAGTTTTCATCTTACGGACTTCTACTTACAACTGTTTTGCCGCCGTTCAGGTGAAAATACGCATAATTAGTATACCATTATCGGAATTTTCTTTCGTTAAAATTTTGAACTTCTAATGGGCCTTCTTATTTAATATTTCTTGTGTCAGCCAATGTTTCAACGTCTCTTCTACTTATTCTGTCGTTTATATTAGAAAATAAAAGGATCGTTGTTCTTCTTCTAGATATCAAATAGAAGACGGCTACGATCTGAGCGCGGTGAGCGGCGCGACGGACTACACGGTGTTACAAGCGTGGGACATGACACATGGGAAACGTGACGAGCCGCCACCAAGAGCCGTGCAGCATAGCCCGCTCTATAGAGACCCTGGGGCAGCTTCGCGGGACAAGAGATATGATAATATTGTGAGTCATCTTATACCTACTTAAATAAGCCGAATAGCCAGACGACACAACACACCATCGGAATAAAGGATAACAATCTTTATCTATCCAACTTTCCAGTAAATACGTAAATACAGTAGATAAATACAGTAAATACAGTAAGTAAAATTACAATTAATACTTTACCTCCAGGATAAATATCATATTGAAGAGCGTCGCTCTTGTCTGTGGAGTCCTCGCCACTCTGCTATATTCTCCGCCATCCGATTGAGCACCTCATACAACACCACTTCTATTCCCTTTTTTATGGTTTCCAGGAGTTTATGGTGAAATACATCGTCCGTCACGGCATGGCAGCGGATAAGTTGGTGTTGGGTGTGCCCCTGTTTGGCCGGAGTTACACCTTGGCTGCGTCTACACTGCCGGCTCCCGGAGCACTTGTCGGCGGGTGGGGAGATGAGGGAACTTATACACAGACTAAAGGATTGCTTGCATACTTTGAGGTAATTAACAATAGCACTAAACAGATTACTTTTTCAGCAAATGACAATGTATACGCAAATAATAAATGTTTTATACTTATTCAGAATCAATCAGTAGATACGAGAATATCAGTGGAAATTCTAAATCTAATCTACAATGAATAACTTTTTCTAATGCCAAGGCCATTAGTATGCCTTCCCAAATATCCAGTGCCCCTTTAAAGGTCTTGCGGACTAGTTGTTAGACAAAAACTAATGTCCGGAAGCAACAGGACATTAAAAGAATGATAATGCAACAAGTAACATTTGAAATCTTATTTAGATATGCATGGCGGAACGTGAAGGCAAATTGAAAACTGGCATCGACGAAGCTGGCAACTCGTATGCTGTACACGAAAACCAATGGATCTCTTATGACACACCATCCAACATTCTAGAAAAGGTAAAGGGAGTTTTTGGAAAACAAATGAAGCTCAAGTCCTTCTCAGTCGACAATATCTAAAGCACATCTAAAGAAACCTTCCCAGTTTTTGTCAAAGATAAAATGAATAGTTTGCATTAGTACTAATTACGTCAGTTTACTTATTATTATGTCACGTTACAGATGAAGTTTGTGGTGAGCACTGGTCTGGCGGGTGCTGCGGCTTCGGCTATCGATATGGATGACTTCCGTGGCCTGTGCGGCAAACCTTTCCCTATACTCAATGCTATTGCATCAAGTCTCAATGGTAATTAATTACATAATACATTATGCTCTTACAATATAATATAAGTTGTCGTAATTAGGAAAGAAGTCAAGTTCTCACCATTTTATAACCACCCTTAATGGTGTAGCTAAATGACGACTAAGAACTACAGCATACATAATATTTACAAGCATTAAATAGGTACCTATCTTATTTTACTAAGTAATCTAATGTAAAACATACTACCTTTAATTGCAGGCGTATCTTCCCAAACGGATCAGTCCTCATTGAAAATCGGCAAGTGTGATTCGAGCACACCTTACTTGGCATCGGATCAAGACTCGTGCGCACATTTCCAGTTCTGTACAGGTGGCATAAACTATAGGTTGATTTGCGAAGATGACCGACTTTATGACCCTTCTACTGGATTATGCGGGTAAGAAAAACTTTATTTAATTAGTACACTATAAATAATGTTGCTACTTACGAAAATCAAGATATGTAATCTTGGGGAAAGTTGTCAAGTCAGATAAAATTCATCCCCTTATTTCCATGTGAGAATAAGAACACAGCCTGTAGGCATTTGAGTCTAAAAAACAATGTTAATTATTCGTATTCACATTCAGTCTAAACTATATTTCTTTATAAAATTTCAGACATCAAGATGTAGCGAAATGCGTGCCAGGACAGAGCCTCAGAATAAACATAAAAGATGCAGCGCGCCATCCACCTAATTCATACGAAACAGATTTTGAAGTAAGCTGATTTTTGTTCAGATTTCCAGTTATAGCATGATCTATATATAAAACCATTTTGTTTTTTTACAGTGGGGAGATGACCCAGTGAAGGAATTGATCAAGAAGACGAACGAAAATCAAAGATTTGTTGAAGAAACAGATACAAAGAGAGGTACTAATATCATAACCACCATACATTTAGAGTCTTCTTCATGTACTACTTAGATTTTTCTTAAAAAATATATTCTACACTACTGCCAATGAATAATTACTTACTGCTTTAATCGCTTCCTACTTCAAACTATCTATACTACTGCATGCTCTTAACAGTTTTCTATTTTAAGCACTAATCATTCTTCTACCTATAGCCAAAAAGCTACTTCGAAAAATAAAACACAGAATACATAGAATAAGAAGAGATACCGATGCTTATAGACACTTTAGCCGGAAGCATCCAGAATCGCATCCAGCTTTTAATTATAATCGCCATGTTAAACCTAAAGGTGTTGGTTCTTTGAACAAACAAATGAAACATGATCTTTATGGAAGTTACATGACTAAACCGAAACTGAGTGAAGATAACGATGAAGGTAGGTATAGTTGCTTGGGCTCTCACAAATCCTTTGCCTTTTTCTTTTATAAGGTGCTAGCTGGTTGTGGTGGAAATTTACGAAACTGCAAGAAAATATGTGAAACTTAAAAACTGAGTTTGGGTACTTATGGGTATCCATTTTCAATGTAGCTACACAAAATGCAAAGAATGGCTGTATATTTTTTTAAATATGTTCAGGTAAAGACAACGACAAACGTGTAGTGTGCTACATGACAAGCTGGGCGTTCTACAGACGTGGAGAAGGCAAGTTTGTGCCAGAACAAGTGGACACCAGACTATGTACGCATATCGTGTATGCTTACGCCTCATTGTCTCCCGATGAGCTGGTGGCCAAAGAATTCGATCCCTGGACGGATATTACCAACAGTAAGTAGCATATCGAAATTATACCTTCTTAGTTACTCTAATCTAGACAAACGTAGTGAACTCCATTCTATTTTCCACTTATTAGCGCAATATTGCTCAATATTAAATGGTGTTTTTTCCGAGCCTTGTAAAAACTAAAATCTCAATTTCCAGATTTATACGAGCGAGTGACTTCACTGAGCGATGTTAAAGTCCTCCTCGGGTTGGGTGGTTGGACAGACTCTGCAGGAGACAAATACTCCAGACTTGTATCATCACCTGCTGCTCGCGCAAAGTTCAATGAGAAAGTAGTAGTGTTCCTTCGCACCTACAACTTCCAGGGCTTACATTTGGACTGGAATTACCCCGTTTGCTGGCAGAGTAACTGCAAGAAAGGCGCACTTTCTGATAAAGCAAACTTCGCTAAGTTTGTACAGGTATAATATCAAGACTACTTTTAAAAAATTACGTACCCTAAAACGTAAAAATATTATATCACAGGAACTAATAACTTGATATTTCTACAGGAACTTTCAACTGCGCTGCACAAAGCAGGAATGGAGCTTGGTGTGGCAGTATCTGGCTACAAGGAGGTCATTGAATCAGCCTACGACTTACCCGTACTCTCGAAAGCAGCGGACTTCCTAAGTGCTATGACCTACGACTACCACGGTGGATGGGAGCCGACGACAGCTCATCACACGCCGCTTGTGCCAAAGTCTAGAGACGCTTTGGCATATTATTCTATTGTAAGTATTGTATTGTACCTAAGCTATCTAATAAATGCAATGAAATAGGTAAATGCGTCTCAAATCGGAATACTCTATTTACTACGATTGGCTATTTTTCTTGAGAAAATACTAATCGACTTCTACTCAATAGGAATACGCTATCAAAGCACTCATTAGCGGCGGTGCAGATCCCAAAAAGTTGAATCTCGGTTTGTCATTCTACGGTCAATCGTACCGACTGGCTGATTCAGAGGGCCCAAGTCTACCAGGAGCGCCTGCCGCCGGCCCTGGCGAACCGGGAGAGTTCACTAAACAACCTGGAATGTTGGCTTACTACGAAATTTGTTATAGAAGTAAGTGATTATAACATTGCCACAAGTTAAAATAAATATGCTTTATAACTATTATGCTATTTTCTACATATTTTTTTAATATTTTCAGTCAAAAATCTACGCTGGAAAACTGGCAGACAAGATAAGGCTGGACCCTACGCCTATTCCGACAGTCAATGGGTGGGCTATGACGATCCAAAATCTATCACAGAAAAGGTAAAAAGTGACTTAATACTTTTATATCGTTGCCATAGTTGAGTTTTTAGCTAGGTGGCGAGAAGTAAGCAGGAAGTAGTACCTAATTTTATTCAATGTGATTCTAGGTGGAATGGGCTCTACGCCAAGGCCTGGGCGGTGTAGTAGCATGGGCTATCGACCTGGACGACTTTAGCAATAAGTGTTGTGGCGAACCAGCGCCATTGCTGCGAGCTGCGGGCCGCGCACTCGGCCGGTCTGTGCCTCCACCACCCACTTTGCCCTGTGAACGACCTCCTGAGCCTATCACACCAGCTCCACCTACTACTCCTGCTCCTGCTGAGTCTGATGGTCAGTTTTACGAAGTATTCTCTCTATACACATCTTATTTCGGATTGAGATAAGAGAACGACTCTACAAGCTGAATTTTGTATAACACATTAAAACATTTCAGGATCTGCAACCGTCGCACCCAGCGGCGATCACCATCACCACCACGAAACCACATCAACAACTTGGCCCAGTTGGAACCCGGCCTCCACCAGTCAGACCACAGCCCAGACGTGGTGGCCACCTGCTACAACCACTCCAATGACCACCACTTCTACTACCACTACCACAACCACCACTAGAAGACCTACAACAGCGGCATCGAGACCACCACATGGGGAAAGCGGTAATAATACAATGTTCATCATTAAATGTAGTTTGAAAGGCTCTAAACAACTGTGTATTATTGTATTTTCTATTTCTCTTTGTATTTTCTGTTACCAGAATTTGCATGGTATCCATTTGTTACTTCCATTCACAATCATTTGTCATTGTATCTACCTGTATGTATGTACCTACTTGGAGTTTACTCATAATTATCTTACTACATCTAGGTGGCCTGGAAGGTGCATCTTGCGGACCTGGAGCCCGCGACGGCGAATTCCGGCCTGCTCCCGGTGATTGCGGGTCGTATCTGCAATGCGAGGGTGGTCACTGGCGCAAACAACGCTGCGCACCCGGCCTGCACTGGGCCGCTTCGACTAACCGATGTGACTGGCCTAGTTTCGCCAAATGTCATGGTGAGACTAGAAACAGCAAAACAAATATTATCTAGAAGCTTTTAAAACAAATGAACATCATTCTGTTTATCAACCAAACAATACATTTCTGAATCCCCTTTCAGAACACCCAAGCAATGAAGCTAGTACAGCTACAACCACATTAGCTCCAATGACGTCACGGCCACCGAAACCGGCAGCTACTACAACGACAACTACAAGGCGGACTACTACATCTACCACAACTACAACTACTACGACACCACGAACCACCACCACGAGGGCTACCACTTCAGCGCCAGCTGCCTCTTCTGGTACATACCTATATAAGTATTAATTACATTCGTCATACAGGCCATTTATGTTTGGTCAGAAAATCTTATACACTCTGAAGTTTTCAAACTGGGATGGATAAATACTTATTAGGATCCTACTTTTGGATTAGTAGCGGAAAAACCGCAGATTAGTGTAATAGACAACGTTAAGAAAATACAAGCAAAAGAGTTTATGTTTTATGATCGGCAGAATCAAGATAAAGACGCTTAACCTTACCAAAATCTTTTTCAATCTGTTTTACACTAGACTCACTAGTGGGCACCCCATGTAATGGTCAACAATACCAATCAGTAAAAGATGATTGCGCTGCATACTTGCATTGTGACGGCAGCGTGTGGATCCAGCAGCACTGTGCGCCTGGCTTGCATTGGAGCCAAGCTCAAAGCCACTGCGATTGGCCTAAATATGCTAAGTGTAAAGGTTAGTGTGGGAAATTTCATATTTCTAAGTATTATTTTAAGTTGAGGTTAAGTATTTAAACAAAACTGATTTTTCAGAATCATCAGAGGAAAAACCATCAACAACTGTAGCAGCACCGAAGCCAACGAGACCGCCAAGGCCAACAAAACCACCAACAACTGGTGAGTAGATGGAATATTGGTTGCTCGCAATCGCAAGTCAAGCAAATCAATTATGCTACATATAAAATATTCGTAAAATCACGAAAAGGTAGTCTAAATTTCTGATTTTGTTATCACCAGCAAGTCCCAGTGACAATGAAGTCCCAAGAGACGAAGGAACGTGTGAAGGTGCGGGATTGCACGCGCCGGCTGAAACCTGTGACGCTTACTTAATATGTGTATCTGGGCGCTGGCGGAAGCAGCTTTGCCCACCCGGTCTCCATTGGGATAAGCGCACCAACCGCTGCGATTGGACAGACTTTGCCATGTGTGAAGGTATGAAGAGATATCATGTCACGATCTTTAGTATAAGCCTTGTATAAGAAACAGGTGTACCTACTTAACGCTTAATTTAAAATTTTCCAGCGAACAAACCCGGCACAACCAAATCACCGATGTCTCCTACCACAACAAGGAGACCTTCATATACCACTACTAAAAGACCAATCACGGACGTTGATATTTTGAAACCAGGCGAGGTAAGTAAAGTTAATTAATAAAGCTATTGATTGAAATAACCTTACAAAGAGATAATATTAGTTTGTTAACTTGTCCTACAATATTTTTCTTTCAGCGTTGTGAAACAGGTAAATACTACCCGCATCCAAAGTGCGAGAAATTCTTCGTGTGTGTCAATGGAGAAATGGTAGCCCAAAGTTGCGCTCCGGGTTTGGTTTGGAACACAGTCAGTTCTCAATGCGACTTCCCCACCGCAGCTGTATGCTCTGATCGAAGACATGTTGCATCTGCGCCTATGATCGATGGCACTAAACCGGAAAATGATGAACCACCAGGTCAGTTAACACAAAAAAAACATTAAAAATACATAGGTACTGCTTAATGTTAATTTTGCACCTACTAATAAAAACGATATTAACATTACATTTTATCACTGTATAGCATCTCAAGAAACCGAATACTGCAACAATGGAGAATATGCGCAGTTACCAACAGACTGCACACGGTATAGGCATTGCATATTCGGAAAATTCCAAGAATTCGCTTGCAGTAACGGACTTCATTGGAATCAGGAGAGACAAATATGTGATTGGCCTAAAAGTGCGAAATGCAAAGCTAAAAGTCCAGGACCGGCGCCTTCTAAACCAGAACCAACTAAACCTGCAACGACATCAAAACCTACGACTACAACACAAGCTGCAACACCTGCTTATAAACCTTCAAAGCCAGAACACGTCCATCCCGAAACTTATCCAATAAAACCTTCACCTGGTACTTCGATTGAGTCATCAAGGCCTGCTCTGTTGAACAGTAAGTTCTAAAACTATTAAGGTTGAAAACGCTAATTGTTGCTAGTAGGTTTACTGTTACATGATGACACTTACTTCTTTTCTACTTCATCAGGTCGTTATAAGCTGGTATGCTACTACACAAACTGGTCGTGGTACCGGCCTGGACTTGGAAAATATACACCAGAAGATATCGATCCTACCCTATGTACCCACATCATCTATGGATTCGCTGTCCTGGGCAAAGATGGTCTAATGATGGCACACGACTCTTGGGCGGATTATGACAATCGTAAGCGTCTTTACTGAGATAATGTTTCTATTGGGAAATTATACAAACAAGGAACATATTAAGAGTAAACAAACTTTTCCAGGTTTCTACGAAAGAGTAGTGGAATTCAAACGTTATGGTATCAAAGTATCTATCGCGTTGGGTGGTTGGAACGACTCCGCTGGCGACAAATATTCTCGCCTAGTGAATGATCCTGCTGCACGCGCTCGCTTCGTTGATCACGCTCTTGAATTCATTGATAAGTATGGATTTGACGGTTTGGACCTGGATTGGGAATATCCAAAATGCTGGCAGGTAAATAATTGTCATTCGGAAAATCAATATACCTAATTACATTACATAAAACACATTGGATTTCAATCTAAAAGAAGGAAACACGCAATAGTTGAAAGCAATAAGATAAAATAACTATGTCTTTTCTCAGGTGGACTGCTCAAAGGGCCCCGATTCTGACAAAGAAGGTTTTGCCGATCTGGTACGTGAACTCTCAGCAGAATTTAAACCAAGGGGTCTGCTTTTGTCCTCTGCAGTATCTCCAAGTAAGATGGTCATAGACGCTGGTTACGATGTACCAGTACTGGCCAAATATTTGGACTGGATTGCCGTGATGACATATGATTACCACGGACAATGGGACAAGAAGACAGGACACGTTGCTCCTCTGTATTACCATCCCGATGATGATGTTACTTACTTTAATGCCGTAAGTGTGCATGATTATAAATACTATTAACTAATCACTAATAAAAACCCTATTTTTTATTAAATATTTTCTTACAGAATTACACAATGCATTACTGGATGCAAAAGGGAGCACCTGCATCGAAACTTGTCATGGGCATGCCCTTGTATGGTCAAACTTTCACAATTGGCAGTAGATGGGATTCTTCAAATGAACTGTCAAGAGATTTAACTGGACTGAATACCCCAGCCATCTCTGGTGGTGAGGCTGGTGAATATACACGTGCTAAAGGATTTTTGGCTTATTATGAGGTAAGTAGCCTATTGCGAACTAAATACTTAAGCAAAACTTATTGTAAAGATATAACATTTTCAACCATAATTGCAGATTTGTGATCGTATCCGAAACCAAGGTTGGAAGGTAGTACAAGATCCCTACCAAAGAATGGGTCCTTACGCTTACAAGGGCAATCAATGGGTATCGTTTGATGACAAAGATATAATTAAGAGAAAAGTCAACTTTATTAAATCTCTAAATCTAGCTGGAGGCATGGTCTGGGCGTTGGATCTAGACGACTTTAGAAATAGGTAAGTTAGCACTACAATAAAATACTAAACGTCATAATTAATAAGAATGTCGAACAAATTAAATTATTATTCCAGATGTGGTCAAGGCAAACATCCACTAATGAACGCAATAAAGAATGGTCTCTTAGATGAAAATCTAGACAATGATCCTGTTAGTTCGGAAAATCATATTTCTGAGCCACAAAATGAAATCGACGAAGATTTAGAAGACATTGAAGTAAGACCAGGATACGTAAAACCTAAACCTACGACATCAACATCGAGACCTATGAAGCAACACATTAAGCCAATGCAACCAATATCGGAAGCTCCTCAAACAACTACGAGAAAACCTATAATCACTGGAATTTTCAAAGAAGAGCGTTATAAAGTAGTGTGCTATTACACTAATTGGGCTTGGTACAGGTAAGTTCAATGAATACATTATTCTTGAAATATTCGATTTCGAGTTAATAACAAAAATAAAACTTTAAACATATTTATTTCAGACCCGGCTCAGGAAAGTATACACCGAGCGATATAGATCCATCTCTTTGTACACACATCGTGTATGCATTCGCTGTCCTTGACAACAATAAATTGGTGATGAAACCTCATGACACTTTCTTAGATGTCGAAAACAGTAAGTTTTTTGGATATCGGAAACCTACTTTATATCGTAGTTGTGATAAATTCAAATCAACAATAACGTTATTGTTTTTTTTACAGAATTCTACGAGAAAGTGGTAGCACTAAGAAGTAAAGGTGTAAGAGTACTTCTTGGACTTGGCGGCTGGAACGACTCCGCGGGAGATAAATACTCACGATTAGTTAACAGTCAAGCTTCAAGACGAAAGTTTATTGTACATGCGCTTGACTTCATTGAACAATTTGGATTCGATGGACTTGATCTTGATTGGGAGTATCCGAGATGTTGGCAGGTAATAAGTTACTCAATAAGCTTAAATTCTTAGTTTTTTTAATATTCCTCTATACTCTTCAATTTCTTTTCTTTATTTAGGTCAATTGCGAAAAGGGACCTAGTTCAGATAAGCAAGGTTTTGCAAACCTTGTCAAAGAACTGAGAGCAGCATTCGAACCTCGTGGCCTTCTGTTATCTGCCGCAGTGTCGGCTAGCAAGAGAGTCATAGATGCTGGTATGAAATCTTTAAACTCATTATATTTCCTCGTAAAGTAACATTGGTAAGATGAATTTATTACAATATCTCTTGAAATCTTGTTATCAGGGTATGACGTACCAACGCTATCTCAAAATCTGGACTGGATTGCGCTAATGACTTATGATTACCATGGCCAGTGGGAGAAAAAGACTGGTCACGTGGCGCCAATGTATGCTCACGACGATGACGACGACAAGACTTTCAATACGGTAAGAAACGTCAAATCCATTCAACATTGAGGTGCCTTGAAAGATTGAAGATTGAACAATAATAAGCTTCATAAAATTTTACTATTCAGAATTTTACCATCCATTACTGGATGAACAAAGGAGCATCACCAAAGAAACTGGTCATGGGTGTGCCTTTCTACGGACAATCATTTTCGCTAGTTGAAAACGCTGGATCTGGTTTGGGTGTGCCAACATACGCAGGCGGTGAAGCTGGTGATGAAACTAGAGCTAGAGGGTTCCTTGCTTTCTACGAGGTACGTTTATCTTAACGAGCATGGAGTAGTTACCTACCTATCTAAATGACCATCAAAATAATCACATCCTCGTTCCACAGATTTGTGACCGTATTAGATCACAAGGCTGGAAGGTATCACGCGACCCTGGCGGACGTATGGGACCTTACGCGAAGTATGGAGACCAATGGGTATCGTTTGACGACGATTTCATGATTCGGCACAAAGCTGAATACGTTCGTGCGATGGACCTTGGAGGCAGCATGGTTTGGGCGTTAGATTTAGATGATTTTACTGGACAACACTGCGGATGTGGTAAATCGCCACTATTGCACAATATTAATCACGTGTTGAGAGGGCTCAAAGCACCGCCTGCCTGCTCACTTAAAGAAAGTAAGTGAAGAGTTTATTACTTTGAAAATATAATATTATAGGCCTTAAAACGTTGAATAATTTTGGAATTTATTATGTTTACAGTCGAAAGCTCAGAAAAACCAGATGAAGAGACGCCTATTGAAATAATTCCATCAAAACCAGAGCCTGTGGAACCGTCTCAACCTGACACAGACCCTGAAGATGACCAAGTAAGTGTCTAAATTAATAAACTCAATTCAATAAAACAAATGATATCAACATTTGCGTAGATTGTTAACAAAAATACTTTAATCCAAGGGTCCAACACTAGAAGGACAGTCCTGCCAAGAAAGCACCTTTAAGGCCGACGACAATGACTGCCAAAAGTATTACTTGTGCATTAACGGTCAGTACATACAACTGACTTGTCCGGAATCGCTTCATTGGAACAAGGTAAGCAAATTCAACTTTATGGCACGGCATTGAGATGTCATATGACATTCCTTTAACTCTCCTGTATGTTTTTATCAGAATCATTGTGACTGGCCCGAGAAATCAAGATGCAGAAGCAAAGCAAATCTTCGACTAACAGGAGAAAATATTGAAGAGACGAAGGAAAAGCCTATACTAGCCTGTTACTTTACCAACTGGGCTTATTACAGGTAACTTTTCAGCTGAACAACCATTTAAATAAACTTTTCAACGAATTTGTTTCACAACATGTTTCCTTAACAGGCAAGGCGACGGCAGTTTCGGACCAGAACAGGTTGACCCAAGTTTATGTACGCATATAATTTACGCGTGGGCACATTTAGATCAGAAGAGATATAAACTTGTTTCTGGAAACCATGAACTTGATATTGATAATGGTAAGTCACCTTTCTAGAAATTAGTGTTCTTCAACGTTATAGAACCAGAAAAGTACTAATTATTATCTTTCAGACTTCTTCGGCAAAATAACAGATTTACGTCCAAAAGGCGTAAAGGTCATCCTAGGAGTTGGAGGACTTGAAGATTCTGAGAGTGACAAGTGGAGTCATATGGCTGCCAACCGTGACAATAGAAAAGTTTTCATCAATTCTGCAGTCAAGTTTTTGAAACGTTGGGAGTTCGATGGCTTGCAGCTTGCATGGCAGTACCCTGTATGTAAACAGGTAACTCCTAAAAAATTCTAAAGACACTTACCTCCAAATCATTTCACAAGGTAAACTATTTACCTACTAAACACGTGTGTTAACCATTTCAGGCTCCTTGCTCGCACTCATACAAGACATCGGACAAAGAACACTTTAATACTTTAGTATTGGAATTATCAGGAGCATTACGAGCTAATGGCCTGGAGTTTTCTGTCATGGTGTCTGCTACACCTGAAGTGGCAGTAAAGGCTTATGACCCTAACGTGTTGACGGAAGCTGCTGACTGGCTTGCCATTGCAGCTAACGACTACTACGCTTCAACAAGTGGTAGAACCTCTTATTTAGTTCCTTTGGAGTCGAGTAAAATGGAAGGAATTAATAGTTTTGTAAGTACAGTTTTCTTTAATCTACTAAGGTCAAATTCGTCTATGAAAACTAATATGACATCCAAATCTAACTCATGTCATTCTTTTCAGAATTCGACTTTAGCATTTTGGGCGCGAGCTGTACCAACAAATAAGTTAGTAATGGGCGTGCCGGCGTATGCACGCTCATATACGTTACAGAATGCAAACAGCTTTTATCCTGGAGCACCAGTATCTGGTCCTGGCATGCCGGGGCCTTACACTGGAGTGCCTGGTTTTCTCGCTTATTATGAGGTAAGAATTTTTAAATTTTACTATATTAAAAATCATCTCAGGCTTGATGACTTCATAAAGATCTTTAAATTAAACCACAACCATTTACTACAGGTATGCTCAGGGCTTCGCTCGAAAGAGTGGGAAGAGAGTAGAACGCAAGATGGCACGTATGCTGTACACAATAAACAGTGGTCTTCTTACCTGCGGCCAGAAGAGGTTCATCGCGTAGGAGCGTCCGTAGCGCGCGCAGGGTTAAGGGGAGCGGCTCTATGGGCGTTAGACCTGGACGACTGGCGCGGCGTTTGCGGCTGCAACACTCAACCTCTACTCTCAGCATTGCGACAAGGACTGTTAGACCCTTCAATACCACCTTCATTATGTCTGTAATTAATCCACTAGAAATAAGTTAGGTTTAAAAATATTCCGATATCACTCTTTGTGCTTGTCGACAGCATTTAGCTGCTAATGTTTTGAGACTGTTTTCATGAGAGTTACGTCATAGGTGAATGTTTTTACAAATACTCAATGCTCTAAGTAAATTGCGGTATTCATTATGACGACAACAATGTGATATTTTTTGTAGACATGTAGGCGGTAATGTAGTTATTGTATAAATAAGTATTTCAACTTTTTTATAAGACACTTGTCAAACCCCCCCTCCCTAAATCAACTACTAAAACAAATAGCAATCAAAGAACAAAGATGTATTTTTAAGAAATAAGTAGAAAAATAAAAAATCTTTTAAAATATTTTGAAATTTTATTGCCTTTGGAATTAAAGTTGCTTATTTTATGGGATTAAAAGGAAGTTTTATAAATATACGTATAAGTTGAATAAATACCTTTTAAATTGAACAATACCCTTACATATTAGCATTAAATGCAATTTATTGCTGAAGATACCAAGTACCTGCACAATACTAATTAGGAAACATTAACATTATTCTGAATTATCATTATCAGAATTGGTAACACTGTCGCACACATGCGCTCCTTTTCTTGTTGGTAACACTTTCATCAGTGTATCCTGCCACGACATTCCCTCACATACCCTCAGTACAATCTCGAAGACTGAAAAGAATGAGTTTATTATATTATTATATGAAAATATATCTTCACTATAAAGATTTTATGTTTCGCTCATGACAAGTTTACACAGAATGTTGTATGTAAAACCAACAGATTTTGACTTTTTTCCACTGCTAATCAACTTTGAAAAATAATATATTTTCTACTTACCATGGTCAATTGTTAAAACCTTCCTCGTTTTCATATTCACATATTTATCCAAAGGTAGCTGTCCGTGACGGATTCCTTGTTCTACAGCAATTTTATGGCAGAGACCCTAAAAATATACAGATTTAGTTAGGTCATGAGAAAAAGAATGATTTCTTAATAAATATTTATAGTGAACTAGCTGTCCCGGCGAACTTCGTCCCGCCTTAGAATGAACTTTATTGTGTAGGAATAAAGTACATTTTAGTAAGAAAACATTTGTATGGGAAAAAGAAAAGGTCTGTTTTAGGGCTTTCCCGGCAATTATTCGAATTTTTCTCACCGTAAGAACCATCCTTGGACTTCAATGAACATTTTAAAAAAAGAATTAGCGAAATCGGTCCAGCCGTTCAGGCGTGATGCCGTGACAACGGAAAACGGGTTTCATTTTTATATATATAGATTGCATCTTACCTTATGTTGATTATGATCAACTAATCCCCCAATAATGTAGCATGTGTCTTCTTCAAATTGTTCTATAACATTTTCAGATTCACTTGTCAAATAAACTATTTTGTCTTTCGGATAAAGATCTAAGTATGACTCTTCATGGTAACCTATCTAAAATTAAAATCAATAATGTTTAATAGGAATCACTATTAATAAACCTTAAATTGAATTAGGCTTCATATAGTTCCATGGATACTTACATCCCAATGTTCATAACCATTATGCCGAGAGATATCACTTTTAGATTTTTCTCCAAAGCTTGTCAACTTTAATTGCAAAGGTGTAGTTGATCTTCTATTTATAGAATAACATCTCAGAATTTGTTTTATCACTTTGAACCTGTCTTTTTCTATCATTAAATGATCGAAACTTAAATCTATGACTATACCTATATTTCTCTTGGGTCTTTCTAATTTCATTTTCTTTAGAGCTTTTCTGTTGGGCCCTATATCTAAGTTGGCTTCTTTAGCTTCTCTTCGCCGAGCCTTCGCGCGCGCTTTTTCCTGTGCCCTTTTTTCGGCTTTGCGGTTTTCCCACTTGACTTTCTTAAGCCATTTGCGCATCTGGTTTTTAGTAAAAGGCCTTGGTATTTCGTTCCCTTCATCGTCTTTCAGCCCAGGGTCGATTGTTATGTCGAAAAGCGTGTATGAATGGAAATTAGCATCATACGATCTTGTGTCTAACTTATCCCCGTTGGAAGACATTATGCGATATTTTCTGCAAACAAAAGACAGTTTCGACTTTGAAATTCATAAAATAATAAAGAAAATGAAAGAAAATCTTCTAATATTCTATTAAATGTAAGAGCGCAATACTGACACAGTGTTTACAAATAAATGAAAATTCTAACATAGAAAATCGTAAAATTTTAGAAAAATAAATGATAATTAGAAGTTTGACTTACGAAAGCCTTTAAAATTGTTCTTAATATTAATAAACCAATTAATATTCACATATTTTTAAATGAAAATAACAATATAACCTCAATCGCATATGTTACGTCAATGTCAAACAAAACTAAATGTCAACGTCAAAAGCTGTATTTTTTAAGGCAGAATATTTTTTACAATCAGCCTATAAGATATTTTTCTGGTTTCTAAGCAGTCGTCTCTTTACATATCTTCTAGCGATATCTACCCACGATCTACCACTTCACAGACGAGTTTATTATGAATCAAAATAAAAGTCTTTAATAAAAGAGAACAAGTTATCGAGCTTGGCTCTAGCTGTTCATTTCTACAACAGGTATACGGTCCCTTTAATTTTTCCACTTTTCTTTTGGTAGACGCTTTTGCATAATTGTTTTCGCTGTGGGGTTTTAATTGAACTTTTTATTATAAATGAACATTATTATCTTAGGTCTCCTAAAGGTGCCTAAAGCATAGGTAGGTACCTAACCTACCCAATACTTACTATACCATTTATTTTTTTCCTCGTTCTATTAGTGAGAATTCAACCTTGTTAACCTTTCATCTGATAACATATTGATAAGTTAAGTACAAATAAACATGAAGAAACAAACACAGACAACCTCCTGCCGCAGACACATGAATAGTTATTTAATAAAATCATATCACGAGTAATTTGAGTTTTTGGTGTCCATTGCATCATGTCAACAGTAAGACATTCTAACTTTTTATTAGTTTATTACTTAGGTACTTACTTACTAATTAGGTAAGTAAGGTAGGTACCTACTCCTAACTGCAGTTTGAATTTCCTAATATTGATATCAAATACCTGCTTATATGTAGAATCAGATTTAAACCCTGGTTAACTTTTTTCACACTAGGATAGAGACCGTTACAAACTATGGGGCGGTTGTTTCGACGAGGAACCTTCCTCAGTGCTGCAGCGACTAAATGACTCTCTCCCAGTGGACTCGAGACTGTTCCGTGAAGATATCCACGGCAGCCGATGCTGGGCTCGCGAACTGTCCTTAAGCGGTCATCTCAGTGAACAAGACAATCAAGCTATTCAGAATGGACTCGATAAAGTAAGTTAGTTTGACTCTTTGAAAACGTGTGCGGTGTTTAATTAATTTGTGGTTTGTACAGCCTACAGCTCTAGTTATCTATTTCAATTTCCGCCGCATTAATCCGACGAGCAAACAGACTTATACAAATGACTCTGTGACCAACTATCTAATCTGGCTGCTTTTTATTCTGAATAAGTACTTACGTTATTACGAATGACAGGTCGAGAAGGACTTAGAAGAAGACTTGGCTCAAAAAGGAAGGCTGAATGATACAGAAGAAGATATCCATTCAGTAGTAGAGCGACGTCTGGTGAACTATGCAGGGGAGGCAGCTCTTAGACTTCATACGGCCCGCAGCCGCAACGACCAATCGGCTACCAACACACGGCTTTGGATGATGGCAGCGCTACCACCTCTCTTTGCAGCACTAAAAGAACTCATTTTGGTAAAGTAACACAACGCTAAAATAACACCTACTTACCAAAGTAGGAATAAGGTTGGTAATAGAAATGCTCCTCTGCAACATCCATATTTTCTTAATTGGTAATCTACTCTGGATCCCAGGTAATGACGAACAGAGCGGCAAAAGAAATAGACGTCATAGCTCCTGGCTACACGCATCTTCAAAGAGCGCAGCCTATACGATGGAGTCATTTTCTATTAAGGTAAATCATGCTTAACCTTCTTGACAGGAACTTGCATTTTATTTCATAAATAAGACTCCATTTTTAATATACATAGCCATGCCTGGAGTCTTCGTGATGACGTCACTCGTCTTGAAGAGCAGAAACTGCGTTTATCGAGAAGTCCCCTCGGTAGCGGGGCTTTGGCAGGATGTGCGCTTACAATCGACCGCACCCGACTAGCCAAGGACCTAGGATTTGACGACGTAGCTCCTAATTCTATGTTTGCTGTAGCATCACGAGACCACATTGGTAAGAGAGTTCTTCATCTACTATTTCAAAGTCTGTGTGTGTTCAACTAATATAATTAAACGTTATCTTTTCTAGTGGAGTTTTTAAACTGGGCCTCACTTTGTGGACTTCACCTTAGCAGACTCGCAGAAGACCTCATAATCTACAGCTCCCAAGAATTTGGCATTGTTCGTTTCTCCGACCAGTTTTCTACCGGATCCAGTTTGATGCCTCAAAAACGGAATCCTGACGGCTTGGAGCTTGTTCGAGGAGCCGCTGGTCTTCTACTTGGAGACAATTTTGGCTTCTCCTGTGTATTGAAAGGTCTTCCGAGCACTTACAACAAGGATTTGCAGTCTGACAAAGAGATACTGTTTAGAAGTTACGACAAAATTCTCGACTGCCTCAAAGTAACTGCGGGAACGATTAGCACCATGGAAGTAAGTGCATATCCTTTTACGGTAAAAACATTAAAATAGATTGAATAATTATCTACATTAAATATCCACAGGTAAAAGCCGATAGAGCCGAACAGGGTCTGGAAACAAGTATGCTGGCTACGGATCTCGCCCTCGCTTTAGTGAGACGCGGCGTGCCCTTCCGTCGAGCTCATAACCTTGTCGGCGCAGCTTTACGCCGCGCTGATGCCCTCGATGAAGAATTACGTAACATGCCTCATCATGAATACGCGGCTATTTGGTAACTATTTAGCTTAATTATTAAATTGTATCTTCAATACAATTTCTAAAATAGCCAAAAGACATCAAGTAAGAGAGGTAAAGTCAAGTATCGTGTTTTGTTTTCAATTGTTTTTTCCAGTCCTGAATTTGGCAGTGAAGAGGACCTTATGAAAATATTCTCATGGGAAGCAAGTGTAGAGCAATACACGAGTGTCGGAGGCACTGCAAGGAAGGCGGTCCAACAACAAATCCAAGAATTAAACAAGTGGCTACAAAACTAACATTGTCCAATGTTTTTTTGTAATTTGGAATCAGAAATCGAAAATAAAGATTAAAAGCGGGATAAAACTTTTTTTGCATTTTTAGCAACCCAAAACCCATTACCAATGATACTTAGTCAGTAAGTCGATATGTACGTTAGGTATTTATGTCTTGTGTATTTGTACAACTAGGCTTAGCACTGCAATCTAGGTCTATACCAGAATATAGATTCACTAGACGAGCACGTCTTGCTTTTATGAGGCTTAAGTAAATTGGTTTCATTCGTTAAACAAATACCTTCCCACATACGTTCACGAAAATGTAACAGATAATTTAACTAGGGATAACATTATCTCTTTGAATTTTAATTGAATGTAAAGTAATTTTAGACAAGTTATAAATAAGATCCCGAGACCGCATAAAATCTATTCAACAAGGAAATAGAAACAAATGCTAAACGAGGTACGATTAATATAGCTGCACTGCGTAAGTTGTCAAGGTATCGATGTTTGAGGGCTTTGCCATAGAACAGTCAAATAAGCAGTAAAAAAAATTTAATTCATTTTCATCAAACCAATTTTTGAAGTGAATAAGAATTTTTAAGTGGCACAGATTTAAGCACGTTAAAAAGAGCTAAGAAGAATAAATAAACAAAATTAAAAATTTTGAAAAATACCACGACGGTAATTTAATCGAAAAATAATGAAATAACTCAAAAAACCCTCGACCGAGGAATATCCGTCGGGGGCTGCCTTTTCTACAAGCTGCTCCGTTCCGTCGTGGGTAAAAAACTAAATAAAACCGTTTCAAATAAATTAAATTTACGATCCTTATGAGACTGAAATTCGTATGCCAAGGTTCAGTAACTATATAAAGGTTTTTTTGCATTAAACGTGATCCGAGTAGGTTTTGCATAAATTAAACACATTTTTTTTCCTTTTCATTTCTTTTACTATGTCCGAGCTGTCGGGCGCACAAGTCCGTGGGCCGCCGTATTCGTCTTCCGCTTGAACGGACCGGCGAGAAAAATGCCATAGCCACTACGTAACTCTTACAGGGGGATGGCAGGGGGTGCCTCCCCCTACAACGGCGGATGTTACCGCCCACAAACATTACTTTATATGAATAGATAAAGGTCGCACTGTCACACTCTTCCATTGAGAGTAACAGGAACAACCAGGCTACAGTGAACATATCAAAATTCTGATGCTTTTGCAACTTTGAGGTCTAGTTTGAGTATAATCAACAGGTACGTTTTTAACTGCTTTAAACTTTTTTCTCTGTACTAATTGTATTATTAACAACCTATGAACTTTGTGGAAGTGATTGAATGTTAAATGATTAAATATTTAATTTGATTAAGTGTCATTCTAGAAGCCGAAGAGACTTAAAATATACCTCTACCTATTCAAAACTTCATGTTCAATTAAATGTTTAAGTTACACGAGTACTAGAAGTACTTAATCAAGTAGGATATGCTTATGAATGAAATAGTGGGATCAGTACGCAGCTTAAACGATTCATTAAATACCAATCAGCGGCGCGTTTGAATGTTCATAAAATTGGATGGATTTTCATAATATAGATTGTGTATCGAACGCGTTGGCGTACGAGAGAAGTTTTAATCTATTTCTTTCGACAAAGAGCATGTAACCGAGTAGGATCACAGACATGATGTACTGAATTTTTAAATTATTATTTATCGTTTTATAAATCGAGTTTATTTACAGAATCACGAAATGAAAGGCACTATGTGGCGTGGTACTACGATGTTGGTAGCCCTAACGCTTGTCTCCGAGGCATCTGTCTACGAATTCAAAGACAAGTACAGAATTGAGCCGTACATTGTAGAAGTGGAGGTGCCGGAAGAGTTGGAAAACTACTCGGCATCAACCGCTATTTCCGATGAAGAGGTAAGAGTGCAAACATTACAAATTATTCTTGTATTATCGGGTAAAATTATATGGATTGTTGATGTGAAAGTACTTAGCAAATCAGAAATTGATAAAAGAAGTGAAATAAAACAAAAGAACCTACAAATAAATTAAAAGGGTGAATTGAGCACATAGGCTCAATTTGAAACATAGGACGAAACACTGTAGTGCCTATCTATCAATTCTAATTAGTTGAATTCATTCATTGTTTTGGAAATTGGTCAGCCATAATGAGGCTCGTGTCGTGGCATATTTTATCATAGGATTTACTAGCTTATTGTATTGACACTCTAGTTTAATATGTAAATAGTGCAAACAAAGGGAGTGATAATTCGACGCAGCTGTTTAATTAAATATGAACATATGCTGTGATTGATCTTTTTACATATGATGGAAAATGTAACCGATATTTCCAATTATGTTATGTATTCCGGATATTGGAAAAAAAATTCACATGTAACTATATTGGCTGCTACAAACAGTTCTACCCCAATATATGCCGTCCTTGTGAAAGGCATTCAAGGTATTAACAGAGTTCCAGCGGACAAACATCAGTCTTTCGAGTGCTCAACAATAAACTGAACCATAACATTGTTTTTAGTACATCCGCCACATCCACTCAATGTTCGACTCATCCCCGAACGACTCCGGCGAGCGGACGGTGATAGAAACGAACGCCCTCATCGACACCAAGTACCGGACGCTCAAACGAAACGCAGACATCATCAACTCTCTGCTCGCTCTTCCGAAGGGCATGAACGACGCCGGCCGCTGATTCCTACAAAGTTCGCTCCTATTTTAATATACTTATACGATCAATACTGTTTTGTTTTATTTTCAAGAGTTGTCATTTTGCTAAAGTTTACGCACAACGTATGATTCCGGCCACTTTAAGACATTATGCTAAATTATAAGGAGATTGTAATAAAAATCATAGTTTTGTCAAACATACCTATATTGTACCATATTAAATAAACCTAAGACCTTATGCTAACTTACTATAAAAACACCTTTCTTTGAGGTATACTACAGTTTAAACTGCAAAAGACATATTTACACTTGGTATTTGCTAACAATATCTTCAGAAAATATTAATGATTATCATATTTCGCAACATCATAGTGATATATATTTAAAAAAAATGATTGACTCGGTTGTATGGCCGTATACCACCGAACGTTTGTCCACGTATTTATACAAACAAGAACATGATCTTATCATGAGGAACACATTACATTTTATTACAATTTTTTTTATATTCTAGTCACTAAATATTGAAAGTAATCATTTATTTATTGGATATTTTATGCATTGCCATTCGTTTAAGCACAATTTTATTTTTTTGTGATATTTTAGTTAATATATTTATCGAGGATATTCATATTATATCAATGAAAAAATAATCCTCTATATCTACGTTTTCACTTCACAACATCCAAGCCGCCATAATAATACTAATTAAATTCCGAATAAGTACATATTTTATTTATCATGAAACATACTTTTGGAGTCTGTTTAGTATCGGTTGCAATCTCGACGACAGAGGTTCAGAAATAAGAACTATACAAACTAAAATAAAGTAATCGAAAAATAAACGAAGAATTACTACTACATACTATTAAAAGAGTTTTCTAGAACATGATACATGTTAGTTTATCGAAGCTCCTCAGAAATGATGAACAAACATGGATACTTTAAATGCAGTCAGATTGAATTTTTTTTTTAAAACTTGGTAAGTATTTATAAGGCTGGTAACAAATAGTTTTTTTCGCCGGATTTACAGTGAAAAATACGTCAGTAATGTAGGTATATAAAGCTACATGTACCAAAAGCCCGTGCAACTTTCCGCAAAAACGGGCCCGTTGGCCGGTGAAAAAACTGTACATCAACAAGAGTTATATTGGAGGTTGGCAGTAATTTATACAATCATAGGTAGGTTTAGTTACCTCCCATTGAATTCATTGTAATCTGTGGGCTAAAACTTGAGCGAGAAACCTGGTGCAACGTTGAGGGAGCGCTGCTGCAGCTGGAAGCCGAGCGCCTCGTCGGAGTCAGCGCGCGCGTACTGCGCGTAGGCGGCGCCCCCCGCCGGCGGGCGCGGGCTGTGCGTGCTGCGGCGGTTGCCCTCGGACTTGGCCGGCCACGTCGGGAACATCGCCGGGTCGATCGCCACTGGGTGCTCCTGGGAAACAACATTTACTTAGGCCCTTTTTCCACATTGCCGTACGTCATACGCACGTTTTCGTTAATGTACGATTGCAAGACGAATGCTTGCAGCTTGCGTAGAAACAATCTAATCTGCGTCTACGAAGTGACTGAGGCGTCATTGCCGCTACGATACTTAACATCTCGGTTACCTAAGTACAGATCTGCGCGACACAAACACTAATGGTTCAAAATGTAAACAATGCTACAGAAAATGTAAAAACGTTTTAGAAGGGAGATAGAATCTTCACATTTAGATACATCGATTGTTACTTACTTTAAAGTACGCATGTTCCAGCGCAGCGTCTGCGGTGATTCTCTTAGCAGGATTGTAGGTAAGGAACCCTTGAAGCAAGGATAGGCCCGTCTCGGAAAGCAAATCACTGCCGATCCTTTGCCGCAACCCGCCAGAAGGAAACTCCGCGAACGTCATCTTTTGTACTGCTGGCAACTCGTTATAACCTGGCCACACCGCTTCCGATGGCGTGCCTAATTCCTGGAAATAAATGTTGACGAATAGTTTAAAATAAATGCTTAATAAAAACGAAGCTATTGCGATACACAAACCTAAATGATTACGTAATCCAAAATGGTTACAAATGATCAAAAATAGAAAGGATATTTAAGTTACCATTCATCTCGAACGCTGTACCTACTAACTTTTATAATTTTTCCCTGGATTACTTATCAAGCAGCCACCTACGGCCCTCATAGATTTTCAAAAAGGCTAACTAACCTTAAATATACGATTTAACTGATCCATTTCGTTCTTCCCGGGGAACAGCGGGTTCATTGTAATGAACTCTGCAAATATGCAACCGACGCTCCAAACGTCGATGGGCGTAGAGTACTCCTTGCCACAGAGCAGTAGTTCGGGCGCGCGGTACCATAGAGTCACTACTATAGGAGTGTATTGACGCAATGGGGATCCATACTCGCGAGCTAAACCAAAATCTCCCACCTAGAAAGTAAGAACATAAATATATCAACGCCTTGTTTTCTAGTCTCTGAAATTCTGAACTTCATAATCATCTTAATTTTATAAACCATGCAACACTAGAAATAAGAAAACATAGAGAAAGTTAGCTACTTTAAGATAGACAGGAGACATAATATAATACATTGCCCAATAAAGTAAAAAATAAAAAAGTAAACATACCTTCAAAACTCCTTTGTGTGATAATAAAAGATTACTCGTCTTGAGATCTCTGTGCAATATCCAATTGTCGTGTAAGTGATGGACAGCTCTTAGTAATTGAGTCATTAGGCATTTCACTTCACCTGTAAATAAAGTTTTAGTAGTAATCACCCAAAAATTCATCCATTATTAGGAATACAACTTTAGTTGATCTATTTGCCGTTAAAGTTGAAACAAAATTTTAAAAGACGATAATCGTGTGGTTTAATAACCATTTCTGCATGGTTGTTAGCTGAAAGACTAGTCTTGGAAAACAGAAACCAATGTTTACCTGGTAGGAACACCTGCTTCTTCCCTCTCATAGTTTCCATGAGGCTCTTCAGGTCGTGCTCCACGTAGTCCATGACGATAAATATCTTGTCCATGTTGGAGCCCACCACGATCTCCCTCACAGTAACGATATTCGGGTGCTGGCCCTGAAACAACAAATAGAATGTGCGCTTCGTTAGTAAAACATCAATACCAGACCTTTTCAATCGAAGAGAACTTTTCCTCCCGCCGACGCCTTTTGAGCTTCCATGAAAGTATCTGAAAATGCATACTTCACAATGTCCGATTATAAATACTTAGAATTTGAAATCAGCTTAGGAATCTGTGAGATGTGTAATTATAAAATGTACTAGAATAAGTTACACAATAGGTATTTGTTGGTAATTTATATCTTTGATTTTGGTAAAGCTATAAGAAAGTCGGGCTGATAGTGACCAGATTATAATGATCCGAAATTTTTCAGCTATTTGTGAAACAAAAATAATGAGAGACTTATTTTTTGAGTAGGTAAGTACTTATTATGAAAAGTAATCGAAAATAATAGTCAAAGATTTTAAGTACCTACTACTTTAACCAACAACGGGAGAAAAAGAGATGTTCAAAGCTACAGATTCCAAAGCTAGACATAGTGTAAATGAGTAATTCCTATTACATTACACATATCGAAATACATAAATATGTATGTGTAAGGAACGTCAAATATCAACTCATAGTAAGATTGGTCAGAAATTACAAACTACTGGCACTCACACAAATCATAAATAGAGACCAGTAACAAAATCTGATAAAACATTCAAAAGTATACAAATACAATAAATACATCTTAAAACAATATAAGTATAAATAATAATAGGAAATTAATCATTTACATTACGTCTCCTTAGAACTAATGGTGCATCCAAGTAGGTATGGGGAATACGTCACGCGCATCCTCTGAAAACAAGCCACGCGCTATTTCATCGCGCTTGACATATTTGGACGCATTCAGAGAACTTGTAGACGCCCGGTCTTTATCGGTTAACAGATCCTTCAGCTTTGCAAACATTTATCGGACAGAATCCGATGTGTAAAGATAGGTAAACATATTTTGTACTTTGAAAAATACAAAAACGGTACCTTGTCCGGACGTCTACAGCCGCTCCTAAACGTGAAAGTTTAGATCTTTTCCATCCAAGCTCTTTTTCTACATATTTCGTTCCAGTCCATTTTTTCGGACCCGAAATCCGTACAATCGATATCTGGCGTAAAAGAACAAACCACTTTCACATACACAGTAATGTTTTGAACAGGGCCAACAATTTAGAAAATACAAATTAATTCTAATTATAAGTCATTTCTTATAAGCTGGTAAACTGTTTTATTTTTTGTAATGTTTTTTTGTCAAGAATTCAAAATAATGATGAATCGTAACGAACACTGTATAGACGAAGGTCTTTTTTTAGAATTAGATTGATAGATATTCAGTCAACATTGAAAAATGTTAGACGATGCATTGATGTGATGTAGCTACAACAAATCACTTTATTTTAATTCTAATAGTCGTTGTCTTGTTTTTGAGATAAATCCGACTACATTTATCTAAACTACATTTATTCCTGATAGTGGTCTCTTCAAATTCATAATCATACATATAACTTATTCTAACTTAAAACAGTTTACCATCTTAAATAAACATTCTTATAGAAATCGGTGTGAATTACATTTATGTAATATCCATGTTTGACTGTCATCATGTCTTAATATACAGTGTAAAGATATTCAATTAGGAAATGATTGAGTTACCCTGTTCAAATCACACTGTATACTAAAACGTACACATGCCTCAAATCCACTTTTAAGTTAAAAGCGAATTTAAGGAATATGTGCAAATTCACAAATCTCATCCAATGAGGAAAACGACGAAAATAACTTATTGCAAACTATGATAAAAATCGTGCGCTTGTAAATGGTACATCTAGTTTATTCAACTTGTTATATTTTTGTTTTATAATTTATATTTCTGACGCATTCAAGTGTAATTTTGTGTTACCTATGAATAAATCTTTATTCAATTGAATTCAAAGTAAATACAATAAATCTTTTCAGAGACGTATTCCTCTAAGAATTACGAACTTAAAAATTAAAAGAGAATTTTCACACGTTGCAAATACTTATCATAATCAAGAAGCGTACGGTTTCAGTCACGCTTAAAGCAAAAATATAATTTTCTTTAAATATCAAATTTCCACGGCCTTTATGGCCAATTTAAAAAATATCAAAGCATCGTGTGAAAAATCTTATCGGATACATGTGAAGGATACATTATCAGATATTTTTCATGAAAGTCATTCTTAATTATTAAATCTGCGAAAATAAATCTCATTTTTAAGGCAAAGTGACATCTAAAAATAATAATCAGCCTGTTTACAAAAAATCGTAGGTAATAGTGACAATACAATCCGAGACTGAGATGTTTAGTATGATTTTTTGCAATATCTTCTTGTTTCATTCCATCAGGTATTATTTTATCGGCGTTAACTGCATGCATTAAACTCTAACAAGAAGGTATTTGAACGCATTCAATGTTATCACAAAATAGTTGCTTAATAGTAGTAGAAATATAAATTCTACTCTGCTCTCTTTGTAAACGCATTTATATAGTTTTACACGCGTTTCTGTTACAGTTCATTTTCGTAAAAAATATTTGAAAAAAGTACAAAATACAATTGGATGCAAGCGAGAACTTTCGTCAAAGTTTATTCTTTCGAAAAGCTCATACCAATTTGAATCTTTTTTATTACTCAGCAGATTCGTTTCAAATATTTCTGTTATAGCGATTTTCAAGACTGTATCATTATTATGTAAAAAGAGGGCCCACAAATACGTCATAAGTAATGTGTACTTAAATTCAAAAACCATTAAAAGTACAAACATCATTGTAGATAACTTGAGATAGCGATTCCATTATTGTTTGATATTTTCACCTGTAAATTGACAAACATACTATAAAAAATACATTTATCGAAATTAGCAAGATTGTATAAACATTATAGTAGATTTCAAAGATATGAAGCTAGGTAAGGCAACTAAAAATATAGAACGAAGGCTAGATTAATTAAGAACCATCTTATTTATCTAGAAACGCGGCAACGTGTCACGCTAATGATCAACTTATTGACATGATGCTCTCATGTGTGGTGTCAGCTAACAACGTCCCCTCTTCTAAATGCCTGAGCTTGTCTTACTAGTCCCATGTACGACTCAACAGTTCTGTCTTTACTGTTTGAAACTCGTCTCTGAATGTATTAGTTTTCAGTTGCGACAATAAGAGTAACATCCGATTGTAGGTATCTATATCCTGGTATAGACCCTGGTCTAGATACAGATAGTTAACTCGGATAATACGCAACACGGCTTAAATGAAAGCCTGAACTGCCGGATTTAGTGGTATTTTCTACTATTATTTACTACTGGACTATGGACCTTACATCCTTAACAATGTCGCATACGTGAGTAAAAACGCGAAGGCGTGAGAAAGTGCCGAAATGCACCTTTGTCTGTTCTTGGTCCGCCAAGGTGACGTAATAGCTAACAAAGATTATGCTAGAACGTGGCTTTTTGATAAAAATACGACGAGGTCGACCCGACCCGATAATGCGTCGAAATTATAAAATGTGTAAATAAAGTACGAAAGTAGTACAAAGTGCTAGTGAGAGAATCACATTTGTGTGATAGAGATCGATTGAGGAAAAAGGTTCGTGAGTAGAAATCAAATAGAGTGGGGTGCACCGATAATTATCGATTTATAATTGGTACAAAGTTGGGCTTTTTGAAACCTTTATTATAAACTTTTTAATAAGAAATGCGTCGATCAAATAAACAGACTGGTATCAACCGTACCCATATTGATAGCTAGTTACGATTTATCGTTCTAAGCAATAGAGAAGGAAACGGCGTCCAAATAAGCCCAGCGTCCACTAATAGGCTAGCGACGCGAGCGTCTTTTCAATGTGGCGTTGCCGGTGGTACGGGGACTACCTACACCCAAGAGATGCTAGTGTCTCTAAATAACAATTCAAAGTAAATATCTGATTAAAGTAAATTTTGTCAGATTTGCAAAACCGTGTATTGGAATGGAAATAGACCAAATTATGTCTGAATTATGTAATTAAAAACGAAAAAAGTTAAAAGTAAAAAAACCTAAACAAACATGATTAACAATAAACAAAACGTTATGACGTCAAGACGTCGTTAATCCAATTTAAATAAAGAATATATTAATATGTTATTGAAGTAGCAACGGTTAGGCGTGAAATTGATAAATTGAATAACAAGGTTACACATTGTTACATTGCGTGACGTCTCCGAAACCTTGTAACATTTTTTTTTCTTCAATACAAGTAAACACTTACTTAAAAAAGAAAATCAGTCATTTATCAACTTATTTCTATAGGTCATCAATTCGGGCCCTTATTTGCCTAAACTTTTAAGTAGTAAATCGAATTATTGTTTTAATATATGTAGGTACCGATTAGGTAAATAAGCACCCAGTTTTATGCAAATTAAGATTTCATACACAATTTTTTTACAATTGCACTACAGTTCGGTTAGGTTCAAATTTACCTTCACACTTGATGACGTTGATGACAATCTTCATGTAAAGTTTAACTTAAGCATTAAATATTTACACTTGCGTCGCCATCTCAAATTATCCATGAAGTTTGTATTCTTAGAGGCAATATTTGGAAATTACTTTTCAGTAAAGAAGAAAGAGCATGTTTTTTCCCCTGGAATAAATTCCTTATAAGATACTTAGGCCCGCCCGTGTATCGAAGTTGTTAACCCTTGCAATTGGGTCACACCTCTAGCACAACCCTCTTGCAGGTAAGAGGTGCCGGGCCTGTAGGAATAAAATACAAGGCATTAATCATATGAATTCCACACAAGAGCCATCGAGTGCTTCACAGTCACAGCTCGCGGCTCACTCAAGCTAGGAAGTTGAAAAGTACATAAAATCTCAAAAAGTATACCTTCAAACTGAGAGCAGTGATGCATTGTGATGGCTCAAGTGAGCTTACTTTTATAATAATAATAAAGATTGTGATCCTACCTTCAGTAATGTATTGATTTCCCTCAATGATGTAATAGGAAATCCTTCCTTCTCCTTTTCCATTTTAAGCCTTTTTAAAGCAACAATTTCTTCTGTGGTTTTGTCACGAGCTCTGTAAACAACGCCGTATGTGCCCTCCTCTATTCTATTGAGACATTGAAACTCCTCAACAGACCGACAACCCTATAAAATTGGTAGAATCAATCAATGACGTACATACAAATTATTATCATTTAGATCAAGAAGTTGTTAACACCAAGATATAAAAATTCCATAATTACCTGCAGAATACAGTTAGTAAAATTTTCCTAGTTTGTATAAGGTGCACAGTTTATAAAACATTCAAATTGGTTTCACTTGATATAAAAAGTAATGAATTTGCAAGTTGGAAGAAAATTTGGATTAAAGCTTACCTGTAGTGCAGGATAGTAAGGTGGGAGGGCATTGATAGCTTCCTCTCTAAGGCGAGCCTTTTCCTCGTCTTCATTAGGTTTCTCCTCCTCAACGGCAACTTTACCGTTCTCCGCCGGAGGTGGGGGCGAAAAGGAATGTGATCTACTCCTACTTTTAGATCTAGATTGTGATCTGGAAATTTACACATACACATACAATACGAAGCAATAGAACAGAAATCAATTGCTTTTCAAAAGTCAAAGCTTAAAAAACGCGAAGTGGGGCCGTAAAAATTAGACCCTTAATTTTTTCAGAACCACCTTTACAATATTGGAATACTAAGCTTACCTTCTTGAGTCTCTTGAAGATGGAGTCCTTTGCCCTGACTTTGGCGTAGGTGATTTAGATGTTGACTCTGCAACTACTTTGTCCATTTTCTTTAGTTTTTCAATCTCTTTATTTGGTTTAGGCTCCTCTTTAGGTTCTACTTCGTCCTCCTCGGACTTGGACTGTTCGTCAGAATCAGTATCTGAGCTTGTAGAATCATCATCAGACTCTGTATTTGAATGTTCACCTGAAAGTATAAACAAATGAGAATCAAACAATTGAAGATGTACAAAAACTGACTGCATCCACAAATAAATTGTAGGGTTTATGATACAGCAATAGTTAATCAAAGCTAAACCACACTTGTACCCAATTTACCTTCTTCAGGCTCAGATTTGTCAGAAACATTCTTCATTTCAACATCACTAGTGTCTGACAATGTAACTACTGATTCCTCATAGTTAGGAGATTGGTATGGTTTACTCTTTTTATTAGCTGCTTCCTCAGGAGACTTGGAACGTTTTTTACCGCGACGCCTTCTCTCCTCTCGCCTTGCTTCTAACTCTGTTCTTGACTCATGCTTTCTTTTTTCCATTTCTCTTTCTACAAAAGAAAAACAAATTATTTTTGTGCAATTATTGTAAAAATAAACTTATGAAAAACTAAGGTTCTCTTGAATGAAACCTATATTGAAATAAACCTTATCAACTTTATAGGTTAAAGTGAACTTACCAGCTTCAATAAACCTATTCCTCCTCTCTTGCTGATGTTTGTCTAGTGAAGAATGCCGAGATTCCTTAGGCTCTCTCTCCCCATAATCAGACCGTTTCTTACTGTCCTGTCCTTGAAGGTCTATTTTCCTTTTACTAAGTAATCTACTCCTTAAATCTTCTAATTCCTTATCACCAGAAGTTTTGTCCCTATTTTCTTTTTCATTATTCTGGTTACTATGACTTTCATCACTAGCACGAAGCCTTGATTCTACCCTTTCTAGCTCTTGACGTTTCCTCTCCTCATATTTGTACTGTCGCTCTCTATTTAAGAAAGATTCTCGGTCTCTCTGAACGTCTTTTTCTTTGTAAACCTCCTTATCACGATACGCTTCCCTTGCCCGCACAGTTTCTCTAAATGAGGTGTTATCTTTATACAATTCCCTTTCCCGGTAATGCTCTCTTTCTCTGTAAGGATCTTTTTCTCTATACATTTCCTTTTCTCTCATTTCTCTATCTCTATATATTTCTTTTTCCCTGATGTCCTTTTCTCTGAAAGTCTCTTTTTCCCTGTAAACTTCATTTTTTTCTCTATAGTATGGTTTTTCCCTATAGTAATCTTTGGAAACATCTTCTCTGTCATTAGTCCGTGATAAATCTCTTTTGGATTTCTCCGCATTATCACGATCCCTGTGAAATTTACTACATTGAATATTGCCATTTCTAAAATCATTAACAAATTAACAGAAAAGTATTTAATATACAAACCTATACAAATGTTTCTTCTCTTTTCTGGAACTTTCCTTATATCTGTCTTTAGCAGATCTTTTATGAGCTCTCTTGTCTCTGTGGGATGGTCTAATAACAGCCTGCGGTGGTTTAATGACGAGGGAATCTGCATTATCACGGTCTTCGTCGGATAAGCTATAAAGAAACGAGGATTACAGCCTACAATTCAATGTTTTGATAGGTTATTTGACATGAAACCAATTTTCTTTATTAGTTTTCATAATTTATATACGAAGTTAGGTTACATATGTATAAAATAGAATAGTCACGAAGCGTTGCGATTTCTGACCACGATATCACACGGTCTCTTGTAACATGTCACGCATTGAACAGGAAAACTCGAAGATGTCACCGAGGTCAGATTCAGACGCGGATATACTATAATACTTACCAATTGTAAGTTTCCTAGCAGTTGCCGATGAAATCACTATACTACACTTACCTAAAATCCATCTCTTCTTGGACAGGGCTGCGTGCCAGTTCCCCATCCTCACTTTGATCGTCATCGTAATTACTCATCATGAAATACCACTTTACAAAACCAATATCACCTAAATCACTTATTAGATGCAATGAACAATAATAATAATTACAAAGAAATTAATTTAAACTAATCATTATCGTAAAACAATGGCTTGCAAACGTTATATTACAAATTTACAATTCCTTCCACATTGAATCCGAATTCAATAAATGAACGCCATTTTGCTTAAATTGACACGAATAGTGTGACCAGGTTAAGGTAGGATTTTCAACATAATTGTAATGGTAAATTTAAGAAAACGCTCACTGTGGACAGGGTGCCTAACTAAAGTACCTACAATATATAGTATAGTTGTTTAATCTTACATGATTAGAATGGCAGGTGTCACTAAAAGTAGCGAAGTAACTTTATACTAGCGGCCCATAAGTGTCGTAATTTGCATCAGCAAAAGTCATAATCATTTTTACAACTAAAACCATTTTAAAATTATGAAATGTATTTATACATACAAAAAAATTTATGTTTTCGACATAAAACGTAAAGATACATAAAACTTAATATTAAATAACACACATAATACTTATTCAATAAAATGAGATTAAATATTTTTGCGTTATAAGAAGGTTATATCTGAAATAAGTGAAAAACCTTTTACTAATATAAGGTTTTAATATGCAAAATGTTTAGTAGTAGAGAAGAAGACATTGACAAAGAGTAAAGTATTATGACATTGATAGAAGACATAGACACTATGACAATATAGTATAGAAATTAGGTCTATAGACATAAGTAACTAAAAAGTTCACAACATTCTTCCACACTTTTCAATCTCTTACATAGTCTTCTAAAAATTTTGGTGGTTTACGTAAACGACTTGATCTACGTAATGTTAGCGAAGGGTCCGGTGATGGAGATGCCTCCTCCGTTGTATCTTCCATCCTAGTCTGTTGATCAAGTTCAGGGATTTGATCTTCTGCCGTTGATGTAAATGTCGGCGTCGAAGTGGATGGTTTCTCAGTTATCGGCGAAGTAGGTGGAGTGACAAATGAATCGCCAAGATTATCTTCCGTCACTTGAAAAGACGAACCATCGTCTGATCCCAGGGGTGCTAGGTAGCGGTTCGAAACTGTGGATTCTCGTCCGTCTGAAAACCTCACATATGAATAGTCTGGGTTACTATGCAGTAGTTCCACCTCCTCGACAACTGGTTGATATTTGTTACTTCTGTTGAACTTTTTGACTAATACTTGTCCTGAACTGGTAAGCCATGTTGGAACGGATACTCCATAAGTGGATTTACGTGGATGACGGAACATGCGTTCGTGTGGCGTGGAATTTGTGGCAGTACACAGTAAAGAACGTATACAGTGTAAAGCTTGTGGTAAGACTTGTTCCCAATTTTCAACAGGTAGGTTCTTTGTTTTTAATGCTAATAGAATTGTTCTCCATAGTGTTGAATTTAACTTTTCAACTTGTCCGTTGCCTTGAGGGTTGTATGGCGTACTTCTACTTGAAGCTATTCCTCTTTCTTGGAGGAATTGTCGTACTTCTGTTGAAAGGAAAGCTGCTCCGCGGTCTGAATGAACATAAGACGGCATACCAAAAAGCATGAATACATTATTTAAATGCTTGATTACTGTTTCAGAGTTAATATTCGAACATGGAAAAGCAAATGGAAAACGAGAATATTCGTCAATCATCGTTAAAATGAATTTATTATTTGAATTAGTTGGGACGGGTCCTTTAAAATCTAGGCTCAGGCGTTCAAAAGGAGCGGTCGCTTTTATAAGTCTTTTATTGTCATTAATTCTTAAAAATCTTGGTTTTATTTGCGAGCAAGTTCGGCAAGAATTTATCATTTTACGTACTTCATCTGTTGAGTACGGGAGATTCTTGCTGCGAATCCAATGAATCATTCGAGATATTCCGGGATGACAAAGAGCTTCGTGAAGTGAAATTAATTGTTCGTGTCTTGTGTCTACTGAAGCACACACTCTTGATAATGCATCCGCTGCGCAGTTTTCTTTTCCAGGCCGATATACAATTTCAAACTTATATGTAGAAAGTTCTAAGCGCCATCTGTTTCTACTGTAAAAGGAATATTACCATTGATAGCATGAATGGATGATTTCAATATATCATTCTTTAAACTTTCGAAGTTTTTGATTTGTTCATTGTTAAATGGAAAAATCTTAGTTTTAACGAGAGAATGTACTCGTTCAGAAAAATTGGGAATCCATTTAGAATAGTGTGCAAACATGCCGAGTGTACGTCTCAAGGAAGGCAAGTCATGTGGCGGTGGCAGATCTAGTAAAGGCTTGAGACGCTCGGGGTCAGGTTTAATAACGTGATTGTTGATATTGTAGCCAAGAATGTTAATGGTCTCTTGTGAAAATTTACACTTCTGCATGCTTAACGTTAAATTGTGCTTTTTAGCAGCAGTCATGAATCGATCTAAGTTCTGGTCGTGTTCTTCACGTGTGCGTCCACAAATTGTTATGTCATCAAGATATGCGAATGTATTCTGAAGTTTTTCAGTTCTTATGATCCAATCAATAGTTCGTTGGAAACTAGAGACGCCATTAGTAACTCCAAAAGGAATACGTCTGAATTGATATAAGTTACCTGCAGCTTCAAAAGCAGTGAATTTTCTTTCTTCTGTCAGAATCGGTACTTGATGATAAGCACTTTTTAGATCGATTAAACTAAATATTGAATTTTTGGCTACTTTAGTCACTAACTCCTCTATATTTGGTAACGGATATGCGTCAAGCTCAGTGTATCGATTGATAGTTTGCGAATAGTCGATAACGAGTCGTTTTCTGTGAGTTTCATTTTTAGTTATGAGTACTTGAGCTCTCCATGGTGATTTGCTTTCTTCTATGACACCTTCAGCTAAAAGGTTATTTATTTCTTCTTTGATAAATTTAAGATCCTCTTCGCTATATTTTCTTGATTTTACTGCGATAGGTCGACATTGTGGAGAAACATTTGCGAAGAGTGGTACAGCCGGTACTGATGCTTCAGCTACGTTACACACATGGAGCGGTTCCTTAGGACCACCAAATGAAAACTCTAGAGACGCATGTTCTTTGAGGACGTCATGACCTATAATAATGTCAGCACATAGATTTTTGACAATGAGAAACTTTATGTTAGTATAGTTATGATTCCCAATCGTGATAGATTGTATCGTTTGGCCCTCAACTTGCGATGTATGATTTAAGGACGCCATAGAAATCGTTTGGTGACAGGGCTTGATCCTTAATCCGCATAGCCTCGAAAAACTTTCATTAATAAATGACACGGAGCTTCCAGTATCAAGTAGAGCTTCTGCACGTGTTCCTTTTATAAATGCTGGCATAGTAGCGTTTCGTAAGGAAGAAGGTGATGCCGCAGTTATAATTGTAGCAGCGAAACCTTTCTCTGCACTTGCAGAGTAATGGTTTTTAGGAGAACTTCTGCAGACAAGCGCAAAATGTCCCTTCTTGTTACAAATTTGGCACGTTGCATCTAAAGCAGGACAGTTTTTACGTAGATGTACTTGCCCGCCGCAGAAAAAGCATTTTCGTCGACGAGTTTGCGTAAAAGGAGTAGCAGAAGGGGCAGTAGCGGCAGCCGAAGTATTTTCGTCATAAGTAGTTTGTTGAACGGAAGCTTTTTCATTTTGAATAGCATTTACGGACGGTAAATTAAATTGTTGGGCATTCGTCTCCGCCGTTTCTAAGGCAAGAGCTTGATTATAAGCTTCATCTAAAGTAAGCGACAGATTTTCCAGTAGCCTCTGTCTTATTTTATTCGAATTAATACCCGAAATGAATGCGTCGCGTATACAATCGTTTTTATTACGCTCTGCATTAACAGCCTCAAAGCTACAATCTTTAGACAACTGTTTCAGTGCTAGTAAGTATGTATCAATGCTCTCTTCACAGCGCTGCTTTCGCGTGGCCAACATGTGCCGCGCAAACACTATATTTTTGGGCTTTATATAGAGCTGGTCCAGCACCGAGATAGCTTCGTCGTAAGTTGTCGTTTCGCTTATAAGGGCATAGATATTGGGCGACAAATGGTTGATGAGAAGTTGATACTTAAATGTATTCCATTGATCAGCAGTGAGAGCCGCAATCGACTGAGTATCTTCCGTTGTAGGAACATTCGGTCGCTGACATGCTATGAAGCTTTCAATTGTTTTCTTAAAATGTTCCCATGCTTGACTTGCAGCATTGTTCGATGGTTCTGTATCAAACCTCTCAGGTCTTAAATACTTCTCCATCTTAATTTTGCATATTAAATTGAAATAAGTGAAAAACCTTTTACTAATATATGGTTTTAATATGCAAAATGTTTAGTAGTAGAGAAGAAGACATTGACAAAGAGTAAAGTATTATGACATTGATAGAAGACATAGACACTATGACAATATAGTATAGAAATTAGGTCTATAGACATAAGTAACTAAAAAGTTCACAACAATATCATCATGAAAAAAAATTAAGGATGTGACCAATCGAGTTATTTAAGTCGATAATAGTCGATATTTTTTCATTATCATAAGGTCTATGAAAATAGTAATTATACGTATTTTTTTTGCGTTTAGTAGTTTTGGTAGGTTTTAGGAGCTTTTATAGTAGATTCATGAATTTAAAAAAAATGATGCACAGTGTCACTACTATTTGGTTTTTTAGTACCTGCGAATATTTAACCGAGCGCGAAATGGAGAATTAATTACGTACTTAATTAGGCTATTTGGTAATTACTAGTTATTTTTAAAATATTTCTAGTAATAAGACCTTTTTACAAGCAAAATTTCGCTTACACCACGATTTAACATTTTCATCCCATCACTATTCGACGAGGATTGGCATGTGTCATTCTAATCATGTAAGATTTTAAGTACTATAATAAAACCAAATCACTCAGTAAATGAGTAATTAATGTTAGATTCTTTCTAATTATTCAAACGCGCATTGAGTTTCCTTGTCATCCATGACATTATCGTTTTTAAGTGTACGTCGCCGCGCCGCCCCGCCGCGCCGCCGCCGCCGCTTGTGCAACGTAATTAAAGAAGATACTCAATATCTACCCATATTATTGCAATACTAAGTATGATGACGCAGTCCTTTGTTTAAATTATTACGTTATATTATTATCCCCATTTCTCACTGCATTTCACTATAATATATGGTAGATTAAAGAAATCAATTGAATGTTAATACCAAATGTAGCTCAAAAAATACTGTGCTGGCCACACAGAGGCAGCCAGTTTATTTTTTAATTCTGTGAAATTTTGGCCTGGTATATCGTCAAAGACAATGTAGAATCTTATTCTTTTACAAAGTCCAGGAGCCAACAAAAAAAAAACCATTATAGTACCATCGGCTAAAAAGGCTGCGACTAGCTTCTATTTGAAGATTTTAATAAGAGATGACACGTCAAAGGATGTGATGTCAATCCTTTATCTATAGAATGTCATCATATCTGATTAAAGCTATGGGGCTGATTGCAGATAAATAAATAAATAAAAAAAAAAAAATATAGTACCATAACTACAATTTCACTCAGTCACTCATTCGGAACCGCCCGCCATTCATTCAATTTTATGTCGATGTCAAATAAATTGTCTTATGTCTGTCTGTCAAAAAATAATTTATTCGATTTCGATTCCTGTTTCTCAGTTTTCGAGTTATTCTGTGAATGCGTAGCAAATTGAAGGATTATGGAAACAAGCTGGCGCATTGATTATGTTGTTGTTAATTTAGCGGCCTGAAAATTTAAATCCTCTCCCAAACATGGTAAGAATATTCAAAAACAATCATGTAGGTACATACACCCATTTTATTACTATTCTGTTTTGAAATTTGTTTACAAGGTTAAAATATTGTTTTGAATCTTACCTTGCGTTTTTATTGGAGTTTATCTAATTTCGCATTCCGCTTTTTTATTGCTACCTGCTTAAGGTCTTACTTGAATAAGTATGTCTGTTCAAAAAGCAAAATTATACTACTGCAGTGATTGGTTTTGTTTGGAAGATAATTAGAAATAAGTCGGTGTACCTTATCGAACATAAAATAACTTATAAAGGATTTCCCATAATAATGATGGCCAGTCTTGGTACAATACTAAAAAGAGTTTACCAATTTTTTTTGTTTACAATTACAAGTGAATTTCAAGCTATTGTTTTAAAAATGATATTTAATATTCAAATAATTTATATAGCACTCACTCTTTATCATATTAAATGAAATGTCTTAAGTAAATAAATTTATACAAAATACTTTATCATTAGTAATCATTGCAAAGATATTAAAAACGAACAATATTTCCTACAGAATAGCAAAATCCTAAGTAGCATTGCATATGGAATAGATGGAAAGGAAGAGTTGAAGAAACGTGTGGAGAGTGGCAAAAATGTTATGCAGGAGCTGCTCACTTGTGTACAAAATTGTCAAAGTCGCTTTGGAGGAAAATCTGAACTTGCCACTGAAGATGACATCAGGTTACAAACAATTCATTCATTAGTTTTTTTTTTCTCCTTTTATTAAGGTATTATTTTATTTAAAGAAACACCATACAATACAAAATTTATCCTACTTACATTATTATTGAATATTAATCCTTATATAACTCAATTCATATTTTATCTGTCTAATCATATTAGTAAAATTTTACCCATGTCTAACATACAGTATTGTGATTTTCAGGATAGTAAATCTTTGTGAAAAATGGGAGAAAGTCTTGAGTCATGGCATTAGAACGAATTTGTCTAGTTCTGCAATACAGAGTCTGGTGACTGCTGGCTTAAACTTTACTTTTAACATCATTAATGTTGGTAAGATTTATTAATAATGCTAATGCTTATTCATTTATATCTTTCTATTGGTCAACATCCTTAATTGAAGGACAATTTTATTATTTTCTTAATCAGATAATAATTGCTTTTTTGCAATCCAAGGGCAATATGTAAAACTTCATTTTTATTAATACTTGAATTGAATTCTTTATGTTCCAGGTAATTCTTTATGGAGTTACACCTGTTTACATCTGACAAAACATGAAAAAGAGAGATTCAAAATATTGACAAATATAAACACACCTTTAGGCTATTTTAGAGCATTTCTGAGAGCTGCACTCAATGAGAGGTCTCTAGAAAGGTAAGTGTAATATTTTTTCAAGATACTTAGGTAATTTAAAGCATAAAATATATTTTTTTATTACTCTGAATTGTTTTGGATCAGAGCTAATTGAATTTGCTCTAATAAAGGGTACATATTGCTTTGTTTGTGTCTTATTTTATACATTGAATTTGAAAATCAATTAAATAATGGATTATATTAGATATCTGCAGAGCTGGATAGCTCACGGGCTTCTCATGGAGTATTATGAAGAGGGAGCACTAGTCAGAAGCAACGAAACTTCCAATCTTCTTCCAAATATGGCTGCAGGTAACAACCCGGCAGTGCTTATTGTAATTCCTTTAAAAAATAACAGTAGCAATGAACTCTTTATGTTTTATTTCAGGCTTATCATCTGTTTTGTTTGCGTTATCTATCGACAGAGCAGAGTTGAATGAATCACAACAAAATAATCAGCTCAATAAAAGTGAACTAGTGATACCACTCTCTGCTCCTGTAAAATCTTCCGGCAGTTTTAAAAAGAAGCCGCTGCGTCAAGTTATATCGTTTGATAAAACTGAACAAAAGAATCAACAGAAAGATACAAGAAAATCTGTTGAACCTATAGAAAGTAAGGACATGTCTTCATGGAACAGTGCGCCGGCTACTTGCCTCAACTCTCCCGACCCTGTGTCAACTCCACAAGCTGCTTCTACAAGTGAACCCACTAGTTCCGAATATAAAAGCAGTATAAGGCATTTCTTCCCAGACAGCGTGAAAGGTATAGACAGTCCATCACAAATCTTGAGCAGACTCTCCGAGTGCGCTAAAGAAATTTTCTCCTCATCTAACAGTATTGACACGAATCTGGTTATAAAGGATGATATCTCAGATTTAAGTATAAATAATTTAAAAATATCAGAAAGTGACAGTGAGGAAGTGGCTGTGAGCATTGACGGAAGCACATCATGCTTGGAACTATGTTTTACTGAAGATGAAAGTGTACCTGATGATAAACATTTAAGTTCTATTCTAGAGGTTAAAGAAAAAGAAAATATGAATTTACAAATAAAGTGCAATCAAATAGAACTTGTTAGTAGGGAAAAGATACATAAATTGGAAAAAGTTATAATGGATTTGAGCAAGTATGTTCACATACATTCTATTGGGTTGAAATCGTCAGTAATTTGCTTGAAATTTGACTAATTTTGTATGAAATGTTACAGAGAAAACGACAGGTTGAAAGAACAGTTAAGGCATTACATGTCGGCCGTAGAAATGGGCGTCGCCCTTAAATCCGGCGATGGTAATGGCGAGGAAGCGACTCAGTATGAAAAGAAGTTAGTTCAGGTAATAACAATAGTAACAATAGTTCATTAACAGCTGCTTAAAAGCTTTTTTTTTTAATTTACTGAATCTTTCCTTAATTTTCTTTTCAACAATGTTTAATATAATTTACTACCTACACCAAGCTTTCAAGTGTGTCAAATGTTTAAAGTAAAGTGCATAAAAGGTTGCATCTTATTTGAAAGTGTTAAGAACAATTTTAGGATGATTTTATAAAGATTGATTTGCATTTGACTGTACATTTCGTAAACATTTATTTTTCACAGGTGGCAGAAATGCATGCGGAGCTAATGGAATTCAACCAGCATTTACAACGACGTCTACAAGAGTACGATACATCCAAAATTGAGGTGATAGACTACCCAGAGTCGAATGTAAAAGTTCATATACCTAGTGCATTTCTTGTTGGAAAGAAAACACATTCCTATCATGTTTATCAGGTGAGATCAAGAGTACTGGCTTTTATTGATGGAATCTCCGTCAATTTATTTTATTTTCTGTATTCCTATTGTAGTTGGTCATAACGCCGATTATTACCACAAGCTGATTAGTACACCCGTCAAATAATTAAGCCTTTGTTTACAGATATTTCTGAAGATTGGTCTAGAAGAATGGAACGTATATCACAGATACGCAAAGTTCCATGAGTTGCACATGCAGCTCAAGAAATGTCATCCTGATATTGCTACTTATAAGTTTCCACCAAAGAAAACTTTGAGAAAGCGCGTAAGTAGTCTTGGATCTTCAATGTTTAATTATTATATTTAATTTTGTGTACTATCAGCATCAGTGTCTCTTAGCACCTTTGTGCCAATTGAATATCAGAAGAAATCTAAGTAGAGGATAAGAAAGTAGGTAAGGAAGGTACTAGGTTCCCGAAATGTTTCCTGTCAGAATAGTTACTTATTAGTTAAACAGTTAGCTAATTTCATTGAGATAGGCATAGTCAAGTCAAGACTATCTGAGAATATATTATTTATAGCTGAGAATATATTTGTAAGCTTAACCTGCCAATATTGTTTATTCCAGAGCGCTCACCTTGTAGAACAGCGGCGCGTAGCTCTGCAAGCGTATTTGCGGCACATAGTCTTTGTTCTGCCGGAACTGCGGGATTGTACTAGTCGTGCTCAGCTTATAACTCTGCTTCCTTTCTTTGGGTATGATACACTTTTTTTTATTGAAGGAAATCAATCGAGTATGGTTTATTATGGTTTAGTATGGTTTATTTAATTGAATATAATGTTCATGGATACTTACCAACATAAACATCAGAAGTAAGTAGGTACTTATACTCAACTGTTCGTTACGCTTTTCTAAAATCACTTTTCTGACGTGATAATTTTATAAATATGCCATTTGAATTTGTTGTGTTATTGTCTATTTCACAGTACCTCATCAACAGCTAAAGAAAATGGACTTAACCATTTGAACCGCCAACAATCTGGTGACTCTGCGTCTGCTTTCGATGCTCTCTGATTTTATATGACCGCACCCACTTTATGGTCGAACTTATGTATGATAGAAATAATGTATTATATCACTCATGATATGAACTTTGTATTGAAAGTACGACAGAAATGAATGTGTAGGAATATTTGTGAAACAATTGAAGCTAATATCATAAATTGGTTAAACCATTGTAATTATTTTGGTACAAACTTACCTAAGTTTCTGATTAATCAAATTATTTAAGATGAACAAAGTATTTATTTCGAGTTTAATGTTAGATGTGTAAATATATTTTTTATTGTGTTTAATCTATGTAATGACGAGTAACCAGTGATAGTTTAAATTCGTAACATGTTAGTATACCCAGGAAATGCAAATTGCAGTGAAAAATTATTTTGATATAGATCCTGGGTATATAGTAAATGATTCGTAATGGGTTGGGTTCTGATACAAAGAGTAGATATTGAAACATTTGTACAGCCCAATTCCACCGATTTGATGTTTCTGTGATATTCTTTTATTCATAACCATGCAATTAGGACGTTTGTTTACACAATGAAGTACGAACATATTGTCAATACTGGTATCGATATAAAGCATAATATGCACTTGTATTGAATAGATTTGATGTTTTTAGGAGCAAGTCCCTATACTATATAGTGCTATGAAATGTACAACATAGCAGTAATGTTATAAACATCGTTAGGTTTTTAACAAGTTTGAAGTAACTAAATTATACAAATCATTATCAGGTGTAGTACAGGTAGCACTTCTGTATAAAAACTGTCATCATTCTAGATATAAATTAAACGAATACGAATGTATTAAACAGTAACTAAGTATTTATATTTTAAAGTTTATAGAAATGCAAGAATAAAGGCAGTATTTTGATAGAAATGTACTTTCATTATCCTTCTTGTAAGAGGCAAATAGTGCATTTCGCATTTTATCCATTTTCTAATGTGTTGTCAATCATGAAAGTAAAACGTCCAAAAATAAAAAAAAATGAAAGTTTAGAAATAAAAGGGTTAGATGTGCGTTCATTCGACAATCGATTTCACGATCACTCGAAATGGACCAAATGCGATTTGGACGTTTTGAGAATTCGACAGCTCTTTGGAACTTAATTGTAATATTTTTTGTCTAACCAATAGTAACTTGTAACCACTATAGCGATTGGACTTTTTGCGTTCAAATTCTGGCTTAGTAGTAGTTTAAATTAAAAAAAACCGTAACACCAACAATCCGCGGAACGGACCTAATACATTTTAACCTCTATGAGGAGCCATCTCTCAAATAAGAAGCTCAGTTAAGATAAAAACATAAGTTTATTGTTATAATAAATAAAAAAAAAGAAGAAAACACTCTTGTTGAGAATTTTCCATATATTAAATACATCATACAAAAGATGTCAATACAAACTAAATCACTTGGTGCAAAGGCAAGCCTGTCGGTGCCGCCCGCCGCCCGCGCGTGCATCGTGCGTCGGGCGCCCGTTTGAGCATCTATGCAACAGGCGTAGGCGAGTGGAAACCGAGGATAGCCTCTTATTTACCTAAAGTAACAAAACAACTAAACATAACAAAGATACTGCCTTCCTCATGGAATGCATCTTTGTAAACATATCTAATTTTGAAAGAAAATATATTTGATCATGATTCTCTAAAATAATGTAAATAGAGGTATGTAAAAAGCGCATTTAAACACTTCAAAAGTGAAAAACGAGATAATTTTATGTTTCCGAAATAAATAAAATATAGTAAAATCAATCTAACTTAGTGTGAAAATAATTTAGTACAACTTTACACCTAAATGACAATAAATGTATGTATTGCAACACCAAAGGAGCTTTGGAACCATTGAGTAAGACGGGGCTTATACATAAATTTCAGCTGGTATTTAATCTCGAACAATAAATCTATAAAAATTGTGATTTATCTTTGGCTTTCTGGTTATTTATTCAGCATAGTTCCATAACTCCTCAAGAGCGCAGCTCCGCGACGACGCGGTACGCGGGTCACGCTGTCTACAGAACAGATATACCTACGCTGCAAAGCCGCGCGACCGCGGACCGCGTCGTCAGGGCTGCGCTCCTTGTCAAATTTCATAAGTACTTACATAAGTTACAGATCTACTTGAAGCTGATGCGTCTTAAAAGCAAATAGAGAACTTTAACCAATTTTAAGGCGTTTATTGAAAAACAAAATAAATATACATAATGTAATCCATTAGTGCTGGCTACATTTCATAGTCGTTAACATACAGAGTCCAGGATATGAGAACATAGCTGTTTATTTTCACCAACTATAAGAGGCAAACGATTACTTATTGACTAAAATTACCACTGAGACAAAGTTACAAGACAGACGCGATGTGAATAACATTTGCTAACAAAACATCACAGCTCACAAGCAAACGTGATGGTGATCCGCGGTATGAGGGCTAACGCTAAGCGAACGTGATTTCATCGATTACGAATGACCTTAAGCTAATTATGCAGAACTCTATGTTAAACCTTTACCGATAAGTGTCCCTAATATTATGCATTGGTAAAATAATTACTTTAGTTACCAGAGCAAAAATTGTGATTAGTTGAAAGAGATTTTTATATTACAGTACTGAATACAAAAATCACCCACTAAAATGTGATTTATATCTATCTGGCGATGAACGTACCTGGTAGCAGAGAACTTGCTAGTGCCAGCAAGTCGCCCAGGTACTACGCACAAACAAGACCAATGCTATTGAATTGTTGCAGCACAGCGTAAGGAGCGACAGGTCGCTTACGTTACATACACTGAGGCCCGTAGTTATAAGAAATCGGGGGATATTTGTGACGCAGCACAACCGCGTTGTTGCATCCAAGTGACAAACGTCCCTCGAGCTGTGGAGTGAAACCGAGACAGTGGTTCGATACACGAGAGTCCTTCGTTAGAGCCCATTACACGTTGGAAATATACGCCGAAGATTTTAGTTTCGTTATCTAAATAAATGCTCGCATGTCGGCATAACAACTCTTATCACAATATAAAAAAATATATATTAGAAGCTTACACTACAACTACATATTGAAGATGCACACTGGTATGCATTTGCCACCACACGTGGAATATAATGAAAATACGGCATTTTTTTTATTATTTTTGTATTTTTTTACTGTTTTTATTTTATTTGTGCGGCAGCATATGCAAGTCTGCAAATAATTCACAGCTTAATATTCTTAAAGATATATTGCATCTAATGAGTCATTTCATTACGATCCGATGGGAGCGAAAGTGGGGTACTTATATCCCGGTGATCTCACATCTATATTGGTAACTGGCTCGGTATATTTTGTACTTCGTACCTCCCGCATTTCTTCCCATTGGACAATAACTATTTATTTAGCACAAAAAGCGTTTAAAAAAAAAATATTTCGTTAATACTTTTGTCATTTCATAAAAAATATCGTTTAATCTGATATAAAACCGCAACACCGAGACTGTCGAAGCTCTGAGTCCGCTCATCACTCAATACTTACGCACGGGGACCTAACGATAATAATATAACCGACATCGAATTTATATGAAACCTTGATCTATATCAGCGAAGCTAGTACTGTTCTAAATCCATGTGCACTTACTCACGTTAACATTAGATAGCTCGAAAGATTAAGCCTAAGATTACTACGATATTTTTTCATTATTTTCTGATGCAGCTTAAGTTAGGCTTTTCATAAACACGTAGTTATAATAATAATGGGTAAAATTTTCCGAGAACGAGTTTCGCCGCCCCCGTTAGGTACATACAGCTAAGAAGTTTCATGTAAATTCTCTACGACGACGTCACGCTGCCTCTTCAACTCTCATCTGCAAAGAAAGGTTGTCGTGTGAGCGGAGTAATGCTTCGGAGCGAGTTAGGAGCTGAAAGCAGTAAGATAGAGTAGTGTAGGGTACCTCTGGCGCCGACGACGATGGACTTCCGCTTGACGTCCTGCGCCGGCACGGGCCGCACCACGCCGCCCGCGCCGCCGCCCACCAGGTGCCCGCCGCCCGCGCGGATCGGTTTCGCTGCGAACACACGCACCGTCAAACACACCGACACGAACAAACGTACACCAACACATATTCAATCAGATCGAATGTCCTGCCGAGTTACTTTGGTCATTTATATTAAACATAGACCAGGAATGGGACAAACATTTGCAGTAAGACCCATCCAACCGTCTTTTTAGATAATATTTGTTATTCAAGATGATGTACCTACAATCCACCATGTATCGACTAGAAAGACAGTGTCCAAACCGTATTACGTTATTTACCATCAGACAGTATAGAACAATTTATGGATATTGAACTTACCTATTTGCGCTTGAGGGCCTCTTCGCGCGAGATTCTTAGCACGCACCGCCTCCTTGATCCTGTCCACTTCGAATTGGTACCTCTTGCGGTCGCGCATAGCTCCTTCCTTCGCTTCCTGTCGGGCCACAGAACGAATATCAATTAGTACTTTCAAAAGTAGAGGGGAATGGAACGATGCAAAAGAGATGTATGCTAAAAGTGGACCTAAAACGAACCTTAAGCGCAGTTTCGAGTGCCTTAACACGCTCCATGGTGGCGCGCAGACGTTTCTCGAGCTTGGGCAGTTCGCAGCGCAGGTCGGCGTTGTCCCGCACCAACTGTTTGTGCACTTTCGTCAGCTGTTCCAGGTTGTTCTCCAGGAACGAAATCTTCTGCTTCTGGGCAAGTGAACCACCTTCCTCCTCAGCACCCTCCTCGGAGTTAGTAGATTTCTTTATTCTAGCCTGTAGGAGGGAACATTCATAAAAGGTAAGCTTTTACGTGTTTATGGGTACTCACTCCAAAAACTGGTGGAATCATGTTACTGACCTGTAAGTCCTGTACGAACAATTTGCGCAGATTGTGCAAGGTTTGCAGCTCCTTGGCCACGGTGTCCTCCAATCCCTTGAGATCAGCGCGCGCCTGCTCACGCCGCTCCACGCTTTGACTGTAAACGACAAATTGTAAGTTTCACACACATAGAGCAACGTACGATACAAAAGTGCTCCCACACGCTGCGAAATCTTGCCGAGGTAAGGCGGCCGGGAAAATTGCGCGTCGTGTGGAAGCGCAGAAAGCTGTTTACCTGCAAACAGACGTGAGCGAGCTATCATTCCCGCGCACGCACCCATCCATATCCACCGCCGCCCGCGCTCGCGCCCGATTCCCTCAATGCCAACTCTCGGCAGAATGAATATGAATGGGATACGTGCGGAATAAAATGACAACTCAAAATTAAAAAAGCGTAAGGCAGTACAAGACCTCGCACTACGTCTACGTCGTACTTACACTTACTAAGGAATGTGTTTTGGGTTTATTTTAAAAATATTTAAAGGTAATTGTTTATTTGAACTTAGACACAATTCAATCTAGAAATATAATTGTCTAAATTCTAGATTAAATTGATGGTAACGTAACGCCCGATGGGCTTAGAGCTGCGTGCAAGTTGTTGGTTGAATGTTGGTGTACTTTTGAGCCAACTAGAACCAACAGGTAAAGGCGACAATCACTCTTCGGCATTTCAAGTGCACACAGACTAGGGAAGTGGCATGGACACTAGGGACAAAGTTACAAATTACATGGTCAAATGCATACATTTAGAGTGTAGATAAATGCAGGAATGGAATTAATGATTGCATGCAGTAAAAAGTGTATAAATGTATAAATACAGTCATGATGGCACTCTAAGGGAGATGCGTAGTTGTACTTTTTTGCTGTGACTTTGGCTTGAAGAACATACTTTCCACAATACTAAATGTATATCCTTTAATAAGTACTGCGATAGCAAGCTTTACCGGAGTCATTTGTGACAGAAAAGCCACAACAAAAAAATTACAAACGCGAAAGCCCTAATCGTAATTATTATAAATGCCAAAGCTGGAATGAATGTTGTTTTTAGGCCTATAACGCCTTAATACTATTGTTAATACTTTTGTTTTGTGATATATTTATTACTAAATGGTTCCAACCGCCTAAGTAACTACGGACTAGTCTATACTTTAACGTTTTTATTAAGTCGAGCAATTCGTTTAGTATAAGTACATTTATATTACGGACACCTACAGTTAATCTTTGGAACAATAATCCGGATATATGAGATCTAACTGGTCGCAACTTGATATAGAAAAATACTTTGATAAAAATATTTGCCCGTCGACTCTCTATACAAACATCCACGTATTTACACTATATTTATTTATTATTTACATAATTTAGATTAGACCGGGTTTGACTAGTTTGTCGGTTTGTGCTAATTAAATTCAACGATCAAACATATTGCTTGAATTGAACTATCAGTCAGTTCAAATTTGACTATTCCGCGCAAAATTTAAACGTAGATAATCAACAATATTTTAGCGATTTTATCAAATGATTACATCTAAAAAGATAACAAATAAGGCAGTGTTGAAACTTCACATCAACAATCGAACGCATGACTAGTTCCGAGCGCACACCGACCGAACCGACTCAATTACCTACACGAACACCTAACAAGTTTACAACGCGGTAACGATTCAAGATCACGCGCGATTAAACTACGCCCCGTGACCTCCAACATACAATACAACACCCAAATTACTTTAAGAAGTCATGCCTAAAAACCACAACAACGAACATGCTTAATTATATGCTACATAAAAAAATTACAACGATTCAACAAAATAATCGTCATCTTTTAAATAATATTTTACTTATTAGTAAATACTCGACGACTAGCATCACAAAGAACCTTCGAAGCGAAGCGTTTAAATGCATAGAAAATATGAAGAGGTTCTCTTCAAAATAACAACCATCTTTGTAACGGTTTAAATCTCATCAACCGGCTCACGCACCATTTTATATTAATCCTAAATATTTTGATACTGATTTATTGCTACACGCGAGACGCGAGCCGGTTGCTCAGACTCGGAAAGCGTTAAGAGATATTACTTTAAATATCATGGATCTAGTTCACACATGGTCGTTCGAGAAATCTGTCTACGAGTCTACGTTATCAGTTTCGAATCGAATCAAAAGGCACTGCAAATAATATTGTCTAGTGTGAATAGATCCACGCGGATATCACAGAAAAGAAGCCGGGATTAAACTAAAACGACTATTTGAGGGTAGCGGTGAGTGAGGAGGATCATGGTGACGGAGATGAGGAGATGCAGCTGCAGCGGGTGGATGTTGCAGGAGTGGCGCGGGGGGGACTTGGGGAGTGCCGAGAGCGACTTCTCCTCACTCAACGAGGCCTTTTCCAGCTCCAGCCCCGGCCCGGAGTACCCTAGCCTGTCCTTCTTGGGCGATATTATATAGTCTTTGAAGAAATCAGTCTCGTGTTTGAGCATGTGCTGGTTGGCGACCTCTTTCTCGGCCTTGTCTAGGTTACGTCGAGGGGAGCGCGACACTAACATGAGTTCTTTCAGTTTGGCAGACTTGTCCGCCTCCTCGCGCTTCAGCTTGTCGTAGTCGTCCTGCAGCTGCTGCCGCGCCAGAGTCAACTCCTGGTACGAACTGGAAGTACACAAACGTGACAAAATTATTCATCCGATTACGGAACTCATTTTACAATGAAGCCGCACTCTTTTCATATTTATATCAAAACTTAAAATTGACTTGATGTAAAGCTTTATTGTGTATGCGGGTAGTGGGTGGTAGTACGTACTCCTTGAGCTCCTGCAGCTGGCGCTGGTTGTGCGCGAGCTCGTCGCGCAGCGCGGTGAGCTGCGTGGAGTGCGCGGCGCGCAGCTGCTCGAGCTGCGCCTCCAGCGCGCCGCGCACCGCCGAGTCCTCCACCGCCGCCATCTGCACGCGCTCCGCCGCCTGTAAACAATCGCATGCTTTCAGATTAAGTGCTCCCAAAATAACAGTATTTATATCTCAGTCACAACGTATTCGCTGAGCGACGAAGGTCACGAAACACTAAATAAACTCTCCACCATAATATAGCGAAGGTCTCTTAGCCTAAATATCTGCCGGTTTTACCAAAAATATCTCTATACAAACTAGATACTATTAAATTATACATAACGTACCTGCAAACGAGCACACTCCTCTCGTAAGGCATCAGCGGCCTCCTCGAGCTGCCTCTTCTTGTTCTCAGCCTCGCGCATGGACTCCGCCAGCGACGCACACCGCGCCTCGTGCTGCGAGATCAGCAGCCGGCACTCGCCCAGGGAACGTTCGTATTCTTCGATCTACGATTATAAACATATTTTATTATCTAGATTCAAGAACATTATTGAAAGGCCAGAACATAGTTAGAACTGATTTTCTTTAGCTGAGTCAATAAAAAATTAAGTTTCTAAATCACTTTCGGAGTATTGAACTTAACCGCCTGATCTTTTATTTCATTCTTAATAATATAAGTATAATTATGATTGAAGTGTAATACTTGCAACAACATCATAATATTATACCATTCTTCAATTTATTAGAACCATTAAAATTGAAATGACAATGACTCATTTATCTTGAATACAGTTTCTAACAAATAAGACTAATAATATCGTTTTATTGACGTTTTAGCTTTTCCATTTAAAAACTTTTTTATGTTCTGAGTGGTCCAATATTTAGTGACAAGTTAAAAAAACCTACCTTCTGGTTAGCATCAATGTTGGCTGTTTCGAGGGAATGGCAGCGTTGCACGATGTTCTTAACCTCGCTCTTCATCTTGCTGATATGTAGACGAGCCACAGTAAACTCTTCCTCGAGTTTGCCGACCGTGTCTACATTCAGCTTGAAGTCAAGCTCGGAGCCACCTACTGCTGCTCCGATCTCCGCTAAATCTCGAAGCAAGTTGGTGAGTAGTTCTGCAATGCGCTTGCGTTGGTGCGCCGACATGTCGCGTAGTTGTTGGAGCTCGGCTGTTGCTGTTGCCAATGCGCTCTAGAGTAGAGAAATAAAGAACTGTATGAGGTAATTCTAGCACAGGATACGATCACAAAAGATGTAGCTATAGTTGCTGCTGAACCTGCTAAGCTTTCTCTTTTTGTTATGAGAAAATACCTTTATATGACGTGAAGATTACAAAGTTTGCTAGTACAATTTAGAATATCAAGTAGCTAAATTAAATCACTGACCTGTTTAGTCTGCAGTTCCTCAGACATCTGGTCGCACTCGCGGCTCTTGCTGTCGACCTCCTGCGACTTCTGGTCGTAGTTGACGGCCAGCTCTTCCAGCGCTTGCAGCACTTCCTTCACCTCCTCTTTAGCTGCTTCGTTCTCTTGCTGGATGCGGTTCATGTCGCCTTGCAGGGCTTCGTAGTCGCGTCTATGAAATAATTTAAGTTTTTAAGTCTTATATTTTATACATAAGGGTTGTTATCGGATTCGTTCTCAATTCTTACACACACATGATTATCATCATCATCACATATTTAAGAGCCACGCTCTTGTCGGTGGAGTAATCGCCATCTTTGCCACTCTTCTGCCAACAATTTGACTTCTTAATACGACACGACGTTAATTTTTTCCTTCACTTGAGCAAAGTAAGTACGTCTTGGTCTTCCTCTTCCTGTCTTTCCCTCAATCTTTCCTTCGACGATGTTCTTTAAAAATTCGTCGAGTCGTATCAAGTGCCCTATCGTCCTTTCTCTTTTATTCTCTAATTGATTCTAGTTGGCTATAAACTAGAGCTAGAAAAGCCGTAACATGCCTGATCTATTTTATTTGGCAAATTTGTGTATTTTTATGACTTACACTCAAATGTAATCTCATTAAGCCGTTCCATATTTCTCGGGAGTTATAAATATGGTACGTATTTAACGTTTATTCATTATAAATATTTTTTATATATAAAGCGAAAGTTTAGCATTTAAATATTTTATAGGCTCTAAATCAGAGTCAAAGTGGTTACGTTTCGCTCGAGTTAAAGTATTACACCTTGCGTTACGTTGACAAGTCATCGTAAAACGTGCATTCATTATTGCGTAGAGACTATAACAAAAATCTCTCATGCATGGCGAATTATGAATTATGAAGATATATTATAGTATTAGTACGCAATCGTGTTGAAATGACTATTAAGAATTTGGGTCTTTTGTGTTTACGAAAAGTTAGACTATCAATTATTATTTATTTCTTTTAAACAAACGGTTTTTGTTGTACAAAAATGATTGAAAATGAAAATGCAACGGTTCTGTTATTAAAAAAGTTGTGATATTATGATTGATAAAGCCGTGCACTATAAGTAAAGATAACATAGAAATCGATTTGCTGTTATCGGCAGTCAATCAAACTGATTGCGCATAAAATACATAGCCGCGTTCACACGATCAAAAAAATAGACCAATCACTTGGACAAAATATTTCGAAAGCAATAATACGTCAAGAGTTTATATAAAATGAAGTCCTCATCTTCCTTTAAAAAACTATATTAACTTATTCTTTTTCTATTATAAAAGTCAACTCTTTGAATAGGGGAATGTTCAAACAGTATACTACTAATAAACACAAATCAACATTCCATTCGTAAAACATCAGAACAACGCGTTAAGAAATCGAAGTTCAATATGAAACATCTATTTTAAAGGCAGATTTTTTTTATGAGGCAGTTCATTACCCTCTCGCGCTCTACAAACACTCATAGTGTTCTCTGGCAACTCTCAAAAATAGGTCAAGTTGGACGTAAAACATCAATCATTTCCTAGCCAAGTTTAATAATTATTTTTTACTAGAATTTTTGCTTCTCCTAATTGAGCGTAATTCAAAGCAGATTGTTAAGATTAACATTAAATAATCTGGAACTCGTATGCCCTGCTGTTGTTGTTATCAGACAAGCATCAATAATACTTGGTACCTTTATTGTAGCTGTATCTACAACGTGGCAAAGCTGTTGCATCAATACAAATAAAATCATCCAAGTTTTATTTTACATTCTAATACCTTCTGGCGCCGATCGAGTTAACATTGTCATCTCTTTTTAACCTTTATCAAACACAAAAGACAAAATATTCCTTACCTGGTGCAGGCAATGAGCTCCTCCTGCTCCATCATCTGTTCCTTGAGCTTCTCAATGAGTTGCGAGTGCTGGTTGATCTCCTCATCCTTGTCATCCAGCTGCTGGTACAACGCTTCAAGCTTGCCGGACATCGCCGCATCCTCAATGGTGCTCGACACGGCCACAGGCACAGGCTGTTCAACCCAAAACGCGTTTCAAACAAAATATTGGCATCAAAATTGTCTAGACATAATTCATTGTCTTTTTTAAAATAGTGTTGAACTAACAATGTGAAGTCAGAGGTCACTTACCGGCGCTGGCGGTTTCTCTTCAATGAACGACGTGACAGGGGTGACAGCGTCGATCTCTTGTAGGTTGACCTGCTCCTCAGGTCGCACAGTTTCACCAGAACGCCAGCGGCTGAGCTCCAACTCCAATTTCTCAACCTAAACAAATTGGATCAACTTCAATATAGGACAGGTGAACAACCTCACCTTGGCACCGACTATCGTTTTAGATATCTTCCCGAAATAGAATGCAATCCCTTAGGACGCACAACAAAAGGAATAGGAACAATAGGAATTCCTATGAGCAAGTCAGTGTCATACACATAGAAAACAATGGATCATCGATTTATGCAATCAAGTTTTATTTACACAACTGAAATTTATATGTATGTATAAGCTTATGTATGTATAGTCTCTCTTGTTTTTATTGTAAGAAGATTTTCTCTTACGTCAATTAAGAATACGCATCCCGCCACCAAGGCCACTAACACTATTTATAAGCAATCACAAAAATGAACGAAAATAAGAATTTGTAAAAAATGTTCAGTAGAAAACTTACCTTTCCTTTGAGCCTAGCCACTTTCTCCTTCTCTCTTTCGTAGCGCCGTTTCCATTCCTCTGCAGTAAGTTCCTCGTTGACACATACCACATTCTTGACAGTTTTGGCACTATGGAAACACATTTTGAATTAAAAACAGTTAAAAATTACAATTTCGATTTTACAAGTATAAGCTCACTTACCGTTTACCAAAATCAAGAGTACTCTTCGTTTCACTTTCGTTGAAGGAAGCAGGTGAGCAACAGATGACGATTGTTGTCCTGGCATTACCTCCCAGGGATTCTTGTAGAATACGGGTCAGTTTGGAATCTCTGTATGGGATGTGAGATTTGTTGCCATCTGCTAACGCTGAGATGACATTACCCAAAGCTGACAATGATTTATTGATATTTTTAGCTTCATCAAGTACAGTACCTTCAGCACCAGTTTTAGATACCTGCAAAAGATAAATAAGTAAGGATTTGTACAATATTAAACTCTTGATTTATTTGACTCTGTTGAAGTGCTTTACCTTTTCAGAACCAGCCAAGTCAACAAGATACAATTTTCCAGACAATTTCTTCTGATTTTCCAAGTTTTCCTGCTTTACATTAATAAGGAAGACAGAATGAGATCTAGATGAATGTTCATTCATGTCTGAAAATACAAGAACATTTTTAGACACAATTACAAACTATAACATTCTATGTAGTTTCCCACAACAGAAGATTGTGTTCTATACATACTTGTTACAGCAATATGTCTGTTAGATTTCCCTTCCTCAATCACTTCAAATACTTCTTCAGGGCTTGACACGAAACGTTCGGTAGCACCTTTCACAAATGGAACTCTGTTTTTGTCTTCATGAACACTGAGATTTACCTTAGACACTGAAAAATAATGATTCATCAATAGAATGTTTTCTTAAAAAAATAAGTAAATGCCACATTGAATTGTGAAAATTCAATTTACCATCTAGAAGATCCCTAATCTTGTCCATATAAATTTCAAAATAGGACACTTTTATGTGAAACTCCAGATTTTCTTCCATCGCATAAATGTGATTGAAAATGTCATTTACTATTCGCGGAATAATACCCTGTTTCCCTGGATCTCCTGCAAAATTTACAATAAAATTAATAACAATATTACTTAACTTTATTACAGTACATTAGTTATGGCTTGCATTGATATTTTACGAACCTATGACACCTTCCATGGTATGTGTTTTTCCTGAACTTGTTTGTCCATACGCAAATATGGTGCCGTTGTATCCAGCCAACACATCAGTAACAATGCTCTTTGCAGCTTCATTGTATACCTTTTCTTGGGTTGCATTTGGTTTGAATACTTTGTCAAACAAATATACTTTACCCTACAATAAAGCAAATTAATTATAAAATCAAATACAACATTATTTTACATTCAAATTGGAATTAACTGAAAACACGGAAAAGTTGTAACCGCTCTATTAATGTATTGCAAATTTTGTGGTGGCTTAGGTGAGCTTTAACAATTAAGTAGTTTATGAGCAAGCCTTGAGAGCAAAATGAATCAGGCTAGTGTGTAAATTGTGACATCACCACCTACATTAGCAGTAATCTTTAATTATTATACTTAGAAATCTATAAATGTCGGAGATATTACTAAACAGAAAAGGAAAAGAAATGAAAAATAGAAAGTTGCCAATTAAAGAGTAGTAATGCATCAAATAAACATTTTAATGCCTGTTTTTAAAAATAATTGAAAAAGTTAATTACAAATTTACCTATCTTTGTGCTATTCAGAACCTTTTTCTTACTGTTTTATGTAGAAGGTACCTACTACCTCCCAACAATATGTTATGTAGTGTTGATGAACTTCCAATAAGATTTTGCAATATCTAAGTAATAGAATTGAATAATGAAATGAACGAAAGAAGACGTACAGGATTTGTAAACATTGGGTCCTTTCATCCTGACAAAATATTACATTCGAGCAATACTGAGGTCAAGGTCGAGAAGGTATTTGTATTGATTTTCGTCAACACAAAGACGTATATACCTATTTTAGCTAAAATAGACAGATAATCTTTAAAATTTCGTGATTGCAATCATATTCATCGAAGCGGAATAAAAAAGAAAGGCCATTTCGTAGCAGGTGAAAAGGCGTAATGTATTAGTCATCATGATCTAATTTAGGGCGATGATAGAGGAATACACTTCAAGGGCTCCTATTATTTATAAACTTACCCCTATTGAAATGCAATTATCGTCAGGTCCTGAGGGAAATTTCACAATAAATTTTGAACCAGCTTTTTCTTCAGAGTCATTCAGTGGCCGAAATCGGCAGACCACACGAATGCTGTCTTCAGCAGCAATCTCACGATCAGCTGCCATTTTTATGTAACAAAATAGCTTACACTAAACACAGTCTATTCAATAAAAAATAAAACGTCTCGGGAACATAAAACCGTGCATGAAGAACTAGAAAGTTATAATTTTATGTCACTGAAAAATCTTCATGACAGGAATATCAAAATGTCGGCCATATTCTCCGAATCGAAGAAAGGACCAAAATGCTGCTATTGGTTGATTAGTTATTCATTGCAGCCAACTTAACACGAAAAATCAATGAGCTACCAACATTGTACAAAAACTTATAGATGCATTCAATTAATTCAAATCATGAAACAATCGCGAATTAATTTATTTCTGAACCTACTTCGATACATAGTTATAATTTTGAATACCTATATCACTTGTTTCATGTACGACATTATCTGGACGTATTCGTCAACTCACAAAAAAATTGAAATATTTAGTATGGTTGAGGTATGGTATGACAAGTGGGAGGCTATATCGACCTCATATTATTGCTAACTGGCAACATTTCTCTTTCCTTTACCATGTTGGCTCGTCTGTTCGGTCGGTTCGGTCGCTGTTGCTGCTGGTTGTACTTTGTACGTGTGTGTGTATCAGGGTTCTGCCAGCTCAATTAAAATGAAATGAATCCAAAACGTTAAGATACCAATATAACGTTTAGATGTTAGATATAACGCGTACCTTAGCGTGAAGAAGCTTATAATCATACTCAATGATTTATTGCTCCATAAAAAATTTTCATAATATAACAGCTTACAGCTACTTAAATTGCAAGGGATTATGGACCTTGTCAGGCCTCCGTCACTCTATGTACTTGCGCGCTATAAATACCTACCGCTCAGCGGGCCGCTTGCGGACCAAGCGAAGCGCGGCTGTTGAAGCGAAGCGCTCGCACGTTGTTCAAATTTGGATAGTTCCATTCGTTTTTTATTAATTTTTAATATTTTATATTTTTTAATAATTAAGTTTTTTTAATGAAAAAAATAATATTAGTATCCGAGAATTTAGATAGATAAAAAGACATTAAAAATGAAAAATAAAATCTTAAACCGATACAATTTTAAACTACCCCATATAAGTCGGAACATATTTTTATAGATCTTAATAACATAGTCACAAAACGTTTTGTTAATTTAACTTTATCGAAGAGGCAGCCCCGCGATTTTTACGGGATCGCGCGGTGCGAAGCAATCACAACTATACGCTTTAGTATCTAGGCACATTTTAGCATGCAGTGGTTTCTGACGTGACAGTTGGGCTATTGCGCACTGTTAAAGCGGTAGGTATTGGACATTTTCTTCTGAGTGAAGTATTTGTTACGAAGTAACTATTATATTAAGTAATCTGTGGCCTTGTTATAGGGCACCGCAAATGAAAAATAATGCCCACATTATACAGTGCCTTCCTAATAAATTACCTACTTATACTTTTAGGTACTCTTTTTATGATTTTATCGTAGTTCATAGTTGATTCTTTCGTTTTAAAATTTTATTAGTTTTTAGTTGGTAAAAAAGTATAGGCGCGGTTGCACCGGCGCGGCGCGGCGCGCGGCGCGGCGGCGGCGGCGGCGGAATGAAAATGCGGCGCCAATAATAAACTGTCTATGGAACCCACAGTTTTAAAGTACAACTTACACTTGACATTTTTCTTGAATGAGTAGGTGAGTCAGACAGAGTGAGTGAATGAGTAATCATCTGTCTGTCTGTCTTGTTGTGTGTGTGGTAAATCGCGTAATTTTTATTTATATGTTACGAATTTGTGGTATTCTTCAGCAACCTAACATGGATTTTTAGTTAAGTGCAACTTTTTAGCCTGTATATTCAAGAAAATTTAAGACTGGTAAGAATTTTTTTGTTTACCTTTTATGGGAAGCCAGTTTCGAAATGGTGTCCAATTCAACCCACGGACACAGCGACCTGGTTTTCTGAAAGTTCAACTTTTTGTATTGAAATTTGTGGAATTTTGATAACATTTTTTTGTTACATTGTTATGATAGATGCTAGAGGCTTCAAACCCCCGCACTATAGTCATAAAGTAGGCTAATGTCGGTGTGGGGATATAAATACATTTCATGACATAAAGTAGCCCTCAAAGTATCTTGTTTTATTTATTAACGCATAAAATGTATTGGAAATATAGCTATGGTTTATCAAAGAATATTTATCATGATAATTGTATTTTTAACTGAATTAAAGTACCTAAATTGAAACTTACAGAATAGATATCTAGATATCTTTCTCTTCCATGCCAAGATAAAGAAGTTATTACATTGTTTACAATTTTTACAAATAAACTCAGTTTTGTTTTATAAAAACAACTAGAAGAAAGTTATACCTAATGTAAATTATTGTCAATATACTGATACGTCCAAAGATATTCAAAAGGAGCTCTTATAAAATGAGTTACATTTTCATAGTCTTGATCATTGTCAACCTTTTACGGAGAAAATGCTCAAGAAAGTCAGTCACTAAAATCTATAGGTACGGTAGAAGTTACATGCTTTCTGAATAATGCAAGAAAGGCTTTAAATTGTGTGGGAAGTTTTATAAACAAGTGACAAAACTTTGTGTACAATGGGGCTTATTTTAAACATCTTTTTGATGTACCTACCTAGGTAGTACCTATTTGTTAAAAATGTTCAAAACTACTTTAATGTTGGAAAGTTGAAAACTTCAATAAACTAAATTTATCTTCTACTAAGTATATGATGCAGTGTGTTCAGGCAACAATTTAATTCATTACTTATTATTATATCTAAACAACACAAAAAAAAAAACTACATTGTTAGAATTTCCAGAACTGCAGTAGTTATATTGTATTTGTATTTAATAACAACAAATGAAACAAAAGAATTGTAGTTTTTAATGTGTTGTGGAAAGGCCATAGAGCTTTATTATCAGAGTTTGAGCAGGAGAGAAGGTAAGTCAGGTAAGGAGAATAGGTAAACAAGGTATAGGTTATGTTGACATAGGTGATTCCTGTACTAAGGTACAATACACAAGTTATCTTACAGTTATATGATTGACAACTGCTAGGCTCGAGGTATTATTTTTGTAGGTTCCTATAACACTATAACAGAACAATAAAAAACTAAAAGAATAAAATGAAATAATTTGTGATATAATTAAATTACTAATACCTACATACAACCTCATACATATCAAACTCTATCATGCTGATTTAAATAAATTTTGCACAGCCGCCTTGCACCTTATCCTACCTACTTACTTACTAACTGCAAAGGGTGTGTTGTTTACCTATAGCTACACTAGCTATAGAAAGTATGCGTTGCGGTGGCGCGGCGCGGCGCCGCCGGCGAACAAACGACGGGCGCGGTCGACGACCCGATGCACCCCCGAGCCCAAGCCAGACCGTTATCGTGTACCTAGTCGATATATGGAAACTGAACGAAGGCTGCGAAAGGACGCAGTGCTGTTATCTAGCCTGACCACTGGCCCTATTCCGAGACACACTTTTTATAGCATTTCTAACAACCTATTACGTAGACGCCGTTTGTGTTTGATGTAGCTGTCTTTAATTATCAGTTTGCGCTCGCCTGATAAGAAATCCTGGTTATGTTTTGACTGTCACGAGTAGATTTCGCATGAATCTGTAATAACGTGAAGCTTTTCTAGTTATCCTGCGTCTTTCATGTATCTCATAATTGTAGAGGAACTACGGTTTTAAAAACAGATGTAGAGTCATTCGCAGCTAGTCAGAATTCGGGACAACAATAAATCTTACAATACATAAAGACAACACGACTGCGGGTCGTTCAATTGATCAGTGGGTGGTCAATTCATTGATACCCAATTGAGAGACAGAGCTTGCTTTAGTCCTAAACTACGGCCATAGCTATAAACATGTGTAGCGAACAATGAATTTACATATTACTATGGCCGCCAGGCTCGAATCGGTTGTATAAGCGAAGGAATGCTTGCCATAGCGCCTTTTAGTAGTTTGATTTGAATCATCACGATCAATGACGTAATGCAAACGACCTACAGAACACCGGTTTTTGTAGTAAACGGCCTTTGTGCGCTAAGATGTTTTATCAACAAGATACCTATCAATTAAACACGCGATAATGCTTGCATAGTTATATAAGTCAAGTAATGAAGGTGGTAGTTCATAAACCTTATCTGCATGTTTGCGACCGTATAAATAAATTGATGAAAAGCACGAACAGAAACTCAATTATGTCTAAGTGTGACCAACTCTGTTGACCTAATTGTGGTCGTGCTCCGAAGGTCGTAATGTTTGCAATATTGTGGGACACCCGCCAATGTTATGATGGGTATTCTTACAAATATTGACTAGGTATCGGTTCTGAGAAGGTGCGGTGACGGCGGCTCTGTATCACCGCTGACGGAGCGCAAGTTATTTTCTGTACAATTAGTCACGCGTGTATCCGGCGCGGGCGCAGGTCGCGCGCTGCACTTGCTCCACTCTCCAAATTTTCGGAACCGGCTCGAGAAATTCGCGGTGGAAATACTTGATCGCTGCAGCAACAGCAACCTTTTTATCGTTACGTCAGATGTTGATACAATTCATGAAAGTCAATTAGTGTTCGTAGTTGCTCAAGTCTATAGATTATAAGTTTTATTTTCGTATTATAACAAGATAAAACAAGGGTGTTGTAATAGTGACTTCATTGCTTTCTAAGTGTTAAGTGTGAATCAACCGGCTGTGATAAGTGTTGCAAATTATATAAATGAGAAAAATACGAAACGAGTGGAACTAAGCTTAGTGGTGATAGCGTGTATAAATCGCAGGATTGAGGTTTATTCAACAACACACATATATTTCGGTAAGAAATTATTGTAACGTAGTGTCTACAAAAGGCACAAAGCCAATTATATTTTACAAATATCTATCCACTTAAGAATTTTCTCATCTCAAAATAGAAGCAGCTGTATGGTTGAGTGGAGACCAATCAATCGTAAAGCAACATACATTATTTATAATTTTATACTTTATTTTATTATAGACGAAATTGTTGTGTGCTTTAAAAACACGTTTGCCAACTGGAATTTCTCGTTTAGTTATTGTAAATATGCGTGTGAATGTTTATTGATTGATATCCAATGTTATTCAACTCATCTGTTTACAGTTTTTGAGATTTTTGTTCTGTCTGTCTTTAATACTTTCGAACAGTTTGTTATCGATGACACAATTTCAGCAAAATCGGAAATAAGAAAGTCTCGTAATTAAAATTCGAGATCTGCTGATGGAAAGGGCTCGTATCATTCTTGCGGATTTGCGGAACACTGTTTCTTTGAAAACTATTTTGGTTGGACATACCCTGGCCTAGCTGTATGGTTGTATACTAGAACTACTACTGTACCTACTTGTAGAATGGGTCTTTCTTATGAAGTAGAGTCGTCATCTGTAACTAATTATTACGGTGTCCAAACACATGTTCTACATGACGTTCATCCCATTTGCTATTTAATGCATTCAATTCAAACTTAATTATTAAAGTTCAGAGCTGACATTGGGCATGCATTAAGGTAAACATTTTTAACGTTTAACTTATCACGTCATTCATATTTAAAGCTAAAGCTATTAGGAATGATTCAGTGTAAGATGTCGAAGATTGGTCATTTACGCCAACACGGATAATAGAGTCCTACTGATGTTTATAGAACAGTGTAATTGAATCAATGATAATAAAATAATAATAAATACGTGAAACTACACTTTTTACTGGTTGGGTGGGTAAACATGTATGTATAGGTAACATGTCAATACAATAGTTACAAGTTAAACATATTATTTAGGTATTGCACTAACAAGTCATAGGAAATAAGGCATATCCTGTGTGCAGATATTTTTATAGCAACAAATGGCGTAATATAAATTGCCGCATTAGCAAACAAATGAATGATCAGAAAAAACTCAGACGTATAAAAAGCTGCTGTAACTTGAAAAAAACCAGTCTAGTAAACAGAACTTATGCAGACTTGCTTTTCAATAAAACAGCATCTCTAAGTACACCTATTTACTATGACTACTATTACTCAATATTCATTGATAACTGACATAAAATCTGGTGTGAAGTTTGTGCCAGTGTCTTAGTGAAGCCGGGCGGCGGCCCACGGCGACGTGACCTCGATTCGGAGCGTAGGCGGCGCCCTTTCTATTTCGCTACACAACTACCCGCCTACAGGTGCGAGCCCAACCGACACCCGCTATCCGCTAGCGACACATGCTGTCCACATATTTTTTGTTTTATATCTGTTCATATTTAATTAGTTACCTAGTATCAGTGTAGTCATTTATAATCTTGTTCGATTGTAGTTCAATGCATCACAGGTATTGTAATAATCGCGCTATCTATAAGGAAAACATTGTATTTTGTTTGAATGATAGCAGGTACCTATTATGATTTATTTATTGTCAAATTACAGGAAACTGTTGTATCATGTATGAATTAGTAATATCCAAAACGTTTGTCCTGTTAAAGAGACATATATACCGTACGTTATTCTACAATCTGTTTTTATTTACAAATGCGTTTAGTGTAGCTATAAAAACCTCGTAAATATAACTGATGAGGCAGCATTTAGTTCATAAACGTTTAAGATTTAGTTTTGTAGAGTTCACAGGTTTACAATAATTCTCTTTTGTTACAGAAATAAGATTTGAAAATCGAACCAAAAATGTTGCGACGATCGATGCTATTGGTCGTAGGGGCATGTTTGCTAGCCGTATGTTACAGTCAGCGAGCTGAACAGCTGTTAGCCCAGAACCCTTGCTCCAGCAAGATGACTTGCAGCGATTGCATTCGCACGGCCAGCTGCGCGTGGTGCTTTGCCTCAGAATTCAACGGCCCTAGATGCTTCAACCCCGCTATGGAAGGCGGCGTCATCGCTGGCTGTGACGAGGCATACATATTTAATCCAGACAGCCGACGCTCTATCGACCCTCTTTATAACAGAGAACTTAGTAGAGGTAAGTCTAGTTCAATTGTTTTCACTTGTCTTTTATTACTTGTCCGCAGTCGTAAAGTATAGAATTAAAAAAGAGTAGGGTTTTATAAGCTATTATATAAAGCGTAAACTAATTGAATTGAAATTAAAGTTTTATAGTCATTCTTAAGCTAGATTTAACAGCAAATTATATTTTAAACAATGATTCATGAAGCTGCTACCTAATTGTAAAATTACATTTTAAAATAGGTACCTGTAGCACAGTTCTACAATCGACTTAAATTGTTCATATCCTGTCACCTGCACATACTCATACGAGTAGACAAGCACGTCCAGAATCACATATTGCAAATTGTAAACAAACTGCTTTTCAAGGTTTCGTGAAACATAGATTGGACATCGCATTCATATGCAGTTTTGAACATACACTTGTTGGTCTATAAAACTACCTCCTGCTTTCTGCCTTCTTTTGTTTTTTAAGCTGTATCTACGCTCTTTCCGATTCTTCCTCAATGAGGGTTAGAAGATGATCTTAATTCTTATTTTTTAACTGACTTTAAAAAAGAAGGAGGTTTCTCAATTTGACCGTATATTTTTTTCTGTTTCTGTGTAATGTCTTCTTGCAAAAAAGTGTTACATAATCAATAAACGAAAGTAATTTCATAATATCTTTCAGCGAAAAGTCGAATGGGAATCTCGTACGAAGAATCTTCGAGCAGTAGTGGCAGTTATGGTGCGGGTGGATACGGAGGGGGTGCGATGGAAGGGGCCGGTGCTGGTGACAACCTAGTGCAGATCAAACCACAGAGAGTACAGATGAAGCTAAGAATGAGTGAGTTATTCTTTGTTTTTCTCTAAGGGCATGTGTGCATGCACTAAAAATGATAGTGTGTACGTGGTTTGAGAGCGGGCTCGTAGCGAGCTGACGGTTGTCAGTTTTTACTGTGTATCAAAAACTGTAACGCGTACACACTACAACCATGTTACTATATCTGTTTGGTTACAGTTACGATTCGCTAACGCCTTAACGTGTCATTAACATAAAACATTTCCTCTCAAATACTGATTTTATACTTCCAGATGAAATGCAAAAACTCTCGTTCGCATACTCTCAAGCGCAAGACTACCCCGTCGATCTTTACTACCTTATGGACTTGAGTAGGTCTATGAAGAACGACAAAGAAAAGCTGAGTACCCTCGGTACCTTGCTCTCCAGTACTATGAAGAATATTACTTCTAACTTTAGAATTGGGTTTGGTTCGTTCGTGGATAAACTTGTGATGCCTTACGTATCGACTGTGCCTAAGAAGTAAGTTCCGTTTTTTATTTAAGTGTTCATTGTTTTTAACACGCTTTTATTAGGTCGTCGTTAATTTATTCGTGCGTTGTATTGTAAGTCAAGTACCTAATGAAATGAATTTCCTAATCAAACAAATGTTTACGTAGTAAAAGTGTATCATTTACTAATTAATTATGTTTTTAAGGGTTAATTGGTTTGTTTTAATTCACAACCATTTATTTAAAAAACTACCGTGGTTATCTATAGACAAAATATTTATTGCTAAATGTCAAAGTTTGTGCCGATGGATTGTTTCTCTTTCACGCAAAAACTACTGAACAGATTTAAATGAAACTTTGCGGTATTGTAGCTTGCAAATCAGATGTTACCTAGGCTATATTATTTTAAATTAGTGTGTATAGTTTCCGAGATATGACGATGAATGCGTTCGAAGTCAGCAGCCTTTATTTTATTTAATAAATTGTTTGTTATTATTTTCAGTCTCAAATCGCCGTGTGATGGATGTGCGGCTCCGTACGGTTTCCGGAATCAAATGTCACTTAGTATGGATACAGACTTCTTTAATGTGAGTACTTTACAGATACACGAAATTCGAAGGTATATGTGAAATCCGCCAACCGGCATTGTGCCCGCACGGTGGATTATGGCTTAATCACTCTCCTATGACAGTAGGCTGGTGCCTCTGTAGAAGGGACTTTAAAAGGGCTGATGATGATGACGCATTTAAAAGTTATTTTGTATTACTTGTAGGTAGGTACTTAATTATTCTTCTCCCATACTATTAGTTTGTGCATTTTGTATGGGGAGTTCAATTTTTTTTTAACGATTTCGACCTTAGTCCCATAGTAAAAGTTGTTTGTTATCACGAGTACATGCATATCCTTTTCTATCGTTCCCTAATTAAAAGTCACCCTGTGTATTTAATCCGCTGTTATCACAGGAAGCAGTAAACCGAGCGAACGTGTCGGGTAACCTCGACGCTCCCGAAGGCGGTTTCGACGCGATCATGCAAGCGGTCGTGTGCAAGCGAGAGATCGGCTGGAGGGAGAAGGCCAGACGACTGTTGGTGTTCTCCACGGACGCTGGGTTCCATTACGCTGGTGATGGCAAGGTGTGTATTGATGATATTTGAAACAAATCTATTCGTATATCTGCCTGAAAAAATAAATGTTTTTTGTCTGTGTCCCTGAAATCTATGCCGGATATTTTTTTTTGTCTATGTCTCTGAAATCTATGCCGGAATTTTTTCAAATAGATAGTAAAAAAAATAGCCACTTAAAATAGAGTGTTTTTCCAGCAAATATCTGGGAGATTTTCCGATCACTTCTGCTGGTATAATAATGCTAAACCATGTTGCTACTAGCGTAAACGGTCACAATTAGACGAGACACTCTTTTATCCCATAAATATACTTTTACTTACGTACATCAGTTTTAAAGTCATGTCACCAAATCTGTTAACAGATTCTGATATTTGTTGTTCAGATCTGTTCAGAGATGATCAGAGACGCACATTAAGGGAAGATTGGTGGAAAGCAACAACTGCCAGGAATCTATGGAGAAGCATGGGAGAGGCTTTTGCCTAGCAGTGGGAAGAAAGAGGCTATTAAAAAAAATTACATGATTTGATATTGGATAAAGTAAACTACAAATAAAAATATTCAAAGTTAAGCTTATGTTAATGTACGTTGTTATTAGCTTGGAGGTATCGTACAACCGAACGACGGCGATTGTCACATGGAGGACAACTCGTACACACACTCCACCATCCAGGACTACCCTAGCATCTCTCAGATTAATCTCAAGGTTTGTATACTTGTAAACGTTATAACGTAATATTATAAATGTTAAAGTTTGTACCGATGAGTACATGTGAGGATATTTGTTACTCTTTTACGCAAAAACCACTGAACAGATTTTAATGAAACTTTACAATATTGTACCTTGCACTTCAGAATAACACACTAACTATATATGATTTTTTTTAAATCCGACGATGGCGCTACGAGCTACGCACATTTAGGGAAGATTGGTGGGAAACAGCCACTGATATGAATCTGTGGAGAAGCATGGGAGAGGCTGTTGCCCTGCAGTGGGACGAAATAAGCTAGGAAAAATGCAATATCCCTTTGGATAACACTGCTATATAGAACATTCCTACTACTTCCTGACATAAACATTCTTATATCGTACCAGGTGAAAAAGAACGCGATCAACGTGATATTTGCGGTGACGGCCGAACAGATCAGCGTGTACGAGCAGCTCAGCAAACACATCGAGGGCTCCAGCTCCGGCATACTCAGCGACGATTCCGACAACGTCGTGGAACTTGTACGCGACCAATATAATGTGCGTACATCATTGCTATTGAAGACATATTGAAGATTTTTATTGTGTAACGTCCACTATGTTCAAAGGGCTGTGCTTGTTCAATAACGTTTGGCTTAGTCAGACAAAAATCATCATTCAATGATCGCGCTAGTCATACAATCAAATAGCTGATTCAACCAGATGACTGCGACATATCTATTGTTTATCTTATTTATCGTCGTCTTAAGATTATTCATGAGTGATGATATTATATTTTTAGTAGATTCGACGTTTTAATTGGTACCTCATAATACTTTAAATTAAATATTTCATCAAATAGATTCCCTAATATTAAATACTATGTTTTGACACGGCGGCGGCGATATAATCAAGTGTCCTAATCAAGTGTTTGAACTCCGTAACAGAATTAAGATCAATGTCCGTCTAATCATTCCTTCGTCCAACATAATATGACTCACTCAATTAAACCGTAAATCACCAAATTATATGACTCAACTTTGACAATTGCATTCGGTGTATATTTGCAGAAAATTACGTCAACAGTAGAAATGAAAGACACAGCGAGCGATGCCGTCCAAATCGTGTATTACTCATCATGCCTCGGCTCCAAGGATAACATCATACAAACGAATAAGTGCGATGGACTCAAGGTAAATATGTAATGCCAAATATAGACATATCGTGAAATTGCTAAATAAAGTATTATTCGAGAGGATTTCTTAAATTTTGCCAAGGTTTTTGGTTACAATGTTCACTTAAACAAAATTTTATGTTTTATGTCCGAGATCGATCATTGAAAACGATCATCACTTTAACGTCTATGCAACTTTTCCTTGTTTATGTTAACCCTGGCCAAGCCTTAGGCGTAGTTCAACATCCTTATCTAGACGTCACGATTTGCTAAAAAAAACATATCGGACAAATTAATACTGTAATATTAGATAACTTTGAAATAACTCGACGTCACTGTTGCATACGTAGGTCGGTACCAGCAATCCTTACTATTTAACATTCTTGTCACACAAACTTACGTTCAAAACTTAGCTTTCTTCATTTAAAATGATATCGTTATACAATTTCTCAGGTAGGAGACGTAGTGGAGTTCACAGCAGAAATCACCCTAAAGGAGTGTCCGAAAGACCCGCGACTCTGGAGGCAGACCTTTGAGATCTCTCCCGTAGGAGTGTCCGAGAACATGACCGTCGAACTCGAGATGATCTGTGACTGCCCTTGTGAACACCCTGGACATCATGTAAGTGGTATTTTACTTATACTTGATTATGCTATAGGTAAAGATGTGCATGTATGAGGCGACTGATGTATGTGGATGAAGCGAAGGAAGTGTGTTTGGATCGTAGCAAGTGGAAGTAAAGGTCTCTGACTATTCCGATGGGAACAAGGCGTGCCTGACGTTGATCTAGGAATATTTATTTTTTCTAATCTGCTTAAAAGACAATGACATTATTTTCGTTTGTGAGAATGTATTGACATCGTGTAGAGTAGACTATTTCTTTATTTTATTTATTTCAATGTACATTAGTCAATCCAACGTTATCATTACATACCGTAACTCATAACGTCAATAGCATTACTTAGCACTACTTATGATTGAAATGAAAATTCATTTATTCCTGTAGGTTAGGTTTGACAACACTTAGGACGGGTCATTTTTTAAAGTTAATGCTAGATTCGCAAGAGTGCAGTTTACCCGGAGAAGAACCTAGCAAGAAACTCTGTAGGGTTGCTCTTTTCAATTTAAGTTTTACAAATTCTTTCTATAACTAACAATTAATGCCGCTCTCGTCCCAGGCGTACAACGACGACCCGCTAGTGTGCAACGGGCACGGTATCTCTGCGTGCGGCGTGTGCGTGTGTAACCCGGGTCGGTTCGGCAAGGCGTGCGAGTGCTCGGCGCACGGCGGCGTGTCGCTGGAGCAGGAGCGCGGCTGCCGCCCCACCAACGCCAGCTCCGGACCGCTCTGCTCCAACCGCGGGACTTGCATCTGCGGCGTCTGCGAGTGCCACAAGATGGATGACTCTTCTAAGGTATGTGCGGACTTCGCTGTGGTTTCGAAAAAGTATCTGAATCTGAACTTAAAAGAGGAGGTGTTCTTATAAATCATAACAAAAAATCGTGCGACCGATCCGACTATTCTTATTAAAATTCGCCAACATGCGCAAGACAAGTTAATATTTATCCATGTGGACTTATGAAGAGTTCGATCTCCTCATTTTAAGACCCATACCAGATAGAACAAGTGGATTGTCTTGTGGGCTTACGAGTTTATCAGACAATATGGATGAACTACATCTACTTATTCTACAACAACATTAAAACCACACCAAATTTGCAATTTTTTTCCATGTTACAATAGTTTCAAATGCCATTCACAGGTGATTTCGGGTCCGTTCTGCGAGTGCGACAACTTCACGTGCGACATGAACAAAGGCCTGCTGTGCTCGGGCCCGGACCACGGCGAGTGTGTGTGCGGGAAGTGCAGCTGCCGGCCCGAGTACACGGGACCCGCCTGTCAGTGCCTCAAGGACACTGCGCCTTGTCGATCACCTGGTATGACTTATTACATTATACCTCAGTGAAGATTAATTGTTATTTCTTTTCCAAGAAAGTTCTCTTTTCTTTTCTACATATATGTGTCCTATCTTCTTACTAAAACTCTACTATCTACTTAAACTATTAAATAAATAAATAAAGTTAGCCTAATGGTATTGCAATGACATATTACATTCTAGGGATTCATTCTGTTTCTTCTCCAAGAAAGATAGCGTATCGGTATTGCAATCTTAAAGATTGTTCCTGTGGCATCGCTGCAATTAAAAATCTGAAAGTTTAAGCGTTGTTGCTTGTTTAAGAAAAGCAGTAGAGCAAGGTGGATCGACGACTTAATGAAATTACATCTGTGTGAAATTACATCTGTGATAATCGTTGTACCTAACGCTAACCGAACAGATTGTTTTGAGAGAGTATTTTCTAGAAGTGAACTTGCGTACGTTGACTTCCTTAAAATTAAAGTATGAAATCTTTACGAATATTTAGTTCTGAACTTGAAACAATTGTTTCAGAAAACGGTGAAATATGCAGCGGCAATGGGAAGTGCGTGTGTGGACAGTGCGTTTGTAACGTTGACGACGAGCGGCACTACTCCGGTAGATACTGTGAGAAGTGCCCGGTAAGTTATTTAAACTATACAATAATGTTTCTTCATGGTACTTATACTACTTTATAATAATTAAATGCTGGGAGCCGCAGCAGCCAGGCAACGCCAATTGTCTTAGCTTTTTCACACCTTTCCGCGCCAAATCGGATGACAAAATAGTCATAATAAACTCGCAAGCATTTTGTGAGATTTTCTATTGATAAAGGTAAGCTCTTATGTTCGCAATGATAAATGATTGCATTATCTCTCCCAGACATGCCCAGGCCGATGCCAAGAGTTCAAAGACTGCGTGTTGTGTGAGGTGCACAACCGCGGCCCCATGTACGACGCCGAGGCCACGCCGCGCTGCGGGAACTGCACGCTTTTCCCTATCGTGGAGGAGGGCAAGATTGAAGGTAAAACCACTATACAAACACACACAACACACACAAACACTCTCATACACTCACACACATGGTACACACACACAAACTCTCTCACACACGCACACAAACTCTCTCACACACACACCTACATTACCTTCTTACAAATATTACTTCTCTACTTTAGTTTTAAGACAACTTTGTGGTATTGAAAAGGCAAGACTAGTACGTTCCTCGGAAGAATGGCGATTCAAAGAACTTAGAAGCTTAGCTGAATGGCTTTTGAGCTTATATCTGTAGCTGTTTCTTGACTTAGTTCTTCTAACAGTAATAATTTAATTCCAGCGAACGAAACCCGCAACGAGCATCTATGCAGTTTCTACGACGACGAAGATTGTCTGTACGTGTTCGTGTACTCGTACAACGAGACACAACATCTAGTCATTAGAGCGCAGAAGGAGCGGGAGTGCCCGAGAAAGGTACGTTGATATACATCTTCGTGACAACGTCTAATAACTCGATACTAAGGGCTGCATGCACAAAAAAGATGATGTCATTGTCCCGTTCCGCAAGCGAGACCGCGGCACAAACGAGAGAGAGGCATGATCGGCTCGATCGGTCGGTTCAGTTCGGTTGCGTGTTGCACGTTGTCACGTCAAACTACCGTCCGTAAATCGAATTTACAGACAAGATTTTTTAATGTAGCTTTGTATGTTTAGAAACACTTCAGCCACTCCATTGGGTTGTAAGAGACAATATAGGTAGCGGAAACAAGACCAAAGGCTGCTTGTCTAAAAGTGTGTGTCTTGTTTGGGATTATATAAGAATAACATTATGACGCTAAATCTATTATAGGCTATGAGCAATTACGCTAAGTCAGTCTGGAATATATTGGTACCTAACAACAAGGTCGCCTGTTGCTACTAAAATGTCTTAAAGGTATTGTTTATTCTGGTCTCGCAATAAAAAACAAAAGAAAATATATACAATGTTATTCTAAAACCTCAATTGTTTCCCAGGTGTTCATCCTAGGTATAGTGTTGGGTGTGATAGCGGCTATCGTGCTAGTTGGCCTGGCGCTGCTGATGTTGTGGAAGATGGTAACCACAATCCACGATAGACGCGAGTTCGCGCGTTTCGAGAAGGAGCGTATGATGGCCAAGTGGGATACCGTAAGTACTCTTGTCCATTTCTTAAAATAATATATTCTGATTAATCATTTTAAAACATAGGCAGACCACGAAAAAGGTGGCGAGATGAGCTGGACACCTTCATGGATTAAATCTAATTTTGCTTTTGTTACTTTAAATTCGTTACTAGCTAACTGTTTTAAATAAGATACCTACCATTCAGTTTGTAATTTGTTGTTCTTTGTTATTGGCTGTGTTGCATTTAATTAAGATAATACATTAGAGAATAATGAGCTGTTAAGAACACTTTATCAATAAATAAATAAATAAATAAATAAATAAATAAATAAATGGATGACTGGGCAGAGGCGGCTCAGGATAAGAGAGGCCTTTGCCCAGCAGTGGGACACTGGTAGCTAGATAAGATACTAACTAGATACGTTAGACAGGATAGAGAATCTTTGAGAAAGGGGAGAGAGGCCTTTGCCCAGCAACAGCACTGACGCCTAGATAAGTTATGATAGTAAATATTATAATATAAAAAATATATAATCGTGGATGTTAATAAGAATATTTGATTGTCAACAGGGCGAGAATCCGATCTACAAACAAGCGACATCGACATTCAAGAACCCCACATACGCTGGAAAATAAATATTTCATCAACCTTACAGAGGTTCGTAACATATACATACATACCTACAGATCTTTATACAACTGGGGTTCAACTATGAACAGCGACACATCGCATTTATGAATCTATTTGCATTAAATTCGCGTAATTTATAGACTTTATGTGCAACATTTTTGTTAGAGAATTGGACAAAGTGCTATCGAGTTGTGTATGGTAAGGGCGCGGTTATGTCTTTTCAGCAATGTTTGTTGGGTTGTATTTATTAGATATGATGTAATCTAAAGCCACGTCTTCTATAAGTGTTTGTTTAAATAGCTTGAAGATCTAATTTGGATGTTAAAGGCCGATAAGAATGGGTGGATAATTAATCATATTTCTTGTTGTCAAATCAAAACCTATTAAATAGTACGAGAAATTCCAAACAGACGCCAACTTTGCAGATTGACATATCCGGCCACTTACATACGCTACATAACTCAACGTAAATAGAAATAGCACAAGTATGAAATCGAAAGTATTGCCTTAAAATGTGCCTTTTGCATCTGAAATGTACTGAAAATTAAATTACGCACAAGTTTATGAAACTCATGGAAGTTATTTCATTGTGAACGGAATAAGGTCTGTTTTAATCTCGTAGTTTTTGTTGTACGCTTTTTGTACTTATGTGTGAGTGTGTTTTATGTACTTATGTGTATGTAGTTTGGATGCAATCGGACGTGTACTGTAGTGACTCATTCGACCAATTATACCTTCCTTTGTGAACATTAACATGATTCATGTAGTTAATAGTTTGTAGTTTGCGTATATAGTGACGATTGAAATTGAATTTTGAATAATATCTAGTCCCTAATGATCAAATGGATCATTTCTCTTTCTATCATATAAAACAGTACTCAGTATGCGTCTGACTAGCAAATCGAAATAATGTGAGTTTAAATAAATTAGTATTGAGATAATTCATGATAGGAAAAAAAATGTGTGAACGAACTAATTGCGATACTAATGAAGTTTTCTTATCTCAAATTAAATTGAAATCGGATAAAATATTAGTTATTGCGAACGTAGCAATTAGAATTGGATTTAGTGACATTTTATAAATATTTAATTGGATAGTCCGTGGTGGTGTTCGTTGCTTCGTTTTTAGAACTACAAGATATACAAGGAATTCACTGCCAACAATTCGTGTAAGTACAGATATTGAAATGGACTCATTTTTGTAAAACGACTACATCTTAAAGGTGTTACTGCTTCCTATCCTACGTGGTCTGGTGCCTTATATAAAACTAAAATAACTAGTGCCATTACTAATAATGTAAAAGATAAATCTAGATTATTATTTATTTGATATTAAATTTTTAATACGGTTTAAGTGTAAATTTAATTGTAATGTTTTAAGTGACAATTTTAATTTAAACGTAAGTTTACTGCGTTTGTAAATGAATTATAGCATTTTTATACAATGAAATCATACAGTACAATTATATTGAAATATTTTATTATTAATCTGATTGAGATTTATGTATTTTGATAGATATTTGCCATTTTATTGTGTTTGATATGATTTATTTTCCATTTACCTGGATTTATTGTAAGCAGTCTTGGTCTCTAATTGTAGCTAATAAAACTTAACGCTAATAAATTTGATATTTTATTTGTCATCCCTATTGTTCCGTAAACAAAACGCAACGAGGAAGCCGCCGGGCGCGAGAGGGGCGCGACTGCGGCGAGGGGGACGCAAACGTCAAAATGAAATGACACTTCGACTTCCGCTTCGCGTCTCACACGCATTGAACCAGCATAAAAACGGTTCTAATAAATTTCAACATAAACCTTTTGCAAAACATAAATTAAAGGCAATTAGTACAAAGGAAGTCGTATTATTCATCATCGAAACAATTGGCGACCGTGACAGGACTGCAACTTCGGAGAGCGAGGTTCGAAGAGAAAACCGACCACGCGGCCGCGCGAGCGCCGCATAGCTACAACCGGAGAATCACATCAGGGGAGTGTCCTTCCTTATTTCTTTCCTGCTTATCATAATTATCCAATCCTTTTAATCCTTATAAAGTTTGGCGATTCTCCGAGTCAGTGGAGCTAGCATTCATTATTTTGTGTGTCGGCGTGCTCAAAGAGGTAAGACGCCATTTTGTCTTGTACCCCAAATCTCAATCTCGAATCTTTATTTCCTTCGCACAAGCCCCTAGTGCTTGCATCATTAAAAGTTCTAGGTTCATAAGCTTTGTGCTATCTCCGCACGTCTTTATTATACGTGTAGGTACCTATAGTTCTTAAAATCTTACGGTTTCATTTCATTGAGGTTACATACCTAAAGTTCCCGTGTTTGTGGAGTGCCTGCCGATTTTTCATAAGTTACTTACGTGAATTCCAGCGTTACCGGAGCTATTGGAGAGGCTTCGCTCGGCACGGGTGCTCCGCCTCTGCAACGCTCGCCCGCCACGCGGCCACGCTTGCTTCGCAACGAGCCCGCATCGCATCGTGGCGCTTTGGCTGAACGAACGCTCGCTAGCCTTGTTTGGGTTTGAAAGCTTGCACATTTAATATATTTGCTCTGTTTATTAACCTCGCCCTTGCAAAATGTCTGACACAGAAACTGAATCAGATTCCAAAGACTTAAAGATGTTAGTGAATTCTCGTGGGATAGAAAAAAGGCGTTTGACACTTTTTAAGCAATTTTTAGTTCCGTTAAAAGATATTCCTATTGAGAAAGTGACTAGTTTGCAAGTAAAGGAGATTAAGGGCCGTTTAGATAAAATACATAACTGTTTCAGTGATTTTGATAAATTTCAAACACAAATTGAACTTTTAGATTTAGATAATGATAAAGAACTTGATCAAAGGTGCCAGTTTGAAAGTGAATTTTATTCTCATGTGGCTCTAGCAGAGGAAATAATTGAGTCTTATAATAAACTACATGACGATGACAAATCTGCATCATATTCCTCATGCCATCCTAATCGGGCTAGTAACATTAAACTGCCTACAATAAATCTGCCCACCTTTGACGGTGATTATCTGAAGTGGTTGGAATTTAAAGACACATTTGATTCAATTATAAACTCAGATGAATCTATACCACTTATAAATAAGTTTCACTATTTGAAAACATCCCTCCAAGGTGGCGCAGCTGTCATATTAAAGTCAATTGAAGTCACTGCAAAGAATTATAAAGTAGCATGGGATTTATTATGTAACCGATATGATTCAAAACAAGTGCTAGTTAGTAACCACTTAAAAGCGTTATTTAACATAAATGTCATAACACGCGAATCCCCTAAAGCAATTCGCTCCATGGTTGATCATGTCTTAAAAAACTTAAGGTGTCTTGAAACTTTAGAGTTGCCCACAGACAAGTGGGACGTCTTGATCATTCACTTAATGACTACTAAGCTTGATTCCATTACACGCAGTAAATGGGAGGAATTCAAAAGTAACAATATCTCTCATTTACCTTCACTTGATGAATTCATACAGTTCTTGCGAAGCAGAGCTGAAATCCTTGATAGTATTTACATAAATGATAATACTAAAAAATTTGAAACTGAATCTAAACCCTTTCAGCATAATAGGGTCAAGAGTTTCTCAGTCTCAGCTAAATCTAAGTACTTACAATGCCCCTTTTGTAGTCAAAAACATAGGATTGTGGATTGTAATGATTTTAAATCTTTGTCAGCAGAGGAGAGGGCGAACAGAGCTGCACAACTGAAGCTTTGCTTAAATTGCTTAAGGAAAGGACATGTCGTCGCACAATGTCGCATGGGTCCGTGTAGAATCTGTGAGAAAAAACATAACACATTATTACACATAAACAATAATGATGCTGCTAATAATAATAATAATGAGGACGTACCTGAACGCGTAACGCAAGCTTTGTCCGCCCAGTCCACTGGCCAGGTTCTTCTTGGTACAGCCTTGGTAGAAATTGTGAATCCTGTAAATAACACTACTTACCATGCTCGTGCTCTGCTGGATGCTGGAAGCCAATCCTCGTTCATGACTACTAACCTGAAAGAAAAGTTAAACTTAATTAGTAAACCTAACCAATCTTGTGTGACTGGAATAAATAATTCTCCAGTTTACATATCAGAAGCATGTGAAGTGACCCTTAATTCATTAGTCACTTCTTATACAACCTCTCTTAAATGTTTAGTGATGCCTAACATTAGTGGTCACTTACCTAACTCACTTATCAATGTTGCTCGGCTGCACCTGCCTAAAACAATTCGTTTAGCTGATCCTAACTTTTATAAGCCTTCACAGATAGACCTGTTACTGGGTGCAGATATATTCTTTGACATTTTATGTCCTTCTCAGATGAGGCTGGGGCCCGACATGCCAGTCTTACAGGACTCTGCGCTCGGCTGGATTATTGCTGGCGCAATCGATGGCTGTATCCCTGGACCGACTAGAGTACATTGTAATTTTACAAAACAGATCAGCGAAGACCTTGCCAAGTTTTGGGAGCTTGAAGAAGTCTCAATGAGCAGGGCACCTCAGACAGCAGAGCATGAGTTTAGCGAAAGACATTTCACTGATAATACGACCCGTCTTAATAACGGTCGATTTTCAGTTCTTATGCCTTTGTTAGAGGATCCTAGGGAAGCTTTAGGGAATTCCTACTTTATGGCTGAGAAACGTTTCTTAACTTTAGAGAAAAAACTTAATAAAGATTTAAAACTTAAAGAAGAATATTCTAAATTCATTCATGAATATGAACAGCTAGGTCATGCTAGTAAAATTGATAAACCTGAATTCGGATATTACTTACCTCATCACGCGGTCTTAAGAGAGTCAAGTGAGACTACTAAACTGCGAGTAGTATTCGATGCATCAGCAAAATCTTCATCTAAGAAATCTTTAAATGATATTCAGTGTATAGGGCCGGTAGTACAGGATGAATTATTTGATATTCTGATACGTTTCCGTCAACATAGGTACGTTTTAACTGGGGACATAATGAAAATGTACAGGCAGATCGAGATTAAGCCGTCACAGCGTCATTTGCAGCTCATTCTATGGCGCGATGATGATACTAGGCCCATACACACTTTACAATTGAACACAGTAACTTATGGCACTGCTTCAGCACCTTTCTTAAGTACAAGGTGCTTATTAGAGCTTTCTAAAGAATGTCAACATGAATACATTTCTGAGATCATAAAAAAGGATTTTTACATGGACGATTTGCTTACAGGCGCTGCGTCTGAACGCGAATTGTCACATATACAGCAAGGCGTAACTGATACATTAGCATCAGCTTGCTTACCGATTCATAAATTTCGTACAAATTGTCCTAACATATTTAAAAACGTAACTGAAGGTCAATCTCTTGATTTAAATAAAGAAGCAAGTGTCCTAGGTGTCATTTGGTCACCTACCACTGATTCATTTCGATTCACTTTAAACATTAACTCTGACACAGAACACTTAACAAAACGTAAAATTCTGTCAAACACTTGCAGAATTTTCGACCCACTCGGCCTGCTGAGCCCATGTACTATTACTTTAAAAATTTTACTGCAAAGGTTGTGGCAGCTTAAACTAGATTGGGACGAACCCGTGCCATCTGACATAAAAAATACTTGGTTAACAATGGTAACTAATCTTAATGTTCTACTTACAGCATCAATCCCGCGATACGCGCTTTGCATCGCCCCAGTTAAAATTGAAATTCATTGCTTCGTGGATGCTTCTCAAGCCGCATACGCAGCGTGCGTCTATCTCCGGTCGGTGGACAGCAACGAAATCGTTACTGCTAGGCTTTTGTGTTCGAAAACGAGAGTAGCTCCTTTGAAACCTACAACTATCCCGCGACTTGAATTATGCGGCGCGCTATTAGGCGCTCGCCTTACAACTAAGGTAAAGGAAGCATTACGTTGCCAAGTAGATAACATTACGTTATGGTCGGATTCAACTATTACATTAGGTTGGATCAGAACGCAACCTAAACTTTTGAAGGCCTTTGTATGCAACCGCGTTAATGAGATACATGAGCTAACTAACCGCGAGGCTTGGCGCTACATTCCAACAGACCTTAATCCAGCAGATATGGCTTCAAGGGGGGTAGATCCTAAATTCTTACTCAACTCGTTGCAGTTGTCCCAGGGTCCCTCTTTTCTCTTAAAAAATGAAACTGAGTGGCCCCAGCCTCCTTCTAAGAAGGTAGAGCTACCTGAAATTAAAGTACATCATAACAAAAACTTACCTGAGAATATTGTTAATTTTGAAATTCATTCAAGTTCAAACAAACTTATCAGAATATTCGCTTATGTTCTTAGATTCTTGCATAACTGTAAATCAAATGATAAACTTCAAGGTCCTCTGGAGCCTAGTGAGCTTAACAATTCACTTCAATACCTAACTAAAACGGCACAGAGGGATTCATTTAAAGTAGAAATCGAAACGCTCGCTAATGGGAAATCTCTTAAACCTAAATCTTCTTTATTGCAGTTATCACCGTTTATCGACGAAGCTGGCGTGTTGAGAGTAGGTGGTCGACTTGACAACGCTTCTCTTGATTTCGAAAAGAAGCATCCCGCCCTGTTAGATGGCAAACATATTTTTACGAAGCGCTTGATGGAAGCCGAACACCTACGTCTCTTCCACGCCGGCCCCCAGCTGCTCCTTAGCACATTCCGAGATAGGTTTTGGCCTATCGGAGGCAGAGATTTGGCACGAAGTATCGTACGTAAATGCATAATATGCACGCGATTCAGAGGAAAGCCTATAGAGCCGCTGCAGGGCAACTTACCTGCCGTTAGGGTAACGCAATTTTATCCGTTTCAGACTTGTGGTGTTGACTTCGCTGGTCCGTTTATGATATCCAGTAAGAAAGGCCGTGGTAACCGCGTCTCTAAGGCGTATTTATGTTTATTTGTATGCTTCGCTACTAAAGCGTTGCACCTCGAAGCGGTCAGCGATCTCAGCACCCCCAGTTTCATTGATAGCTTAAAACGATTCATATCTAGAAGGGGTAAGCCTGATACAATTTATTGCGATAATGGGAAGAATTTTGTAGGGGCGAATAATGAACTGGGCAAACTGTTGCGGGCGAGCGTTCGTTCAGTTAAAGAATATACTACTAATGAAGGCATTAAATTTAAATTCAATCCACCGTACTCACCTACGTTCGGTGGTTTATGGGAAGCGGGTGTTAAAAGCGCAAAACATCATCTTAAAAGAATAATGAATGCTAGTTTGACTTTCGAGGAGTTGAGCACACTTTTTTCCCAAGTTGAGGCTATCCTCAACTCCAGACCCCTTACTCCGTTATCACCTGACCCACACGATCTTTCTCCTTTGACCCCAGGACACTTCCTCATCGGCCGGCCGCTAACCTCGCCTCCGGAGCCACCTATAAACGAAGCCATGAAGGTGCGGACGAGATACCAACTCATCGAGAAGCTGCGCCAGCGTTTCTGGGCTCGATGGAGAAATGAGTACTTGTGCGAACTACAATCAAGGCATAAGAATATGACACCGCAACCACAACTTAAAATCGGAGACTTGGTTGTCTTCCGTGAAGATCTTCCCCCACTGCAATGGAGACTCGGAAGGGCGCTTAAACTCTACCCAGGAAAGGACGGCGTCTGTCGTGTGGCTGACTTCCTAACTAGCCACGGCATTACCAAACGAGCTTTGAACAGAGTGTGCCTGCTGCCGGTGGAGAATGAAGTCTTGAAAGAAGCTGCTGCTGCTCCTTTCAAGGGGGCCCAGAATGTTCCGTAAACAAAACGCAACGAGGAAGCCGCCGGGCGCGAGAGGGGCGCGACTGCGGCGAGGGGGACGCAAACGTCAAAATGAAATGACACTTCGACTTCCGCTTCGCGTCTCACACGCATTGAACCAGCATAAAAACGGTTCTAATAAATTTCAACATAAACCTTTTGCAAAACATAAATTAAAGGCAATTAGTACAAAGGAAGTCGTATTATTCATCATCGAAACACCTATACTTTAATTTAAAAAAAAACGGTTTAAATTAGATTATTTTATTTCAAACTATCAAGATAATATTACATTTACAACAACTTTAAACCCAAGTTAACAAATGTTTAACATCTAAATAAAAATAAACCAATTTATTTATTATGTTATTTCTGCCGCTTGCGACGTGCGTGATATTGTTTTCTACAACAGTGAAATGCGAGTTACAATTACTACAGTTAGCACCCTACAAGGTAAGTTAGTGTATAAATTCTTATTCATGCATAATTTCTACATAACGGTAACCTTAACGGAGCACTAGCGTATAACTTAAGTAGTATTATAATATGAGTAAAGTATTGTAGTTAATATTTGAACTTCATTTTAACAAACACCGCGTTTTATATTTATGATAGCTACTTAGCTCCGGCATTAATACCTACTCATGCCTTAAAACCCGTGGATTCCTTTGACATCTTGCTTTTCACAAAGTTCGCGCCAAACATCCTTCTCCACTTAGTTGGTTTCAATTCTTAAACAATCCTCGGAGCGAATTGGAAAACAAACCGAGCAAACATCTGTTTTCAGCAGTAAGGTTTTTCTGAGAACTTCCTAACTTTGCCGTGACAAAATTTTGCCGTCTTATCTTATCGTCTGTCTTTTACACTCGCGAACTTTAGACATAGATAGACCGATACGCATGCCATTGCTTCGTTAAAGCTGGTTTTCACTGGTTTATTTAGCCTTATTATTTAGATAAAAAACAATTATATGCTACTAATGTTCTGGAAAGTGATTATGACGGAATATTCCACGATCCAAACCGACCTGCTTTCAACCTTACTAATTTGATTCCCTTCAAATGTAATATTGTTAGCAGAGCCTTGTTTATACAGATGGAGATGATTGTTTATGCTAAACAACCTATTACTTGGTAAGTTAAGTTAAACGCAACTTCAATGTTTGACTAATGAGAATTACCATTTATGTGTAGTTATCAGGTATCTATAGACCCTTTAGTTTAGACTACTTACATAATTTATACGCAACTTAAAAGGTATCTAAATCGGCTTTGAGCTTAAAGATATATTCTGCGTAATGGCATAAACATGTCTGATCAATTGCCTGATTCTTTTTTAAACTCGAAAAACAAAAGTTATGATGCCTTTATAAATTATTATTTATGTAACTTAGATACGATTCGCAAAGTTTTCTTTTATCGAAGTTATACCACTTACAACACCTTGGTTCGCCTATCGGCTGTCAGTCACACAAAAACTCGGAAATTCAATTTCCTCGTGTCTCGTAAATGTAAACCTATGCTATAAGTTCGGCGGCTCATAAGAGGGATTGTTTACCGCCTGTTTTTCTCTTTTTTTATTTTGCACCTCGGAGAAATAGCAAACTATTCGTCTTCACGTATCCATCGATTCAATATTTAAAAAGTTAGTTTTGTAGATATCACCGAACTATCACAACTAGGTAAGTACCTACCTAGCTACATGTCCTAACTTCAAACTTCTCCTATGTGGGTTTAACTGTGTCGCGTGTTCGCTACTTTAATTTTATAAGCTCGATTGATCGCGTATAATAAGGGAAAACAATAATATTTATATTTTCTGTGTTCGCCAAACAAATTATATTTTCCCTTGTTTATTTTTACATTCCTTTTACATCTTCCTACACAACGCCTACTTAACAAATAACATCCTACATAATAATGACTTATTACTACTTATCTACCTACACATGTTAGTTTAGCACTTATTACATATCTCCTAAAAGCTTTAACATAGATAGCTACTTATCTAGATTTATCAATATAGTACAAAAAGATTAGTGATAACGTTGAACGCATCAAAGCCAACCTAATTTGATAAACAAACGTTATTCCTGTAATTCGAGAGGTCGGCGCTACGAAAAAGATTATTTATATTCGCAGCTGGGCGCTTTTGACAAAAGGAGCAGTCGGTAACTTGCTACGACTTTTACTACGTTCTCGTGCAGGCGTGGAAAGTGGTCACGTCCTGGCATCCCTAATTCAGGTAGCGCCAAATTACAGCCCGTTGTCCGACGAGACATTTTGCGGTGTGAATATTTCATTTTACTGTGCCCAACGGTCCAAGGGCGGATCCAGCTTTGGCGCCAGGAGGGGGTCACATATAAAGATTTTTTTTTTCAACTTTCAACAATAATGAGTTGAAGTTTAGTCGTGCCGATTCCGATTGAGGATACGTCTTGCTAGGCGTTAAGGCCGAAACCGCAATTGCGAATGGTGAAACATGACAAAATCGCAGGCCGCAGGCCGGCGGCCTAATTTTCAAGCATTTTTGAGCAAGTAAGGCCACCGGGCCAGCGGCTTTAGTTTGTTTAAATCGGCAGTGGCAGCAGTGGTGCGCAGGCGACGCTTTTTTGAAGCTTGAAGTTTGCGTTACGGCGTTGTGCGACGTTGCGAAAAAGAGCGTTTTATTGTCGTATAGTAGGTATCCAGTTCCTCGTGATTTTTAATTGAGGATTTATCAACCAATAGTCGTGTATCTGTCATTGATTGTAGAAAACTGATTGCTTTTTCGTTATCAAGAGGACATTATTCTGTTTTGTTAAACACTAAGTACTGCGCCGCTCGCCACGCCTCTGCCGCCACCGCCGATTCTTGCGGCGTCACACACAACGCAGAAAGAAATATGTTTTTATCGGACGCGTCTGTAGGTGGCGTCTTTACAATGTATAAATAAAATAATTATGTTCAATTAGTGGTTCACCTGAGTCCTGGAACCAGCTCAGGGGGGGTCATGACCCCCATGACTCCCCCCCCTGGATCCGCCGTTGCAACGGTCATACTGACCAAATCCAGTCTCGGACATTATGGGTATTACCACAGGGAACTACGCTGAGTTATATTGCAAACACGTGGAACGTGTTTGTCTAATTTGATGCTCTGATTAGTGTTATAAAAGTACTTTCCTAATTTAAGATTAACACAAAGTTACTAAGTAGGCATTTAAAACGGTTGGAAATTCTTACATTTCCTCCACTGTTGTTGCCGGCGACATAAAAAGATTATTAGGTAGGTACCTAACTTAAACCTACCAGTTTGGCCATTTTTTCAAAGATCATACCTACTTATACATGTAGCTCCCAGATGCACATTACGTATGTAACGTAAGCAGTTGTAGACATCTTTATGTTACACACAAAACTGGCTACACGATAAGCTTTCCGGAAGTTTTGTGAAGTGTGTCAAAACGTCTTGTTTCGGGCTTTTCCCGGAGCTTTTCGGTTCATTCTCTTTTATAAACACAGCCGCCTGAACTGCAAACTGAAATACCTGTCTGTGGTAACTGCATTCCTTACTCATTCAAATCCAGTGGTTTTGGTAATATCCATTGCATTAAATATAGTGGTGTAGTAGTTTCACAAGGATTACAGGCTGTGCTGAAGGGCACATACTTAGATCTAAGATAAAAAGTTTGGCGCGAGAGAGTAATTTATAGGCACGATAAGAGTACCTAAGGGTGAAGTGCATGTAATAGCTTTAAGTATGTAGGTAGGTTGTAACTTTCAACATTCGGTTAATTATATTCGAAGTAAAAGAATACCTACCCAGAGAAACTCTGATAAAAAAGAAAATTTCAGGCATATTTTGATCGAGAGTACGAAAACGGTTTTATTAAGTCAGTGAATTTAGTTAACCTTACCCACTCATGTTAAAGCAATAGACTTGAAACGATTCGAATTCCATTTAACGGAAACCCCCCCCCCCTGGGTGTTTGACCGCTACGGTGTAACAGATCGATTTAATTTGCCCCGAAACAGCATCAAACTTCATCGCTGCGTTTCACAAGTTCCAACTGAAAATTGAAACTTAAAGTCTTTGTTTGGATACAAGTAAAGCGCTGTGCTAGTTCCAAAATTGTCGGCTGTAATACAACACATTAGCGGTATACAAAAGATCCGCAGGTGGCAAAGCGATTAATCACAGCAAGCAAGATATTGGTAGGCGCCTAGGCGGGCGGTAGGCGGCCGCGATGGCGCGAGGAGCCGGGCGGGCGCGGTAGTGCCGCCGAGCAGACCCTCTGCAGCGCACGCCCCCGCCGCGCGCCGCTCGAACCTCCGCGTCCGTCGCCTCACACATGGGACCACGACTGACGGCAAACTGAATTTCCTCAAACTAACTCCACAGGTAAGTTCATCAAATTACTTTACGGCTCTAATTTAATGACGCGACTAGTCCCTTACACAAATTGTTTGGCGCGAACTGTATGAAAACTTTTCAAATTCATTTAGAAGTCAACCTGTTGCGGACAAAGCTTGGATTTAGGGATTCTTATTTACCAAACAAATATTTTATTTAGGGAGCTGTTTATAAGTAAGTATATGTATATTTGCAAGTCCGAGGATTAAGCACCCTTCTCAGACGTCGTTTTGGCTCCTTTTTCGGATTATGAGTATTATGTGTAGGCACAATGAAAAAACCACGGCCTTTTACTTTTGATGCTGAAGATTGTATTAAAAAGGACTTCGCTAACTTTAAGTTATATAAGAAGTTTTCTAATTAAAACATATTTTTCAGAAATAAATAAAGTTCTTGTATTAATTGCTTAGCTAGGAATGTAGACATACCTAAGTTGTTTACTAAAGTATAATTTTAGCCTTCTATCTATCAATTGAAGTTTATTTACTTATCTACTAATTTTCTTAAGTGGTACTAACTTTGTTTATAAAGGTTCAATTCTCAATTCAAGTTTTTTTTAGATTTTTTACCTATGCATTATATCTTAATTTAGAACTAAGTTGATTGATTTATCTTTGATAACATCAAATGTAAACAGACGTCTTAGGGACATCATGTAATGTAACTAATGGGCAGTAAATTGTGATAGTGCGTGGTCATTAGCACAGATTGCCTATTAGTCGGAGATGGATGCTAACGTTCGGGCAGCACGTGGGATGTCTCAACTATTGTTCAACATGGAAATACAACACTCGCTTGGATCGAAACTTCAACTATAACCTAACTACTACCACTAATTGTCGAAAGCGATACTCTTAACGCCTAATTGTTTCAATAATTAACCCACATCAAAACATCGATGTCGAAATTGGAAACTGAATTGGGTGCCGTCCCGTCTCGACTAATCTATTGTTCCGTGTAATTTGATCTGAATTCAAACGGGTTCTTACATTGCTAACATAAACTTATTAGCAAGTCAATACGGATGTAGGTGGTAGTCAATTTGTTGTGTGAAATTAGATATTTGCAAAGAGGGTATAAAAGATGAGCTTGTCGAGCCTAACTGTGGCTGTATAACCTAATTAGTTAAGCTCAAGCTTTTGTGGGCATAAATTTGGGTGTTATAATTAATCTGGGAACCTACGTCTACTCAGATTATTATCTGAGTAGACGTAGGAGCCATCTACTTGGGTTTAGATCTTAATTAAGTTGTTATTAAATCAATATACCTAACGGAGCTGTATCTTATTATTTTCTACTACGCGCTGCATAATATTATGTTAACATCTATTAACATTATGTAGCTGTCTTAGTACAAGTTGTACATGATGTATGCTGTATCAGTGAGCGACCGATTAAGCGACATATACAGAGACACATTGACGTCCGTGATTGTGTAGGTCCGACGATGCATGTCAGGTCCGGGCCGCCCCCATATTCACTCCGCTGCACACACCACCCGGCACCCGTTGCATACACATCATAATTTATGTAAAACGAATATTGAATGCTAAAACTCTAAACCTTAATGATGTCAAAGGAAATTTTGAAATACTTATAGTAACTTAATGTTTCTGGAAACTTTTGTTTTAGATAACTCGTAACAAACATTCTATAGACATTTATCATCATATTTGAGCACAAAAAACAAAAATCGCTAATGGCTTTCTAAAAAGCATATACCTGTTGCTTTAGGTAAAATAATAATAGGATGATTTTACACTTTCTCGTCAATCTAATCCGCTGGGGCGCTAGGAGCATTAATGGCTATAAAAATATTAATAAATTGAACAAAACCCTTTGCCATTGTTACGTTATCTGTTGTGTATACTTTTACATAGAGACATTTCTGAAATTCTTTATCAATTACGGTGTACTTTAAATCTGGTTGAAATTGGGGATCAAAGAAAGAATAAACCTTTTGTAAGTAGTTGAAAATAAATGGAACAACATCTAAGTTTACGATTCCGAAGCAATACGCCGCTTGTAAAATAAGAAGGGTACGACAGGCTGCATTGTTTCGAGTCTCCGTAAAACAGGCTTTGTCTCTGAAAGTTAATTAATTAAGGTACGAGACGTTCTCGTGAAAAATCAGTAACGACCACTAAATAAACTTGTACAAATAAACCTTTGTAAATTAAGAGCTCTTAGCTTTTGTGCTAGTTTATTGCACCTTTTGTTAATGAAATACTATTCTAATACTAAGTATACTAAAATAAAAAATAAAATGCTATTTACGTTTTTGTTTTAGATAATTCAAAATAAAGCTGTGTTTCAAATTCTTCCTTTATGCTCATGCTCGTGGCAACATAAGCTGATGTAAATGTGTGCAGCGTACGAGCAAAAGGAACGGTACGATAACTTTTCGTGTAGTGATTCACGTGCCGAGTGCCCAGCTGCCTAGTGAATGGAAGGAGAGCGACCGTCATGAGAGCATATCGTGGCTTTTAGTAACCCCCTGCGCACCCCGGGACTCCGCCCCCCCTGGGGCTCCATCGCCTCCCACCATTTGCAAAATGACAGAAAAATTCTCTTTTTAATTGTACAATTTTTACTGACTTTACACGAAACAGGTGTAACGAATTGTAGTTTAATACAAACACAGACATTTATACTTGTAGGTACCTATTTACTTTGCAATGAGCTTTTGATTAAGAGGATTAAGAATTGGGAACAGATACGTATTTAATGAAAGGCTGTGCGGGAAAACTAATACGTAAAAGGGAACTTCTGAAAGTGGAGTGAGATTTATGAAGTTACAGGAAATGGCTAGGAAATATACGGATGTTTGATTAATTATGAATGTAGCGTAGCTCGGGTTGGCCGCAGTAATATCTCGTGATTCAGTTTCAGCTCGTTGTACCTTCGGACTTTGTGTTATTTCATAACCTAATATAAGGTTTTAGTAGGAAACACGTTATATGATTTCCCTCTTGTTTGAAAGAGTAAAAGCTCTCTAGATTCGTGACTGCACGATTGCCGGTCGTTCGACTACTTACTCCTCTTCATAAGGAACAACTTTTGTTCCAGGATTTTTGGAACTACGCCAAAAACTTTCATGTGCCCAAGTTTAAAATGGCAAATGGACTTGACCTGTTGTTAATATAAAAGGTAATTTAGATAAGAATTTCATGAAGGCGTTTCATGAACAATAAACTGAAGCAGGCCGATTATACAAGGTACTTAATTGAACAATTTTCTTGCTTGTTATATTTGAGTTCGTGCAAGTTTGTTTGGCGCATTTTGCAAGTAACGATTGAGGAAAACAATCTACCAAACTAACCGTTACAAAGATCAAAGACAAGAATGTATTTTGAAGAATACGAATGTTCGTATTGTAAACACTCAAATTTAATATAAACAAATAGAATAGCACTGCCGAACCTGTTTCAAAACTGAAATTTAAATAAATAAACTTGTTGAAACAACCATTCCACTTGGTTCACGATTTGTTAAACAGTTGTAGCTACGTGGATGGCGTAGATAGAATAGAAAGGTTACGTTTCCGTTTTTTAAGTGCAGCTAAGGCAAATTTAAGTGAGCAACGTGCAGTAGAATGCATTTTTTTGTGAAAAAAGTCCGCAGCTCGGTTGTAACGGAAGATATAAATCTTTTTGCAAAAACTGTAGAGACGTTGGTTTCCGGTTGGGCGGGCTGGTGGGCTGCAAGTCTCGTGTACTATGCAGCATGTATGCAGCTTATCGCCGGCGCTACGAGCCGTTTGCATTCATTGACGGTCCACCGACAACCGACTGAGACGTTTTTGAACTACTTACACCAAAACATTACAGGATATCACGCGACCTGCACGACGCTTTTACTTCGGACCCAGTTTCACGGTCACTGCAAATTACCCTTTTTAAATAAATTACAGTAGGTACTAACTATTAAACGTAGTGCTTTTTGTTTAACACAAACTATTCAAAGGATAATTTTCCTTAACCTAGTTTGTTCTCGTTTCGTTTTGCATAGGACCTGAAGGCGCATAAAATACAAAATGTAAAGTGATACGAGCTACAAGTTGCTTTTAAAACAAGGAGCGCTTGGAAGTGCAATTCCAATAAAATGCCTCGACAGTGGGAGTACTACCTACGCTGTTCACATAGAATAGGATAATAAATAGATCGTAGCGTCGCGAGCCGTCTGGTTGGCGGTGAAATTACACCCCAGCTTTATTCTATAGAAATTGCCCTGCCCATGTCGCTATTTGCTCATCTTCTTTCTATCCAGCTACAAGAAGTAGGTATACAAGTTTGGTTAAACTAGCGAAGAAATTTTTAATATTTTAAAATTATGTTTTCCGACATTTTGTTTTATGAATATAATTTGTAAACTAGCATGTTTGCATTTGTAGCTACGAAATAACAGAGTGGTAAGCAAACAGAGCGTGAAACGTGAACGCTGCCGCCGCTGGTATACCTCTACCAACAGTGGATATTTTTACATCGTTGTCCATTTCGCACTCACTCTTCTGCCAAAACATCACAATAATTGTATTGGATGAAATCATACGTTATGTTTCCAGTCGGTTTCCACTGAAATGCGAGTTGCGTGGCAAATAATCGAAATTGGATGCTGAAAATACGATATCCGTCTATATGGATGTCAGTCTTTCTGTGTTATAGAGATGTGCTCGCGTTGATGTCTTTTGTATTGCGCTGTTATACGATTCCGTGCTACAGGTACTAAGTACCTCTATTGACGATCCATAGTGTAGCTAAGTAGGTATACTTTCAGAACAACGAATTATTTAAACATTTTCTTATCTTTATTTATTTTTATTTAAAACTGTCGTAAAAACTTAACTTACTAAAATAACGAAATTAAAAAAGTACCTAGCTCGTTTGTTTGGCTCACAGCTTTTTTAATAAATTAGAGTGTGCATAACAGTAGGTAAACATTTATAAAATGGATAATCTATTTTTAACGTATGTAATGATAAAAAATAGATTTTACAGACCAGCCTGCTTATGAAAAACGTGGTGAGAAAATATTACAAACGACTGGAAAACGCTGTTATTGTATTATGCCAAACATTCAACGTATTTACAATATCGTGCCCGAATAAAAAATAAATACCGTCGATACAAAAACGACGCACAAAAGAACGTTAAGCGGGGCTATTTAGAACAGTATGTGCGTAGCAGCATTAAATCATCGTAGAAATATGAAGCATCTTTGAAAATATAAAAGTATTGTCGAGGAAAGTTAAACCGCTTACGTAGACAAATGCCCACCTAATAATGGCGGGGCGAGGTAGGTATTCAACGGCGAGCTATCACGCAAATTAATGGTCGTATATTCTTGTGGAACCGGGACCATCCATTCTGTCTCCGCCCATACTGATATTATATTTTTTGCCCCAAGTATAAATTGTCATCTCTTTCGCTCTGTTAATCTACATAAATTTTATTTTTCAAATTGAATATTTAATATAAGACGCAAGACATTTTAAAGCACGAATGAAAGATAAGCTTCTGAAGCTTTTTCCTTAACATAAGTACCCACTCAAGTCATCTGGTACTGTTGTTCTTAAAGAACGCCGAAATCATTTAATTAACTTTAGCATATCTCTTACTATACGCTACTCCTCCCCTTGCATTTGATTCAAGTGCGTAATTTTGGTTTTTTACACAACAAAATGTTTTAATTAAAAAAAAAGTATTTTGTAACCCCTAACCAAATAACAAACTGTCGTGCCAAACATCACTTATTTAGCTGTTTATATCTCACTTTCTTGTTGTTAATTCCATTAAAGCCACCTCAAGGTGAGGTCTAAGAAAACATTGTTTTTGTCCTGTTTGCGCTTCACAAATTGTAAACATAATTCGTCTTTTGATGTTTCCTCTTATATAGTCACGCCGAAAGTAATGGAATTTTTAATTTAATCTCATTATTTTCGCAATTCAGATGATGTTGCGTGGGGCCAGGGGTTTTATCTCGTCCAAAAATAAATATATTTTTTAACTGGAAATAAATCGCCCTTGTCACGATAATATTTCTCTAGTATTTACGTAAAGCGATGGAAAACGTAAATGTGTTGGCGTAACCGATTTTCCGAGTTAAACTTTTATCCCCGAAAATCCAATTTATTTCGTGGAAGTAAGTAGGGGCCTGCCTACTAAAACACAAACATATAAACCAAAAGCGTGTTTTACTCGTGTAATATAAAATTCATCAAATAACAAATTGGATATTTGCTTACCTTTTCGATTGCATTTCATGCACCCGGAAAATAATTTATAGGCACTCGCCTCAAAATACTTAAAATAAGATCGTAGCTATAACTAATATAGATTAGGTTTCTTTTTTATATTTACCTGAATGTCTTGTCACACGAACGCTGAACGTTACTTGAATAAATCTTTTCTCTTCCAATGGGGAAAATTACAGGCATCTACAAGTCGAAATTATGGTCATTACAAGCTCGATCGATAAAGACGTTTCAGATGCCTATCACCAAGACGGTTAACCTTAAAATATCTACCGGTTGCTAACATTGGTAACGGACGAATCATTGTGCAAACCGCGACCGGGCGCTCCATTTAATTTAATATTGTTTTGTTTATATTGTCTCTACGTTTTGTTTATTGTTATGAAACGCTTCGTTCTTTGTTTACTCAAATAAATTATTAAATTTAATGTACCTACATTTTATAAAGCTTTGTAAGTATTTCCCTAAGTAAGCTTCATTAAAATGTGCGTCTACAGCCATATATCAGGCAAGTCGCAAGTTACACAGTGACTGTCATGAAACTTGAGATATAGAGGGCATAGGAAATGCACTTTACAAGTAGAAGCACAAGTTATCGCTGTATAGCGGTAGGAGGCGTGAGTTAGTGCGCTTGCCGAGATAAGGCCGGTGCAAGCGACACGACCTCGCTCGGTAGTCGGCAATTCGAACCATTTCCTCGCTATCTGTCCCGATGCACTAGTACCAACTGCTCTCCTGTTAATCTAACCAGCTGCTAGCTGTACAGATTTATGTAGAATCTTTTACGATATCTTAGCCTTCTTTGCGTTTTAAATTCAGTTCGTGTTAAGCAGAAAGCTCAGATTTTATCTCTCCTTGTACATTAACTAATACTTTATTAAATGTCTAGTCTAGATGTAATCATTGCTTTAAAATGTTAAGCGCTAAACCTCATTTCGACTAAAACTTTCAGAAATGCAATATAACTAAACAAAGCTGAAACACCTTTAGCTTCGTATTCCCAATAAGAGGTCAATCGTCCGCGGCGCATTGTGTTCAAGTGAAGTGACGGTCAGCTGCTGCACAGGAATTCCAATTTTAGCTGTCCTCTGCAGTAACTGCCTCTTTTACTTAACTTTATGGAATCCTTTTGACCCATCCCATTTTCTCTTGTACCTTCAAGGAGCAAAGTTTCTTGAATCAACAACTTCACGGTGTTACATTATAATGAAGTCGAATTCCTTTACGTTATCTTTGCTACGAAATGTCGTAGCACTGCTACACGCGCGACTTGCGTTGCATAAGATATGCGCAAAAGATATTTTAGTACTTTTTTACATGTAAGCTGTTGAAAATACAAATAGGTAATTAAAATAATAGGTAACAACGTGAACAAAAACTTGAAAAGTTAAAACGTTTTTCATTGGAAAATATTAGGATACTCGTAGCTACTTCTATAGTTAAGCATTTCTAAACATTCTTCGGTGAAAAATTTAAATGTAATTTCAGAAACAAATATTGACGTTTATTTTAGGAAAGATAGTTTCATTATTATTTTCTTCAAAGTACACGTCAAATGAAGTAGAATAATCTCAGGGAAACTTCGAACAAATCCTTCCAAATAAGATACGTATTGTGTATGAAACTATCATAAATAAATAACAAATTCAATGGTTCGGTAATATTATTTTGGGAAAAACATTTCATGAGTAGGTGTTTATAACAAATAGTGAAGACTTTAGTTAGATAGGTACCTATATCATTTTAGTTAGCTAATAAGTAATCAATTTCAGATATAGAATTTTTCAAAATTGGTTTTGAGCTTTAATAGGTCGTAGGCTGTTAAATAGTTACGAAACCGACGCAAGCTGCAAAGTTATGTGTTTGTTGGCAAGTAATACAAAACTAGTGGCTGTAACAAACAAAACGGAGACGAGGTGTATCGGCTGGGGTGGAGTGAGGGCCGCTGCTTCCATAGGGTTCTATGTAGACCCAGCGACCTCTCATCACGAGTGCTATTGTATCGCATGGCGTTTCACCATTCGGCTATTCAACACATCACTTCTACCTACATACACCAGCCAATAACATTTTGAATTAAACGAAGGGATCCAATAAAAAAGGACCTAGATAGGCATTCTTTACAAAAGTTTCTTTGTAAGCTATTTGATCATTCAACCGATTGTTACAGAGTTTCATTCAAAACTTCTTTACGTGTACCAAATTACACAAAATGATTTATACCTGCGAATGAAAAGAACATGACTGAGCAGGGACTACACCTTATTTTCATAGAGAGGTTAGAAGCCTTTGTTGAGAACCCCCCTTTACAGTTGAATTTAATACTTGATATAATAGGTCTGCGTCTTCAGTTAACATATAAATTATAATTTATACGAATCGGTAAAATCCAAGGCCGGTAACTGGTTTACTTTGTTATTGCAATTTGGCCTCTGTTTACAATAAGGTAAGTCTATATATTTTCAAATTTCAAATAAATTATGGTAATTATTATAGAGCTGAGTACTCCCGAAAGTTGACATTTCTTCAACTCCCTCTAAAACTCAAGATGAAACGATTCACAATGAAATTATTATTTCATTCTCGCGGCTAAGTTAGTTAACAAAGCTGAGCGGCATAATAAAAATTCAAAAGGCATTTACAAAGAATTTAGGGTCCTTTAAAAATTGACTTTGCCTCAAGAATCTCTTTCATCAGTCAATAGAGTTTAAAGATTTCCTCGTTACAAAATAATGCCTACTAAAATGGAAAATTTGGGCTCAGTACCTACTAAACAAAAAAAAGGTCGGCAAATGAGGATTAACGAAGTTGTGATTTATTTAGGCGTGAAATTTGCAGAATCTAACAAGTGTAGGTGAACCTAAACACAGAAATTGGCTAAATTATAGTCATGTGTGGAACAAAAACAAATCATTGTATTGTATATGTCCGTAAACTTTATTATTAGGCGGTTCGGCGATTCGGCGGCGTGGCGCGGTAACGCCTCGACACGCGACCGACGACGTGAGGAAGTTATTATTAAAAGAGCTTTACAACTTTTCGACATTATTTCCGAGTACAACCAAGAGTTTGTAAGAAGGCACTTATCGATGGAGGTCGCGCGAAGGGGTGGTGTTCATTTGATTCAACTCCATTCAGTCGTCTGATCACCCTATTAATCACGTCAAACATCATTGTACGCGAACTTCCTTTCAGCGCTTTACTGAGAAAGTAAAAATCGTTAAATTTATCCTTGGGCTTCAAAAGACTTCAATATTAACCTAGTAGTTTGCGGTCTCACAGTTTCAATTAAGATTCATAATTCAAATAGAAGGTATTTCCAATATTAATTATTTTTTGCATAGCTACCTCGGGGACTTATTGCTTTGTTAAATAATTTACTTCTTCTCTTGGAAATATTTTGAAGGTGGCCTTTGAAATAAGTCTTGTTTATTGCTGTTTTAAAATAGGGCATAAACAATGAGAAATCACTAAAAGCAGCTAAGTAATAAGGTTTAACCGGATTTGTGTAAATTTTAGAACAAAAAGCAGCCAACCCACACAGAGTTTTAGATCGGATAACAGAGATCAGGTTTAGTTACATTAAGAGCTAGCCTAAGTTCTTGTCCTAAACAAGTAATTTGAAGAGATACGTAGGAGTAGCTTCAATAATACCTGCCTCGAGCAAACTTGCCGGTCAAAGTTGTAAACAGCCACAGGGGAATGAGGCCGCCATCCCTACGGAATTATTTTATTAATACAAGACTGAGTGTAATTGATCCTCTTGCCTGTTTCGGTACTACTTAATTGGCAGTTTGATGCAAAATTGATTCGGTAGGGTACCTGACTGACGTAACTACCTGAATTAGGAAGAAAGACGCGAGCTTTCAAGTAAAGTTAATTTACAGAATAAATAAAATAATCTCCCAGGAATTCACTTTATAATTTTCACTAGTTATAATAATTATAAGTATAAACAACCGATTTTAATTAATCTTCAGATTTGACTAAACTTAAAGCTGGTTTGTTAAATTAAACATAAAATTTTGTCTTGTAATAAACAAATATTTACTTCACTAATACAGAGTAGACCCAAATCAAGATAAATTATTGACAAGACTTGCTAATTGGCTTACAAACGAATTGATTTATGATTCACTGATGCTCAACCAAGTTTAATCCCTGAATTAAGAAATAATAAAAGGGAATTGGACTGAAAATAATCGTCGACACATTTATAAAGTCTCAATTCTTGATATAACTTCTCCGTTGAGACGGCGGCGTTTATTTAATAAATTCATTTTATTAAGAGCCAGCCATCTTATTAGGTGCAATTTATTAAACAAACGAGTGGCGATAAAGTAACTGACTTGCAATTATCCCCTTCATAATACCTAACTAACTGCTACACGTGTGAATTTTAAAGCCGCATTTCCAACCTTCGTTTATACCTAGGGTAAGTTTAGATAACTTTACACCTACGCCTACCTATCAGTAGGTACGTACCTAGATATATTATTATTTAGTAGTTTTTACATCATAATTACGATTATAATATATTCGTATAATTTGGTATCTTTGTTCGTTTGGTGCATCATTATATTGTGCGTTTTGTTGTTTTCGTACTTAAAAATTTGAATAATGTTGAAAATACAGGTATAGGTATCCTATAAATGCAAGCACTTTGCGTAAGTACCTACCTAATAAACTTAGGAATAGATGATATTTCGTGTGGTAGAAATTGTAGCTGCGGGTGCAAATGTATTCTTGATTATTACATTATGGAACCTAAAAATAAAGCTAAATGCGTTTTTAATCGTCAACCTAAATGATGCATGATTACAATAATGTTTCTAAATAGCGACTTTTCTTTTGAGTTATTGCATAGTTGCTGGGTTGTAATTGCAACGTAACACTTCAGATCGTGTAATTTGAACATTAACTACGGGTCAAGGATAAGATTAAAAAGTTATGAAAGAATGATTAGAAGAACTTTAGAGTTGCCTACACGTACTAGGTACACGTTGGTATGTAATAGTGACTAGCACGCGAGAACTGTAGGTAGGTAATTTGCGCGGTGCGTGCCTGAACCAGCGCTAACTCTTGGACTGCTATTAAGTAAGCATCCACCTTCCTCAAGTCGGGTAGGGCGGGCTCTGTCGATCTAGCAATTACTATCGCTTCTAATATAGGTAGTAATAGCTTGGTATGCGAGTATAGGCAGATACTTACACGTGTTCAATGTTTAGGGTATTACATCCTCATGGATACTTAACGAAAAGTTATGAAATTACCTACAACCTGGTAATACTACTACGGTACTTACCTACAGACAATGAATTCATGTTTGAAGTATATAGATGTTATTTTATATAACAGACGTCATGCTAAGCAACAGTTGCTGGATCAATTTATGTATGAAATTAATATCAGATATTGCTTGAACTCTTCAACTAATGAACGCTAGAATACAATAGCATTGAATTCAGCGTCTAGATACTCTATGATTCGTTTAAATCCACGCTACATGGAATTTTTACCAGCTTTTGTTTTAAGAAACAATGCAATGCAATAAATCAGGAATATTGGATTTCACATTGATTTTGTTTACCACTTGTACCATACGCTTGTTTTAAAAATTATGAAATTGTAAGTATAATAGGCATACTACTCAAGTCATCGTTTTAAATAATTTATTACTTTCCTGTTCTCTTATTATAGCTGTACCTGTCTATTTAAATAAAAACAGGAAAACAAGGAAAGACAAACATTTTTATTCTTGCGTAGATAGGTACTTATAAAAAGATTCAATTACACTCGTGTTTTTTGTAGCATTGTTAGGAAGGTAAGTATTCCTGTAATGGTGAGGGCTGCTTATGGACTGGCAAATATATTTTCGTGGCAAATGAGGTCACCACGCGATCCTCGCTGTTATCTCGGCTGAGCTATCGAATAACTATCATACCACGTAAACCCGACTACATAATGAACATGATTGTTAAGGGGAGGAGAGATTTCATCGCTAGTTATTTTCTTCGAAAACTTTGATTGTTTCCTGAAGAGTAATTTTTTTTTAAAATATCACAACTTTTTGATTCTTTATTGATAGCTGTAGATTACGTACCTACACAATATAAGATATGGTTTTTAACACTTTCGAATCTTAAATCTTCAGAAGTTCGGATAATTGAATTGAAAGTTGAGATACGTAATGATTTGAAGTAGAGTGGTAGGAAATTACGTGGAATAAGTAAATCCATCATAAACCAATCGAAATTTTCAACCTGTCAAAAGTTTGTGGTCCTTAAAACCGATGAAGACAAACCTTCCCCAGTTAGGATCGTTTTAATCACAGCTTTAATTTATTCGGTCGATGCAAACAATGCCTTCTGGAGGGATTTCTCTTGTGAAACACTTCAAGTAAGGTTGTCTGACAGCAAGAGTATCCCAGGAGACAGCAAAAAGCTACGATAGGTTAAATTAAACAGGTCACGACCGATATAAAAATTCAAACAGATTTTTCTGTTTATTTTCAACAAAACATCCTTTTCCATTAAGATTCAAAGTAAAAATGGAGCTTTTCACTTAGATATACTGCGGTACAGAATAAACAAAACGGGCCATGGTTCGCATCGCAGTCATAAATAAACTTTTATTAATAGTGGCTTGCAACATAAATGGACAAAAACAATATTGAACATGAAAAAGCACACTTTTTGTGTTGGAGTGGGAAAATAAAGAAAATCATGTAAATTTCGCGTCAGGAAAAGACACTTTGAGGACAATTTGGTTAGTAATAATTAATACACTCGGCTTAAAAAAATCGCACATCCGTAAAAATAGGCTTTAAGCACTGTTAATCCTTAAGACAAGCAGTTATTCGTAGCAATATTGGTATCATTTGAGAGCCCTATAAAAACTCTTTAAAAAAATATCCATTTCATTTGATTTAAGAAGAAGCTTGACACTTTAAGTCACTGTGAATGACAATGGAACTGATTCTCCTCTTCAAATTTTGTTCGTATTGTTTTGTTTTTTGAGTATAAAAGGGTCGATACAGCTTAATGGGGGATAAATTTGCTACCAACAGTCGAAGAAGACACAGAAGAATATCTTTCATCAGAAAAACGTCCTTGAAGATGGACACTACTGCTGCTGAAGCCGCCCAAGTTATCGCACTACTGCAATCAGGACTACGTCAGTGTGATGTTGCTCGGCAATTGCACTTGAGTCGCTTTTCCGTTCGAAGAGTGTACCAGCGGTTCCTGCAGACCGGTGGCTTTGTCCGAAGGCGTGGGTCTGGTAGAAATCGCTGCACTTCTGCGAGAGATGACCGATTCGTCGTATCGAAGTCTTTGAGAAATCGGTTCTCTAATGCTGTTGAGTTGCAACAGCAGCTTCAAGCAGTTCGTAGAAGGGCCGTGAGTGTCTCTACAGTCAGAAGAAGACTAAAGGAGAGAAATATTATGGCTAGAAGACCTGCCACGGGTCCAAAATTAACCGCAGCGCATCGGCGAGTACGCCTGCAATTTGCTCGCGCCCACGTCAATTGGGCCCTGGACCAATGGAGAGCTGTTCTCTTCTCAGACGAAACGAGAGTGTGCCTTTTCTGCAACGATAGACGCAAAAGAGTATACAGAAGACAATGGGAACGTTTTGCCCAAGCCTGCATCCAAGAGACGGTAGAATACGGGGGCGGTTCCTGCATGTTCTGGGGCGGCATATCTGCCGACGGCAAAACTGAACTTTGTTGCGTCTCTCGGACCGGCGGTGCTCGCGGGCAAGGGTCGATGACTGCTCACCGGTACATCACAGAGATCCTGGAAGAACATGTGGTCCCCTATGCTGAATTTATTGGCGATAACGCTCGCGCGCACACTGCTGGAATTGTGCAGGGCTACCTTCAAGAGGTTGGGATCCCTGTCATGCAGTGGCCAGCGAGAAGTCCAGATCTGAACCCGATAGAGCACCTCTGGGACCAGCTGAAACGCAAGGTTAGATCCCGTGATCCCGCTCCCGCGACTCTTCAGGAGCTCCAAGACGCCGTTATTGAGGAATGGGACAGAATCCCTCAAGAAGAGGTCCTAAAGTTGGTGCGATCCATGAGGGAGCGCATGGAAGATATCATTAGGGCTAGGGGGGGTAACACTAGGTTTTAGGTTAGTTTTAAGCAACTTTGTTTTGAAAAATTAATCAGATTTCATTAGGGTTTTTTAAGGATTTTTATTGTTCTGTAAATTTTTCTCAGTTCCAATAAAAAACATTGAATAAATTATTGTTTTTGCATTCTCTGTTTCCTTACCTTTCAAATGATACCGAACATTACCAATATTTCATACTCATAATACAAATACGATTGAAAGATGTTTAAAATAGCTTTTTTTGATATTTTAAACTATTGCTATTTTAAAATAGATTTTTTTGAAGCCGAGTGTAGTTGTTTAGGTAATATTGAGCAATTTTAATTTACAGATAGATGTAGTCGTACCTATTCTCCAACTTGTGAAACCAACAAGATATTATTAGCTCTTCAGCACCGCAATCTTACGTATGTATGGTACTTACCTACTTATGTCAAACCACAGTCTCGTATTAATATTCTCATAATTACGACCACGTTTGCTCCTACATATTTTCCGTAGGCACCCTCAGACTGTTTTGAAAGGGATAAGAGCCTTTCGCATGTTGCTCAGAATTCCTAAAATATAAACCTGCTTAGCTAAGGCTTGCTTGTTATGTCTCCATAAAATGTTAATTAAGTAGCTGTTGCTTTATCTAGTCAGTTTACTAGCTCAGCGATGTCTTACTTAGGTTGTCTAGGTCAATTGAATATTAAAATATTTTCTTTTCATTTAAAATCGCGGACTAAAAAAACTATCTGCATAGTTATTGATTTTACGACTCTATTTCCTTTTCCTCCCGTCCGATCATGACTCAGGATTTCGAAATAGGCCATGTAGACTACGGCTTTGAGGTGGCAAGTTTCGCGAGGTGACAAATTGCCTCTAATAAGACCACATAAGGATTGGATATAGATCTCTACATCACGGTGGCGGCAAAGGCACGCTTGAGAATTCTAACAATATACATGGTTGTAAAACATATGTATTTACCGCAAATACGGGCAAATGTTATTATATTTTATTTTTATAATCCTTTTACCCGTGAAAAACTCGATAAAATAATCTTTACGCAGCATTTCGACACCAATCGTGCCAAGTACTTACTGAACCTTTCGACTGAATTTTGAATAACGAAACAGCGTTTATTTTCAATCGGTTTGGGGTTTGGAGGTGATAGACTCGCTCGTTTAGATCAAAGATAAGCAAACGATAGGTACTGAAACGGTTTTGGTATTTTATTGCGAATACTGGACGCTTTGAATCGGTCGGTTGATGTTTATTTCGTTTACCTGTTACTCAGGGTGTACCTAATACTTATTCCAAAGTTTCCACAGGTTGAATTTTGTGAGAGGAAATAAGTAGGCTAGTTTATTTGCAATGTTAATAACTTGAAATACCTATAGTAACGAGCTTCCTTTCCATCTATTCGGAGGGAATGTTGCCAAAACTTAAAGTTGTTGATTATATTTTCTATAGTGGCTCGTAGATTACTTTGCTTTAACGAACCCACTTTACATTAATTGTATATTGAGGTAAGTCTCTACTCTGTTAAGTGGTACACTTTTGCTTAACGTTTTAGCGGCAAAATAACCACTACCATTCGTTTGGAAGGAAGTAAGAAAGAATCACGTGATGACGTCATTTGCTTATCGTCAATCTAACGATTCCCCAGGCTAAGTTTCCGCTTCGCATTTGCAACCCTTGACTTGACCCGTTTCAGAGAGTGAACTAAACTACAACTTGCTGTTCAACAGTCACAAAGTCTTTTAAGCTCTTTTAAAACTTACTTACTACTTTAAATCTACCAAGTAATAAAGCTAGTTACTGTAGTTACTTACTTAAGTAACAACTAGGTACAACTTATTTTAGAAGTACATATAATCTTCTACGATAAGCTTTGAAAACAGTTTTAACCTAAGTAGGTTATCTAAAAGTTTGTACTGGTATCCAGAGTAACAATTTTATTCAGTAGGTAGTACTTGATTTATTATAATAGTTTTTCATAATTGATATTTGATTGTGTATCCATTTGAATGATAGAAATTGATACAAAACAGGTCAAAGAGACACTACGTTGCGCAGTCATGCTTTTAATTTCCGGCGATATGAACATCGAAATAGGTAGTTAGTTAATACTTAGGTAGGTAATACTGATGGAAGATCGACAATATTATGCGGAAATTGTTTATTTTTCAAAACGCATCCTCGATCGCTGAATTTTTTAATTAATTACCTCACGAGCTACGCTTCGTGCTGGAACCACTGGCCGGAACCCATGAATATGTATCGAATCACGTGCTCACATGGACTCCATCTCACGAAATACCTATCCTATTAGGCAACTTAATCCACACCGAAATTGGGATGATCAATTTTTGTAACAGACATGTCATACTTTATGTAGGTTTATTTCAGTCAATCGTGATATAGAAACGGTGCAATCCCCGGGGATTATCGAGGGTCATCACAGTAGCTCTGGTGTTGTTTCAGCACAATACAATAATAGGATTATATCCTGCCCATCTATCTATCTAAGTACTCGTACAAATCAATTCATATTGTTGAATTTCAATTAATGTCGAATCAAAGCTGTTTTAATTGTATGGAGAGTATACCAGTGGCATGGCAATGAATAAATATTTGTTTTCCATTTTATTGTTCGTATGCTTTTTCGTATGCCAGAATATTTGTCCAAAAACATTTTTCACATTTCTCATTGGTGGTAATAGAGATAGTGGAGTGGATGGAAGTTCTTTACAGACCTTTCTGACTTTACCCTGATACGTCATCTTTTAATTAATTTCGGAGTGGAATAGATACTCTTAATAACTAGATAGGTACCTATCTAATGAATAAGATGTACTTAGTTAATATCTACCTGCATACCGAGCCATCATTAGACTTGCTAAGTTAATTAGATTTAATAAACTAGTAGAGTAGAAGTGCCAGCAGTAGCAATGTTTTTATTCAATTACAAGTACGAAGAGCGATGTCGTTGAGGGCGGAGAGTGGGTCAGACTTGAAGTGGAGCTACAAACAGAATCGCTGATGTTCATGATGGATAGCCGCGCGCCGTCAGAGTCGGGATCAAGGCCCGCATTATAACCCGCGGCGGATTTTAATAGCTCCATGCATCTTCACTCAAAGTATCCTAAGATATTACCACGAAGAATATGACAACGTACCTTTCTGCTATCTTTAGTATGTACTTACTGGTACTGCTCGCTTGTGTGTTTTTTTTTCGACACTAAGAGAGTCTTATGAAGGCAATAAACCGAGCATAATAATATTAAATAAAACACAGAATTTTCGCTTCCTTAAGAAGCGTATAAACAAAATAAAAGGTCCTAAGCTAACAAAGTGACCGAGAGTGATCATAATTTACCTGTGTCGGCCTTCAATTGAAGGCAAAGCTCTTAAAGCTGGGCTCTCCCTTGATCAAACATTCGTAATGTGAAAAAGAGCCTTCTACTCTTACTTTCAAACGTTGCGAAGGTCTCGATGATAATGATAGATTGTTCAAACCGTTCTGTTGAAGTGAAATATGGCAGGCATTTATTATTGTGGTCGTAGGATATAGGTAGGCAATATTTCTATTCCTTCTATTGACAATGTTACCGGCTAGACGCGAATGAAGTGCATAGCTGGATTTCATTTTCATAGGAAGGGAAGCATATTATACGAAATCAATAATAAAAGATAGAAGAACGTAGGTACGAGCCAGAAGAAGGATACACGACATCAAGTACCTAATTGAGGAGAAGAGAGACGATTGATAAATCGTAACTTTTTGTTCAAAGGGAATAATAGTACCTATAAGTTAATTTCCATTCCTCCAAATGATGCAACAAATCGTGACTTTGCCGTCCGCAGACAAGTTGTCGCTGAATTTCGTGGGTTTCCGCAGCACGTGTACAGTCTGGAATTACAAAATTATTTGATATTTAATAACTTCCCGTTTCTGTGCAATTAATAAGTTTATTACTTTAAATTATTACTTTTTTTTAGTATTTCAGTTAAAGTTTCCTTTAGATAAGTTCAATTGAGTTTAATAACTTAAGATATTATAAAGGAATGCAAGTGCAACCCTGCAAAAAGGACGATCTCAAGGAAAGCCAAAGGCCAACATTTAATATAAATAGAAATAATCTGAAGCTGACACAGGCTAATTACGTAGCGCCAGCAACTGACTGAGTGTTATTTGTTTAGGTACTGTAGATAGAACGCAACATTTGCAAATAAGTAGAGGATTTTGGCATTATAATTTAAAGACGAACGAGATCCTGAACCTTTCGGTTTACGTTGCTGAAGTTATCTTTAATTTGAAAACCAATTGACAAAATAATTAAAATAATTTCAACCCTTTCATTGTGTTAATCACAAAAAATCTGCTGAATCGTATTACTTATTTATTTATTTATTTATTTATTTATTTATTTATTTATTTATTTATTTATTTATTTATTTATTTATTTATTTATTTATTTATTGGAAAACCAACAGCTACATTAAATAGGTACATTAGAAAATTAAAAATTAACAAACGAGCCAATTACAGGTTTTCACAAATAGAAATATAATAAGAAGGTACCGTCAAAGCACTATGCAATGACGAGAATGATTTTGACGAGATTGACGAGAATGATTATTAATAAAAAAAAATATAGGTTTAACCCTAGATTATTTAGCTAGCATAAAGGATAGATACTATAATTATTTATCCAGAAATTCAGAGATGTAGGTCGCATGCGGCTCTTAATTTAGATTTTCACTTTGCTTCTGAAGACTACGTCACGTTCAATTCAAGTAAGTAAAGCTAGAACAAAATTAGATTTTGACGTAAGTATCTAATGACGCGTAGGTTAATTAGACAAGTTATAATTAATTAATTAAATGTGAAGAGGCAACCAGAGGATGGGACGGCCCTTTGAAAAGGGTTGCGCGTTGAAATTTCTTGTTACTTAAGTATTTTTTATATTATAAGAACGTGCTATATTCCGAAATTATCTTACGTGAAAATATATCGTTAACAAAGGTTGTAGAATTCATATTTTTTTTGCCGAAGAAGTAAAGGAGATATGAAAATATGATTATTTAGGTAACAATAAAATTATTTTACCATAGCTAATTTTGTAATGTAAACAATTCTCGGCAATTCATAACAGTGGCTGAGGAAGTTTCAAGTGTTATTTGGTTCATGATTTCTCATTGTTGTTTTAATCCCTTAACTTTTCTGAAACATAGCTCTACCTATTAGCATAGTCGGTGCTATGATGCAAAAACAAATTACTTACTTACAGTATAAGTAGATATGAATTTAAAAATTATTTTAAACACTTTTTTTAACCAATTACGTAATTACATAAATGATTTAATTAATTTATTAGTAATAACAAGAGTAGCTTACAGATAGGTACCTAGTCTACCACGTGTCTACATATCTCAAACTGGGTACCTATACCTACGTATTGTTTTTTAAAATTGTAAGTCAAAGCATTTACTTAAAGTTTTATTGAAATATTTGATACTTATAGGTACTTAGTCGATAAGTAGATACCTACGTACCTACTTTTAATGTAATAATTACTTATTAATATTTTTAAGGCATGTTACTACGTAGTCTAGGTACCGTACCGTATCTTGGTATAGTATAACATTATAATATACCTATGCTATGAATAATTCAATTTTAAATTTAGAATACTGTGGAAAGTGTTCAATTTATAAATGAAAAATTGTTCTGAAAGAAAATAATTTAATAAATTTGTTTCCAAAATTCAAAATATTGGAATATTGTGTTAGATTATGGAGATGAAGTGTATTTTACTTTTGGAGTGGTACAAAGATTGGGAATATATTAATACGTGTATTTGGGTAAGTTTATAGTTAAAAATTAAATATTGTTCTAAAGTTTTTACTTGTTTCGAAAAATTCTTACCTTACCTACGTAAACAATTTCGATAGCTTAGCGTCATCTATCGAAAACAAAAAGAACGTGCAAGGAATCGCGGTTTGTTTCGTTAAAAACTTTTAACCTGGTTCGCTATACGCGCGTCTTGTAGTGTAGTATTTAGTTATTGTGCAGATGGCGCTAGCTACCCGAAATGCTTGAGGAAAAGTTAATTTTGTTTGTTTCTAATTCAGTAAATACCTAGTAGTTACCTAAATAAGTAACTATTAGTGAAAGATAATCTTTTAAACCGTTGAAAAAACTTTTGGTACTTACCTACCTACTCAACAGGACGGAAACCTATTCATCTGCGTTTAACTTGAAAAAGAAGAAATAAATAAAAATCTTGCGAACACATGTCTTTGTTCCCATGGATCCCTTCCCATTATAGGGTGCTCAAATATGGCGCAAAAAATAAGATACGAAGGGAGACTTATTTAAATAATTGCGATGTAGAACACATTCAGAGAAACAAGTACCTACTTGATTGATATCGGTCTACCTAGGTACCTACCGAATTAATAGACATTTCATACCTACTTATTACGAATACATATTTAATTGGTTAAAGTCTGAAGTAGGTAAAATAAAAATTAAAAACAAGAGACGACATAGGTACTTAAGTATAGGAATTAATCAATATATATAGCCCCTTGCATAAGTACCTAAGTAGGTACCTATAGTATTAATTATTCGTATTTTGTAGGTAATGTAGTAGTACGATTATAAGCATAGATTGTCGCGGTGAGGGTAGGCGAGTGGGATGACGCCGTTGCCGCCGCCGCCGGGATCGGGGGCTTGCTTGGGGCTCGGGGCTCTGGAACGATTCATTGATCCGAACCATTCTCGGCAACTCGACAGGGACCGACATGGGAGGGCCCAAAGTACTACGCAGCCTCACACCCTCTCTCTCACTCCGCGTAAACTCCGTTTCTCGTTCAATTCACGCTGAACTCTAGATCGTCTGTAATAATAGAATAAACCGGGCCGCTCCTCTACGTACATGATTTAAACTAAAATGTTTAAATCTTCTTTAAAAATAAAGATAGTTCCTCAATTTTAAAACTCTCACAAATGAATAATTTTATGAGTCTCCTTACAGCATCCAACCAACACAACAAAAGATTACCTCCAAAACAAAAAATGAATACGTCACAAAATCAAATTTCGTGCCAAATCTGCTCAATAGAGATTAAAGAGACAACATATATCTCCATCCTGCTCTAAAAAACGAATAGACAGAGTTTATTATTGGTCTCTGTCGCACTTATGGCAAGTCCGCATAGGGCGGTCGTAGCTCGGTCACACGCGTTCGTCCGTTGTTGCACTTCGACATCAACCGCTTCAGTGCTAGAGCGCGTTCTCCGCGCTAAATCCACATAACCTAAAAGTCAAACAACACTGAATTATTATTTTTAGTATTGTTCATTTTAATTAATTGTTTATCATAAAATACTCATGATTACCTCGAATTCCTAGAGTTAGTGTTGTGAAAGTTAACGCCCGAACAAGGGGCGTGCGTGGAGTGTATTTTTGTGCAACACAAAGTAAATACAAACGGCAAGCTGTGGGGATCAGGGGCCTTTTTTTTGCCGCCGCAGGGGATGTACTATCCTGTGAGTATACTTTGAATTTATCTTCTACGTAGCAAAAGGTCAATAATTTCATTCGAAGTCACGGACATAACAGATAACCCCAGCTAACGCAAGAACAATATTATGGCGCATGGCGTTACTTGCCAATATTTATAGTAGATATAGAAACGTTTGATAGAAACGTTGGATGGAGAAGAATCTCAGAAGATAGGTACCTATGTTCATTTATCTAGATAAACACAGGCAAAGCTGGGGTTGCCTGGGTTACCTAAATAGTGGGTTGACTTTATTCACTGCCTACCAAGTCTATTTGTGTGAAGAACAGTTTATTAACTTTTGATTAAAAAAAGCAATTGTAAAATTGTCCACACCTAATGTAACTACTGACCACATTCTTCAGTCCTATTATTTCATCAAAATTTAAAAAAATATTTGTGTAAGTGTAAGGAATTCTATGCTTCCATCTTTTTCTATATTCAGGCAAATACCTTATTTATGAAAGAGATAGGCATATGAGTTTGCTTTCTGGTTGTTTATATTATGAATTTTGTTGTCTAATAACAAGCTGAATTAGCAATCAGTACATAGTAGTGGTATGGTATGCAGGGGACCAGACCAAATTATGAACTTACTCTATCATATTTTTATGCATTTCTTTGTTAAGCAGGTAGTTAAAGTAGCCCATTCTTGGTATAATACTGATATAGTACTAGGTACCTTCATAATTCACAAGTTTGACCTTATACAATGCAACACAAACAGGTTTTTGTTTTCTAATTAAACATTATAAATTGTGCCTTGCGTCTTACTCGATTGTTTGTGCTCAAAATTTAAGTTTCTAGTTTCTTACAAGTCTTACAGATTCTCTTGTTAATTATATAGGGTGATTTCAAATTAGTGAACGATAGAAAAGGATATGCATGAACTCGTGATGCCAAACATCTTTTACTATGGAGTCAAGTTCGAAATCATACAAAAAAAATTGTTCCCCCATACTATTAGCTGATGCATTTCGTATGGGGAGTTCAATATTTTTTGAATGATTTGGACCTTGTTCCCATAGTAAAAATTCTTTGTTATCACGAGTACATGTATATCCTTTTCAATCGTTCACTAATTTGAAGTCACCCCATAGAGACAAGAGATCATTTGTATTTTATACAAATAAACATTATTAGCAAGGATTTATACCTTCAAATAGAATTTATTATATTTATTTTCTTTTATAAAGTATAATTAAGTGATTATTTGACAGATACTCATTTATATTATTATTATAACAATACATTATCATTTCAATATCCTATATATCAAATTATGATGTTAAAATTGCCAAACTAAAGCAAAATTTGCCCCTAAGATTGTTATTCAGTTTGTTTGTGGTAAATGTAGGTATACTGTTTGAAAAATCTGCCTAATAAAATAAGTAATAACCTACATTACATTTTATTCCATAAAATAATAACATTTTATTTTAACCATTCCACCTACATATTTACAACAAATTAAGAGTGAATCAAATCTAGTGTGGATGAACAATTTTTTACTATAACTTTGGTTCAGCAACATTGTTTGATGATAATAATAATGTTGGGAGATGGGGCGAAGCTTGCTATTGCCTCCGTTTACCTGCTCCTTTGAAATTTTAATAAAAGAAACGGGTGTTCCCGTGGTCCCTCGTTGAAATTCGTGCCGAGCCGGGTCTGGTAGGGCGCCGCCAGCCGCCGACGGGCGAAGGGCGTTTCGAAGGGGGAACCGCGTCTACGGAATGGAACCCGTTCATGCCTCAAGGTGAACGCGCCCGTCCAGAGATGGAAATAAGGACAAATTATTCGCATACCTCCTTTGTTCACATTTCGAGTTCATGGGCTTACTTCGGCCTTGAGCCTCTACCTACCGGACCTTACCTGCATGCCCGCGGAAACGCAGGTAAGCGGTCAGTTCCGCGTTTACGATTTATTACAAAAGCACTTGCTAAGATTGGGCAAAGTGATAATGATAATACTTACACTGTACATTTTCAATGAAGCTGGAGAGTACGTATGACTGCGGTCGGTACTAATATTTTATTGAATGTGATACACACACACACTTAACTGAGCTAACGCTGATTATAGTCATTACATTATGAAACGCTGCTGTATCCACTTACTAAATAGGCACAAGTAGAATAAACCGATGTGTTCAATAATACCTAAATGATTTATTTATCAAACCCTTTACTTTTCTCTTTTTGCGGCCGAATCATATTTTTAATCTTAGATTACTAAATCAAATGAGAAAATAACAGGAACACTTTCGTTGTATTAATAATCATCGTTCCACATACTTGACATGTTATTTTGTTGTATGCTAAAAAGTAAACAATTCTGTGTTCGATCGATAGTGCATAGTCAACATGTATGATTGATTAGACTGCATTCTGATATTTTGCATGTTTGAACATCATTAAAAACGTATACAATGAATCTGTGCGTACCCAGTACCTACTCGATTACGATAACTACGTAATTTATTAGTTATTGAGGCGCTCGGGCTAATATCCGATTGTGACGTCGAAACTCGTCTTCAATTACTACAATGTTCAACACAAGTCGACACTCTCGATATAGTTTGTCGCGATTTTCTCTTTTTATTATTTATGTACGTTTGACTACTTTAACTACTGATTCTATGAATGTTTTTAATAGCATTGTAAATATAACAACAAACGCAAGAATACATTATAAGGTAGGTACCTATTTCTATACCTGACAGTTGTATCTAACGCAGTGTTAAATGTTCATAAAACAACAAGGTAGCGCACTTTATGATAGCATTAAAATACATAGATGCTTATGAGAGCGCTCATTTGGGTCACTAAGATGCTACCAACCACTACCATTTCATATTTAAAAGAGGGGAGTTGCGATGTTAGTAAACTACTTAGTAGTTTTATGTTCACTGTGTGGCTATAAATGTAGAATAACTGAATTTAACCCTAAGTTGAATAAAAGCTTTTGAATGTATCATACATTTACAACTGCAACTTGGTCTAGCTAGACTAGATTTTTAATCGTAATTTGTTATTTGAAACTATACAATTATCACCTTCCTGTAAGTAATTTATACTAGATAAGCTTTTATTCAGAACACTAGAAAATTATCTTTGTTTCATGTTTACTTCGAATGAGGTAATGCATGAAGAGGGTTTGATATATTTTTTGTACGTGCATAAACTAGATTTTTTTACACACAATAAGATTGTATTCATTCATACATATTGTTATAAAAAACGGAACTCCATTTCTCGCGTTCCCGTGAGAATAGCAGTACCCATATATACGTGTTCCCAACGATGGCAAATAGGTTTCCGCCCCGCCCGACTCTCATGGAAATGGTGCTGTCTACTCTTTCCGATAAACTATCTTTACAGACTCCTTCATTACATGTTTTATTATAAGATCGTTATATTAGTATACTAGTTATCTTATCGAACTATCCGTTTTAGGGGTTTTCGGTTTCGGAAAAGATAACCTTTTGAAAACTCGACAAAGTTCGACCAAATTGAGAATATATTCTTACTGATATATTTTTATTAAGTATATTTTTTACATATAAACTGTTGTTTGCTCGAACACTTTCATTATCATGCGCCGCCGTACAAAAGCCGTAGATTAAAATTAATGAAACGTTGGTCCCGTGCAAAAGGGAGAAGTTTTCGCTAAGCCCCAATGTACGTGGGCCGGCCCATTGCCCCGGGTTGCGGGCAGCATTATCTTTGTACCTTGTGCCGAATCGCCGGCCTGGCCTGGGTGAACGAGTCAGCCGACTCGTGTCATAATGAGCTGATTTACGCATCCACCCACTTAGAAATTTTTGAACAAACAAAACAAGGGATGAAGAAAGTTTAACATAATTTTCCCGTGTTTTTTTAATACAAGCCTTGTTCATGAATAATAGCGTATTCTAGTACGACCCTTTGCTACAGATAAACTTTTCCTTCTGACCCTCTTTGCAAAAATCTTGACAATGTACTGTGTGACCTTTGTTGGGGTTTCGTTTATAAGCCCATCTTGTATAATTTGAAAGTTTTTGAGAGTATTTGGTGTTATTTCAGTTTATTTAGAAGTCTACCTTTCTCGAAACTTAGGTTATACTCGTACTCTCTGTAGTTATACTTATGCCATCTCTAAATGCACCATAATACCTAATATTTAACTATTTCCTTCATGCTACGACTTTGAAACGTTTGGTAATCAATCACAACCAAAAACAGAGTGAATGTATTGACAAAATAAATAATCGACTAATTTAATTTTGAAATTTGAAGGTAGGGGTAGCGGTGTAACGATTTTATTTCGCAATTTCGGCAAAGTTACAGTCAGAGTTGCGATTTCATTTCCCTTTTTACCTTTTGTGTGAGTGACGAAGGCGGGACTTATTTACCGCTCGTGAACACTGACTGGGAACAGCTGGGACGGTAATCATTCACTTCGAATACGCCTGAAATTTGTTTCCGGTTACGGCTTTTAGCGGTTTAAAATCCTGAACGCCCATAATGCCCTTTTACGCCACTGAACATATGTTCAGTGCTTGACATTTGCAACCGAATCATAGCAAACGTGAAATTCATTGTAAAAAAAGCTGGTGATTCGCAAACGCCACGAGCTTTCTTTGTGTACAGTTTTGTTTTGCTGGCAGCGCATCTCCGGTGGGTGTATTCATTTGTCTCGGACATTGCTCGCTGACAGACACTAATCAACAGTCCGCATGTCCGACTGCGACAACTTTAATGTATCAGTTTGCTGATTCAGAATATACTGCTGCGTTTAAAAAAAACTATTGAAAAACTCCTTTCAATTCTCTATCTCAGTGTGTACCAAGTAATCTTATTCGGAATTTAAGTTGAAACTTAACTAAGTATCTACTATAATTTTATATATTTTTATAAAACCTGGTTGTGGTTTTACTTTACTAATGTTTGTCGTGAATTTTCTATGCTTTCAACTTATTATTCAGTCTTTACCACGACATGCGGCTTGGCACCGTTCGACGGCTTTCATAGAACAAAAGGGTGTTAATTGACTAGCCGCAAATCCCGGAAAACTAGTAAATTTCACCTAACAGGACCGTAACTTCAGTTCCCACAATATCAATTTATGCGTAGGTACCAAAGATTTCTTGCCTTTGGTGTACTGAAATAATTGTTTTTATTGATTGATATGTACTTACATGTCTGTACTTATCAATATTTAAGCGTCTGTACCTGTTATGAAGTGTTTTTGGACAAATTGGCTCGTGTCCAACCAGCAGCCGATATCGAGAAGTGACGCCCCGTATCAGGCTGTCGGCGGCGTGAGTGCCTTTACATATCCACCTCTGTCAACTCAAATACCCTGATTATATTTATAATTCAGATATTGAAAGTCTGTCAACCAGACAGATTCCTGACGCAGATGACACTTTTAACGAAACTATCCCCACTTTTTTATATCCAAATTAAATTAGTAAAATCTATCTATTATGAGCTACTGTGCCAGTCTACTTAATATGTATTGATAGATTTATCGAAGAGAATAATAACGTTTCTTCCTGTTACATCTTTGTACATCGCTGTCTTGACTGGAGGGGCATTGCGTGCTAGTCAGATAACAAGGTCATTTATCTCTATTTATCTAGTGTTATAGATATTTCTTTATATTTACTTTATTTGTTTATTAACTGATATATCTCACTTTATGTTGGGTAGTAGTTTCGTTATAAAAAAAATTCTTATTCTTTGCAATATTGGTTTTAAAATATGACAGCAATTCCTCCTTCTTGACAAGCCCGGCTCGGAATTAGCAATGTGTCTATGAAATAAGTGAAAGAATACCTACTCCTATATGAAAGCTATGAGGTTCATATTCATATAGGTGTACTTTAGGCGAGTGTATCAAATATGATGGCTTTATAAAATGCTTTGATTGCCTCGCGGTCCGTCCATGAGCGGACGAGAGGGCTTCAAACAACTCGCGGTGAAAGGAAACATTTTCAATGTTTCCGCACTCACCCTCCACATAAACACCTCTATTTAGAGACTTGCGTTCGTGTGCTTTCTGCCTTCCCTAAATAACATAGAATGTATCCACATACGTAAGTAACTGTTCACTGCCACTAATTAACGACAAATTATATTATACGTACTTAACTTTCTACATATTTATTATTAGCTCAGTGACCATTAACTTGTTTGTCTTCGATATGAGGCAGTAATAATGTCACTCAATATCATTATCAAAAGAGAGTTAAGTCCTCTACTGATACCTACAGTTTGTTTACTTACCCATAATTAGTTTAGTTTCAATACCGATATCGAGATGCTTCATGTTTCTTTGTGTTGTGTCCTTTGTTTTATTCCATTTGTAGCCTATCCAATTTTGTTGTTTTCTGAAGGAGAACTACTTTGATTTGGCGGTTACGGAGCCTCGTATATCATGATTAACTTTTTATTAGTAGGCCTGGGTCTCACAATCTAGGAAGATTGTGAGGCATATAAAAAGTCAACTATTTATCTTATGTATCAAAAAAGGATTTTCTAGAGTGACGCAAGTGTATACCTGCATTTCATAAAATATCCATCTATTTGCTTGCAACCGGATCGTGCATAAGTAGTGTAGGGAGGTAAGCAAAGCGCTGCCGCCGCCGACGACCAATGCGGCTGCGATGGCGATCGGCGGCGGCGGTGGCGGCGCGCGTAAACGGAACAACTCTACTGGAAAGTAGACTTGATTACACTTTACACTACACATGAGACGAACATTAATCATACCTTGTGCCACGACAGAACGCTGGAATACTTTCTCTCTCACATTTGTAGCTGAATGTATTCATGAGTGATTGAAGTATGTATAGGTACTACTAATAATTTGTAGTCTAGATGGAAATGTGCAAGTTTCGTCATTGTCAAATGTTTGTAGGTGCGTTCGCCTCTAAACACCGACCGGTTAACATTGGCCATTCGTGATCTTACAACATAACCATTAATTTTCTTAAAATGCGCTTTGTTCTACTTAATCTATAATTACTTTTACGATTATTTTGAAAAGGAATTCTATTCTAAATTATTTAGTTAAGTTTCTTAAAAATCCCTGTTACGTACCTACGATTAATAATTGCGAAAATAACTTTGTATGTTCATCTGGATATATATAGGTATTGTAATAGCGTGGGATACCTTTTATCCCGGATAGGTACCGGTTTCAGAAAAGAGTGATAAGGTGAGTGGAAGTTTGTACAGGTTGGGAATAGGGACGGTCATATATCAACTTCCTACGCAAAGGAAACGCAAGACAGCATGTGTTAGCTCATTCAAACTATGATTTATTTAAGTATATACTATTTAAATTGTGTATGAGATGTACGCGTGGGGATGAGCTTTGTCATCAAATATATAGGAAAATAGTAACTTACACCCATCCTTCTTTGTTTCAAAACGATAACATTACCAACTAAAGTTTGTACATTTGTATCGCTTAAATAGGCAAGTAGGAAACAACTTGTTGAAACTCATAAAAGTTTTTACATCAAAAATTTCAAGTGTCTGAGATCGTATAAATTACGATTGCGGCTCGTTGCAAAATGTATTCCGATTCAGGTGAACTGAACAAGTTATCCCGGGCTCGGGCTTGGCGCATGGGAAATATTTGGGCTCGTGCCAGACGGTTGGCTCGCGGTTGTCGGCGCCCCCTCCGCCTCGCCTTTTCTTACACTACCAATGCAATACCTGCCAATGAAATTGCATCTTTTATCGACAACTCTTAGTAGGTACCCGGCTTAAACGATTTTCACACTTACCTACACGACTATAGCTCCAAGTGAACGCCGCCATACGTCTCCAACGACGACACGGTACACACATTTTCTTTCAATTCAATTGTCCCTTTTCTCGACAAGGCTAAGTGGCTTAAGTGCGATTTATTAGTTTAGTACGGTAAAATACAGAATAAAGAGAAGGTGATAAACGAACAGCAATTTTGCTCACTTACCTATTTATAAAACTGCAGTTTATCCTTTAAGCTTAAAAATTAACTAAACGAAATATCGTTTTAAAATTAACTAATTAAAATTAACTAAACGAAATATCGTTTAATTAAAATTAACTAAACGAAATATCGTTTAGTTAATTTTAATCCATCATGGAAATATTTATCCTGTAATATGAATACCGAAGACGTGTTTCGTTTGTTATGCAATATCCATTTTTCCATTACGCGGAGATTTGAGGTGTCCCCTCGTATTCGGCAAATACACTTATAACCTTTTATGAGTATCTACGTTGATTTGCATAAAGAGCAAATTGAGTCTACATTTCAGTAGCTTATTCAGCAGAGCATCAGCATTTTTAGATTTCATTTGTATAGGAACATATTAATATTAAGTCGCCGCCGGTTTCTTTACTCAACGTTACAATGAACTTGAAATTAGCATTTACGACGGTTTTGTTTATTTCCAGGTGAGTAACGGCAATGTCATCGATACAGGAACACCAACCCTACTGGTATTTACAATTTTATATTTTTGGCACTAGCATGCAGTGCATGATTACATGTTATGTACCTAACTCTCTCATTATTATCATACTAACTCACAACAAGAAAAACTTCTCTTTACAAAACTCTATAGAATGGTTTTATAAAACATTTAAATTCAATCCATTACCTAGTAGTTTTTTGGCAAATGGCTTCTTTGTAATTTAATTTGTGTCTGTTACTATTTGATTTGGCGATTTCATTTCAATTTTATTTTACTTGGAGTTGGATTATTATAATTCTATTTTGTCGAATAAGTATTCTTCTCTTAAGTTTTCTTTAGAAATTAATTAATTAAGTAGGTAGTGGTGATTCTCACAAGTATCGTGTACATACCCTAATTAAATTGTTTCTGTCTCGGCATGACACTGATAGACTAGATAGTATACTACGTACTGAAAGCACGTGACTCCCAATTGACAGTTTGTAATATAGTTACCTATAATAGGAATGTACTTAATCTGCTTAGTAAGCCCTTGAGTACTTAGTTATGGAGTCGCTTTGTTCGTAATTATCTAATAATAGGTCTATTTGCACGTTGATCATGTCCTGATTTAATAAATTAACGAAATCAAGATCTCTTGTCTCTAAGAGCATACCATCATGTAACCCGTTCTAATGTACTACACGGCCTCATCCTGCTTTATCTCATACTTCTATGCTCGCACGCAATATTAACATTGTACAACTAACCCTGTATTAATTAATGATTAGATACTCTCTGTGGGTAGGTAAAATTACCAAACCGGTGGTAACGCTCGTTGTTGTTATCTTTAAATATAATTTAAGTACCTATATAGCTTGTTAACAGATTACTTAAAACATTACTTTATTCTCTTAACCGAAATGTGCCCTAGTGTAATGAATATTTCTGTTTTTATTAACAATCGCAATAGAATATACAAATACGACGCGCGCGCATCGAAATAACATTAGGGGTTTCGCCTTTGAACGCTGTGCATCGAAGTACCATTAAAGCATCGCCTGGAACCGTGCCAGAGGTGGATATTATTAGCACGCCAACAACGTCCGACTTAATCAAGCTCAAATAAGATCAATAATTCCCGTAGGTGATGGTCCCAGGGCCGGCGACGGCAAGCGCTCGTCACGCCGTCCTGTCACCCAGGATTACCCACGGCTATCCACCTCGATTAACGAGACGCCGTCTAAAAGAGCATTTAAACAGATATTATTGACCTAATTACGTCGTTCTTCCATCTACTTAATAAATAGCTACATAAATCACATGAATAAGTGGTGTCATTTCGCGTTGATGTGCTAATGGGGACACTATTAACATCAACGGTTTCAGATTCACTCGTCCAAACTTATGAAATTTATAATAAGTTTGTGTTCTTTGATCTTTAATCAGAAATTTCTCCGTAGAAAGCATAGGGTTGCGGAGATAAAGGAAACAGTTTATTGCTAATAGAGCTCGGACCGGCCTTCTGTGAGAGTCATTTTCTTGGAACATTTACTCGCAACGGCCTACTGACTTCTACTGTGGTGTGGTGTGGCCTACTCTCGTATTGAAACAAAAAAGTACGCGTAATGAGCGGCCATCCTTTGACTCCTTGAACTTTTATTTACTATACTATCAATTTCACTAAAATTGACCAAAAAGATGTAGAGTTCCTAAAATATTCTTCTTTTATAACGACGCATACAGAATTTAACAATTAAGATACTCCCTATGTTTGTACATTGTAAGGTATAACAAGCAATTTGATCTTTCTATCCGACAAATATTCATATTTTATCGTTGCGTGATGTAGGTACCTGCGTGCCAACAAGAGAAATTTTCTCCGTTTGCATTTAACCATCTGCACTATGTTGTTATATGCAGATAAACTGCGTTGTAATAACTCTTTATTAAATGAAAAGAAATTGACGGATCTCATGGATGAAGCAGATGAAACTAAGAACTTAAGACATTAGATTAATATCACTTAAAGTAGACAGAGGCGGCGAGCTTTTGTTTTATAATGTAGCGAATGTATATTCGTGATTTGTCATGCGGTAGTTCCCGCATGCGAATTCGCCCGCAGTAATCATTGGGTTCGAAAAAAGGGGTTTAATTAACGTGGCCAGCGGTCTGTTAAATATGGTACACTCCGGTGCAGTTTCAAAGCGATAGCTCCGCAGCGCCGAGTGCCCGTGTTGCAACTAACTCTGGTTTTTCTCGACGTAAAGTGTGGGCAGTAGCTTCAACGGTTCAATGGCTATCATTATAATACCTACATGCTACAATGAACTTAATACGTGTGACTCTATTTATGGTTATCTATCTTTAAAAATCAAGCAATTATGTACTGCTAGTTTGACCTTACTGTTTATCTTGTTTGGATTATAAAGTTAATAACAGTTTGGCATTTAAAGTATTTCTGAATGTTATTATTTACTTACTGTTTATTCAAGAAGGGGCGTAATAGCACAGTATAATGAATAGTATCATAGTAATAGTCTTCGCAAAGGCTTGTAGGTTGTTAGGTTTAAACAGGAATTTGAAACGCCTTTTCTCTTAAGTGAGAAGCAGTGGAATGGATTCCATTGTGGGTATGTCTAAGAGCAGTACCACTAGATATGTTATACAAACGGTAGCGTCTGCGAGCGCTTCGGCACGTGTTTGCAAGGAAAGCTTTCTAGTTATGCTGATTTAGTTAATATTTTAGAGTTAAAATAGTTATAGGATTATAGAAGGTAACATATTTTATGTGTGATATTTAAATCAAACTCATTGTGGCATATTCAAGAACATTCTACTTAGCTACCGTCAAATACCTGTAAGTAAAGTTATCAGAAGCCCCTTGAAGTTAATCTGCCATGTTCTTTGCTGAGTTTTGAAATTAACGAGCAACTTATGTTGATAACTGAAATTCTTGGTTATTCGTGTTTTTTTGCAGTTGTTAACATAATTATAATAAAATGTATTATTCTGCTTCATGGACTTGCTTATTTAAAAATTTTGAATGGGTACGGAAAGTTCCTTCTGTTCTTCGTCCTCTTTAAAAACGGATAAGGTGGAATTTTGCCAAGAAAACAAAACCCAAACTAAGCCGTAGGTAGTAATAAACGTGATCCTCAGAGAACAATTTCTAGTAGAACCATTAAAGAATATCCAATCTACTTAGTTTGTAAATATACTTGAGCGATCAAAATAAAACCTTCGTTACCTAGCGATAGAAAACTTATAAAATTCTCAACTTTTATATTCCGAAAATTCAACCAACAAAATAAGTTATAAGTACTGATAATGATTTTCTTTGTTCAATTTAGACGCCAATAAATGTCGAATTTTAGCGAGAACGATATTGCGCAGTAAAGTTAAGCTTTTGATGTTCAATTCTGTTCTGCCTTTGTCGCTTGTTTGACAAATTTACTCGCTGAATATCCCTAGTTGTCTTGAGCAAGACGAGACCTTATTGAAAGCGAAAAAGAACATTGAATAAAAGAATTATAATAAAATGCTATTTCGTGTTCATACTGAAATAACTTTCCTCTATTCACCATGAACAATGTCTATTCACTATAGGTACCTGGTGTGGTGATGTGTGATCAAGTCAGCATGCGCACGCCTGTTTTGCATACATAACTCGTCGCGTTCCATGCCTACTAAACATGTGTTTGGACATCCATTGTCAGTTAGATAATTTGTAACGGTTACAAAACCACTGTGTTTTGCAGTTTAGGTGCCAGAGATAGGAAACGACACTTCAAATCACGGTTGAAAGATCGGAAAGCATACTTTAATTACAAAATCATTGCCGCTATCCGGTATTGTCATTCATGGTATTGTGCAATACAATATAATATAGTGCATTGGATGAAACTTAATACCATCCACCACTTGCTGCAAATGCCTCTAGCATTAAGTGTGTGGGATTACGAAGGTTGCCATTTACAATTGTAATTGAAATTAGTACATAGGATACTGTATCTACGTGCGAAGTAGGTACCTACTTATAGAGCGGTAGCAAAAGTTTACCTGGCGATGATGGACCTTGCATAATAGGTTTATAGTTATACTGTATTTAGGTAAATGTATTTGCAACTAATACAAAATAATTTTCCAGCACCGATTTTGTTAATTTATTAATTTGAGCTCATAATAATCCAGAATCGTTGTCTGTCACTTATGACGAAGATTAGTGAAGTTAGGTTACGAACAAGATTCCAGGTTTGATACTTCTTTATGACAGTCTGGCGATTAATGCGTCGTTGCATTCAATCTCCATTAAACGACCTTTATATGAATATACGTAGGTACTATAACAGTGTAGGTAATATAGTGGGTGTAGGCGTGTGGCGTGCACAATTGGCGTGAAATAGGAGCGGTCCCGATTACCTCCCGAAGCCTGCCGCGGACCATCAATAGCTAATGCGCGCAGATAGCTGTTCTCATTGTCATGGATGACAGCTATCAGGTTTACGTCTGCGTCAGGGGAAAAAGTATTAGTATATATATGTATGAACATAACTCTATTAACTATCCATCACCGTCCGTAGAATTTCAAAGCTTTGATTATGTCACACACAAGTTCTATTGCTTAATATTTTATTTTATTATTCATCTGCCCTTTAATTGACAAAGATAAAGTTTAGATAAGTCAAGGCTGATCTCTTCAACTATAAAAAAATATATTTTTTGCCATATAATAAATTTAATTTTATATAGTGACATACATTCGGAGTGACCTACAAAAATATTTGTCAGACGTAAAGTTGTAGTTTCTTTGCTGATTGAAATACGACTTGTAATATTAAAATATCTGTCGGACGTACGTAGTCGCGGAAATAGTCACTTTAGTTGACAGCTTATGTAGCGTACGTATAGTGCAGCGACGCGACGCGACGAACTGTGCTGTGTCCGGAAGAGAGCCATTCCGTTTATTTACGACGGATCATTGAGAGTTCGTTCCATTGTCGAGGCGTTGTCCATGAACGAATGATACTAGCACTAGCACTAGTTGACAACAGAACAGACTGACAACGCTACAAACTGATCTTTAAATAAAATTAGTTTTTTCTACTCTGCCATAACAGACAGACACTGCCATGAAACTCACATTACAAGAGATTTAAAAAAATAAATTAATTCTTTATCTAGTACTTTCAGTCCGGCAGATAACAAATAAAGTTTATAATGCCGTATTTATTATCGTAATGTAACAACTTATACGTGTATCGAGCATTAGGCTTGTTCCAAGTCCCATGAGATGAGATAACAGATTCGCCAATTAGCGCAATCAGACTCAGCAAATCGCGCTGGTGTGACAATTGACCTAATATAGATATGCCCGCTCCACCTACGCGAATAAAATGGTTTAAAGTATACGAGCAATTTGGGCATGATACTTAAAACATTTTCAAAATGATAGCATACTCATAGTTAACGATGAGCAGAATTAAAACACAAGGAGAACAATTTAATTCCGGTTATTAAATGTTTCGCCAATATTTTCATTGGTCTAAAAACCTTATTCGAAAATGTTCGATCATTTTAAAAACTCCTTTTTATTAAAATATTGATTTCTCTCGTCAATTTATAAATATTACCTATTGAACATATTAAAATTTCCCAAGTTCATAATATTTATACACTCGGCTTCAAAAAAATCGCACGTCCGTAAAAATAGGCTTTAAGCACTGTTAATCCTTAAGACAAGCAGTTATTCGTAGCAATATTGGTATCATTTGAGAGCCCTATAAAAACTCTTTAAAAAAATATCCATTTCATTTAATTAAAGAAAAAGCTTGACAATTTAAGTAACTGTGAATGACAATGGAACTGATTCTCCTCTTCAAATTTTGTTTGTATTGTTTTGTTTTTTGGGTATAAAAGGGTCGATACAGCTTATTGGGGGATAAATTTGCTACCAACAGTGGAAGAAGACACAGAAGAATATCTTTCATCAGAAAAACGTCCTTGAAGATGGACACTACTGCTGCTGAAGCCGCCCAAGTTATCGCACTACTGCAATCAGGACTACGTCAGTGTGATGTTGCTCGGCAATTGCACTTGAGTCGCTTTTCCGTTCGAAGAGTGTACCAGCGGTTCCTGCAGACCGGTGGCTTTGTCCGAAGGCGTGGGTCTGGTAGAAATCGCTGCACTTCTGCGAGAGATGACCGATTCGTCGTATCGAAGTCTTTGAGAAATCGGTTCTCTAATGCTGTTGAGTTGCAACAGCAGCTTCAAGCAGTTCGTAGAAGGGCCGTGAGTGTCTCTACAGTTAGAAGAAGACTAAAGGAGAGAAATATTGTGGCTAGAAGACCTGCCACGGGTCCAAAATTAACCGCAGCGCATCGGCGAGCACGCCTGCAATTTGCTCGCGCCCACGTCAATTGGACCCTGGACCAATGGAGAGCTGTTCTCTTCTCAGACGAAACGAGAGTGTGCCTTTTCTGCAACGATAGACGCAAAAGAGTATACAGAAGACAATGGGAACGTTTTGCCCAAGCCTGCATCCAAGAGACGGTAGAATACGGGGGCGGTTCCTGCATGTTCTGGGGCGGCATATCTGCCGACGGCAAAACTGAACTTTCTTGCGTCTCTCGGACCGACGGTGCTCGCGGGCAAGGGTCGATGACTGCTCACCGGTACATCACAGAGATCCTGGAAGAACATGTGGTCCCCTATGCTGGATTTATTGGCGACGGGTTCACATTAATGCACGATAACGCTTGCGCGCACACTGCTGGAATTGTGCAGGGCTACCTTCAAGAGGTTGGGATCCCTGTCATGCAGTGGCCAGCGAGAAGTCCAGATCTGAACCCGATAGAGCACCTCTGGGACCAGCTGAAACGTAAGGTTAGATCCCGTAATCCCGCTCCCGCGACTCTTCAGGAGCTCCAAGACGCCGTTATTGAGGAATGGGACAGAATCCCTCAAGAAGAGGTCCTAAGGTTGGTGCGATCCATGAGGGAGCGCATGGAAGACGTCATTAGGGTTAGGGGGGGTAACACTAGGTTTTAGGTTAGTTTTAAGCAACTTTGTTTTGAAAAATTAATCAGATTTCATAAGGGTTTTTTAAGGATTTTTATTGTTTTGTAAATTTTTCTCAGTTCCAATAAAAAACATTGAATGAATTATTGTTTTTGCATTCTCTGTTTCCTTACCTTTCAAATGATACCGAACATTACCAATATTTCATAATACAAATACGATTGAAAGATGTTTAAAATAGATTTCTTAAAAGGTGCGATTTTTTTGAAGCCGAGTGTAGTATAGTAAGTAAGTAGGTAGTTGTAGATATTATTACCTACTTTTAAATACGGAAGCAGTGCGGCATAAACACAAATTTCTGCTCATGTTAATTAGGTAAGATCATACATTATGCATGGCAGCGCGGAGATTGTAGCTGGCATTGCAAGTATACTGGTGCAGAGCACGGTGCCTGCCTGAGGGTCGGAGGCGGCGGCAGCGCCTGGCTAAGCACTGTAAACTCTCCCTCGGTCACGTACCGCCACTGCAAACTGTTGAATATTAATACATAAAATAATATCTGCTAAAAGAAATCCCACTGAAATGGAGCCTCTTGGCAGAGTGCGGCGAATCCCTAGCTCACGCAAATCCCCGCGCGCCGATTCAAATTGCGGGAAATTAAAATAACAACTCCGTGCCCCGTGAGTAGCATAATACTGTTACATAATCAGGTTCAGGCTGTCGTTTCCAAAGGATAGTTACAAGGTGGGCTGCCGCCGGGAAAATTAAGACTACGCCTTGAAAATTTACATATTGTTCGCAAAACAAGAATGAGTTATGACATTTCTTGAAGTCTACCTAAGTAGGAATATTAGTAATGGAATTGTTATTACTCACTCTCAACTTTTTTACCAACAGCTTAAACTTATTTTATGAGTAGGCACCCTAGGTCATTTGTGGTAAAACGTGACTTACTACGCTAAAAATACTTCCAGTTGGATTACTCAAATTGATTGTAGCGTGTACGTCAGAATCTGACAAACGTTCCCGTAGTAATGATCGCGATCCTTTGTACGCAGCACCGACCTCCATTCTATTCCAAGAAAGCTAAAGGCGTTAGTTTTACTATCGTGCCTTTACGGGGACTGTGTTTGTGTTTACAAGTCCTAGCATCTGTTGAGAGGTGAGAGCGGGGGTGGGGAGCATGAGGGTGGTCTGAAGGAGAACACCCGCGCACTCCGTTCAGCTGAAACCCCATGTCATTAATCTCGTAAATCGCGCTCCACTCTGATGTATGAGATTAAACATCTTTTTTCAACATAAATAAATGAAAATAGAAACGATTCCCACGCGTACACTAGTTGTTGAACTTGTTATTGATCAGTTGAGTACTTTCTTGTAGCTGAGAGATTTAACGTAATTCATCCGATGTCCCTTTCTGACCTCAGCTTTATAACTTTGGTGCAAATAACTTGCAAATCCGCCCACAACTTATCTACATGAGTTCGATACGACTCCTTGCCGATTCATTTGTGTCTATTGAATCTCTTCGCATGATTGCTTTGCTTTGAAAAAGGCAATGTTCTTATGTTGCGGGTTAGGTATTTCGATGTCTAAAATTTTACATAGAGATTAGGTATGTAGTGCTGAAAACACTAGAGAAAAATAAAATGTATAGAGTGATACGAATATTATATGAAATACAGAAGTACGTTGAAGTTATTTACGAAACTAAAGGTATTTGAAACAATAAAATACTCGCAGAAAGTAAATATTTCGGGACGTAATACGCAAGATTACATTCTCCAAAGCCAATTTGAGCAGTGTATTTGTGTAGTCCAGCAATTCGGCTCCTTTTGTTAGCGTAAGAGAGTAAAGAATAGGTAGTTCGAAGTAACGAGATCGCAAACATCATTATGTTAGTATACGACACGACCGGGACTGTTCTCATTAATCCCAAAACTGAAAAATATCATTCTTTCCTCCCTTTGTGATCCTAATCCAATCTTCTTATGAAAGTAAAACGCGTGTTTCATTACTTAGACCGAGCAGCAGCTGTCTCCCCTGGTCTTCGGCTTAAGAAGATTGACTAATAAAATGCTCTCCCTTAATGTTCTGTAAATTAATTTTCAGTAAACGAGACGAAATATTTAACAAGGTTTATTGTTTAAGCTGAGATGCCTTTGAAAGTTCGTAACTTCAATTAAAACTTGTATTTGTAATAAACAAGTTTTAACTATCAATTGTAGCTCTTAATGTACAAAATTATTATTATTATAATTTTTAGTACCTAGCTAGGTAATATAGTAATATTGTATTAAATATTTTCCTCCTCCCAACTTTTTAGCAGTAGTAATTGTAGACTCTTTCGGTTAAGTACATTCAAATTATATAGCAGAGGCGAACGTACAGACACGCGAATTATATTTGCTTCGGGAATTTGAGCTACGGAACTTCAAATATCAACAGTTAGTAACACGTAGCATATAAATGCTCAGGATGAACTATCTCCGTTTTGCTATAGATTAAAGAAAGTCATGGAAGTGAAATGTAATAATTTAGAATGATTCTGTCTCTGATGCCAGATGTCCGCGAGTAACGTTACGAGCCGATGGGTGACGCATCTCTGCCGGGTTCGGCTGACCGAGACCCGCGCCCCTCGCGAAGCCCTCCATCGCCTTCAATTACATTTAATTGATCTTGATATAATAACCCATTTGTCCACTAGCCAATGCTTCACATACTTACATTACAAAAAACGAAGTTATGAAAATGCTGTCTACATTTTACGAACAAATTGCGTACCGCAGCCGCACATGTATTCGTTCTTATTTTTAAAATTTAAATGAGTGCATTCCTGAGTAAAATGTCTCACTCCGGATTCACATCACAGGTACATTGCTATCTAGAGTGTCATGTCTCCTAACGAGATAAAAAAATAAAATAACTTGTTTGGTTAGGTCATACTCACAATATTATACTATGTACTGCACTTCTTTAGCGTCCTTAATTTCAAATTATATTATCCATGGTATTGGTAATATTGGGGGATATAAAATAAATAATTGTGTAGATCATGTCCATTCTGAAGTCTTTGTAATTCTATCAGACTACTTTTGATGCTATTCGCCTCATCACTTAATTAATTCCATCTGGTATCTGTTAGAGTAGAATAGAGCTCGGGGTAAACGAACGTTATCCTCAAATTTAATGTCACTCACACTGTTTCTACATTATATACATGTTAAGATGAGCACGTTTACTATCCTTTTAGTCGGGACTGAATTGGATTAACCCAACGTGAACATCGCTTTATTCTCTAGTAAATACTTAGAACTTAGAACATTGGTAGATCCTCAAAGTGATGACGGGATGGCGCGAAAAACTTGCCGCAAGAAGCTCCATCATTCAATACAACATTGATTATATTATATGATAAACACAGTCTACATGCAGGCTGGAATGTTTATAAACACAAGTTTTTTGGATAAAAACGAGACTAAGCAGCTCGGTGTGTTGGTTGTAGAGACGAATCGCAGGCGCGCTCTATAAAAAGTCAGTTTGTTTACGCGACCGCCGCCGGATATGACTGGACTCGGTATACCACATGTGTAGTGGTCATATTGTAAAGTTCACTCGTTTACCGCGACTCAATTATATAGCTTGGCTTGTAATCGTATAACTTTAGATTAGGATAAAAAAGACGAGCTACGTCCATAATACTACTAACTAGAAACTAAAATGTCATGAACAGGTAGATTTTAAAGTACCTAGCTATTATGACTCCTAAATCTGGTATTCAAGAAAAGCATTTCGCAATAGTAAAAGGTCAGCCGATTGGCAAGTTGCTCTGTAGTACGCTAACCTGCCGACCGGTTCACTTGATTACTGATTTATCTACGCATTATTACCTTTGCTTTGTTGAGAAAACAAATAAGAAAAATAAAATTATTCAATATTTGATTGTTTTAAAAAAAAAGTCGTACTTAAAATTTCATGCACCCTTTTTCTGATAATGATATTCAGAATTTTGTATTTAAAATCGTGGATAATGGCTGCAGTCGTTTAACCCGTCTATAGCAAGTACATGTAAATCTAAATTGAGTATTGCTAGCACGTAGCAATCCTTAGCGCTTGTGGAATGAGTCACGGCTATTGTGTCGTTGTGTTGCCATAAATAGCGGCGAGATCCGAGAGGGTGGCCGCAGCGCAGCAGCTCGACACAGCACTAAAACGTCGCGCCGCCGCCGCCGCCGGGATCACTGTGACGACGTGTACAATTAGAACGCAAAAGAGCCCACTTCGTTGTCTTGCAACCAACAACCCTCTTACAAACTGAGAACTGCAACAGTGACCCTGCCGTATAACACGACACTTTTTCCGATTTCGTAGAGAGCAATATAAAAACTTACATTTATTTGTAGTCTGCCTATACTTATCTGCTGTCAGTATTTCACTGAAAAACTAAACAAATTGGAAAAATTTAAAGTCAAGTCTCAAACGAATGCAAGTTCCCGTAAAAATTAAGAATGTTTGTTTAGGAACAAAATTGTATAAACTTGAATTGTATGTCTTGAAAGCTTTAACCAGATCTTCATCGGTCGCATATCGAATGGCTGGGTTTCCATGCGTAAATAGATATTACCAACCGTAATGGTTGGTTAGGCATCTCTAAGGATGATTCTATTCACAATATATCTTCCAACAATAGCCAAATTTATTGAAAGATCATACGTACCCAAAGATGTTTACCTACCTATTATATTGACCCGTGCGAACGTAATAAATAAATAATGTTGTAAGTATCGTTATCATAGCTCATAGGATATTACTTTCTTTACGCCCCTTTTGTGGCCCCTTTCATATTTCGGACGTAACTTATTACTTTTTTCGCAATGAACCGTCTCTATAGGAGAAGTTTATTAGTGGCGTATACGTTCGGTCCACGTTAAATTGATACAAAAGGTTAATTACTTACCTCTATAGATATTCATTGAGATGAGAATTAAGGCACACTTCTGCCAATATTATTATATTCATCAGTTGGTAGTATCGACGCTCTTTTCTTTTGATAAAAGCATACTTGACCCTCAGCTTCAAATATCAAAGTTTGTGAAGTCTTTTCAGTAAAATGCCTATTGTAAATGAAACACAATACCAATAGAATTGAGCTACCTATACCACGGAAAAACCGGAATCATTTATATTTTTCGGTAAATTACCTCCCTCTGTAAGCTTCGATATATTTCAATGTCTTCTGTTGTTTTTATGGACTACTACTTACAAAGATTTTACTTTTATTATGTCAAAAATTGTTTAACTTTATCTCTACTTAAAACACCTGAACTGATTTTTATGAAATTCAGGGGCAGGATCAGAATAAGTATTTGCGCTGCCGGAAAAAATAATTTTTTTCGCAGTGGTTTTATAACTTCTCACACATGTGAAGCTACGGCAAATGCTAGTTTAGTATAAGTTACGTGCGGTCACCGACTTGTACAAGTTTGGGCCTTGTAACGAGATGATAGTCGAGAATATTAATGTAAATCCAGCTGCCCCGACGACCGTGGCGTGTTCTGAAAATTCAATAGGCAGGCCGACGTAATCTTGCGGTCGTGAAGTGCCCCGCTAATCCTGCTATCTCTCACAAACGGCGCTTCTCCCTTGTAAACAAACAACAGTATTAAACTAAAGTGTTTATCACTTGGTCATTGTGTTTGGCACGCTTATGTAAAATCCGCATACTTGCTAAATTGTTCTTTATGGGGTTGTTGATGTCTTTATGCAATCATTTCTTATTATATTCAGATATATCTTTGAATTGAGTGTGATTTTTGAGCGAAATCATAACACCCGTTAAATGTTATGTGCTTACTGTGTAAAGTAATGTCTAGTGGGTAGGTAGGTACATTAGATTGCAACCACGCCCGCTTTAGCCCAGCCGCCGTCGAAGCAATTGTACCCAATAACCACTTCCTAATTTTCTCGTTTCCGGAGCCCCACTCAGCTAGTTGTGCTTAGTTCGTTTGTTGCCAAAGTAATAAACTCGCAAATTTATTTCATTATTATTTCCTATCAGCATTTACCTACATTATTTTATGTGTAGGTATAGTAATAACCGTAATATAGGTATAACTTTAACTACTACGTTAACTATAATATACAGACTTGATGACAGCGCTAGAAATAAGTAATATAGCTCATCAAAATTCTCAATTTATTTGACCACGTCTAAAGTGGAGTCGTTAAAAATCTCGTAATTCTTAAAGGAAAAATTTAATATAAAAGTTGTTAAATTTCGCGACGGAGAGTAATTCGCATCATCCTATATGTGTTTAAATTAAAGCGTTACATTTAACGTTGCTGTATTCTTTAGGACCAAAGCTGTGAGGAGTGTGAGTAATTACAATTTAAGTTCATTTTCGGACGCCATCTTGAGCGTTAAATAAATGAGAATGCGCGGTTCTTAAGTACTTTAACAGTTTGAGTATTAAACGTTCTTAGACTAGTGTACCTAGGTAGATTTTATTTTATAATGATAAAGTACCTATTTCTTAAATTAACATGTTAAAAGTAAGAAAAACAGTATTACCAGCATCTACATATAGGTGTGTTAAAGTGAATGACTGCTGGTAGACGTCCTGAGTTGTGGTACTCCTGTCTTGGCACGAACTCTCTGTCAATATTTCGATTCGCAGCCCAGAAACGTCAACTATAAAGGAGTTATTTATTACGACAGAATTAGTCTACCTCGTCCCTGAGACACACATATTTCGATTTCTCTACATAATTTTGATCTATTATACCAATAAAGCTGACGGACTAATCTTCTATATGACATTAATATTATTTGCTTTGATTGTTATCCTTAAATATACCTATAAAAAATAGGCTTCTCTACTTTTGTAAACCAAGAAAGATAGATGCATGCGTTCCTTTCAATATGAACATTCCAATTAATAATTTTAAAGGCCTTTGTTTTAAATTATAATTTTGAATCATTTCAGCACATGGTGGGAACGGGCATGGCGGCCCCGTTCCCTGCGGCGGCAGCGGCTGCGGCCGCAGCAGCTCAGTTCGCTGCCAACGGCGATGCGCTTGGCGTGAAGGCAGAGGCTGGCGGGCCTGCGGCGCCTCCACAGCCGCCTCTCGTTAAAAGCGAGGGACCACCCCCGCCGGCACCGCTACCTCCAGCCACCTTCTCACCTCAGCCTCCAGCACAAACACATCCTCCTAATTCCATAGAAAACCAAAATAACAACTCGGTAAGTATTAAACCCGGTCCCATACATGTACCTGCTTACCAGTAAACAGGACGATAGACTAATGTTTTAATTAAAGTTAAATAATTCACAGCAAAGCGAAGGCGATCCAAATGAAGAAAATATACCAGTAAGCGCAGCTTCAGTAGCAGCGCAACAGGCTGCAGTGGCTGTCGCTCAGCAAGCGGCAGCGGCGCAAGCAGCAGCCGCGGCCGTGAGCGCCGCCGTCGCCAACGCCGCCACCGCCGCCTCCGACAAGACGCTCGTCCCCGTCTCGCAAGCCTCGCAACCGAAGCGATTACACGTCTCAAACATACCCTTCAGATTTAGGGATCCAGATCTCAGAAATATGTTCGGGGTACGTACTGCTTATTGTCTTCTTTCTGTCGGTTCTTACACTCTTTTAATACTATTATTTAATGCACGGCATGGGTAATGTATGTTTAATTTACTTAAAGACCTGCCGATCGGCGCAACGAAATTTTAATTGACAACATTTTGCGTTTCAGCAATATGGCACAATACTTGATGTAGAAATAATCTTCAATGAACGTGGCTCCAAGGTAAGCATTGCTCTATCCCACAAATGTGTACAGATGAAGTGGCTCTCTGAAATCCGTCTCGTATAGATTTCAGTGCGGCTACTTCGAATTTATTTTTTTAGTAAGATGTTAAATTAAAATAAAGTACTTAATTGTTTCTTCAAAAGAATACTTTCACAAATATTGAAGATTACATACGCGATGCTTTATTTTAGTTTAATTTAATCAGGGAATAAATAATCAAGTCAATTATATTTATGGATCCAAAGAAATACTAATATATAAATAATTGAATTATAGTTGACGAATCGTTTATTCCCACAATACCAGTGTTAATTCAACACACCTTAGTGCAGGTTTTACTATTACAACATTTTTTTTTTCATACTCGTTGTCTTACTTACCTTATTTTATTTCAATTTAATATTAATACCTTCTTTAACTTTTTAATGACAATAGTTAAATCGGCTAAGGGGTGTTGACCATATTTATAAGTTTTATGGTCATTGCTGCCCAAACTAAAGTAACTTCCCAAGTCATTAAATATTTTCTATAATAATACCCAAAATTTCTTTTCTTTTCTGTTCATGCAAGTTGATTAATTATCCTGGCTTAACCAGTCTTAAAGGCAAATGGGCTTAGTAAAATTAATAATTTTAATCAAGTATCTATTAAACAGACTTCTTTCCCATAGTATATTCTTGGTTTTAGTGTTTGGTGCAGTATCTTTATTGCATTGTATATTATCATTGAATAATGTCTTATGAAGTTAATTACAATCTGAAAATGACCTAAACTAGTTGATATTCCTTGTTTGCACCTTTGACTTACATTCGTTTAAATTTGATGTGCTGTAGCAGCAAACCGATAGTGCAGGCTGCTTTGTCTCGGAAGATTAAGAAAGTACGTCACCGGTGCAATACTGACATTAATATATGAAATAATAATGATACTCAAAAAACAACTCACTGTAAATGTCAATCCCCTAAATACAATACGAGAGATATAATTGAAGTGACTTATGATATGTAATGATTGGATTGACCGCTTTTTCGTGTTTACCGCTTTCCTTGTGTCAGTTTGGTGACCGCCCCTACAGTAGTCCATGCTCGCTCATGTCAGAAATATTTTACTCTTTTGAAATAATAGCTCCAAGTTATTTTTTCTTCAATGCCTCACATATGGGATATGCAGTATTAGAGAATGATGCATCGTCACTTTAACAGCTGATTTCCTAAGTCATATTTCAGGACAGCTCTATTATTCATCACTAATACGGTTGTAATATCGTCCAAACTGCACCGCTTTTCTCCATGGATGTGATGTGCTCATCAAATTAATTTTATAGTTCTTTTTAAACTGAAATGACTACTATCTTGTTTAGCATTTTAGATGTATTGTCATAACTAATTTATGTGTGTGTAGATTGGATGAGGAATCATTCTGAAGTATTTAATCTAGTCTATTAGATTGATAATGACTTATTTTCTGTCCAGTATGTAAATTAATATCAGTTTGTTCAATCATACGCTTCCTAACAAGGGACTATAGTTTTTTCACTAGTTTTGGGCATGTATATTTCGCTGATCCTTTACACTGTGTTAATGAATAAATATTTAATAGTAAGTTATTTAGAATTAACTAGGGTGCATCAATTAGTTTGGCTTTCTCTAAGCTGTGAGTCGTGTCTTCCCCGCGTTGGGCGAGCTCCCGAACCGCGTCCTCCTCCCGCACCCGTCGGTCCCCTTCTAAGACTTATTCTCTCTCTCTCTCTCTGCCCAGTCCTTGTGTATTCGACAAATACATGCACTCAGAATGGTAATAATAGAGCTGTCATTGCTTTTATAAGTGTAAGCGTTTCGTAAAAACAGCAACTTGTTTGCCACTTTCACAACTCGTCTCTTCCACTGTATTGTGTGCTGTGCTAGCTGCTTTTTGTATCTATGGGTTATCACCATGTATTGAATTTGACAGTAGTTTACTTTGTAAGCACGACTGATTGACATCGTCGATGAAGATGTTCTCTATGTTTTTGAATGCAACTTTTTATTAAATTAAACATTGATTTTTGTTTCAAACTCTCTATCAGTTTACTAAGATGTCTACGAGACTGCTGAAACATAAATATTTGTTTAAAATCTATTCTTGAAAGTGTTTAGATTTTAGCACTGTAAAAATTCTGCACTATGCCCTTAAGTACAATAGGTACTGCCATTTATAAAAGTGATTCAATAAGTTTGTCGTACCAATTTTTTAAACGGTACTAATAATAAAGATACACTATAAAGATTTGGGTAAATATTTACAAAGATATACAAGTTGTTCTATCATATTCGTAGTAAAAACTAGTCGTTTTAGTTGTCTGCATGAGCGGTGATTTTTCTGTATAGATCAAATTGCAGCTAACATCCCACACGGAATAACTTGTGACCTGTCTGATGTAGTTTTCAAAACGTAACTTCGGAGTTGATCCATATCAATCGACGTGTGATATCATACATAGTGTAAAACTCCTTCCAATAGAACAGAATACACTAGGTCGAGCGACATTGTATTAATTTATTGTAATCCAAACGCTTATGTGTACCCATTCAGATAGAAAGCGCTCAAAAGTATCAACGTAATCCAACGAACAAAATCCTCTCGATATTTCACTAGAATACTTAAATAAAGAATATGCAATGCATAAATGTTAATTTTTGTTGCACGTTGTTTTTTGAGCGACGCTGTTTTTAATGCATGTTTTGTCTGTCTTGCATGCAGGGATTCGGTTTTGTAACATTCGCAAATAGTGGTGATGCGGAGCGAGCACGAGAGCGTCTTCACGGCACCGTGGTTGAGGGCAGAAAGATAGAGGTGTGCATGACTCAATGATTACCATCCGTAGCACTATGTAACTTTAACATCCCGCTCCTGCGCCCACCGCCACCGCAACCTGCGCTCGTCTGCTCTGTAGTTACTGTCATGCTAGCGGCTAGCGAGCCCGGCGCGCGCCTCCGCGCCCTCGCGCCAATCCGCGCCACGCGCGCCGCACCGCTAGCCCGCGCATTAGCACTAAGTATGCCCTCGTCTAATCCGCAAACAAACCTTATTTATTTTATCCCTTTACTCTCTAGACGGTCATTTAATATGCCGATCGAATGAGAGTGTCTCACAGAGAAATGTAGAACGAACCGTACCGTCACAATGCCGCAGAGGTAAGACTACATTACACAACTTTTAGTTCCGATTATCGTTTGTCTTAAAAATACCAATTTAACTAACAATGAGCTACAGACGACTGATTGGCGTTCGCAATTATCCCGTTTTTAAAGAAAACACTCCCACACAAAATTACATAATTCCTAGATGTCCTTCCACTAACACACAAGTGCCCAACGTATCGCATTTTCAATAGAATTACATAAATTACTATCTTTAAATATTTCCAAATCAAATAAATATAAATCAGTCAAAATATGACGAATATGTGAGACGTTTGACACAAAATTGGCTGACTTCTGTTTTAAAGTATTTCAACTAATCTTTGAGGTACAAAATACCTGAATGAATAAAAGACCAATAAATTAATTACATAATAAAATGTAGGTTCGAATCCTGCAGCGTTACGTTGTCTGTTGTACGTATCTGTGATAATTTAATACATTTCCCAATAAGAAATTGAATTCAATTTTTTTAATTTGTTTTAGTTAAAAGTCAGCCAATACTATTTAATTATAAAACGAGACAAGACTTTCACATAGTATTTAACTTCCCAAAACAGGTGAATAATGCGACAGCGAGAGTACAGACTAAGAAACCTCCGGCAGTACCCAACGGTAAGTTCCTCAATTCTTTGTCCTTTCAACAGATTAATATATTTAATACAGACCACATTAACACTTTGATTCAAAATATCGTTAAACTCCCTTCAAATACACTATATCGTCCACAATCCTAGATACTTCACTTGTATAAATATAATGCATCCTGGGATTTTCTTTTTGATCCGTCCAGTTATTCTGACTAGAAATGGATCAGTTCCCACTTTGGGTGAGAGAGCTGGATTAATTTGATCGGTGTTGTCCATGTACATGTACCTACTTAATACTTGTTGGCTAGATCCGTTGTCTGAATGCAAGTAGGTGAATGCTATTTAGAGAATGAGTCCACTGTCAGCGCCGGAGACCGCCCGCGCGCCGCTTCGCGTGTACTACGCTACTTGCACTGTGGTTGCACTCGCAGCCGACGTCGCTCGAGGCTGTCTCCGGCTCCTCTATTTGCCTGACCATGAACGGATAACACCACGTTAGACGGCTTGCTAGATTACAGTACACACTTCACTGGTGTCCTACAGACAATGTTATCGACGTTCTTCGTTAGAATGAATGCCATTTCAGTCATGCACTCTTGTAACGTTTCAATCCTATGTAGAGAATGTCTTTTAGGCTATCTTCTTTTAGCTAAATAGTAATTTCTTAGAAATGAGTTTTACAAACGATTTTGTCCATTTAACGTTTTTATTGTTCTTTTTTTGTTCCAGTGTGTGTCCAGTGGCCGGAAGGTGAGCTCTCAGTTATGAATATTGTACGATACCTACGACTCGTCTGAGATTAAAAGGCTTACCGCGATACATTATAACATTCATTCGCGCATGATCTTCCTGTATTACCTAATATGGTACAATGCGGTTAATCATATAAATCATTGCCCGACATTACAACTACGTACTTACCGCTACTTAACATATTTTATGATGCATAAAGATATAACGATAGGGGCCAAATAATAATCGTAATTAAACGCAAATAAGTTATCTTTATCTGTGCACATCACCAGGTTTTTGTGTTTTGAATTTTCAACGGAAACATTGTTAGCGAAACTATATGAGAGTCCAAGGATATAAAGGACGTGCCACTTACTAAGGTAAGGGTTAACAATTATATCGGCAACTAACGTAACCGGGAGCCGAAATCTGGGCAACAATACGTGCCTAAAGGTAGCTAGGTGAGTGGCTAGAGCTAGAGTCTGACGGCGCCTGTGCGCAGGGCTGCGGGTGTCGGGCGTGACGTGGCCGTGGCTGGGAGCCGCTCCGGCCGCCGCGCCCGCGCCGCCGCTGGTGCTCGCGCCGCGCGCCGCCCAGCGCCGCAGGTACCCGCATGCTAGTGTCTGGTGTGTTGCATGTAGCGCGCGCCCCGGCCCGCGGCCGCTCGCCGCGCGCGCCGCCGCCCGCCGCCGCGCTGTCCGCTCTGTCGCACGCTGTGTTGCCCCGCGCCGCCACCTACGCCACCCCGTTGCACGCGCAAGCCTTTGCACAGTGAGTACTCACCGCACCGCACCGCACCGCTGCTGGCTGTGCTCACACCATCCGCTCCCGAAGCCTTCGTTCGTATTTAGTCCCAAAGGGCCAATGAGCGATATCGATTACTTTAAAAAGTTTTTGGGCAGTAATGCTTTATAATTTTCACAACAAAATTGTTGAAGATAATTTGTTTAAGTCAAATTAACTATTAAAAATAATAAGTTATGTAAAACGAGAACGCTATGATTGGGTATAATTCCATCAAATAGTTTATTATTTTAATAGTTTATTGCAAGAAGAGAGTTGACAGATGTTATCTGAATTAAAACACATAAAAATTCAACCTCTTAAATTAAAATTTTGATTTCTATATAAATGTTAAATAAAGTGGTTTATAACTAAACAGAAGGCGAAGCTCCTACCACGTCCCGTTCTGTCCAAACTGTTAACCCGCCCCATCCCTCTCCCGTCCCGTAACACGGTATGAATTCATTTAATTAGATTAACACGTTCAGCACAATTGGTTTAGCACACGTTACTGTTACTAATATTAGACTGTTACACACTCAGATACATGACGCCAGCTCACTTTAACAACACTGTTATATTACGTGCATTTACTCTGTCATTGACCTCCCGGTTAAAATATTTGCGAATTTGCAGATAAAAATAACCAACTACGTTACTTACAATATTTTTTCGATGGCGCTCATGACGAATAGATAGTGTGTTGCGGTCTAACTTATGTAGATAATATTATTTGTCTTAGCTAACAGTTGAGCTTTAAATATTTCGATGTAAATTAATGTTAATAATAATGTAAATAACTCTTTTAGACATAAATGTAGTCAGACTCTTCTCTTTTAACTTTTACTTTGCACATGTGCTAATGAATTAGATGGGAGAATGTAGTAGCTCTTTACTTAACTAATTATTACTCTTCATTTCTTTAGCTAAAATTAGAAACAGTAGAAAAAACTTAGAGTTGATATTTATATGCTATTTGTGTTTTTTGTGTGCAAATAAAATAATAAGTCTTTCGTTTCGCAGTGTCTATTACGACCCATTTTTAGCAGCGGCTGCTACGGCTGACTCCAACTACAGACTTCAGGTAATTCAATTATCATTTTGCTTTCTTAAATTATGTACCTATCTAAGTGCATACCTAGTTGAATTGAAATTGTTTTGATTACAATGTTGGGATATGAGGGTGGGTCAGGCGTCGAGTGGTGACCGTGCGTGTGTTGTTACAGGCCGCGAAGCCGGCAGCAGAGGTAACGCAACTCGCCTATAGCGCTCTGTATCGCTCGATACGACACTTTACAGTATTTCTATCGCTTCCTGATTCATGTTCCACACGCTAGTACTTAAGTCGATATCGTCGTGGAGTGAGTGCTGGGATTTTGTTTGCTCCTTTTATCGTATGGTCCTCCCGGTTGGTACTCCACGTAACGCAGGGTGCACATTGTGTATGTGGTAACCAGGCGGAGTGCACATCGCGGCCGGCCCGCCGTTTGCTTTCTGTTGAGTTGATCCTTGTCTGTTGGTATTGTGGTGGGTGACTTAGTTTAGGCGTTTGCTGCAGCTGTGCGTTGAGTCCATCTGACGCTACAATCATGCTCCAAGTAGAACACTGAGCCCACAAAACTTATTGCAACCTTCGAAATTTACTAACAATCACTAAGTATTCGTAGATTTAGCTGCAGTTAGACGAATAATTTTATGTGTTAGATTCGATCATTCATCTACGCAATGCATGATTATAAGTTTTTCTGCACCAAATCCTGCAATAAATCCTCGTGTCGACTACACTATCTGTAAGATTTGTTGCAGAATTTTTTATAGGATTGTGTTGAAAGGAACGCTGCATGTTTGTAAATAAAAAATCATCACCTTACAATGTGTCTTGTGTTTTATCAATCAATTTTAGTATGTTATTCTATGCATCGTTCTTGCTTATATTTCTGCCTACATAGATTACACACGCTTCTGTGTTCTAAAATAACCGCGTACCGACGGTAATTGGAGACCGCTCGTCAATCGAGTCCACTACGTAGCATACAGCAAGAACATGGTAAGGCCGAGTTTGTTACTGCGCGCCCCGCCGCCGCCGGTGCTCGCGACTGGCGAGCACAGGACGCGCGATTGGCTCACGTCACGAGTCATCAATTCGTGTGTCAGACCCTCCTCTCTGGACATAACTCATTCCGGCAATTGTGCTCTTTGTGGGCTCATTGTTCACGCGTCTATGTCGCAAACATTGGGAACGGGCCTTTGTTTGTATAGGTACCAGACGATCATTTATCAAATACGTGGGCCACTATTTACAGAATCGTAAATATAAAATAAAATAATTTGTCAGCAAGAACGAACGCCAAAGTTCAATTTCATTTTTTTATGAGAATATTCAATTATTATTTCGTAAACAGACGGTCAATCAAAGCGTTTGCATGCATGTAGTATACGTGTGAACGTCACACGCTGGTACTACGTAGAGTACGAAAAGCGATTACGAACCATGTGAATGTGATATTTGCAGGCGGCAGCAGCTGCGGCAGCGGCAGCGGCGCCTCTGTTGAAGTCCCCGCTGACGACGGCGCAGCACGCGGCGGCAGCGGCGGCGGCGGCCAACTACGGGGCCGCGGCCCGCGCCGCCGCCGCCGCCGTCAGCGCCGCGCCCGCACCCACCGCCCTCACGCCTCTAGCCGCTACGTAAGTCTCTGCATCCTTTAACACTAAATATTATCATATATTAGTGTGCATTTAATATGAATACTTATCGTTAATTTCTTAACCCCAGGTACGGTCGAGAATATGCAGACCCCTACCTAGGTCACAGTATTGGCCCGGTCACTGGTTACGGGGTAAGATATCCGACTAACATTTATTTGAATTTACTTAATAACGGTGATGAACTCGTCCTTTTAATGCAATTTTATTATTATTTTCAGACGGCAGTGTACAGAAGTGGTTACAACAGATTTGCGCCATATTAAGCCAGTGGAACAAAACGATTTTACTCGAATATGAAGACCCTTTACCCTAACATGACAATGGACTCTCTTTGTAAACGTACAAAAATATTTCATAATGTAAGGAATGAGTAATAGTGCTAGCCGATTACTGTACGATGTGAGCTTGGGTAGTAAAGTAACGAACGTTGAGCCGGGAGAGAGGCGCTGCCTCTACTGCATACCAAAGTCATTCTAACAGAAATACTTGATAAGTGAAACCTATTGTAAATTATTTGCATAATGCATATACAAGTGCGAGCAGCAGCTAAATTAAGCTCATTCGTTCTATTTAGATATCGTAAGGATGACTATTTTAATAATAACACGAGCGAATGTAATGTACACAGTTACATGTCTCTCGTACACGTCTAGTAGCGGTACGGTTTAGAGTAGTCGTTACTCTCTTATAATTGACAATAGAAATGTTTCATGTAACGATATTTAGTGAGCTTTGCACTTGCATATCATATAGAATTTGTAAATATTGGATCACATGTTTTACTGGTTTTAAAGTGCATTACCCAGCTATTTTGATGCGTTACAGGAAAACTACCATTTGTACTAATAGTTATAGTCGGACCCTCGCAGCCGACGAATGAAGGCGTGGGTTCTACGTAGAATAGCGAACAAATAACAATTTCGAATCTCTTAAGTACATCTTCTGATACTAAGTATGTTATATGGTGCGAATTTATTAATACGGTGCCATTTTTGGTTGTATTTTACAGATATTATTTTTTCTTACCAAGTTACCTTCTAAACAACTTTTCGGATGATAACTAATTTTAAATAGTATAGGAATACCCAGCCCGCTTGAAGAGACGCTTCGAGTCGCTGATATAGTTTGATTACTTTCGGAGGCGTGTAAATCTTGCTGCCCAGTAGTGTCATCGTATTAGGTTCTTGACGGAGTAGGCTTGCAGATAGATATTAACGTTCTGATACCATAGTTAATCTTATATATTTTACTGAAACTTGTAAGTAAAGCTTTACTTTGGTAGGTTTTTAAGCAAAGAAGGGAACTCCTTTGAGTTCTTACATATCACTGATATATCTCCACGCAATTGTTTTATACTATCACCCTGTAACGGTGTCCGATTTTAACTGTCCGTTTTAAAAGTTTGAACCGATCAAGTTTATAAATGGAACAAACACGCGTACGGGTCCAACCCTTGTAGACGTTGTAACGTTAGGTCTAATGTCGGCATTAGAGTTGTAAAGTATTATATTTAACATCTACGAATTCGCTCAACCTTTATACCAAAGCACAAAAACCCATCGATTCATACGTATTCGGAGCATTCGCATGTCATTTAACCCCTTCTCAATAGATTAAGTAGTCTTTCAGTTAGAAAAACTAACAAAATCTATGAGTTATACGTAGATAACTGAATCCCCATCGTAGGTTCTAAGTTATATCTCTGCAAGGAGAGTAAACGAGGCGGTTGACATATCTACATGTACTACCTGTACGCCATATTTTAATGTAATTCGTCTGAAATAGATCTGATTGTTTTGTTTTATACTTTTACTGTTCAACTTGTTGCGGATATACTGCCTGCTACGTTTATACTTTTGCTTAGTTGTTTAGAGTGAAAAGGAGAGCCTTTTCGAAGATTTAGTTTTACCCTATCGTGTAGTAACGAGAACGATAAACGTTTTGTATGGTACACATCTTAGCTAACTTATATTGTCGTGTTAACATATCAAGATAAGAATGAAATTATATTTTTGTCCTTTGTAAATTTGTGAGTAACGTTACGGTACGATGTTGTTTGCGATGATAGCTTTAATTGTTACCAAACTAGCAGCGAGCGCAACCGGTCACAAACGCAACAGCAACCATGACATTTGGTGTTAACACAAGTTCTAGTCTATTCGCGCACAATCTAACATTATAGTCGGTGCTTCTGCCGTCAAGGTTTCTTGTGATATTTACGAAATTTATTTCCGTGTATCTGAATTTAAGTTGATGTGTGCTGTCTACGATATATTCGTTAATCTATTTTGTGTCATATTTTCTGATCACTTATGTATTCTCATAGTTCATTCGCCTTGTAGTGCCACTGGCTTATATCATAGGTTATAATTATTAATTACTTTATTAGTATAGTTTATTGTCAAGTAGTCATGTTGCAGCTTCGAACAAATATTTCGTGCTTTATTGCTGAATACTCATGCGTGAATGCGTAATTTTAAGAATCCTTTAGTTTTGTAGGAATTGTCTGTTTTAAGTTTTCAAAATGCAAGTTTTGTGTTGAAGTACAGAAAAAAGTACATGTGATTCTATTTGATGATTTTATTTTAGTTTTAGAATTTTATCTGAAACGTAAGTTAGCCTCAAGATCGTCTATTACAACAAGTAAAATGAACCACCCGAATCGTATAAAGACAAGTTAGCGCAGCAAGCTTCAGTCCCGCACCCGATACCGCGCCGCGTGCCACCGCCCGATACAGCTAGACTGAAGCTTGCACGCTCACTTGTTCTCTCGCGTCAATTTAATTTATTTTCTCATTTTATAGATGATTTTTACGTAATCGTAATGTTAAATCACAGAACAAAAAGAGGTATCTAAGTTTTGTATAGAAGCTTTTATATTGTAAGCCAAATTGTTGTTACTTTGGAAAAATCAGAATTTAAATAACATATCTGACAAAATGGTTAGTGTGCTACAATAAGATTTGAAAAAAAAAACATCAAGAACAATGTATTATAAAATAAAATGATCATTAAATTAAGGATAATATGTATTTTGTAACGCAATTTGTTTCTCGGTTTTTAAGAGATGTTAAATTTTTCATACTATTCTCATTTCTTTATGCTGTGCACAAATTATAATGATCGATGGCTTCGATACTGTAATTATTAGATCTAAATCCAATTGTTATTATTGCATAATAAGTCATATCAGTAGTGTTGTTAGCTAGAGTTTACGGTCGCTAACAGCACAGCAGAGGAACAATTAACGAAGGCCTCACTCACCCCACCCCGTACCCCGACACTATATGTACATGTTACATTTTATTTTTCGTATTCGTAAATCCTTCAGAGTATTTTGTAAGAATTTGATAGCCAAGTGTTCTTTAGTGTTCGATTGTCTCGGAGCTCCTTAGATGCCAAATGTATAATTTTAATTTAATGCAATCTGTGTTTAGCTTCCGCTTTCATTAACTAGTTCCGAATGTTTAACTTCACATATCGCAATTTGATCTAATTTCAATGAAGATGTCAGTTGTTAAACAAATGAAGTCGGTTGGGTGGGGCTCGGTGTCGTGTCGCCAATGTAAATAGTGTTATTGATACATGTGCGTGTAATTTGTACCCTCGGGTTTACAATATTGTTAAAGTAGCCAAGAGTTATTAAGCATCACTTGTTCGTCAATTGCACCCATCGACGCTGTTCCGTTAGTGTACTCAAATATTAGCAGGGTTTACTTACATCTATCGTCTCTTTATTGTAAAATCCTAGTTACGCCTCTGTAAATTACGGCGTAACCACGATTTCGATTAAAACCTCGTGAGAAAAATAGGAGTAACGTAGCGCATACCTACTAGGTTCTACCGTTTAAGTTGAGAGCTCCGGCTTTTGTGTGGTATTGTGTACACACGTGGTAACTTTAAGAAGAACATGTAGTTATATTTGTCGAACGCATTCCACACACAGGCCGTCGCCTCGCGAGGCTTTGAGTTGAGTTGGCTACTCGTAAGTAGCGTGAGTCTCACGCTGTATGCGTTACGGCTGCGCGCTTCATGCCGCGGTGACGCGAGCCTTGCATACCGACCAGTATTTGAGATACTGATACCATGCTCAATTTCCTTATCTACATGTTGTATAAATGTTGAAACTAAGTGTTTTTGAAATTTAATATAACCTACAATAGATTTGTTACATAATGAATGTCTTCCGTTCGGCACATTTATAGATTCAATGCACATTTTATTGTTGCGCGGGTACTCGAGAGTGCGCGTGATGTTATAGCGAACGTTCGGCCCATCGGCCAGTGCACAGCGAGCCCTCATACAATTTGTGATAAATCAATTGATGAATAGAAGTTTCCTTTCTCGTGTGGCAATTTTAAGTAGATTGCAGAGCTGATTATCTCTTTTACTGTAAATACTTATATTTTTTTCATTGTGGAAATTGAATGGAGTTAATCATTTAATGAAAGCCTTTGGCATTGTGTACTCATTTACGTTATTAATAAATTATAGTATGAACAGTCTTGTCTTTCAATTTCTAACCTACATGCCCAAACAAACGTGTGTTTTTCGCTTACCTTAATCAAATAACCTTTCATGTATACCTAAAGATAAGGTCAATAGTTATTATTATGTTTTACAATTTTAACATTGCTGTCGAGCAAAGCCGGTGCTGATTTTACGACATAATTCGACGCGCTTCGATTCACAACTTGCAAACTAAAATAATTACTATTGGATGTTATAAAGTGACTCCAGTAAACAGTGCGAATGTAACGTATTCGCAGACAATCATACATATTATTTATTTGCGGTGATAAGATTGCAAGGCTCTTTGATAAAATAGTAATCGTTCCTTAGTATAGAATAATTAAAACAATCGGAATGGTGAGATTATCGGCAGCCGCGATAAGGGCTGCCCGTGCGCCGATTCTGCAGTTGAGACTTGGTGCGTGAACGAAACGCGGCCGTCCTAGTACTTATAATGAGTTAAATAATCAGGTAAACACAAACTTTATCAACATGGTGCTGTGTCCGCCGTTCAAATGGTCTTCAAAGGGTGGCTTCAGTCTGAACAACAACGCCTCCGGAACCAACATCGCCAAACCTCGTGAAACTATTGTTGTAAGTAGTGTCGTTATGATGTTTAATTAGTGTGGTGTCATGTTTGTGAAGTGGTGAAACGGCGAAGTCTTTGTTCATAAATATCTACGTGCGTAAGTAAGTACCGTGCAAATAATTCATATACAAATTATTAAACCTTCTACAAATAAATCTTTTCCCTTAATTACTTAGTTTCCTTCGTATGTTTTTTTGGTAGAAATCTTCCGGGTTGTGATAAAGGCAAGAGAGTAGTTTGCTTTTTATAAGAAGGATACTATTAGGAAAAGAATTATACCAAAGTGTTCTTAGTTATGACTTCAGAATCGTTTTCAAGTGGTAGAGTCATCCATCACTAGAGAGTACTCTTCAAAGTAACATGACCATTGTCGCTACATTTCTAACTGATACCGTCCTCGAGCCTATCACATCGCCTAGATACTCGTACATACGTGTTTTATTTATTTCAATTGCTCTTTTCTGCATTTTTATTTAAGTTTACCTTAGAAATTTATATGTAACCTACTTAAATTGGCTAAGTTATCGGAAAAAAGGGGATTCACTTATTAGGTATTACATTTACTACCTACCTACCTACCTACAAACTATAAACACATAAGTAGTAAGATTGCAAAGAACTTTCTCTACCTACTTAATGATGACAATTAATAACTAAGTAGGTACTTATACTAAACACTTTTCTTCTTTCTAAAGGTATTCATATTAAAGTAGGTACCTACTTGTAGCTACCTAACCTTTATAATTAAGAAATCAAAGAAATTGATTCAAGAAATACCCAAAGATAAAAGTAGCTATTTACAGTGATAAGTTTGACGGTAAAGATGTGTACAATAGATTAAATGGTATTTACGATTCTTAACAATTATCGTGAATCACATCTTTACCTAATTTAAGGAAGGTACCTATTAAAATTACTAATTTCGATAAATGAATTTTAAATATTTAATTTGAACTTTTCAATTAGAACAAAAGCAGAAGATTCATGAACGACAGCATCACGTTAACGCTTCTGGTTTCAGAAATTACCAGACAATTTTAACGAAACCTTGAAAAATGGCAATGGAGCACCACCGGCTTTACCCTCGCAGAGTATCAGCTTGTCGGTCGATCAAGCGATATCAAGCAAGAAGTCCAGCTACATGAGTATACAAAGCGGGAAATCCTCTTCATCGCCCAGGGATTCTGATACTGATATGACAGATGTCCGGAAGAGTAGCGCTGGACCTAAAACTGTCTCTGAGATAGTACAGGCGGATCCGGAGAAACGCACGCGACGTAAACGAGGGATCATTGCACCGCATGCACCGTTGGACACAACACGATCCCTTACAGATTTACAATACATTAAATATGAAAAAGATACAGAGTAAGTACCTATTGCAAAACATGCTCAAATGAAAAAAAAAAGGTAATACGGTCCTGGAATCCGATTCATGAATCATTTCGTTTTTCAGATCACAGGAACAAATTAGAAAAGCTGTAATGGCTAACGATTTCCTCAAGAATCTTATGGATGAAGATCGCTTAGCAGCTGTGGTAGAAGCAACGAGTCCTCAGAACTATCCTGCGGGTAGTCTCATTGTTCGCGAAGGAGAGAGTGGCAGCCATCTCTTCGTGTCGGCATCCGGTCAATTTGAGGTGCTGAAAAGCGGGCAAGTTGTCAAAACCTTTGGACCGGGCGAAGCGTTTGGGGAGCTCGCAATTTTATACAAAGCAAAGCGTTTCGCGTCTATCCGATGTAAGTACAAAAAGTTAGTTAATTGGCTCATTTTTTACACAAGTTTCTATTATAGCGATCCCTTCGATAAAGAGATATTTTAAATTCATCGTAACTGTACAATTGTTTACTTCGACTTGGCAGGTATAACAGAGGCCAAAGTATGGACTTTAGAGAGAAGGGTTTTCCAAAAGATAATGGTTCGCAGTGGCCGACAAGAACAAGAGGACAACGTTCGATTCTTATCGTCAGTTCCACTACTCCAAGGAATACATCCTATAGAACTCGCGAAGATCTCAGACTTCCTTAAAAGGGTGAGTTAATATATATATTCAATCATATTTATCTAACTAACCAAGATAAAGCTTTGTTTTGTTTAATTAAGTTAGATAGCCGTTTGTTTCTAGATTCAAGTAAGGTACCTACCTACTCACCTAACTGGTATATTTAGGAGTTCTTCTCAGCGGGTACGGCAGTAGTACGGCAAGGTGACAAAGGTGACAAGTTCTATATAATTCGCGGAGGCACGGTGGTAGTGACCAAACGCGAGGGCGATGGGGGCGAGCGGCCGGTTCGCACGCTCTACCGCGGAGACTACTTCGGGGAGCAAGCACTTCTGCATGAGGACCGGCGACTGGCGACCGTCACCGCTCAACCTCCTGGCGTTGAGTGTCTCACACTGGAAAGAGGGTAAAACATCATTAATTTTCGACCAATTAGTATCCTAGAAGAGTCAAGAAGTAGCATGTGTGCTGCGATTGAAAAGCAAATACCTCCTGCCTCGTAAACTTGAAAGATCCCTGAGTCTATCAACACAAATAATCCCGTTTAATTCACTTGTGTTCTTAGAAGAGTTGCTTCGTTTGTGTGCAAAGTCAATATTTAATAATATTTATTTACTGGTAAGTAATACCTATCATAAGTGGTAACTTTACTGGTAAGTAACAAGTTCTTTTTTACAGGCCCTTCACGGAATTGTTGGGTAATTTAGAAGAATTGAAAAGCATTCGACACACGCCACCTCGACCTTCTCAACAAAAGAAGACTTCTATAGTCAAAAGTGGTAAGTATTGGCTACTGTAGACACTATATGTATACCTACTTTATGAACATTTAATAAATTAATTGTCTGTAATTTTAACTAGAATTCCAGTTTGTGCAACTGAAAGATTTGGAGATAGTCGGAACGCTCGGCGTGGGAGGATTCGGTCGCGTAGAATTGGTCCAGTACAAACCTGACAAATCACTCACTTTCGCTCTCAAGTGCCTGAAGAAGGTAGAAATGGTCCAACAACAACAGCAAGAGCACGCTTATAATGAAAAACATATCATGATGACATGTCATAATCCATTCATTTGTAGGTAAGTGATATCGACCTTTGGTCGAAAGAAAACACTGAAAATGTGGCAATCATATTACAATAAAAAATAAGGAAGCCACAAAATATTTCTTCGATTGCTTCGTCGATATGGTACTCGTAGGTACATAAAGCTAAGTAGTTTAGGTAGGTGCTTATTTCGGTTGATGCTCTACTTTAAACATCACCAACTACTTAGGTACCTAGTAACCTATCATTTTACATGTTATCATTTTATCAATTAACCTTCTCCTAAGTAAGAAAGCAAAGTCTATTGTCCCATTGTTTTCTTTGGCTTTCATTGACATTTTGATAGTGTAGATACTTACCTATTTTGTTTAATTAACAAATAAATGTTTGCATATTTTTCCAATGTACTTGAGTACTCATCCAATCTTTATATATTACACTTTATTGCATTCATTAACAATTTCCCATAGTTAAATAATTAGGCCTTCTGCACTTGCATGTTTATCATGTTTCTATTTTGTTTTCGTGACGATGTAATCGCTTGGTTCTCTGTTAAAGCGACCTGTTTTCACAGACTGTACCGCACATTCAAAGATAATAAATACATCTACTTCCTAATGGAACCTGTGCTTGGAGGCGATGTATGGACAATTTTACAAAAGCAGAGGTTCTTCGCTGAGCCAGTGGCCAGGTTTGTCGCGGCGTGTGTGGTTGAGGCGTTCCAGTATCTACACGGGAAGGACATCGTTTACCGCGACCTCAAACCTGAAAATTTGATGCTTGATAAAAACGGCTACATCAAATTGGTAATCATTGACCTTCATAATAATGGCATGAAAGAAACAGTTTTCGTTATTCCATTGTTTCGAACAACTTGATTTTCTTTTGTCTAAAGAATCCAAATATCGGAAACGTGTTTATGTAAGCAAGTAACCAACGTCTATTTCTTAGTTATCAAGACACGCGGGCGATTGGTAAAGTCATTAACGAAGATCATAATCAATATTGCTTCATCTGATTAAAGGTACTGTTTTGTTACCATCGTTGCCATGTTTTATCTTTCATTATCAGTGTAGGTAGGTAGGTTACCTTAATGTGATATGTGTCTCGGGCAGATAATTCTATTAAAGGTTAATAAAACTTACAGGTACGTTGGTACTATCTATGCAGAATTGACCGGGCCTGCATACGTTTTTATTCGTATATCATATCCTGAATATTCGTATTATTTTCAGGTGGACTTTGGATTTGCTAAACAAATAGCAACTAACAATAAAACTTGGACTTTCGCCGGTACACCAGAATACGTGGCTCCCGAAATCGTTTTAAACAAGGTAAGTATTGTACCAATCTTTCACGTAAAACATAGTCGTGATCATGCAATCTACGTCAACATACCTACATACTTATAAAAAATAGAAAGTGATATTTATAGTCGAATTCATTTCCCACGCCATGCTTAACCGCAAAAATATATTTATTTATTTTATATATAGGTACCTAGTTATTTTTGTGGTTTATAATTTTAATTTTTATTAATGAAAGACTGAAATATTTAGTAACCTATTGCTTTATACAGGGTCACGACCGCGCTGTCGACTGCTGGGCCCTTGGAGTATTCATCCACGAATTGTTAGTAGGGAAGCCTCCATTCAGAGCGACAGGTGGCGATCATATGAAGACGTATACCCTTATACTACGGGGCATAGACGCCGTGAACTTCCACCCTAGGATACCCAAGTCAGCCCAAATCCTGATTAAAAAGTTATGCCGGCCCGTACCTGCTGAACGCCTCGGTTATCTAAAGAATGGAATCGCTGATGTCAAAAATCATAAGTGAGTGCTCTTTGGTTATACGGACCTACTTGAAGATAATAACAAGACTAGATAATAACTATTTTATCAATGCAATTTCTATTCTAACGTCTATGATTTCGTTGTAGAGTTTCCAATCTGAAATGGTACCGAAGTACGTAAAAGAAATCATTCAATTATCCTGAAAATTTATAAAATTTTATGCGTTTCAGATGGTTCCTCGGTTTCGACTGGGAAGGCCTACGTCGGCAGAAGCTAAAGGCGCCTCTGATACAACCAGTGTCTAGTAACGTCGACCTGTCTAACTTCGAGAAGTATCCTAAAGACAAACTGCCTCCAGACGAAACATCCGGCTGGGATATCGACTTTTAAATTCAAATACTTACTTATTTTTTGCGAAATTTTTAATTTTAACATTTTATAACCATGATCAGAGTATTATCTACATTCCGAATAATATTTTCACCTGTTAAGTATCAAGAGTATTAACAGACAAGTTACACATTTGTTTTACAATAAAAACATATAATTAATTACCAATCTCTTTTACTTAAGGGATATGAAACATAAACTAGCTCATTAAATAAATTGAAATCGTAGTTAGGGCATAGTGAACCAAACGACTAAAAGCCTTAGAATCCTACCTACCCAACAGGTTTGTAGGTTAGGAACTGTACTTTAAGATCTAGGCAGACTAGAAAATAAGTGGATCCACGAGATGGTAGGTACAGATGAGAGGCGCGTATTTGTCGTGAGAGCGGGAGAAATGCGTTCCGGAAATTCAGGTCACCGGGGGATCCCGTCCCGTGCGCGGGCGCAACTGTGTCATGAACATGCTCGTGCCCTTCGCCGGTGCGAATTTCACCGATTGTAAGTACAAGTAGTAATAGGTAATACAATCAGATTTGTAGTTGAAACGCTGATAAAAATGTACTCACGATTAAAAGTAAGTATTGTGAGTAAAGTATCCACTTTAAGATGATAAGCTTATATGAACTAGGTATACTTAAACCTATAATTTCATTACCTAGACTATTGATATTAGAAGATAAAGAGACACTCTTCAACAAATACAGGAATATAACCAGTTTCTAACCCTCCGCTTTCTTGTCTGGTTTAATGCGCCGCCGCCGGCATAACTATGAAAGTGTACTAGAATAACAACCAGTTTCATTGCTTTCATTGAACTATCATAAGTTGAAACTAAGGTAGTGAGAAGGCAGCGGTTGGTAGTGGCAGGTCAGTGTGATGCACGGCAAAGTGCAGTGCAGTGGCGGTAGTGTGACGGGTAGTCGCCGGTGGACAGACACGCGGCGAGCAGTGCAGGCGGTGCGGGCGGCCGGCGCGGCGGCGACTACCGCCGGCGGCTCGATTGCTCTCCATGCTTCAGTCCCCAGCTGACTGCGGTGGAGTACGTGTCCTCCGCGCACTGCCAACGACCACCCGAGGCCGATGCTCCAGGCATCGCGTGCGCATCAACTACCGCCGCAATGTCAACGCATTTGATCTTATCGTAAAACAATTCCAAGGAATCGTGAAAAATATGTGCATTTCCGTGTTACGTTGTGTTGTGAATTTTTGACGCCGAGTTTATCGCAAATCAGTGCGGTTACACTTTTGGAGGTGAGTTTTATTGTCATTGTGGCGCGAAGGAAATCTAACGGACTACATTTTAATTTCAAAACAATCGGCGTGACACGACGAATCATAAATTACATTTTGATTTTCAAAACATTAATCGAATTCATCACTGTTGTACAATGCCGTTCTTATATTTAACAGTAAGTACCTACTTACATCAGGAGGTAAATCATTTACCACTTTCGTGCAAGTAGGTTTATGTGCAGACGTATGGCATTACTGCCTATACCTACATGATATATGCAACCAATATGCAAAACAATGAAAGAAAACAAACGAATTGATTCTAACCTACGAACTCGCTAAACACAATGCCTATACTTACATCCGGACGAACCTATCATTTTGAAATGTACTTTAACCATCTTTAGTTAGATATTATTAATAAACTCTGATTTATTTACGCTAATCGTAACAGATAAACTATATTCAAGCTAATCAATCAGTAAAAGTCGTTGTTATAATAATTAATTATTCAATTAAAAAGGTAAATATCCGTAAATGATCCTTTTTATGCAGTAAATGCAATGTTCACACTAGACGTATGTAACTGGTCATTAATTTTTGGATTAAATCGACGAGTCTAGACCATGCGGTGTGGAAATGAAAGTAAGTATCACAAGTGTATCCTATTTTATACCTACTGTACGGAGGTGAGTAGTACGTGGGAATTGTAAATTAGCGTTATAAATACGAGTACATCCCAAGCTAAGCTGTAGTTAGCATTTCCTCGTAGTTTAAACTAGGTATTATACTCCATTTCCGTGACAAAGAATTCTAAAATGAAAAATTTGTGTTTAGTAAGTTTTGTTTCGAGGTTCTAATGTTTATGTCAATCAACATCTGATTTTTTTTCTACTTTAAGGAAACACCCTAAGATAGTTAAAGCTGTTAAGTTTTAGTAAGTTTTAGTAAATATAGGTACAGTTCTGTCTCTCAAAAATAACGTTCCTTTTACAGTTTTAGTAACAATCACGAAATATTGTAGTCAGCTGATTATGGAGGAAATTGGGTTATATTTGATTAACTGGAGGCGTTTGACCCAGAATTACTTGCTCTCCTATCTAATCAACATACCTAACCATCCATGAGAAAACTTGTGACGTAACTGCCCATAGTTTGTGTAGGTAATTGCCCAATTTAGTGGAATTTTTCTATATACGTAATCCCTACGTCTATGAGTAGGTAGTACTTGAAACTAAATATTTACATTAGTACGTAGTTATGTCGGTACACTAAATTAATACATATCCAAATAGTTTTACCTTATATAATATCATAACTTCTTCTCGAGCTGAATATACTTTTTAAATGTGGTATGTTTAATGAAGTAACTAACGTCCTATATAAGTTAACTATAAAAAAACATATGTTCGAGACTCGGTTGCCAGAACGGGTAAGTACATTACACAGTAGGTACAAGTAAGTACCTACCAATCACTATTCGTTGATACAGTAGTTAACAATGGCTGGATGTTCTGACGTCATTGTATAGATGATACAATTACGGTATGCCATACCGCGGCCACATTTCAGTTCTTAATTTAGCAATAAGCCTACTTTTATGTCACTCTCTTGATAATGCGTCTCGCAATGAGCAAAAGACATCAACGCACGCCGAAGTCGGCAACGACCTTGTCACATGCCGCTATCGATCTTTTAACACTACCATATTCTGGACCTATTTTAGAAGCTTGCCTTGGCGGTCGCCACTCATCTGATATTAAATTCATGGTAGGTATGTTTATTTTATAATTGTGGCGGCTTTTTGTTTGGAACGTTAGGTGAAACAACAGTGCAGGATTAACATTTTTGGGTCTAACTCCATCTTCATAGAACGATAATTGTAGTCTCGTGTTTAAGATTCGAGATATACTTAAGTATTTAAAAAAAAGTATCATGGACGTCTTTAAAATAATTATAATTACATATTCAGTATATGTACGAGTATATTCAGCAATAAAAAAATGAATAAGTACTGAATTACTGCTATCAATTTGATATACTACAGAGCTATCAGTGAGTAACCTACCTATGCGTTGGAGTGACGACGTGCGAAGCTGACGGAGGCAGCATGGAGGCTGTATGCAAGCATCACGGCGTTGCGTGTGAGACGCACGCGCTAGCCGCAACGCTGCACTCCCTGCATCTCTACTGCGCTGTCCTTGCATCTGCGCTCATCTGCTGCTGTGCGCCTCGACAACCACACTGGTCAGTCTATAATAAAAACACGCATTAGCACAATAAACTTGTACTCTTTAGTTAATATAATTTCGTGTTCACATTCCAAAGATTCTTTAAATCAAACATTTCATTAGTCGCAATATTATTTCATTCATGCACATTGTTTAATAACAAGGAATGAATGGAATTAACTCATTACAAGTGTTAATAAACTTTGTTTGTAATTGATATACAATAATGACAATAGTATTTGAAAACAAAATATACTTAGTTTTTGCATATTGTTTGGTAGGCTCGGGAAATGTTGGCGAGGTCAGAACGTGCGAGGTTTAGCCAGCCTGGGCGTGGCGGTGGCGTGGTGCTGCGGCGCGGCTGCGGCGTGTCTGCGGCCCGCGGACACCATGCGGCTGGTGGCAGCGGCGGTGGCGCCGTTCGCGTGGCTGGCCGCCGCCGCGCTGCATGTGGCGCTCTGGACGCGTCGCTCCGCCGCGCCCATCCTCTACCTCGCCGTCTACTGGCTGCTCACCGCGGCTTCCTCCGCAGCTATCCTCTGGGAAAACCTTACCACCGACGCATCCACCACTCATATCGAACTATACATCCACGGAGCGACCATGTTTTTAGCACTAGTCATATCTCTAGTGGACTGCGTCTGCTTTTATGACGAGGTAATTTTCCTACTTTATTTCTCATTTAGCATGTGTGATAAAGAACGTATATTTATGACGTGGAAAGTAGAACAACAAACGCATTTTTTGTTTGACTAACGACCATTGATATGTATCAAACGGACATTTTATTTGAATTGAAGTACGGAATGTAGAATTGATCGTGATCATTAGTATGCGCGCAGTTTGCATGGCAGATCAGTTTATATCTAGCGCAGGTGCACCGGCTTGCTTTTCCCTATTAACGCACACGATGGCGCGAAACATGCATGCATGCAATGCCGATCCGTGCTGGGGGGACACACTTCCTTTGCAGAGATGACCTAAATCTCACACAAAAGCGATCCATCATAATAATGTGCAATCAATCTTCGGTAAGAAGTGTGTCTGAAATATTATAGGTCTGAAACATTATAATCGTAAACACAAATAGTAATAATAAACTGGCGTTAATTGCAATTTCTGATGCGTTTAATTTTCACATAAACTTTTGATAGGAAATAATAAAAGCATAGCTAATGGATTAACTATTTCTACTTATCCATTTAGCCGGCTTGGAAAATTCTAATAATGGTAAAGAATAGAATTTATAACGCATGGAGATGGGGAATAAAAGATATCCTTCTTTTTCCGTAGGGTTTCATTTCATTGGAAAGGCGTCGACTTCGGTGGAGAAACAATATTTCTATTACGTCGAATTAATTCGTAAACTAACTGAACACATAAATAGTTAATTTCTTTAATATACATACTTATACAAAGTTATTTCTTAATTTTAACTCGGTATTTGTAGACATTTGATGGCATCGCAAGTTATTAACACATGGGTGACTAAACAATGGGTGTACTGTTTAGTTGAACGTCCATCATGTCTGGGCAAAGTATACAAAAGTATAGTGATTGATGTACGCGGGTACAGTACGCCTTGTTTTACCGGCTCGTATAAGATGATGTATTTTAGTATTCATTTACGCACTGCTTCTTATTTGCTGTAACTACCTATGCTATTGCCAAGCCCGTATAAAATTCAAAAAGTTAAGTTTGTATCTTATAGCAATAAAATAATATACTTAAATTGCTTTTAAAGACATCATGTTTGTAAAATTACTTTATCCTCTGAAACACCCACTTCAATTAAAGTAACTATGTAAAACGTAAGTAAGTTTGTTATTCGTTACTTGTAACGTGGTTATTTTAAAAAATTACGAAACCCTCACAATTTTCTTTGCACATTTAATCGAAGTTTTCCATTAGTTCCCAGCGGGAATTAGTTCCAACAAGATGAGTCACCGTTAAGTAGCTTCCTATGCAGTGTCAACGATCAGTAATGGGTTAACAGTCTCAACTGTCTTGCTTATCTGTAGAGCCAACTTTGTACGCATTGGATCCAATTAAAGCCTAGTAATTACAGGCGTTTCTACTTTTCTAATTCCTTTTACTTCAATAATCTTTTAATAAGAACGGTTACTTTGTATCTTGGTGTCACTTGTCTCACCAGAGGTTCTGCTCGAGCCGAAAGGCGAGCTTAATTTAGTAGGTATTAAATAAATACCTAATTAAATAGCTACGGCTCGTATCAAGTGTGTACCTATCTATTTACTTAGACGTCTTAATGAGATACGTTGCCTTTTTAAACACGTTTAGATGTATAATTGCACAATACACCTGTCGTTCATCACCTATATTCGAGCGTAAGCATCTGATCCGTACGCTGCGCTATGCCATCAATTCAGAGCGCGTCAATTAAACGATTTTTTTATTCTCAGAAGCCTCTCAGTTCTCGAAGGTTACTGGACAGGAATGAAGAGTCTCCTTTTACTCAATTTGCATGTTATACTTATCTACATATAATTTAAATCTTATAGAAAACAATTTAATGATATTCAACCGATATCATAAATGTGAAAGTTTCTACGTTTCTTACTTATCTTTTCACGCGAAAACGATTCGCTCGAAAGATTTAGTTTAATAAAATTAAGCAAATGCCTTTACGATAGCTCTAATTCCTATTTGAATCGGTCTCTTCTCTTCTTATCAGAACAATTAAGTACCTAATACTATTTTTATAATAAGTTGGTACTATTTATTATGTTACTTACCTACGTTAGTTAGAATACCCCCACTAATCTACTCAACTGTAAAATTCAACCTCAAGAAAAAATATTCTACGAGCATTGACTGTTTTTGTCGCGTGAAGGATGAATGTAGGGTGGTGGAAAGTTAATGTTATTGGCCAGACTAGTGCGGCCCCCCGACGCCGTCTGTCGCTCCAGCGTCTATCGTCTGGCGCCAACACACTCGTGTGCCGACTCTCCATCGACCACTCACGACCATTCCCGCCTCTTTAATCATATCTCGGTTGTTGACTCTCTAAATATTTAGTACCATGAGTACAACTAAGCACGTGCCATAATTTTGCTATACGGAATGTGGTTCGACTAAATAGCTTGAAGTTTTACATACAATTAAAATCTAGTAAGGCAATCATATCCGACTGTTGTAATTAGAATGCAGGCAGTGATATGAATAAAATGAATGAAATATATGTATGTTTGTAGGTACGAAAACCAGCACACGACCCCCAAAAACCTACAGAGACGAACACGACATACAAACATCGCGACACACACTTTTATTCAAAAATCTCGTTTTTCTGGCTGAACCCGCTGCTACACAAAGGTTACGAGGCACCGCTAGAGCAAGATGACTTAGGAGAGCTACCCGACGCAGAAAAGTCAGGAAATCATTATCAAAAGTTGCGGAAAATATACAAAGATCAAGAGGTGCGGTTTTTATTATTGTTTTATGAGGCGCCCGGGTTAGTCTATCATTACGACGACGTTTAAATAAAACATGAGATATTAGTATTATCTTCACCTGTGAAAACAAAATACGTCCAACTAAACTAAAGGAACTGTCTTGGATTTCAGAATTCCAAATTATACGAAGATGGTGTAAGCATGTGGCGCTGTTACGTCAGACTTGTATGGCCCAACTTTTATCTTGCTGGGCTCATGAAGTTGTTCGGCGACTTGATAGGTGTGGTGCCGCCTTTGGGCCTCGGCGTTGTTATACATTTCCTGGAAGAGCCCGTGCAAGCCATAGCAAGCGGCACCCACGTCACGCTTCAAGAATTCTTCTCCAACGGATATGTAATGCTACTGATTATAACCCTAGCGCTGATTAGTCAAGCGTTTTTGTCTCAAAACTCGACGCACTTAGTCACGGTAGAAGGAACAAGGCTAAAGACGGCTTTGCAAGTATGCTCTATTCATATTACTACTAGTGCTACGTGCTTATAATGTCAATGAAATATAAAACCGGTACTTTTTAGAATACAATACAGCACAAGACGTAATAATGGTTCAGTTGAATAAAGTTTTACATTGAAGCACCTACAATTTAATATCCGCGAATGAAGCCTTTTATTAAGTTAAACATTGTAATCAAGCTGTTTTCCCTTTCCGGCGTTTATAATTCTACATTATACAAAGACCTAGATGTCAGTCATGATAACTGAAATTAGTATTTAAACACTGTTATAAATTTCAGGCGATGGTTTACGATAAATGTATGCGTTTGGCTCCATGGTCCGCTCCAGAAATGGACGCGGAAGAGGATTCGCCTTTGTTGCATGTAGATGAGGAAGCAACCACGCAATCTGGCCTGTTAACTAACTTGGTATCTCAGGACACATACAACGTCATGTCATGTGTTTGGGTCCTACATTACATGTGGGCAATACCGCTTAAGGTAATTTAAATCAACTTTGCCATTTCACTCCATAAAAAATGCAAAACACTCAGAATGATAATAACCAATCAGACCGGTTTGTAATAGTGTGCCGAATGTCAATATATTTTACTTTTACTTGCAGGTATCCGTAGTATTATATCTACTGTACACAAAATTGGGAGTCAGTGCGATAATAGGCACCATGGCCAGTATATTATTTATAACACCGCTTCAGTTTTACATCGGAAAGAAATTATCAGATAACTCAAAAGAGATAGCCAAAACTACAGATCACAGGGTTTCTAAAATGACTGAGATTTTACAAGGCATGCATGTTATCAAGCTTTACGTTTGGGAAGATCTGTTCAAAGAGAAGATATTGAATCTGAGAGAAATGGAACTGAAATTGTTGAACAAGGATTCTATTTATTGGAGTTTTTTAAGTACGTAAATCAATTATTTGAATACGATATTTATCTATAGTAGGTATCTACCTATTCAACTATAAGCTTCTCTCAAAATACTTGGGAAGAATGTTAGGGAGGTGCATTAATTTCTTTCTCGTTGTTTCCATAATTCCTACACAATAAAAAATAACCAAGTTTTTTCAGCGTTTACGACACAAGTATCAACGATACTGGTGACAATGGTAACTTTCACCGTGTATTACTTCCTGGAGGACAGCACGGGTCTTACAACTGTAAATGTATTCGCGGGGTTAGCCCTTTTCAACCAACTGACTATACCACTCCTCATTCTACCTGTCACCGTTCTAATGGTGATACAAGCTATGGTAAGCTGCTATGTACTATAGTAACTGTGAACAATTTCAATATTACCTTAAACGTGAGGCTACCAATAAATAAAAGGTGATAATTTTCTTACCAGGTTAGCACAAAGAGGATCAAAGATTTCTTAGAGTTGCCCGAATCGAATAATGTAAGAGAAGATAATTTTGAGGCTGACAGCAAAGAAAATTCCTCAGAGAGGTTTAATACAGGGTCATTGGACGAAACGCCAGAAAATGTGAACTTCTGTGAAGATGATGGGAGAGGTGATGCAGATAATGACCAATCATCCGATGACGAGGTATCGGCTCTGCCACAAAACCAGGAATATGTAGTCAGATTTAGAAACGCAGCTTTCTCTTGGGGAATGAAGAGCGATGCTCTTCTTGAAATTGACGAATTGGATATCCCCCCAGGAAAGTTGATAATGGTCGTTGGAGCAACCGGATCTGGTAAAACCTCGTTTTTATCTGCTCTGCTGGGAGAAATGTATTTGGAGAGAGGGGACTACATATTTAATGGGTAAGTTTACTGTATCATGTGACCCATCATAGTATTTTTGTAAAAGAGTAGGTAATAATTTTTACATGGAAATATTATTGTGAATTTTTCAGTCAGTGTTCTACATGGTACGCAGGGCAGCCTCCTTGGCTTCTAGAAGGTTCAGTACGAGACAACATCGTCATGGATAGTACGTGGTGTCAACGCCGTTACGCTCGTGTTTTGCGAGCTACTGCTCTCAGGCCGGATTTGCAAATTTTACCTGGTACAATAATGTTTTATTTAAATTCCATTTGCACCTACTTTGTTCTCAATATGATCATTAAAAGTTATTCACGTTTATCTACTCAGTACTTAGTTTGTTTAACCTACTACTCAGTTACCTAATCACTGAGTAAACATAGTCATTTTTTGAAAAAGTGCCGACAAAGCACATATTTACCTAACAAATAATAGGAATGTAAAGTAGATTGTTAATATATGCTGTAACCTACATATACACTGATCATTTAAAAACTTGAAATTGTACTTTACAGAAGGAGACGCGACTTACCTCGGCAGTCAAGGCGTCCCACTATCGGGCGGGCAACGAGTGCGGGTCTGCGTTGCGCGTGCGTTGTACTCCCGGGCACGGTTGCTGGCGTTGGACGAACCATTGGCAGCGTTAGATGCAGCGCTGGCCAGACATGTGGTTGCACGTGCGCTACTGCCAGCCGCACGCGCAGGTCGCACGTTGCTTGTCGCCACCAATCGTCTTGAACTTCTTCATTATGCTGATCTGGTAATTTTCAAAACAAATAGAACTTTACTAAACATTGTCAATGTCATTAATAGAAGACGTCGCCCGCTGCTTCCTTCTAATATTTTTACGAGTAAATTGGCTTGTAGTGCCTCATCATCATTAGCTATATCAATCTATTTCAGATAATTGTAATGGAAGACGGTCGTGTGAGTGGCTTCGGCCGCGCCGGTGGGGAAGGTGTCCTAGGCCGCTGGGGGCAGCTGGCGGCTGAAGCACGGGCAGCCGCAGCTCGGAGCGGCGCTGGTCCTCCTGGTGGCACTGCAAGGGAACGCTCGCGATTGGTGCGCGCTCTTAGTCATGCGCGATTCCAAAGACAAGCGTCTGATGAAACTGCGGTAAGATAATGAACCTAGCGAACAAGTATCTAATCGTCTTTAGCATTAGGAAGAAATTCGCATAATCAAACGTTTTCGACTTCGTCTTGAAATTTGTGATGTCAAAAGGTGGGTATCAACGAAGCAACCGGCGCGCATCTCCTGGCCGAAGTTCCGTCGGTGACTGGTGGCAGTTGGCGCCGCGCCTCGCTGCGACCAAGACCCAAACTCTCCAGGCAGCTCTCATCACCACCACCTTCTGTTCATAACTATAAGTGAGTGCTTTGGCATTTGTTTAAATTAAGCTAAAGGGTTAAGATATGTTTGTGAATAATAAATAATGATCGATTGTATCAAAATCCTATACCCTATACCCTAACCCCTAGGTTACACTCTTAGGTTGTCGTACTCTCGTATCAATTTGTCCTTGTTATTGAGGGCTTATAGACAGAGACGGAAATATGCGAAAAGTCTACAAATTATGCCCCTGTATTGATAAAACTGACTAAGTACGTTTGTCTTTTTCAACAGATGGCGTCGAGAAGTGCGGCGAGCAGTGAGCGCAGACGCATCCAACACGACCCTGCAACGAGAGGCTAGCTTACTACGTCGACTGCTGCGTCCGCGCACCCGACCGAGAACACATCGGACACTAGCCAGGTTATTTTAAGTTTTTTAACCGATTTAGAAAAAGGAGGTTTTCACTTTTTCGGGAACTTTTAAAAAAAAGACATAAAAAATACATATTTATGTAAGTAGATTCCTTCCTACATATCAAATAGGTACTAACATAAAATCACAAAATACTTACATTTAAAACAATGGCATCGTTAAAAAGTTAACAATAAGTATTTTTAATATGTCAAAAGAATTTAGTATTTTAATTTATTAAAATGTGAATCAATAAAGTTGTGTGTTTAGTTGTTATTGTTATTTTTATAATTAGTGGTCAATGCGTCAGTATGTAATTGAAGATATGGGGTGACTCAATAACTCAAAGTGTAACCGTCACTTGTTTGTACTTCCTGTAACAATTTCATATCAATATTTTCGACATAATACCACAATATTTCTTTAATTACTACAGATGGACTCCAAGAACACTGCGTCGGCTGATTAGTTCAGATTCCGAAGCACCAGAAGAAAATCGTCAAAATGGTACGATAATGATACAGTTAAACTCTATCTAACATACAAAGTAGTAAATCAGGTGCTCTAATATAAATTTATCGTGGCCGTATATGTCCTTATATCAGCCCATATATGTCCCCACCGAGGGGCACGAGCCTACTCTCATACAGAGAGTGATTAGGCCGTAATCCACCACGCTGGCCAAGTGCGGGTTGGCGGATTTCACATACATCTTCGAATTTCTTGTCTGGTGTATGCAGGTTTCCTCACGATGTTTTCCTTCACCGTTAGCAAGTGGTAATCGAATAAATTGATACGTACATGAGAAATAAACTCAGAGGTATGTGCCCGCACCAGGATTCGAACCCGCGTCCTCGGAGTTCGAGGCAAGCGTTCTACCAACTGGGCTACCACCGCTTACATTTATCGTGGTACTAGCTTTAAACTACGCATTAAAGAATAAGTTCAATGAAAAGGCACGAGTAATACCAATTGGACGTTACATGTTCATTTTTATTGCTGAAATCAATTAGTATGACCTTGGTACAATTTGTTTGTGGCCAGTTAATGTTATTAACAACCACTTGTAGAACTTGCTGAAGTAAATTATCCATTTAATATCGTGCTGTCCTTTTCTGATGTCAAAGAAAAAAAAAGAGAGTTATTTAGCAACCTAGTTTGGGAGTCACGGGACAGTTTTGTATAGATGACACACAAATTCAATTGGTCCTTATTTTTATGTGATCGTACTGGAATCTTCCTCTACTACCTATGTCTACCTCTACTACATAAAAGTTTGTCAGGTTTGTTTGGTGTACCTAAGTATATGGTTAAGGAGGAAAGAGTTGCTCAGTCGGGTATAGTGACTCACTACCGGTTTGTAAAGAAGGAAAAGAGATACGTTCATCTCTTTTGCACTTTTTGGAAGCTTTTATCATGCGCACGCGCAAGTGCAAAAGGGATGAACGTATCACTTTTCCTTCTTTACAAAACGATAGTGAGTCACTGTACCCGACTGAGCAACTGTTTTCTCCTTAACCATATGTCTCAAATGTAACGAGCAATTATATTTACCTTTACTTATTTTTTAAATTTTATTTAAACTTTTTTAATTTAAAAATTAACCTTAATTTAAAATTGCTGATTTAAATGACCTATTCTGCAACTAACTGGAATTATCATGATCCAGGGGATGAGACGACACTGGACACAACGTACACATCAGTTATGTCAAACGGCACAGACATTATCAATGCGGTCACACCCGACACACCTCCTGAAAAAGACGATGTGGACCAAGAAGTTATTTGTGAAGTAGGTATTTACTTGCATTTTTATACTCAACGGTAGTGTAATGTAAATTTGGTTTTAATAGTCCGAAGAAATTACAAACAAAAGGAGTTAAGATGCCGTCTGCACTCGACAACTGCAGGCGACATGTCGCTAACTACGATGGAAATTCTATAGAAATACCTTCATATAAACCAGTTTAACCAGTAGTATCATGACAACACGTCGTCTGCAGTTGTCATGTGCAGTGGGCTGACCCTTTATGATAAAACAAACATATTCGTAGGTCGCAGGACTCTTCTCTGCATTTGACTTAATTAGGAGTAAGGAGTTGCTGTCTACAAACAACGTGTGTAGAATTAATAAATTCCACAGTGCACAGTATGGAAAGAGTACGGTCGTGCGTGCGGGTGGTGGGGCGTGGCGTACTGCGCAGCCGCGGTAGCGACGCAAGCTCTCGCGCTCGCTGCAGACTGCTGGCTCACCTACTCCACGGCGAAGAACGAGCGGGAAGCTCTGACTGATGAACAGGTATCGAAATATTAAGTTTCTTATTATTTTAATGCTAAAGGGTTATGTGACTCTTCAATTAAGTATCAAGTAGATATGCTTATTAGATGTTCTCAATCTTTCTTACATAGTCTTAAGCAATAAAACAATAAATGAAACAACTGCAAATAAGTACTTTGTTGACTAAAAAGAAATCACTAACATTATTCTATTACAGATGTGGCACACAGTATGCGTATACGCACTATGCTGCGCAATGGGAGCGTGCGCGATGTGCGGCGCGGGCACAGCGGGGGCGTGTGCGGGGGCACGAGCGCGGCGCGCGTTACACGAGAAGTTACTACATGCGGCTTTACACGCACCTTTACATACCCGGTCTGGTCCGCCGGCAACATCGGCGCTCTTGCATCGGTTCTCCGCTGATATCCTAGTTATTGACAGGGTAAAACAACTTTTATTGCAGTTATGCTTTAACACAAGTTTCAAATAAGTTTTCTCAAATTACCAGAGTGCTTTCTTCTTTCATCAGCACCTCAATAACTCCTACAAGTAACAAGATAAGATATGAGCAAAATAAAAGAAAAACTACATTACGTTATTATAAATTGCAGAAGTTGCCAACAGCAATGTCCCGTTGGATGCAACTGACCCTGGTCTGCAGCGCTGCGTTTCTCGTGAATGCTGTAGCGGCCCCTTGGAGTCTGCTCGCTTTGCTACCGGCTCTTATACTCTATCTCGCAGTGCAGTCGATTTATTTGCATAATGCCAGGTAAGTTTAAGATATTTAGATAATATTGGTGTCGTCTGACATATACGAGTTATACTTACGTGAAACTGTGAGGCGAAGGTCGCATAGCAAAACCTATGACGGACTTGCAGCTAATAACAGACAGTGGAGACTTATGTCTTTAGAGACGTGGTAGATAGCGTACCTACTTATAAAACACAATATATTTTTGGAAAACAGACCAAAAAAAGACCTGCACCTTTTACAGAACTGCAATAAATCCAAAATATACCGTATAAAATACTTACAGTGAATTACAACGCGTGGAAGCCCGGAGTGCAGCCGGCGTGGTCGGCTGGTGCGTGGCTACCAGCGCAGGCGCCGGTACAGTACGCGCGGGGAGATTACAGCCGCGCATGCGCAACGCCTTCCTTCGCCGGCTCAACTACAACCACAATGCGTTGCTTCTGCTTAATGCTGCTAATCGGTGGCTTGGACTTTCTTTGGTAAGGTCACACTGCATCAGGTTATTTCTAAAAACTACAAGATCAGCCAATATTCTATCTCGTATGAAGGTAACAGAGAATGTTCTTACCGTGTCTATTTATTATAATATAATATAAAGAAGTCCTACGAGGCCATGAGTGCCTTTTCTACCTAAATGTCTATATAATCTGTTACCTTGTTACCTAAGTATATAAAAACTGAAATCACTCATAACCAACTTCCATTTCATAGGATTTGGTAGGCGCAGGCACGGTATGCGTGTCCCTGGGCGTGGCTTTAAGTGGTGCGGGGGCGGGGAGAGCGGCGGCAGCGGGGCTTGCGGGGACCTACTCGCTTCTTGTACCCGCTCTGTTGGCGCACGCGGCCAAAGCACGGGCAGACTTGCACTCGCAATTAGCTGCTGTGGAAAGGTTACTTGTCGATGCAAGTGCGCCGCAAGAAGACTATCGGGATGAATGTCAGTATTTACTGTACCATAAAGGGTTGTAAAAATCTTGAGGAGTCTATAGAGATTTGGAATGTACTCACTTGTGACTTTTTTCCAGGCCCAATCCCGCCAGGTTGGCAAAGAAATGGGAAATTAGAATTTGAAAATTTAAACGTCCAACTGGACCCTGGATCGCCTGTTATTCTCAAAAACATCAACATTTCCGTCGCTCCTGGTGAAAAAGTACGTCATTCTTTAAACTACTTTTATTAATATAAAGCGTACTTACCCATGATAAAAATAATTCTATTGATACAAACAGGTAGCTATATGTGGTCGTAGCGGAAGCGGTAAATCAACCCTCTTGCTATCATGCGCGGGAGCAACCACTATAAGATCGGGTCGTTTGTTAGTCGACGACAACGACTCGACCCGAGTGCCTCTACGTGCCTTACGCCACCGCGTGGTAGTCCTACCCCAAGACCCGGTGATGTTCTCCGGAACCTTGAGGGAAAACCTGGATCCTCTCGCTGTACATACTGACGAGGAAATCTGGACGAGTTTACGAGCCGTCGGGTTGTATGATTTCGTTCATGCGCAATCTGCTGGGCTCGGTAAGTCTTGCATCATCGTAGTGAGAGCTTCTTATCGTCTAATGTACGATCCTATTTTCAAGGAACTTGTGACGTCTATCGAACTCGATGAGCTTTCATTTCAAAGTCGACGTTCGCTTTGCCACTCGTTTACCGTGGTCAACAATCGGCCAACCGTTTTCCAGAATGCCTGGTGGGTCGCGGTCGCGGCGAGGCGGGGTGGGGCGGCTGGAGCGCGGGGCGCGTGGGGCGCGCGGTGGCGGCGCGGGCGGCGCTGCACGCGCGTCCGGCGGCGGCGCTGCTGCTGGACGAGCCCGCCGCCGCGCTCGACGCGCCCGCCGAGCGCGCGCTGCTCGCCGCCTTGAGGGCCGCCGCGCCGCATACTACGCTGCTCACTGTCGCGGTAATATTCCACTATTGGGACTGGAAGATCGTCAGATCTTACTTATTGATTCTTTACTTATTTGCACGTATCTTCTGTCTTTTTGTCTTGTATTACGAGTACTTCTTCTATTCGCTTTTTATAAAGATACACGTCATGTCGTATCAAGAGGTCAAGGCACTGGCAGAGGATAGACCTAAGAGTTTGCTCCACCGACAAGGGTCCAACTCTTAAGTTAAATAATGATGATGATGGATGACACAAATAATTCCGATCTCTTTTTGTTTAGCATCGAGTGTCATCGGTTCGAGGTTACGACCGGGCCATAGTGATGGACGAAGGGAGAGTGGTGGATCAAGGTCCGGTTGCTGAATTACTCGCCCAACCTACCTCCCGCTTGTCCAGGATGATGGCCACGGCTGCAGCGTCCACCGTCCATCCTCATATTTGAACTGAATCCACTTTTATTTACGGATAAATACTGAGAGAACGAGAAAGACCGAACGTGCTAGGAGCAAAAAGGCATCCTTACAACTTTTTTCGCTAGAACCAAGAAATGATACGAAATGACGTAATTTGACTAATGCATTTAGCAAAAATTATATAGAGCCGGTAAAACCAGAATGCAACTAGAATGTTGCATGTAATTATTTCATATTTAATGCTACTACGAATGTATATCGTATGTACATTTAAACTATTTATTTATTACAACGTATTGCAACACGTAACGCTAGAAATAGTTCTTAAAATGTATTTCTCTTATTATGACTGCTTCGTTTCGTAATGACGACGTAATTAACTTAGCATAATGACGAAGTTCTTCTGCATGCTGTGGAGATAAAATTTCCTATTTAATGTAGGTATTTTGATGTACCTGGCGATTCAAAAATCAATTGTAATTTTTATACTTAATAATACAATAATTTCATTTGTTCAAGAAAGACTGATATACATATAACAATATCGCGGGTGACTTGTGTTACTCGATATAGCACATCATTTAATCGAGAAATAATATGAATTGCATTCTCACACCTAAGTAATTGATTACATATGTATTTTAAATTGAATTATTATTCATGAATCGAGTCTTAAGTTCATAAATTGAATATGTATAAACAAAATCAATTTAATTAATTTATTCCTATGAGTGTGGGTCTCATTGAATGACCTCATACAAACAATGACACTATTGTGTTATTTATACATTTTGTAAGTACGACATTGCAGTTTGTTTATGTGTATTATATACATTTTGTGGTATAAGAGTAAACAATAAAAACGACAGTGTTTTGATTACAAATTGTATTTCCAATAGAACAACAATTGCACATAATTCGTTTAAAGCTCGCGTGGGTGCCGCCAACAGACAACGTGCTACCAGAGTCAACGATACATCATAAAATTATATCACTACATAACAAATTACAACAATATTTACGTTGGCACCGTCGTACAGGCTCTTTTATAGCGACGCTGTGTTTCTAAGCCCAACAAAGCGATAATATACTGTTCAAATAACAACTTATACACTTTCAAAACATTACCTTATCACCAAATAAACACGCCGCTATAAAAATGTAACCCTGCACAATTATAACATTTGTGTCGTCACACATTCATTATAAAAAATATTTACTTACAATTACTTACGTGTATATTCTTACAAGTAATTCTAAGTTAAATCTCGACGTGTTTAATAAATTCTTTTGATTTGACCTTATCGACTACATTAGTATCGCTTCAAGGCGCAGAGGACGCGCGGCCGCGGAAACTTTCCATTTATTTACATTCCATATCACATGAGTGTTTGCAGTTGGACGACCGTCTTGGCGAAAGGCTTGCATTGTATCTTTGGCAAAGTCAAAAAATCCCTTACTTGACTATATATTTAAAATATTCATCTGTTTAACAGTTTAAAATCGAAGTCTTCGTTGTAAAATGTTATTAAGGCACAAGTTTAGGCCACATACCATTAATATTTACAAAAAATATAGTTTAGCATTTCCATTTTTATAAAGTTTCATAATTATCATTAGACCTACACTTATGACGCACTTTACAAAGCTTTGCTCTTTATGTAGATCACATTTAACGTTTCAGCATTACTTGTGATATTTAAGTTTCGTTTCATCTTTATAAAATAGGCTGTTTTTCAATATTTTATTAGCAATTTTAGTAAACTCCTATATTTTAGTATCTACAATTTTGTGCGTCTACCGAGTTAAATCAGTAGCTCTGATAGTTTAAGAGTTGCACATTTATTTTATACAATGTCATATAGACTAGCGGTACGAGTAAAGTTGTTTAACGTTATGATAGATCTATAATATCTGTTACTAATTTCAATTTAACCGCTGTAAAGTAAAATGAGACATAGTTGCCGAATTTATCAATCAACGCCTCGGGGCATATCTAGCGTACAATCCAATTCAAAAACGGTCCTAAAATAAAGCAAAACAAACCGAGAAACCTTCAAAACAACGCTTTTCAATTACAATTTTATATTACAAGTAGACTGATAGACCACGATCCAGTTTTTGAATGAATTGAACGTTGAACGAACGAAAGTTCTTCAATATGAAATTAATGCCATTAATTCCGTACAAAAACTCGATCGCAGGCGATCAGCCGTACGTAAGCTACCTATTCACCCATGTTTTCGCTAGATACGTCCTCGCCGTCCATAGTGTGTATGTAATAGAAGGTAATATGAGGTATGTTACGTGGGTTCCGCCTTGACGCCCGCACTGGACGCGACGGCAGCGCGCGCCTCATCGGGCAGACGCTCGGGGCTCGTTAGGATGTCCGTCGACGTGCACAGCACTCGAAGGGAGTTTAGTACCGCTGGAAATAAGTTACAATATCTTATTGAGACTTATAAAAAGACAAGATTATTTAAGATTTTAATAAGTAATTGAGCGGGAAAGTGAAAGAAAAGGAAAGAATAAATCAACGCCCACCTGAATGAATAAATGAACAAACAATTGAATGCGTAAGTGAACGAATGAGTGAATGAAACGGTAATCTACCTGGCCTCATCTCAACGAGCGAGCAGTGTTGCTCCGCCCACAGCAGCGTGGTGCGGACGAGGTCGGCGCTACTCGCACACGACACGCATGCGCTGAACGACTCCACCAGCGCCGCGCTCACTACGCTAAACTGGATCATTTTGTAAGGAATACTATTTTTAGAAATACTTTTCAAAAGAAACACGAACGTATCGTATGAGTGGACTCATTTAACGCTGTCTGTAAGATAGATCGATACGCAGTGTTAATAAATAGATAAGATCTAATTGGTTAAACATCCATGGAAGATATGTTTGAACTGTTCCAAAAACTCGAGACTGAAAGTGGCAACATTGGCCTTGCGGTCAACAGAGCGAAAACCAAAATGATGATAGTGGATCGAGCCGGAACACTAGCAAATGTCACCGGCAACATTCCTGGCATTAACATCGTCGACCGCTACATTTACCTTGGTTCCCAAATCTATAACGATGGCAGCTGTGTCCCTGAGATTAAAAGGCGTATTGGGATGGCTAAAGATGCAATGACCCGTTTGAACAAGGTCTGGAAGAAGAGAGGAATTGGCATTAAAACCAAGATCAGATTAGTGCGAGCCTCGGTATTCCCGATCTTCCTTTATGGTGTAAAAACGTGGACAATCTTAGCCCGGGAACGACAACGGATCGATGCATTCGAAATGTGGTGCTGGAAGCGATTGCTCCGAGTACCTTGGACTGCAAAGCGCACCAATGTGTCGATCCTGAATCAACTGCAAATAAAAACCCGCCTATCGACCACATGCCAACAATGCATTCTATCTTATTTCGGTCACACAGTGCGCAGAGGCGATGAAAGTCTGGAGAAATTGATTGTCGTTGGAAACACTGAGGGCAAACGATCGCGCGGTCGTTCTCCAACCAGATGGACCGATCAAATAAAAGACTCGTCTTCTAAATTCTATACGGTGGTGAGAGACGCGCTGGATCGAAACCGATGGAGGCAAATCATACGCTCCAAATGTGGCTCTGATGCTGACCACGATCCTCAGACATGAGGGACCGATGAAGAGAGAGAGAATTGGTTAAATCGTCGATATGTATACAAAGAGGTATTGCCTTACCACAAAAATATATACCACTAAGACCTGAGATCAGTTCTTTTAGACCTGTTGTGACGCCAAAATACGGATATAGCGAGTTAATGGCATCTATAGGTAGAATAAAAAGTAGTTGCAATTGTTTGTAAAGGATACCAGCCAGTACTTCCAGTTGTGCATGGTGCGGTTAGCGACGTGCCGCGCGAACATCTCGCGCAGCCGGCCAGCGCGTGCGCGGGACACCGGCGCGCCCGTCGCAGGTAATAGTGAGTGGCAGTTGCTGGGGACAGCACGGTAAGTATTAAAACAATATTCCTTAGGTATCCTTAAGCTTAAAGATCGATTCAGCAGTTTAAGAACATAGGACGACGAACGGATTTACTTTTGCTTATCCCGTGAACTTTATAAAGCTTACGTCAGAATGATAGCGGACGAGTCAACGACACAAACGCATAAAATTATGATCTCTTTGACTCTTTGGAATTTCTTCGAAAAGGTATTGTTTGCTATGCTGCAATATTTCAAAAGTGCAATAAAATAATGTAAAGTCACTTACGATATGGAATTATTTAAACATTCGATCTGTTGTCGCAAGCTTTCCATTTCTTCTTTGATTTGGTTTCTCTCCGCCTTTAGTTGTTTTATGTACTCCGCGCCTTTTTGTAGCATAGCCGCTTTACTGACCTGAAGGAAAAAATAAATTATCATCACGATACATTGATATCGTCGTTTATCGAATTTTTTTTACATATAAGACGGCATCTTTGACGGCAGATAACTTTATTTATCGTCGAATACAGTGTAATGGTATCTAGACACCAAATCCGCAGCCTTCATTTGTTCGAAAAAGTTTGGAATGGGTAGTGTGAAGAGGAGTTAATATAGATGGGCTCATTTTTGCGATGACAACGTAGTTCTGTATTTGTTAGTTCGTTTAAAGTAAATGGAGTTACCTTAGCGGCCGGGTTAGCGGCGAGATGCGGTATGAGCGCCTGCAGCGTGTCGAAGCCGTTCTTGATGTTGCAGCGGCGCTTCTGCTCCGCGTGCAGGTGCGTGCGGCGCGGCTCGGCGCCCGGCCGCGGGGAGCCGCGACCCGACAGCGGGGACAGCGGCGGCGACGACGGGGACACTGGCTGTCGGGGACCATACACAATTTGTTTATTTAAGTAATAAGTGTTTTATAGCTAGTCCGCTAGGATGGCAATTCAAATGTTACTATAATTCCGAAATTCAAAAGCTGTGTACTGATTGGTACAGGTATATAAGGTTTTCTAATATATCCTTATTTTAACACAAATGCCATCTCATCTAACTATACGAATTCATTATTGATATGAAAACGACGACGCCACGCTTGGTTTGCCTGTTAACAAGCGCAGTAAAGCAACGTTGACGCTTCCGTACGTAAGGGATGCGATTATTTAAGGTAAGTTGTACCTTAGTCAATAATTTTTCATCGCAACTTCTTTGTTTGATTTAGATTCAATTTTGAGATTTTGAAAAACTGTTAGTATTCATTAAATTAGTCTCGTCATCATACCTGATGCGGCGACATGACGTCGCTGCCGATGGGCGAGGGCTGCCCGCGCGTGACGGGCGACTTGGTGGGGTCACTGGTGCTCGCGTCCTCGCTACTGCTGTTCAGCTTGTATAAGCTTTGTGCTGAAATAGGTACAAACATTTATTAGATTTATTATATTTAAAGAATGACTCTGAGGATTTTATGTAGGTAATTAGTGGCTGCCCGCAACTTTCTGGGCAATTTTCGTCATATGTCGCCTATGTGTTATTCTGTCGTATGAGCTACGATATTGTCAAGTTGTACCAAAATATGTCCAGTAGTTTTTTTGTGAAAGAGTAACAAACATCCTCACATACATTCATCCGACATCAACATCGACATTTATAATATTAGTAGGATACGTACAGTGTTGCGCGGAGAGCAGACGGGCGAGCATGACGCTGGCCTGCGGTAGCGTGGGCTCGGACGCCACGCTGCACAGCGGCGGCGGCCGGCGCGGCGGCTCCGGGCCCCCGCCCGACGACGAGCGGGACCGCGTGCGGCCGCCCGCTGTAACCACGCTACTGCCGGCCTTGGCGTCGCGGCCCTGCTGCTAAACAAATACTGCCTTTAAACTACACATGTACCGACCAACACAAATGTTTTTAACAATTAAAATTCTGAATCGAAGATATGTATTTGGTCCGATCTAAAGACTATCAATTTTATGGTAAAATCAGATCCCCTCTTTCGAGGTGTATTAAAGTTATGCATTATTTTGAATAATAGAAATGAAAGCTTATCGAAACAGATGAAAAAAAAAAAAAAGAGATCAGTTTGTATACACACCCGCGCAGTAAGCCGTGATTGCGCGTCGAGCGGCGCGGGCGCAGGGGCGGGTAGTGCGGGCGCAACAGGGGCGGGCACCGATACGCTCCAATCAGCGTTGAGCTGCGATCCTATCGGCAAGCTCTGCGATCGGAACTGCTCGGTGCGGTTGCGATTACTACTGCTTGAGGCACCGGTCACGGTTGACACCTATTTTTTATATCCATGATTATAGAAACAGTAACTTGTATATTATAAACAAAGTAATTTGTGTGAAATCAAAACGAAGTAAGTAATTAATGTTACAAAACTTCGATAAATATCATAACGCCCACAAAAATCTAAAACATCATTTTATAACATAAATAAATAAAAAATGCAATATCATACTCAATAAAGGCAGTAAAAGAAAAAACAATGAAGTTGCAATTTTAGCGCGTGTCAAAATTTTTATCCACCTATGACTAGATTATGATAAATAAAGATAAAGGGATATTGGTAGTCATGATGATAGTCATGATGATAGATAATACGAACACAGTTCGCTGGTATTATCTAAGTATTAAACGTCATCTAAGGCATTGTAAAGAAACTCGTGTTCAGATAAAAAAAAATCAAGTTTTGTTACAAAATTATGACAAAGTAAAAAACTAGAAACTCGAACTTAAATCTCGCGACTTTCTGCTATTTCACTCTTTGTCGAAAAATCGATAGTGACGGGCAGGGTATACGAGAAAATGAAATAACCTTTATCGCAGAACTGTACTATGCCTGAGCAAGACGAATTTGTTACTTTAAAGCCACACTAGTCTAACACAAACCTGTTGCTGCGAAGCCGGCGTCAATGGAGGCGAAGGCATCTTGAACGAGCGTGAGTTGAGCGTGGGCACTTGTTTCGGCTTATAGGGCTCTACTGCAGGCTGTAAGTACTGCACGGGCCGATTACGAGACTCGTAGCTCGACACTTGACCCGGAGGGCTTACTGGTTGGAGTTGCTGGTAGCTTTGCTGTGAGATTTTATTGCGTATTTTTATTTATTACATACATCCGTCACGCCTCTCTCCCGGGTAGGCAGAGACAATTTCCTTCCACTGGCTACAATCCAAACACACTATCAATTACTTTTATTTTATTTCTATTTTATTTTCTTGGGAAAAACAACAGCTTTATATAGCTAATCATTTATATAGTTAACAGGGGCATTGATGCCAAGACATAGAGGGGTCCCAGTTGAACTTTAAACCGCTAAGGTTATATAGAGGGTAGTTCAAAAAAACACAAGCAATGATGCTAAGCTTCGCAACCTAAACTGTTACCAGGCCTCCGTCACTCTATGTACTTGCGCGCTATAAATACCTACCGCTCAGCGGGCCGCTTGCGGACCAAGCGAAGCGCAGTTGTCAAAGCGAAGCGCACGCTCGTTGTTCAAATTTCGATAGTTCCATTCGTTTTTTTATTTGTTTTTAAAGTTTTATAATTTTTAATAATTGAGTTTTTTTAATGAAAAACATAATAATAACCGGGAATTTAGAAAGATAAAAAAACATTAAGAATTAAAAATAAAAACATGTTAAAAATAAATATATTAAAAACGATATAATTTTAAACTGCCCCATATAAGTCGGAACATATTCGTAGTTCTCAATAACATAGTCACAAAACGTTTCGTTAATTTAATTTCATCGAAGAGGCAGCCCCGCGATTTTTACGGGATCGCGCGGTGCAAAGCAATCACAACTATACGCTTGAGTATTTAGGTATATTTTAGCATGCAGTGGTATCTGACGTGACAGTTGGGCTATTGCGCACTGTTAAAGCAGTAGGTATTGGACATTTTCTTCTGAGTGAAGTATCTGTTACGTAGTAACTATTAAGTAATCTGTGCTGTTACGTCTTTCTCTTCTGTGTATTCTATTTTTAAAACCAGTACATACTTACAAAAGAAAAGTATAAATAAACAAATGAAAACCTGATAATGCGTGTTGGGCAACTGATTGGCGTAGTGTGCGATCCTTGCCCGAGGTTTCTCCCTAGTGTACCCGCTGCGACTCTGCATGACGATGGTGCTCGAGTACTTGGCGTTCTGCACCGGCTGCTGCAGAAGTGAGACTGTCTCCGGGGCCGTTTGAGAAGGGGGAATGACTGTGGGGGACATATAGGCTACTATATGTTTGACAAGTTTACATAGAATGTTTAGGTAAAATTGCAGATAAGGCTAAAACTAGAGAATTTAGTTTTCCAGATTTATAAATATTTGTTGTTGAGAAGATTTGCAATAGCTTGAAGAGAAAATACGATATTTACTATACCATCATCAGCGCTTTAGTTAGATGACCCTTTTTGTAAGAATTTGAGTTAAAACTAGCTATAAGAAGAGTTAGTTGAAAGAAATGTTTCACAGGTACAATTATTTGGAAACTAACCTTGATTATATTTAGTATGTGGCACTGTGTAACTGTTCTCCTGCTGAGGAATTACTTTCGGTGGGGACACGTACTGTAGTCGGGACAGTTTACCAGAGTACACTGTTTGCATCTCAGGGGCGGGTTGCGCGGGCGCCTGCTCGTACGACGGTGCGTATTGCAGTATCTCTTGAGAACTCAACATGTTGTTCGACAAATCGTTCTGACCAAACATCCTTCCGTCATCGTACATACGCATCCGCTCGTCCTTTATCGTCTGGTCAGACATCGTCATCATTTGAGTATTGTTACTTGTTCCTGGTGGATATTGAAAGAGAAATATTGTTTATATGTCTTGTTACAGAAACAAATCGTTTCAAAAGTGATCTTACGTTTGTGGAATAAGAGTGATTCAACTCAGTGTGCAATTTAAAAATGGTAGATGATCGGTCAAGAAAGCAGCTAGATAAAGGGGCGTGACTTTATTGCATATGTTTATATGTATAAAGTATATTGGAAACTCGATTAATGACGCCAACTTTCTAATACCCTGCAAAATAAATATCAATCAAAAATATTCACCATGAATAGTCATCTGACTAGTAGGCATGGTGACGACAGCCGAGGTTTGTCCGTGTCCGTCGGTGACGTAACCCTGCGAGTACGAGTCTACCGGCATTGCGGTACGGTAAAGTGGCTCCTCCGCGGGCAGCGTGCTCTCCTCCGGTACAGGCGGAAGGCGGGGGGTTGACAACAGATCTGGAAGTTATTTAAATCTACAGCTTTCCGAAAACTGTTGATAAAATGTAGCTTGCATTGTCGATGGGAAAAATCAAGAGACCGCGTAATGTTCAATAAATATGAGTTAATTTCTTTATCTGTTAGGAGAAAATTAACGTCATGTCGTATCAAGAAGTCAAAACACTAACAGAATATAGGCCTAAATGGCGGATGTTCCACCGACAAGAGTCGAACTCTTAAATGATGATGATGAACTGAGGTTCTGTCTTGTGAATTACGATGAAAGAAAACAGTATTTGGTAAATAGCATGCGAAGATTAAATCTCAATTTATTAGCTTTAGCTTACCGTGTAGCGGTTCCAATGTGTCCATAAAATCATCAAGATTAGGCTGTAGTGGACCTAAGCTTGGTTGAATGAAATCAGCTAAACTTGCACCTCTTGCTAAAAATGAAACATCACAATTTAGATTTGTATAATAATAACTCTATTTTATTGCCTTCAAGGTTCAATTCAGGATTAATTCTTCGGAACATGAACATTGGGTTCTTATCAGAGAAGGCTAGTTGGAGTACACTTGAAACAACTTAAATCTCTAAAGAGATATCAGATATTATAGAAATTGTCAGACTGATGCCTTTTTTGTAAATACCTAAATCTAGTTGTTCCATAGTACTTATAATATTTGGTAAATACTAATTATTGTTATAAAGCATTTACCGATCTCTCTGCAGTCGGGAAAAGCGAAAGGCTGATGGTTGGTGATAGTAGAGAAGAGAGTATCACTCATCATGAAGTTGAGGTAGTCCTCGTCCGTCAACATGTTGCCCGCTAAGTCGCTGCATTGTGAGAACGACTCCGCCGTGTCCATATCCGATATCTAGGAAGAAATTAGTTCTTTTAACGTCCCCACTCCAGGGGCATGAGCCGGAGAGAAATCCATCAATGCTAGGTAATTCTTGTACATTTTGATGGTAATGAACTTTGAATGAGAATTTTGGAAAACTGGTACTAAATACTAAGTGTAATTTTGAACAGTAATAAGTTTATATTTTGCATTTTACAATCGGATAATTTGGAATCGTAATAAGTGTAATAAACAGTTTATTACTTGTTTTGTGATTCCTTAAATCATAGATTCCATTTTAAAAGAAACCGGACAAAATAAGCTGAGTGCAATCGCACAATCTGAAGGAAATACAATGTTTTTTGCTTTGTTTATTACTGGTTATAAAATTTATACTTATCTGAATAATACGGTTTCATTTATAGGTCTACCGTAAAGAACATTTTCTTTTTAATCTGATTACTTACTGTATCCTGACCGGTGGTGTCCCCCTTCCCAAAAAGCCTCATAATATGAAACATGCGCCATTTTTTATATTCTGCTATAACTGCTTCGGCTCTTCTTTTCCAATACTTCCCTTCTAATATTGTTGCCTGTAAATTAAGTTATTTGAAGAACATGGCGGAATCATAACAATAATGGGCATGTAATACTTTAGTTAGAATTTTTTGCTGATAAAATGATAAGTAGTACACTTTACCTCTGGTTTCACGTGTGTGTCAACGTCTAATGGCGACGCGAACTGGCACACTAACGTATTTTGTTTCTTTATAACTGAAATAACCAGTGCATTATTAGAAACCATTGTCAGAGTTTCGTCTTCAAAAGTCAACCTACATAATGTTGAAATTAGACTCTTATACATTTTTTTGGGTAAGTAATTGATAGATATGGGTTCATTGGCTTTATAAGATTGGTTTTCAGTCCCCAGATTATTAGTTGTTATAGAAAACTGGGGAGTAGTTTGGGGATCAAGTGCCCTATTCAATTTTATTACAGTTACTTTGCAAGGGCGGATCCAGCTTTGGCGCCAGGAGGGGGTCACATATAAAGAAATTTTATTTTTTCAACTCAGGTCAAGAATGAGTTGAAGTTTAATCGTTCCGATTCCGATTGAGGATACGTCTTGCTAGGCGTTAAGGCCGAAACCGTAACTATAAATAGGGAAAACACAACAAAATCGCCTAATTTTCAAGCATTTTCGAGCAAGTAAGGCCGCCGGGCCGGTAGCTTTAGTTTGTTTAAATCGGCAGTGGCAGCAGTGGTGCGCAGGCGGCGATTTTTTGAAGCTTTAAGTTTGCGTTACGGCGTTGTGACGGCGTTGTAAGGCAGGTACCCAGTTCCTCGTGATTTTTGATTGTGGATTTATCCACCAATAGTCGTGTATCTGTCATTGATTGTACGAAACTGATTGCTTTTTCGTTATCAAGAAGACATTATTCTGTTTTTTTAAACACGACTGCGCCGCTCGCCACGGCTCTACCGATTCTTGCGTTGCGGCGTCACAACTCGGAAATATGTTTCGGCCCGTACTGGTTAGGTGCTCACAAATTATCGGACGCGTCTGTAAGTGGCGTCCTTACAATGTATAAATAATTATGTTTAATTAGTGGTTCACCTGAGTCCTGGCACCAGCTCAGGGGGGGGTTATGACCCCCATGACCCCCTCCTGGATCCGCCGTTGTTACTTTGCCAATGCGGCGTTGATTTTTATTACGACGGGAGTGATGACTGCATGCATTGTAAATGTATATTGCATTGATTAGGGTAAAGTTGTTTATTTCATACAAGAATACTGTTAATCGTATTATTCTAATATTGGCATCATATAAAGTGTGCCAAATATATAATTGGCGCCTTCTTTTGTTTGGTGGAATATAATAAAGTGCTATGTGATTGGCTATTGTAAGATAATTAACACAACAGTTATGATATGATTTACTTTTAAATGCCGGCTGTTAATTACTTATTCTTCTGAAAAATGCTTAAACTAAATGCATAAATCTATTAAAAAATATTTTAAGATTTTGGGGTCATCATTAAGGTTTCTTCGAGTGGCGCTTTACTTAATTTTTATTAACCTAAACTTATAATTTAATGTTTAATGTTATCAATAGCGGTTATCAACATTGTTATCACTCTGTAATAATAGTCTGTCTCGGGCGTGTATTATTAAATCTACCTTTCAACCATATGTCTATTTGCTGAAGTAGAAAAGCAAATAAGGTGTGATTTAATGCTTACATTGCATGTGCCAGCATCTCCATATGACGTTGTTCAATCTTATCTTGTCCTTCCAGCGGAGTTTGATACCTTTGAAACGATTCCATTTTGGCGACGTTAGTTTTTGTCTGAGAATAACAATTATAAACCCTATTACAACAAAATTAAGACTCACCAAGCTCCTTTCGTCCACCTGTCACAATGTACTATTTAATAACAACATTTCATTTAAAAGGTTTACTATAAAAGTCCTTGAACTCGTAAGAACCATTTTTACTTGATAACATTTTAAAATAGACATTATTTAAAAGGTTGGAATTAAAAGTTCTACAGGTAGAAAAGGTGTAGTATACGCGAGGGACAAAACTACACTAAATTGTAGAGCCAATAATCAGACATTGAGCTATCAGCCTTACAATTGGTGATCTTAGGCTTAGTGCAAATAGCATTATCAACATGATAACAAATAGGCTTAGGAGACTATCTTATCTATCTTTCACCGCATATAAAGTGTATAAAACTGAAGAAGCATGTAATAAGACTCAATATTAATAAATTGGAACCTATTATTTTTTTAATAAAAAACATAACATTTTAAATAAATAATTTAAATAGTAGACTCTTCAGTTAAATATTTTTAAATGAATAAGACTTGTTTGAAGCAATTCAAACTAATAATTTCAGTGCAGTATTAATTTTTTTTACCAGAAAATGATAAGATGCCCAAACCAACCATTGATACATCAATTTAAAAATTGGAGTGACATTGGAGTCCCTACTAAAAATTATTTCAATTCTATCCTACTCTATGAAAATTAAATTAATAAAAAAAGTTTGAATTTGTTCTTAATCAATAAAAATATATTTATTTAAATGTAACTGACTGTCTGGATTAACTGAAATTTCTTTTTTTATGAAGGTATATGTAGCAAAGCATCTTTACTCAGATTGTTGTCTCACAAATTTATTATCTCACCTACACAAACTATAATTTAATTTATTTAGTACTTAGTTTTGGTAGCCATTTTGTCATAATTTACAAGTAGTTAAGTACAATATTTTTTTGTGTTTTCCATTTTTATAAACTAACTTCAGATAGATGTAGCTTCTGAGATAACATTCAAACATACATAGGAAATAGTATATGTTTGAAAATTGTTTACTTTATGCTATAATTGTAGTCATCAATGGCCATGAATCCACTTAGCAACAATTCTACCCAGTTGGGAATTTTAAGTTATTTACATTACAGCTAAGATTTGCCAACATTGCTTTGGATAGCATCCTTGAATAATATTTAAGAAACTAATCAGTTACACGTGCATTGAATCTGTTTACCCTTGTACAGATATGATAAAAAAAATTAAGAATAAATTAACTGAGTAGGTAGTAATAAGTAGGTAGCAATGCTAAAAATTTAATTAGCCTGATTAATTTCATTATCAGGAACAAATGAAGTAACAAAATGATGCGCAAAATATTGTAGATATTAATATCTTAATATTCATAGCAAACTTATCTCAGCTAGTGACCTGTGTCTTTTGTAAGGCCGTTGTGACCTCTCTTTATCTTTGCAACATTACCAATGGAAACATACACGTTTCCTAGTTTTTCTAAAGCAAATCATTATGTTTTATTTATACTATAAAAAAAGGTTCCGTAAAACAGACTGTATCAAAATAAAACAAGCCCAAACATTGTTTAGTTGAAACAATTCTTCAAAAAGAATGTTAGATAAAATGGTAACGATTTCCTTGAAACTAATTAAGTACAATTATTTAAGCAAATTTATTCTTTGTTAGTATTGTAATGAGGATTTAAACTCAGATAAATAACAAAATAACACGAGGAGCATTTGCAATTCAGAAAATGTATGTACTTTTATAATATCTTGCTAATCAACATAAGTAAATAACACATTATGAGGTATGCTTGCTAATAACATTTACAGGCAAGCTTATCATAGTAGCGAGGTTATTTTCCAAGTTGTAAACACCTCATAGCTCAGTACTACCCTCACTCAAGGTCAATTAAACGATCTTCAAAATCAATAACGACAAAGGAACTCTTTATTAAACCCTAGCACTCTTAAATTATGCAAACACACAAATGTGTATTGAGAAAACAACATCTGTTACCGAAAATTACATAGCTTTCTACTCAAAAATAATGAAAATTAGCAACTGAATAGAACATACCTGTAGGCCAAAGTCATACATTTGAACAACTTTGTAAGTGATATCTCAATGGAAACCTGCTGGTGTTGTTTACTTTCATCTTTGTCAGGTTGGAATATCTCCACCGACCGCGGCACAGTGTAAGTGGCCACGACCGACGTTTTCTGCACGTTCTGTTCTTCATCAGGCACGGGCACTGCCAAATCGTCAAAATCATCCTGAGCCTCAGCTTCGAAGTGCGACACCATAAAATGACCAGAATGTATGCTCTCCTTTCCCGGACGAGCCTGCCTTTTCTCCACGTGGGTCATTGTAAAAATATTGTTGCAAATCTAAATTTAGCTAACAAAGTAATATATTACTACTGATTTTACATTTATTGTCCCATCAACTTTTGGACTTAGCCATATTTTTACTTTATCACTTCACTCCATTCATATTGTTTTTTTCCATTTGACTTGACAAGCTGCAAAAGTTGCAAATATAAAAAAAATATAATGTTATTAATATTTTATACTAGCAACAATTTCAAAGAGTCGCAGTAGGTTGCCTACACCACCACCACAGTAAATGTTGGCAAACGAGCCATTTGTTGCTATAGAAATTTATAAAATCTCTGCAACTGAAAGTGTTTATACGTCTGTGAACAATCCCAATTAAATTTTCTTACCTGCTCAGCTTCCTCTGAGCTGCTCAAGTTTGCCGGGCAACTCTTGTTGACAACTAATGGCCACTTGCGCCTATATGGCCTAAGCAAATAGTTGCCGTAGTGTGTACAAGCATCAAATGTTAACTGTCAAGTGTCGTAGTGTGACAGTGTTTGTCCCGTCCGTCACTGTCATTGTGAGCAAAATTCCGAAAACAGATGTTTTGCCGTGCCGCCTATATTTTTAACTATTTTTTATAAGTTTAAACATTCTTCGGTAATATAAACATAAAGCACAATGAGCTCACCAAAACCGAGATCCCCTGGTTACAAAAATCTTAAATCTAAGCATACACAATCTCCGGTTGAGCTGAAGGAGAAAATGAGAAAGGTATTAAACAAATAGTTTTGTGATAGATAACATAACATGCCCCTACTTGGTTAAATATTAATGGAATGCTTGCAGAATTACAAAGATAAAGTACAAAATTGCCGTAACATGTTGCTGAATAAGTTCCGTGGATCGGTAGAAGAAACACTTCGTGATGCTCTTACAGAGATTTACAAGGACATGTTTAACTACACGGATGGTTTCACGATAGATGATGAAGAGATTGAGTTATTAGAAGAAATAAAGAATGAACTGGTTCAAGAAGAATTACAATGGTACTATGTTTTTCTATCCTTTTTTTACATGTATATGTTAACTACTTAATTACCCTCAATGTGTTTGAAACATCTGTTTACATATAATTGTTTACAGAACTATTAAACATATTTATTTATCTATATTTTTGCAGGTGGCTTCAAGAGTATGAAAAATCACACCAGGAAAATGTGGACTGGTCTTCAATAGAACAAGATAATAATGTGATTTGCCTCATCTGCCAAAAAATAAACTTTACCCTTCAAAATAACATCCTCTCCTGTGACAGCTGCAAGATAGCTATTCCAACTTCTAAGTCATTGGTAGATATAAAAAATACTGTAACAAATGTTATTGACAAGCATAGTAGTAATTGTAACAATGAAGTGCAATTTAGTGTAGTGCCTGAATCTAATGAAACCCATATTTATCTTATGTGTGACAGTTGTATGGAAATGCAGGGCATTATTTAATACTATTGTTGATATTGGGTGTTGATTCTATACCATTCTTTGTTATCCTTTTATTTTGCTATGATGTTTGAAGGACTTAACTAATGGACTGTCAACATGATAACCATTAGCTAATTCAGTACATAATTGTGATGAATTTCTTCATGTTTTGGTTAAAGAGATGATTTATACTAATTAATGTGTATTAATTGAAATAGGATTAAGAATTTAAATAATTAACTTTTCTAATTCAATTCAATAAATGCATGCATGATTTTGATGTTTCTAAATATTGTCTGAATCAATTTGATTTCCTAATCAAATTGCTAAAGGACAGTAGGTAAATAATAAAAAACCAGTTTACAAAATAAAAAATAACCTTTTATTTCAATTTCATGAAGCATGGTAACAAGGTATATTGTAATGTAATTATTACGTTGTGGTTAGAAATTTTTATTATTTTCATGATCCTACCAAAAGATTAGACAAAACGGTAACTTGTATAAAATGTACATTAATAATAATAGTATAAAACAGTACCATTATTCTACCGACTGTATTACAAGGTCGCATCTTTTGTAGTTGAATTCATCCTTAGGTATAAAATGGTCAACTATGTGTATTATTCTAGGCCTGAAAATAAAAATTTCCAGTCATTCTACACTCCCATATAAGGCAAACACTAGTGAACAGTTGCTATAGTTATGGTATCTACATAGTACTCATGTATCCACGCTTATGTTATACACATAATGAAACTAAAAATTGGCTAATTTATAATTATCTATATAAACCTATAAAATAAATAAGCCCATAAATGTTAAAGATTTGAGAAAAGTAAGTGATAGCTCTATTCATACACATGTAAGAATATTTAGCCTTAATGTGGTGCATTTTACTTTAGGACTTGAAAATAAGAGAAGTCAGAGACAAAAGAATCTATAAATAAATGCACCACACTTGGACTTATCTTATTTAATTCAAATACACAAGGTAGGTATTAAATTCTATAATTAGACCAAAATGTAAATAACTTCTTTCAAAAGGCTGACATACAGGCAGTTTTGTTTCCAATATTAATATTATATTAGTTAGTGTATTGTACTGTACTTCACACAAACTCAGAAAAACATCAATATAAATGTATGAAATATTTGGACTGATTAGAACCTCTCTTAATCAATACAAAGTATCGCTCTAATCAATACATCATCTGTTCAACTGTATTGTTAATCATTAACTACATGGTTGTTTTTATGCTAAAGATACTCACTATATTATTGGTAGACCTTGAACCTCCATCAGGTCTTCTTGTTGAGCGTGAGGGTGCGTGTGCGCAGCGGAGGGCGCGGCGAACTGGCCGAGGTGGTGCGGTCGCGGGCGGCGAGGGGAACGCGCTGTGATCACGCGGGGCTTGTGGATCTCGTCCATTACCGACGGAGCGACGTAGGTGAAGCCCTGATAAAACAAGCTTGTTTGAAGAATCTTACCTCAATAATAGGACATATGAACTGAATGATGAGATGACTTACTTGGAACATTAGGTTGGCACTTTCGCTAAGTGTAGACTCATCAGGCGAATCAATTGGTGTTTGAAGGGTAAATCTTGTGTCAAACTGTGAGACATCATCTTCACTTGACTAAAAACCAAAAAACATTGATGAAAACTTGTTGTACTACAAATCAATATATTGCTTGTTATTTAGTGAAACTTTGTTTTGCAGTATTTTTATTTTTAGAAATTGGAGAGGCCTATGCTCAACAGTGGGCAGCTATAGGCTGAGAAGAAGAAGAAGAACTTTAAGTTAACAACATAGAACTAACTACAGCACAATATAAAGATAATATGAAGTTCGAACCAGTTTAGGTTTGATTGGAGGCTCTAGTCTTCTGGCAAATACATCATCCCACTTCACATGTTTGAAGAAGGCATGTCCGCGCACCGCCGCCGCCCCAGCCGCTCCGAGGCGTTGGGTCTCGGAGCGTTTCATCAGGCGCCGGATCAAATCACGCGCGTCTTGTGTGAGGTAAGCAGGTAACATCAGTTTGCCCTTAAGGATTTTCTCTATAGTCTTTGTACGATTGTCCCCAGTGAAGGGAGGCTGGAACATTATGTTTTATTAGACATGTTATACAGTGAAATTTATATCATTAGAAGTTTTAAAAGGAATATAATTTACCTGTCCAATTAACATGTCATACATCAAGGCACCAAGGCTCCACCAGTCTACAGCTTTTCCATGGCCACTTCTTGTCAGGATTTCTGGTGCCCTATGAATTAAATGTGAAATGTTATAACTTGAAAGTTAGTAAATTGTAAGGATTATAATAAATTAGAACTTCACTTACATGTATTCAATTGTGCCACAGAATGTATGTGTAACAATTCCTTCCTGGATATGTTCCTTACACAGTCCAAAATCTGTAAGTTTGACATGGCCCTGTGCATCCAAAAGAACATTCTCTGGTTTTAGATCACGGTATATTATGCCTAGACTATGTAAATGTTCTAGAGCCAAAATTATCTCTGAAAGATAAAAGCTGAAAGAAGACCAAAGGTTTATTAATTAACTGTGTATCTTTTTTAATACTTCAAGTATGCTGCTAAGTTCAATACCAACCTGGCAGTATCTTCTAGGAAAATTCCTTCTCTTTCAAGGTGCATGAATAGCTCACCACCACTTAAGTATTCTAAAATTAAGTATAGTTTGCCACCAGTTTGAAAAGCATATACTAATTCAACTATGAATGGGTGCTGAAACCAAATATCAGTTATAGAAAACATGATTCCTTTGTTTATTTAGGAAGCTTGTTAGTAAATAATTCATAATTTGTAATGGATTACCTTAACAGCTTCTAGAATATTTCTTTCTGCTTTGGTGTGTGCAGTGTCCTTCTGATTGCGCACAATGGAAGCCTTCTTTAGAACTTTCATAGCAAAATGAGCACCAGCATCAGGCCCAGTGATCTTCCTAACTTGGAATACTTTGCCATATCCACCTTTTCCCAGAACTTTGCGCAGCTCAAAATCTTTAGGGCCGAGACGTTTGCCTAAACCAGGATTTACATTGTCCTCACATAGTTGAATTGTTTCTGACCCTTCAGCACTGAAATTTTTACATAAAAAGATTTGTAATTTAGTCTTTATGCACTACATTGTGCGAAATATGGTATGTATATACACACTGATACTTACTCTACAATGTTGTGAACGTGTAATTCAGGATCGTAATCCACCTGAAAAACACAACCATTAGTTTAGAATCTTAAGGATTTCCCATGTTTGTATCCTAAGATGCACATTGCATACAAATAAAATAAAACTTAAGTTAATGTTGATGATTCATGATTATATCCCTTAATTATAATCCTAAGTGCGACGTGCATGACTACGACGTATCCTTGATCATTGACTTCAATGAAACAGTAACTTTGAGGTTAAGTAATGGTGATTAATTTCTAGACCTTTCTTTTAAATCATGGTACCTCATCTACGTCGATAATATCGTCCTCATCAGAGTCTCCGACCGTGACTGCCGTGTCCACATCTAAATCTAAATCAAAAACTCCAGCCATATAAGATGACATTTCAAGTAATAGGGTATCACATCAGCAAGTGCACTTCATTGGCATTTCACAACACCACAAAATAAGGGTTACACTTATTGTCCCAAGTATAAAAGCGAAATATATTGTTTATTTGATAATTTCTTTTTATTTTATCAAATAAAATAACTTTTTTCTGTCACGTAATAAAACTAAGAAATTATTGAAAAATGTATGGACAAGACAAGCAAGCGAACGACGACAATCGTAGAAATGAATGAATGGTAGGGAGGGGAATCGAAAAACGAACGAATGATTTAATGTACGAAAGAGATATATTATTTGCTTTTTGCTAGTAAGACAGAGAAAGAGAATAGCCTACGAAAAAATATTATTTCATGTTCGGATATTTGTTTTCAAAATCTCTAATATTTCACGTGACAAAAATTAAATTGATTTAAATCTACATTAAATTGATAAAATCCATGTTTCTTTAAAATAAATCTGTCAGATTAATGAATTTTGAATTTCATATAAAGTTATATAATTTGGAATCGAATACAAGGTCTACAAACTCAATTTAAAAAAAGGCTGTTATGGCTTAAAATCTAGGTAGCTAGAACTTTCAAAAGAAAAAATCTAGTTGAGTGTTGAGTTGAGTGAGTGAGGGAGACGGAAGTAAACATACATGTACTCACGAAAAAAGTAAGTGTTTCAAAAAATAAAATGTTAACGATAAATTAATTAAAATAAACATTGAAATAAGTTAAAAACTGTAAATGTCTGCAGAATGAGATGATATCTTTTTATGTGGAATTATCATTTTTATTGAAACCCTTCAATGGCTAGTGACAGCGACAAAAGTTCAAGTAATCACAACTTGGATGGTTCCTTGAAAAGTAACAAGAAACACGGCAACGGCGGAAACATTGGTAAGTTAAACCAGTTTTATCAATCTCTGACGATATAATAAAACTTTTAACTCATTTTGGCTCCCTTGGTAATTCTAACCTTACTATTTCAAAGATCTTGCTTTGCATTGCAAAAGCTGTTTTAGTGCCAACTGGAACATACACAACTTACAATACAAGTATTATTCTTCTTTATCTTAATCTGTATTCACATTGTAATTATTTTCTAAGAAAACACGTTAAAAAACATTAAGATTAATGCATTTTCATGTATTGTTTGTTTTCATGTAATTACATGTAAACAAGAATGCTACTTCCTATTTATTTTACAATTTAGTGAACTTTATATTTTTTATGCTGGTAAATTAAAACTTAAAAAAAAATTAACTTAAATAACTAAAAGGATAGTTAAACTATAAATAATAAGCTCTAGGAAAATGCATTTTTGTAACAGAATTCAGAGTATCAACACAGAAAAGTCATATATTTATGCTTTTAACTGCATTTATTATCTCTTGTTTTTAACTCTATTTTTTTAAGTCAAGAAAAGTACAACACACGTAATATCACTTAACTTACCAATAGGTATTTGATAAGGAAGATCTCTATTTAACTTTTATTGATAACATGTAAATGAAAAATCAAACCATACTTTAGGAACCTTCCTTTTCTAAAAATTAAAACAAATGTACCATACTTATTTTTCATGTTCAAATTCAATCATTCATTTCACCCCAGGTGTAATCTTTACATCCTAGAAACTAAAATTGTATCAGACACAATTAATTTTCTAATGAGTCTTGAAAGCTGAGAATTGACCTTATCAGGTATTGCTTTGAACCTAAATAACTGTTGAATTCGTCCCTGAATTATAAACTAAACTTACCTAACCCTAGCAAAAATAATAATCTCAAACAAAATATTTTCAGAGCAATATATTTTTTTATAAATAACATAAAACGAAATAAAATTGATTGAAAGTAATTCATTTGGGAAATTAATGTAAGATATTTTTAATATTATAGGTATCTCAATTACTTTGTTTAATTATACATTTGCAATAATAAATCATAAATAATAATTAATTATCTACCTACACTACATGTTAATGATCTCATCCCATCACACAAATAACTGATGGTGTTTGTGAAGGCAACTCAGTAAAATCTTATATAATATTTCATTTGAATATATGGTTTTGAATTATTGTATTCAATTCTCATAAATAATTTTTATGTAGTTTTAGGTCCTAATTTAAGTAAAATTATTTATTAAGTTCTTTCCTCTTAACATAAAGTATTTTGTGTGCCTATCTTTGTAAACGCATTCATAATGTCATTTGGGATGACATTGACATTTTGAGAAGCAAGTGCCATGGCATGGTGTATTTGTTTTTGTAAAGAAAATCTAATTTTATGAAAAAATAAATAAAAAATCGTCATGGCTTTGAGTATAGAAGAAAGTACCACAGAATTTGTGCCCCCGTTTTTGCAAGAAGCAGTGCAACAAGTGCTTATTGAAGGAAAATGCTCTGACTCATTACAGAAAGATTTGCTATATGTTTTGATAATAAGTTTGATGATAGAAAGTAAATGTTTTCCAATTCGAAACGAAAAAGATATTATTGAAGATGTAAAAAGTATTAATGCCCATCAATTATCAAAATGGAAAACACCACAAGAAGTCCTTAATGTTAAGTTTGTTATGAGAGAATGTGACAATCTTCCAATGAAGTTAATAATAAGTCCCCTTGGAGCTACAGTTTTGGTGAACCTTATAATTGACGACTTGGATTCAGAAACTTATTCAGTATGCCTCCCATTGGGTCGCTATGTTGTGTCACCTAGAGCATCCAGTATACCAATGATATTTCGTGATTTGAAACATTTGTCTGTTACATTCAAGAATAAAATCTTGACACCAGCCAAGAGTAGAATAATGGGATACCTTGGATATCCCAGTGCTAGTCTTGTAGGGTTGCCCGATGAGGTGCTGTACAAAATTTTCCTATGTATGGGTGTTCAAGAAGTAGTCAGACTTGCCCAAACATGCAGAAAAATGAAATATTTTTTAGATAAAGAATCTCTTTGGCATGAGTTATTTGTAAGGGATTTTGAAAATGCTCCAAGTGAGTGCAGTGATTGGAAAGCACTATATCAGGAGAAGTACACGCAGCAAATGGAAGCTGCCTTAGTGAGAAGAGGCCGCCAAGCTGGGGCTATGCACGACTACATGGATTACTCAGATCATGTGTCTTACATTGATAATCCATTTTGGAGTAGTATGATAATATGAAGTTACGGATTTAAATAGTATCCAAAGACTGAATCACAGGATTATTTCATGATTGTCAAGCATATTATTTTGCAAAATCAGCAATACTATTAATATTTATGATCTAAGAAGTGCCTAGGTTTTCTTTCCAAGAATCTTATTTTTTTAGATTTGTATTTACTCTAAATAAATAAATAAATGCTAAAACCAATAAATTAAGCTGATAAAGAACCCTAATGCTTAAATTTTTTATATCATCAATAATTTTTGTAAATACAACAGGAAAATAAAAAAATTTAAACATCATACAAGTTTTCTATTTCCTATTTTTAATGCATTCATAAAAACAATTAGTTTTAAGCATAAGTATAAAATTGAGGAAAACAATGTATGTACATGCAGTGGTAGTTCATTTAAAGCATGAGTTACCTTTGTCTCTGTTTGACACACAAGTTTAAATGTTGACAGACAGAGATGGAAATAATTAACCAGGTGTATTTCCTACTGCCTGGAACTTTTAGTAAATTCAACTTCCATGCCCTCTACATGGTTAGAAGAATTTGATTTTGTGTCTCTTTGTTGCTAGAAATGTTAGAGAATTAAATTAAAAGATAAAGGAGAATATAAATTGCTAAGAAATTCATTGGTCAACAAGCTGTACCATTAGTTACACATCAAGTCAAGAGTAATTTGCATGAATGTTAAAGAGGTTTTTAATTTATCAATCTATTCCCAGACACAGCTGATTTATTTATTATATATTTTTGAAAAATAATTTCTTTATCGTTTGTTTAGGCGAGAGTGGAGATAAGGCTCACAATGCTCTTCATCCAGTTGGCAAAAGTGGTCGGCATTTATCAATACCCTTTGACGCGGCAACTAATGGTGACATAAGTAAGTATTTTCATTCATTTATTAGATCCGCTGTGGTAAAGTATTCGAATAGAAAAGATAAAAAAATAAATACGTAGGAATATATGGATACTAGAACATTTAACAGTTTCATTTAATTTTTTGTTAACTACTTATAACCCATTTCTTACCCGTACGCATAAAACGCGGTTACGCTCTCTGAGATAATTTTATGATCATAAATGGGGTTCCCCTTATCTTGCATAATATTGATTGTTCGAAATACACTTTGCATAACAAATATCGCATATTTTTTTATAATCGAATGATAATTTTGCATAAATATATACTTTCCATAACAGTCAGCAATCATAATAACAATTTGGCAGAATATGATATTGCATATATTTAGTATGCCGAACTTCATTTGGCAGAATTTAATGTGGCATAATAATCTTTTAGAATTCGTATTGGCGGCAACGACCAAAGGGCGGAGGGGGTTCGGGGGTGGAGCCCCCGAGGGGGGGCTCGGGGGGCGAAGCCCCCCGCTGAGGAAAAAAAACTCCCAGCCAACCCCAATAGGATAGGTTAGGTTAGGTTAGAACATGATTTTTGCATCCCTGCTTGCTTGCATGGTGCATGCTTGCTTGCTTGCATGCTGATGCTTGCATGGCGCATGCTTGCTTGCATGCTGCTTGCTTGCTTGCATGCTGCTTGCTTGCATGCTGCTTGCTTGCATGCTGCTTGCTTGCATGCTGCTTGCTTGCTTGCTTGCTTGCTTGCATGCTGCTTGCTTGCTTGCATGCTGATGCTTGCTTGTTTGCATGCTTGCATGTTGCTTGTTTGTAAGCTTATTTACATTTTCATGATTTTGACACCTAGAAAGTACCTACCTAATCCTGTAGTCAAGATTTAAAGTCAAGAAAATCAAGAAATTAATAAACTGGAATTAATATAGACAAGTAGGTTCTGAAATGTATAATCATAAAAAAACTGGGAAAGCAAATCAATAACTTATAACAATAGAATAACATCAAATAGAGTTTTCGCCGAAATTATTATTATGCCATTTAAAATTAGTTCAAAAAAAGTTCGGTGAAAATATTATTCTGCCATAGAAAATTATGCGAAATGTACGTATTGATAACAAAATTATGCGAAAAGAAGTTCGGCGATATGATACGTCTGCGAAAAGTGGTTATGCAATACCAAAATCGGACAATCACTTTTATGCAACATATTAGTAACTCTCATAAATGTCATCACACGTGTGTTATGAGTGAAATGCAAGGCGCAGAGTACCGAGCTCGCATATAATTAGGAAGGGAGAGGGTGCGCGGTGGAGATGCGCCGCGCAGCCTCCGCGCGGAATCTCGCCCTGTAGCGCCGCCATTGGCGAGTTGACGCGAACTCGGTGGCTCGTCGGGAGCTATCAGACGAGTCCTCGCATCGGGTTTAGGGCCCTGGGCCGACGTTTAATGCTGACGGCCATGCGGAGGTGAGCCGCGGTGGAGCATTCGCGGGCTTCCCGCGACCGGCCCCCGTGGCGGTGCTACGGACCCATGCTTACCCATAGCCGATCCGATGGCGATTTCCCCATATACACTCGAGGTGAGCAAGCCCCATGTAGAAGTATCTGCATTAAACTTAAACTAATCTCATAAATAGTGGTTGATAAAACGTAATTTGTATTTGTAAAAGTGTTTACGTGAAGTTACATTCATCTCAGAAGCTTCAACACATAATATCATAAATTCATTACTAACAAATCGTTTAAATGGTCCAGCTGTTTTAGATAGCTGTTTTAGATATGATCAGTATTAGAATAAAATCATTTATAAACACTCTATAAGGACTAGATGCATGTGCATAACTTAACACTTGTCTGCTCTAAATGATAAAGGATATAGTAGCTAGTGGCGTCCGATTGTCGGATTGCCCAAGTGAGATTTATAAATCAATATTCTGGCGTCCCGTGTTTACCGCTGAAACTGTTACGAGTCTACGTTTATTTCGCTGCTTTCCTCCTTAAAAATTATGCACATTATTTGCCCGTTATAACCACCTCCACAAACAGACATATGGAAATAGATATTACTGCGAAATACAGGTTATTTTCATAAAGCAGTGATAAATGTGTCTTGCAGGGTCCATTTGTTGTGTCTCTAGCTTAGCTTACAGTTTACCACTTCTGGGTAAAATAAAACTTTGGTACTTAATCTTCGCTTATTGTTGTGATCTTTAATTTGTGTTGTTTTTCTTGAACCTAATATCTTGAGTATTTGTTGAATATTTCAATTTGAATCGTGAATAATAAAAATATATGCTGGTACCGCTGAAAAAACGTACCGCTACAACGTTATAAACTTACTGTACCTACGTTATGATGGTTGCTTGTGTAAAATTAATTTTAAAATTTAGGCTTCGTCGCCTACATTATACGGTACACAGACTGCTAGCATGAAAAAACATGGTCGGCTTATTTTCTAGGGCAATAGGTAGGCATCTATTTATAAGCAAAAGGCTATACGCTTTATCTCACCATGGCCTCTCACGACCATCTAACGTAGCGCTGCGCACTGTGATCATTCGAGCAGCTAATTTAATGTTTTAATGTCACTTGACAATCATTAATTGAGTGTAATGACTCATAAGATGTACGCAATAAGTCAGAATTTACAAGTGCAATAGTCATTAAACCAGAATTCTTTATTTTTAAAGAATGTATTGCATATTTTTCGCTCTACATTGTCTAAATTACCTATTTGTAAGTTCTTATCAAGTTCGAGACATATTTGACTCAGAAGTAAAGATACGTAGATACATTGTTATTTACAGTTGCATATTAACTATACCGTGACCGATATACAACATATATGTTTCAAAGACCAAACGTTATGTGCGTGACACACTACTCAGTCGAATTCACTAAACAATAATGCGAGAACTGCGGCAGGTAGTTTGAGTAAGATAGAGAATAACAGATTGATAAGAGCCCTATCAGTTGCTATTTGTTAGCTATCTTATCATGCAAGCTTTGTACATAACGTAATGTCTTAGTTATTTTTTGGATTCCATACAATTTAGATATCTGCGACTAGTTTCTTAAAAGTGAGCGCTTGGCATGAGAGTGTTTAAAGGAATTAGCGGAGTGTCAAAATGGATTTCATACCCAAGATCAAATTGAAACACAGACCCATCGACGATGATACAAGGAGTGATAGTGGAGTTTTAGATAGTGACGAAGAATTTTGTAAGTCATTGACAGTTATTTTTGTTCTAGTAATGTGTCCGTACTGGAAAATACCTACGTGCTAATCTACACACCTACCTAACGCGTAAACATATCACGGCTGTGTCCCACGATTCATAAATCGTTCTTGTCAAGTATTCAATTCAGTAGCAATCCCCATTATCGCTATAAAGGCGCTCTACCTGCCCATTTTTTGTTATTCAGTGGTGTGTGGATTGCCCTCGTGGCGGGACTACGGCATTGTATGGGGAGTTACACCTGCCCGGGTGCGGGCCGCGGGGCAGGACATTTTACACGAACCGGTGTAGATGCAGTCTGGGTACCCAATTGACCGCTCTTGCACGCACCACTTAGACCACAGACAATTAATTACTTACCTCGCAATTATAGGAATACCATAACATTAGACGAGTATTTATCAGTTATTTATATTAAGTCCTATGTGATAAACGGGGAGAAAAGATAAAATACGCAATATATGCTCCATATTTATATACTTTCTCTGTTGTTGATATAAACTACTCATACTCATATTAAACAAATATTTTATGCTTATCAAACTCGACCATCTGCGTAGCCCTTGAGTTGAGATACAAATTAAAAGCAAATCGAACAAAAGATTCATTATCCTGTGAACGCCATAACCGCTAGTGTCAGTGTTGCGCTGCGAGTACGTCGAAGGTTCGGCGTGCGCGCCAGGCGAGGCGAGGAGAGTGCATTGCAACATGCAGGGCAGGAGCGGAGCGCGAGGCAGGCAGGCGGGCCCCCACCCTGCCCCGCGCGGCGCTCTGCCCGCACGCCAGTCCGGCGTCGTGCGTCCCTCGCAACGCAGGCACTACGTTATGTTTGCCTCGTAGTTTTCGTACCACCACCGGTGATTCGCGGGTGTTTCTGTTTTGTGGTGTTTGTCAGTGTAGTGAATTGAACATAAAGCGATGATGCCGAGTACACATTATGGCCTCTTGTAGTTGACATGTCGCTGAGCGCGCCCGCACAGGCGGCGCGCGGGACCAGAACCAGCAGCCTCGACCAACTGGATTTTCAGGAGCGCAGGCAGCTGATCGCTAGCTCCCTGTCGCTTACAGATTTCTTGCACGTCGGGGCCAAGGAGGTGGCTGCAGTCGCCGGTCAGTTCCCTGCTCGTTTTATCTTGCCCTCCCAGACGCATTCCTAACAATAGCTTTGCGAAATCCGTCTCATGCACGATATTTAGCCACAAACATAGCGCCATATTACTATAATGGGAGAATGAATTAAATATCTTGTCCGTATTACTCGTCAATGCGATATTCACGCGCTATTTTGATTTGGAATCTGACGTTTTACCGCAGCATAGTTTATGAACGCATATCATAGTGTACACACGTCGAGTATTCTGTAAATATTTATTCAGTAATTATCGCACCATTACTGTCAGCTGGTTGTATGGTAACAGTATTAATTAGGTTTTATTACGCGTATCTCACCTTGTTTAGCTTTTGTAGAGTATAGTCCTTAGCATTTCGTTATACTTAATGATAAACGTCTTAGATAGATTGATACAGTTTCCAAATTTAAACTAACCCAAGACATTTATGTAACGCATTGTTGTTTTATACTTTTTATCCGATACGTTTCAGCTAAGGTACTACAACAAATAAAGAACGTACAATGGTAGTAGAGACTTTGATATAAACAGGTTATTTTGGTTGGCTGTACTCACTCCCTGCCTCGTGCGTACTAACAAAAAACCAAAATGTAGTCAGTGATATCACCAAAACACCGCTCTACCTGCAGGAGTGGTCCGATGTGGTCACGGCATACCTTCGTTGGTACCTGTCTACTTATCATTAACCCTTGCGTGCTTCCACGTTTTTTGTTATAAGCCATTACACCACTAGGAATCGTTATAAAAAGTGGCGTGTTTTGTTCTACTTGTAGGTACATAATCGATTTACATATAAGTAGAAAGGAACATTGTAAAAACTTGTATTGTGTCTTCAAATAAGTAGGCAGAGCAATGTAAAGGTCAGATAAAACTTCACACGAGTTCTTGAAGGAAGTCAATAGTCACTGACCTCCGAGATATCTGAGAGAAATTACTCATACATATTATAGTAATGATATTACACGGCTAGTTAGCGCTTTGCTTGCAGAATTCCAAATAAGGTTCACGAGACCGGATTTGTCCTCAGGTCTGACTTGAATTCATGTTCAACACAGCCTCTGATAAGGTCATTTAGTAAGGTCACTTCTAGTAATCTGTGAAGACTGTACGGTATGTTAACTAGCTGTCTACAACCAGCTAGGTAAAAGGGCGCGGTTATAATTTGCTATGACATCTACGCATACCATTTCATCAGTTAGGTAGAGTAATTAAGTAATTAGGTACTTTTAATTTATTCATACTTATAATTAAAGAGTTGTTTGGTATAATTTAAAAAAGTTCCATTTTTTATATCCTACCTAAGGTAGAGAGTGGTGTACCTTGTTATCGAGATCATAAATAAATAATACAGACTTCGCCATAGGATCGTAAAAACAAAAGAGAGACTTGATATGCTCGCCATGTTTTCCCATAGTTAAACACTATTGAAAGTGAAAATACAATTTTCTATTTGTTGAAGCTTCTATTCATTGTCTATTAGTAGATGTAATGTGACGTATTACTCTGTTAGACCAGAGACCGTTTCAATTGCGACAGCCTTAGGAATCCTCTGATAGATAAGATCTTACAGTTGTACCGGGTACCAACATTTAACAATACACGGTTGGCTATTATTTCTCGCGCATTATTCACGGACTGGTGATGTCACGCGGATTTCACTGATCACCATTTTGTGAATGTAACTGTACTCGATTATAGTGATCTCGGTTTCAAAACGTGGGTGGTATGGCGCGGATAATTATTTGACGAAATATCTTTTTTGTGGCCTATAATTTCTGAATATTATTGTCATATTGTCGGGCTTACGACGAATAGAATTAGACTTTTTCATGTACTATTTATAACATCGTACAATAATTATAACAATAATTTGCAAAAAAGTGTACTTACATCAAACAAAAAAGTATTTACAGATATAGTTAGAAGCCTAGGCAACATAACTTTACAAAATTAAGTTATATTTAAATGTAACTACCTATAGTCGCAACTTACTCGTTTACTTCTTCTTCGCCATTAAAGGATTGGTTCTTTGTTTTCCTTCTTGTTTTGATTAGTTCATATAATCTCATTTGACTGAATAATTATCCTTGTGTGCTTTTAAGTTTTATTTGTTTCAATAATATGGAAATAGAGAAGAATAGAAAACACCTCTACTCGAAATCATTGATTTATATCTGCGCACTGTCATTTCGATGTTAGCCAGGTTAGGACAGGTCGCAGGTCAAAATACTTTTACTTGCCAATTGGATACTCTCCAACTAGATTTTCCAGCATTTCGGAATTAAATTTAAAGTCACAAAAGACTTCATTTCACTTTGGTATCAAAACCGTAGGTCTATATAGAAATGACTATAAAAGGTATATATACTATTTTTCAACGTTTCACTTCTTGCTTATAAAAATAAAATCCTTTAGCGCTAGTGGTGAGAACAGGATGATATAAAGTCGCTTCACTTTTGTCGCCCAATAACAGTTAACATGAATTTGTAATATGCATCATTGTACTTGTCGAACAGAGAGATCAAACGACTCAATCTCAAATAATATTCATACTTAAAACTAACAGTGTTAAAGTAATCGAACTTCATCTTTCAACTATTTATGTATAATGAGAACTCTGTTGTGGTTATTATTCTCCTTGAAGTATTATTTATCTCAATCAAGGAGGTCACACTCGGGCACTCATTTGTTAACACACTGGGTAGGTATACATACCATCATGACGGTATTCGTAAATGTCCGTGAAAATATTTTACATTCCTATAGCTAGTTGACCACAACTCATCAGTACATAATATGTGTTTGTATTCATAATGCGTTGTTCTATGACGACGTTATATTATACACTGCTCACTTGCGCAACCTAGCTGTGACACTGATTCATAAAGAGCTGCAGGTGTATAAGTATTGATCGAATGTTGATTATTTTCTTTCCACAACTTACAACCCTATTGTGCCGTACTCTGCGACAGCCTTCGTATGGTACAGTTTGTGTAGTGTGCTGTATCTACTTAGGTTTCATTACTCGTATGAACTTATGCAAAGATAACTCTACAACTGGTTTTATGTTAACTGAAGATTTTAACAATTAGACTGAATTATTTTCTTTCTGTATTTGTGCTATTTTCCATTGACAAGTCTTATTGTAATATTGTTGCAAAAATAAATACACCGTTCTTATTGTACATCATTACTTACTTTCGGTACATTGTATGAGAGCCGCACCTACTTACAATGTCATCTTCAGTTGCTAATAAATTGTGGTATGTGTACAATAGCGGTCATGGCTGTAAGATAAGGTTGTGCGAGGTGCGTTGGTGCGGCACCATCGATCACTCCCGCTTCGCTGTCAGTGCGAGACGTATGCGTGACTCACTCATCGTCTGCACTCGCAACTCATGTTCCAGCCATCAAATTCACAACCTTTTGAGGACCTCACCTTACATATAACTTAGTATATCTCTTCGATCAACCGTAGAAAGAAACATCTAGTTTTCGATTGTAATTCTCTCTACGTTCACCTTTTTGTTTACAGATATATTCGACCCTGTCTGTCACTATACGTTAAGCTTAGGTTGTATCGTTTTTATAAAAGCCTTATGCCTACAAACGTTGCGCCCACGCCTTCTAATATTGATGATGTGAATATTTACTGTCGTACGCTTAACCTTATACTTATTACTCATACTTAATTTACCGATAGCAAAAACTCCATTAATAGTTGGAATACGAGTATAACCATATTTTTATTACATTTTTACTTTAACGTGTCATCTCAAAAATTATGTTCTAATTATAACAATATTATCTTGTTACAACAAAATGAGGCTTCCTTATCAGAACAGCTAACTTGTTCGTAAACTCAATTTATGTCTAGAGTAGAAGAAAACTTAGTCTTCATTTGGAATAGGTCTAGAGTTGCTCAAAATTGCTTTTTATATTTTACTGGTTACGTGATCTTGATATAACAGACCATCTTTATTACTCGGTGCTCAGGCTTAAGCTATTTCGTCTTTATCTCTGAGTGTTTGTTGCCTTTTGAATAACAATAGCGCAGTCGTGATTTGTTTTATACATGCCTCCATGAGTGTTGACTTTCTTGTGATCATTTGCCCTTTGATTTATTACATTGGCTGTGGGTCTATCCGGTTGATTCTATACTTTTCCTTGGTTAGCATCTATACTCTTATTATAATTTAGATACCGTTTATCAAACAATTACTTACAGTATTACTACAGCGTTTACTTACAGTATGATTGTGCTTCAAAGATAGCGATTCATTCTTCGTCAAATTTCCAAGCGTTAAACTCCGTTTCAGGTCAAATCGCGTAGTGTTTTGAGATTATTTTTTTGATTTAAATTTCTTGTAGGCATTGTGACAGTCGCGGGTATCTCTCGACAATAGCTCTCAACTCGCAACGGGGCCATTGATTGTTCGACTGCGTATATGTCCATTGGGTACCGATCTTGCTCGTACTATTGTCTGCGTTGATGTGGGCTTGTCTAAATGTTTTTTATTGTACCTCTCCTTTGTGACTTACAAAGTTTATAAGGAACAATGAGGGGCTCTTCAATCGTTGAATACATTTTGTTGAACTAACGTTAGTATCTTTACAATTATAGGTTGTAAATTGCAAAATTATATTTTAAAAATAGAGTTATACAAGTCTATTTAAGAAAAATTCTGCTTAACCGGACTAAACTTATGAATAAAATAATAATATAATTATTTGTAAAAGGTGTGCAACATAGGTAATTATTAAGTAGCCAATAATTTGTTCCAAATAAACTATTAAAATATGCATTTCTTACTTGGTTCTTGCATCACTCGGACCAGAAATAAAACATTTAGATACGAGTAAGTAATTAAGTTAAGTTACTTTCCCTATAAGTACTGTATTTATCCCATATACGTATCTATCTACATATAACGCCGTAGTAAAACCACTGTAGCATAAATTTTGTTATTTGTTTACGCGAAATTCGATCCCTGTATCCTCTGGGAATACTTGTAAATTAGATTAAACCTGGAAATACGAAACGAGATTTGGAGCATCAAGAATCTAGTTAGATACGATATACGTTCCTTGAATTGCCTTCATGTTTTCTCTATATTTGACTATAATTGTCAGTTAACTTTTTTGTGTATTCCTGTAGATAAATGTGGTATAAAATAATAGGCCATACCTATGGCATTACCTTTTTATAATATTTTTGTTCCGATATATTTCGAATAGAATGTTAATTGAAATGCTTCATCATATTTCTCAGTAGTATAATAGCGTCTCCGAATACACCTCAGAAGAGAAAATAAAAAGTAAATAAAAGTAATCGAAGCGGAAATAATGTTGATAAATGTTGTTGGTTGCAGCTAAGAAACAAAATGGTTCGGCGGTGCGCACGAACAGCCTCGGCTCGGGTGCGCGGACGCCGCCCGCCGAGCGGCCCAAGTCTAAGTTCTCAGCCTTCGGTAGACTATTCAAACCTTGGAAGTGGAAGCGGAAAAAGAAGTCTGAGAAATTCGAAGCAGCTTCTAGAAGTAAGTACACACTCCTTTTTAAATTTAATAGATATAAATTAAGCACTGAAAAACGTCGATGTAAGTTGATTTTAAGTATCAAAATCTAGCTACCTTAAACTTTTGAAACATTGTTTATGTTTTCAAAAAGAAAGGACTTACTTAAATAAATAGATAGGTATATACTTTCGAAAAACCGAAAAAGTGTATTCTACTTTCTCAATTCGTTGACCAACTCTTACTCATAAACTGAAAGAAAGGAGAGATAGCTTGTATTAGGAAGTTAATATTTTTTGTTTTACATCGTGTGTCCGCCAAAAAGTGTCTTTGAACATTTAAAGTGGGAAGATTTATAAACGATTAGTCTCGCTTGCATGCACGTTTTGTTTTTACTTTGGACCAAATCCAAAGTGCGATTTCACTTTCTCAACTTTTTCTCTCCGTTTGAGTTTTGTTTTAAATTCGCACTTTTTTGTTTCAGCGTTAGAGAGGAAGATATCCGTCCGAGCGAATAGAGATGAGTTAGTTCAGAAGGGGATTCTCTTACCAGAGAGTCCTGTTACGCCAGTACCCGAAGGCGGTGGGTGACTTTTTCCTATTTATTATATAACTTAGATATACGCAAAATGCTTCTTTACACTTTGTGGTAATCACCTGTTGAACTGAGCGATGATTGTAGGCGATGATCCATGATCTAATATCACACTACATTTTTTAAATTTGCACTGAGTCACACTCAATTTAACATTTAAATAAGTTTTCCGCTGAATTGAAAAGTGTCGCCATATGATATATTATTATGTTTACCCGTACACAATAAATAATGTGGTACTAATTGAAGAATTATCGTATATGTTGGTACGGTGGCGCCAGTATGCGAGATAAGTCTCCAATTTATGAAGACACATTTTTAAGTACTTATTTTTAAGTCTGTACCTACACAGAATTTTAATATCAGCAGTACTGTGAGGTGATTGCTCTCATGATTTATACAAAAGTTTGTTTCATACAAAAATTTAAACTGTAAACTTAAATCACTGAAAGCAATCACAATCTCATCGTACAATCCTATGACTCAAATTCAACCTAGTAGGTATGTGTACTCCCACAAAATAAGGAAATAGGTACCGACCTATTCGTATGTCGACGTCGACAGGAGGAAAAAGTCTGTGTGGTGTAGGTTATTGACCATATATGTTCGAATATTAAACCTACGAACAATTTTTGAGATCTGGCTGCATGAGACTGGACAAGGTTCTATGGCAGAAGTAAATAAAACAGAACAAAATCAAATAATATTCTGATTCTGTCAATGTTTGTTGTCTCAGAGCTCTTAAGCAACACTCGTCTATATAAATAATAACGATTAAACAAAAATTGTTTATCCCTTAGATGAGACGTCGTCTCCGACGTACGGCGAAGAAGTCCGGAGTGATAACATGGCGACAGGCGGCGGCGGGATCGGCGGGGTGGGCGCGTCGGTGGCGTCGATGCACGCGGCGCTGCAGGCGCAGCTGTCGCAGCAGCTGCAGCACCAGCAGGCCGCCCTGGCCGCCGCCGTCGCCGCCGCCGCGCACCATCATCACCACCATCAAAATAATAACGTCATTGGTGAGTCATTGCTTTTTATACTTGCATGTAGAGTACAGATGAGTACTGCGACAAGAATTTTGTAGACACATTACATCGTCCTCTCCATTTACTCGCTTTTCAAGATAGTTAATAATACACGTAGTAGCGGCCAGGGTTTGTCGTTTTCTCGTAAAGACACGGAAATATGCGATAAAACGACAAAATTTAGTCGCGGCGTCCGTACACGCAGAACTTCCGAACTGCCTACTAGGTACATCGTTTCGAAAACTCTTTTTTATGTATTTTGAGACAGCTACCGGTTTTGTAGTCGTTTTAATGCGATAAGATCTCCAAACAAAACAACCGCATGCATCGCCTTGTGCATATTAATCACAATCTCTCCTAAACTAGATAAGGAAACGGTAGTACTTAGACATGCGTCAACGACAATACGATTATAGTACATTAAGTGCCGTAAAGCACGCCTATGTCAATAGGCAATTACGTTCTGATATTTCTTGAAGGTATTCTCTACGTCCAAAGATTATGACATAGGGCGGAATTGTAATTTGCTATCTCTAAAAGTATCATTTTCAATGTTTTTTTTTTTATCACATAACTTATAATCATAAGATAACATAACTATATTTAGTTGCTAGTTAATGAATGAATATTATACATATCAGAGTTGCGCATAAGTTAGAGATAACACTTAACTGACATTTGTGAAATCATAAGTTTGTTCTTAGCTTGAAGATTTCGCAACCTATAGAGAAAGCAGATGACTATGTAAGTCTTGCTAAAAAGATTGCAGTTCCATAAATGGCAATCGATTTATCAACTGTAAAAGGGCATGGCTCGCTTATTTACTTGTTTAATTCGTTGCCTAGTATCTGATCTAATAAGAGAAAGTGATGAAAAATTGCCTGTTGCGCCATCTATCGGGGCTTGCGTAAAGCGCGATGCCGTTTAGGCCCTGCTTTGAAAAACAAAAAGCTATGCAGCTTCTATTTGTGATAATTTGCTAATGCATAGTTCCTTAATGTTTAAGAAATTATGAATATATTCTTACAATTTGTATCGCCTAAGCTTAAGCTTAGTCACCCGTCAGCATTGTCAAGGAACATCCTCGTATTGAAAGTGCTTTCTCGTTGCCATGACTATAGAGATATTAAGGAACAATGACTCTGCCAGTGATTCAGAACTAATATTGTAAAGAAAAGAATCGTTCGTGAATGAAATCGTGACTCAATAGAAAATCCCTATTTAAAATTATGTTCGTTAAACGCGAGTTCCATTTGTCTTACTTATTTAAATACTACGTTCTCAATAATGCCTGTTAAAGTGTAATGTTAGCCAATTATATCTATCGTCAGTCGTCGCGTCTCATAAGTAAACATTATAATGTAAATTGTAATACCTATGTGCTATACATATACCACTTGACGATTGTTTTAGTATGTCGGAGCTGGCATTTACCGTATATAACCTTATTTATTTTTATCTGGCCACATTTTCGTTGACGACCGAGTAATTACCTCATTATATTACCGGTAATGAGTTCTCAAATGAATTTTTACCTAGTTAAGCAGTCGCTTGTGATAATAAATTATAAGCTCTTCTATTATATTATTCGTACCTACTATGTATATTTGTCTGTCTAGTTAATTACTATTTTAATAACTAATATCGTGAAATGTCCCCATTGTTCTGTCTCTTGAGGTAGGCTAGGCGTTTCCAATAGGCATCCTGTATTGATATGGTCGCAAAATTATCAAGAGACAACACGTAAATAAGGAAAACTGTCGGATATAACACAACAATAATGTACATATTCGCTTAGATATAAATTATGTGACTATAAAACTGGGTGTATACCGTAATATATTTAGTAATAATGGTGCCATGCCATACCTTTTACTATTTATCGAAATGAAAAGTTTACGCACAAGGGGTGCAGTAAAATGGCGACTTCACACCGCAAAGGTTCACCCTTTTGATTGAATGAAGAGGTGACTTGTAATTATAGCACCAAGTTTAAACGCATTCTGATGGGTAGTATTAGAAAGAGAGCCGCGTGGTGGGAATTAGCGATATCCTGCAGGACTGAGGCCGTTGACCCGCTAGTCTGTACATAGTCTGTAGACCTGTGACGTCATACGCTTATCATTGACAGACATTCATACGTGCGTCTTACCAATATACATTCTGTAGCTGTTCTTTGTTGATTAGTATAAAATATAAGGAATACAATTTCTAATTTGAGAAGTTATCTAAAGGCTGATTTGCGTCAACAGTAACTCTCTTATCTGCGTAAATAGATTCATCAATTGATAAGGCATTTAATCGATGGTATAATGATGATGATAACAGGCAGTCGAACATGGTTTATCACTGTCGTAATTTTATTTATAGTATCGTATCAACTTAATATTCAACAATCATTTGAAGCTATTAAACGCTTTACTCGTTTGCCAAAGGAAATAATGATAATTGTCATGACAGAATGATTTTCTGTTCCTCAAGTATTTAAGTATCTTATTTTAAAAATCTTGACATCCATCCACGAAGACCCTCCGAAGTATTTTGCATTAATCATAACGATGCTCCTTCATTAGGAATATGATTATCGACCGGGGAGAATCCGGAGAGGACACCAAAGTTTGAGTCATATTTTCAAGCCTATAGACGGTCTAGAAATGGTTGGAGCCTAGGTTTATTGTATAGGTACCCTATGTCGGTCTGCGGAGGGGTGCGGGAGCGAGGGGCGGCGCGCGCCTCGGTTCAGTTCAGGCCCGCTCGCGCCCCCAAGCGCCAGCCGAACCGGCCTCACGCGACACCGCTAACCTCAGTCGCCCTCCCGTCACATAACATAACCACCTGTCAAATCGCACCCCAAATTGCCCCTTTAACCCTTCAAACTATAAAAATACGCCAACATTGAATTGACAATAGGTTTGATTTGTTTCCAAGCTAGCCTCTGTAATTGGTAGTGCAAGCTCCTCGGTATACCTATGTGACGTGCTTGTTTATTTTTTTGTCGACGTCGTCGCTATATCGCTTATTTTATATAAGCGTAAGGTAATTAGGTACTATCCAATACAATCTAACATTGTATTACATAAGATTGTCTGGATTTGCTTGTAAACTAATTGGTTATTTTAGGTTGTTGATGTGTGCATCAATAATAATAAAGGATGCACCGCTCATTTGACTAACTGTTTCATGAGTGTAACGATTAGGTATTATAAATATTGTATTAGAGTCCAGCCAGGTAGAGGGACATGCAGTAGTTATGGTCGCGAGCGAGGCGCGAACGTGTGGTAGTATCGATCCGCAGCGCCGGCACGCGATCCACTCGCTGCAACGCCGGCCCACACCACTATTCATACTACAAACAATGCAAATTTTACCTTTTTTCCTTAACGACTTTGCCGTCTTTTCATGGCAGGGCAATATAAAAGCGAAACATTCATTGTAATTTCAGGAAATTCAAAGTATCTACTTACTAACAGGTTTAACGTAATTACATTTATATGTGATCGGATGCCTTTAATGAAGTTACTAAACTATGTTCTTCAATTGAATACTTGTTTTATGCAGCAAACTTTTAGATAGTTAACTATAATATTTTAGTATTCAAATGTATCGGTTGTGAAAATTTCAAATACGAGCGGATTTGTTCGGTTCCAATAGAAAACACAAGTGCAAAAAATCAACAATAATACAACTGGGTGCCTTAATGTGGTAGTGATTGAATGAATAGTACTTATTATAAGAAATTGAATATTACTGAAGACGATAGAAAATGTACTTTCGAAGAAGTCGGGAGCATGCGATATACGGTGGAGTAAGACGGTCGTGATGAGGGCGGGTTGTGTCGCGGGGATGGGCGGGCGGAGCCGCGCCGGCGGATGATCCCGGCCGCGCCGCCAGCGCCGGCCCGCCGCCGGCGCGCGCCGCCGCCTGCTCCGCCGGACAGGGTCTCGGTCATGGGCTACATTATGGGCTGCGCTTGTTTGAGAGGTGCGTATGCACATCACCATCGCAAAACTCATGACTCAAGTATCCCAACACAACAGACATTTTCAAAAGGCAATCAAAAATTTGTTTCTTATGTTACGACTCACTTTTTCTAAATAAAGTTATCAGTCGCATGGGTAGTTTGGATTTATAAAATGAATCTAACAGAACGTTTAGATTAGACAAAGCTTTAATAATTAAATTAAAACAAGAACAGACATACATAATTGTTTCATTTTATAGGTACTTGAACGAAAGGTACGTGATAACAGCACGTTAGATTAAAAGAGACAAATTCAACAATATGCTTAGATAGAAAATAATTTAATAGGCGACTATAGTTGAGTTATGGATATATTATACAAGCAAATTGTTAAGGTTTCGCATTTTTTTACAAAATATGGAATGAATGTGTCTACTGAGTGTATGAAATACCTATGCGTTGTCAAACACAGAAAGCTACGTAGGCGTCTCCGACTTCTTTGAGCTTGAAAAAACAAAGCGGTTCTTTGCCGCAGGGCAAATATTTACTTTAAGGAAACTTGAAAGGTTCCTTAATTTATACGAACTGCTGTAGGCAGATAACTATGAAATAATTATAAAATACTTTGTTCATTATAGGCCACTATGTTGACGAAGTTAATACAGTCGATCAAGTTGTGCCCACTAGCAGACTTACTACAATATTCATGAAACTAGCGGCTAAAATGTCGTAGCTATGGTTAATATCAATGTAGAAAAAGTTGAACAAGCTTTTCATTTAATACAAGAGTTTTACTAGACTAGAAGCCCGTAATTGGTTCATAAGTACCATATGCCGGTCCCAAGCGAGCCATGGATGATAATTTCAATAAGGTGTTAGTAATTACAGTGCCTTTGATTCTTGTCGCTAACCAGTTACATCAAAAATTAAACTAGTTTCGTATTAAATAATATAATCATCATTTAAACTATTACTCCGAATTGAAAAATAAAATTGCGGTCGTATTCTGTAACTGTAAAATGTTTAGTTGCGTCATTGTTCTGCGGAGCTTGCAGAGGGTTTGCACATAGAGAGATCACGTAGGTTTAAATCTCGGAGCGCGTGGGGGTATGACGTTGTACCTATTCAGCACGACTCTTAAATCCCACCCACACTGCGGTCTCTGTATCAAATATTAAAACTTCAATACTTTTCAAGCTTCGTGAACTAAATTCTTATCCAGCGTGATTTATCAATAGAGAGAAATAATACTCCGACGCCTTGTAATTTCGAGAGTTTATTTTGCACCTTTTCTTGTATTAATCATAATTACCTGCTTTTAAACAAGTAGAAGATGGAGGACAATGGTAAGACATTATTACCATCTCGGTAAAAACAATATGAAAGAATCGGTCAAGAATACAGACTACGATGATGTAGGAATACTTAGTCATATTTTACTTTACAGTTCATGAAATCTAATAAGAAACGAATTCTACAAATTAAGCGTTCATAAAACCGAGTTAATCTTGTTACATTTCTTCTAAGATTGATTACGCACTAATGGCTTTTTGCCATGTATTTATTCTTTTCTATCTCTAATAGTATTGTGATGCTAATTTTCTTTTTCACAATGTTATTGAGTGGACTTCGGAGCAGTTAATTGTTAACAATAAAAAGCACAAGTTGGCAGCGTTTTTTGAATAACATTTTTAATTCATTCGTTTTTTGTTTGCCAACGATGGATTACCTACGATATTGCAGTACTGACGTCCGTTTACAAGACGTTATTAACGAAACTCAATTCGAAAGTGATATAAAACAATGTACCTATTAACAAAAACCCTCCGTTTAAATATTTAGTTGAGCTCAGCCATATTCCTGTTTTGAGATCATAAAGACTCCGTCTGCCCACTCAACCGAAATGATGACGACAGGATCATTTTATAGCCTCTATCATAATCTTGACCATTAAATGTCTAATATTTCGTTAACTTTCTAGGTCGAGGTAATTGCCTTGAACGTTATAGGTATACAAACAAGATAATTTGTTACATTTGTAGAGATAGTTTCAAGGACGAGCGATAGTTGCCCTTCAGAGTTCGTTAAGGACGAAATAAGAAAGGTCACTGATCTAAGTTGAGAGATCTATTTACTTGAAGTCGTATCATAAAGCTTTCATCGTGGCCTAGATAAGAACGTGAGAAGGTGGAGCGGCTCATATTTTATTCAGTCACTTTATTATGTTAAGTTAAAGGGTTGTTGAACTCTAACTTTAGCGGCTGATTTTCTCCCTACACGCTGAACTCGCTCGTGCTAGATGAATGGCGATAAATTAAAAATTCAAAACAAAGCGGGCGGCGGGGCGAGTGGGCGGGCGCACGACTTGCACGCGAGTGCGGAGGGCGGGCGGCGATCGAAGAGCGCGCGCGGTGCTGCCGGCGGCGGCGTGCGGACGGCGACCGGGCGGCGGGCGGGCGGTAACGATCGCCGGCCGCAGTCTTCCAGCGAGCGCGCCGCGAGCATGAGCGACGTGGGCACGCTCGCCGCCATGGACGCGTTCGCGGGCGGCGCGAGGCGCAGACCGACGCGCCTGCCGCCGCCGCCGAAGTTCGTGCCGCCGCCGCCGCCCCAGCGCCACGACCACTTCTACGTGCGCCGCAAGTCACCGGTGTCGCGCCAGCAGCCCCTGGCACTGTTCTCGCGCACCAACGGTACTGCACCATGCACCCGCTGCATCGGCCTCTCGCTCGCATACACAATGTCAATGTCACGTCTCCACGCTCCATCATCGCACTTGCTCATTTCTATCGCTTTACTTTACGACTTCTCTCTGTCACGATCTTGTAAGTTTTTGAACTCTACTTTTTGTTGACCGTTTATCTTTCAATTTGAAAAGTTTGATTGTGTAAAAGCTTTTCGTACTTCATTATTTTAGGACTTCTCGAAGCTGTTTTTTTATAACTTGGTATATCTCTTCTCTGTGTTTCGAACCTTAATTAGGACTTTCAAATCTAGTTTTGAGACAAAATCTCGATTAATTCAATTTTAGTGATTTTCCTCGGGCAAAGTGTATTTCAACATGAAAATAAATTGAATTGACCTACAAACCCCGATTCAAAACTAAAATATTAAAATGTATTTTTTTGTTTCAGTCAAAATAACGATTCACATAAAGTTTTAGAACAAAGTCCCAGAGCAATATCAATCATACATAAATAATGAAGTCAGAACTTTTTAACCGTTTGCATGTCCACTTGGAGCTCGAGAAGAAAATATCATGTTATAAGTATTCAATAGCCAGCTGTGGTCCGACACTTCTGGGCATTTATCACGCTATGAAGCTATTAATTATATCGACGCGCTTGGCTTATTATAATACCTCTTGATGATGCTACAAATTTAAGAGGTATTTATTTAAATACAAAGATGTATAGGTATATATATTAACTATAACTTGTCGCATAAACAAACGATTATTCGGGGAAATTAAGATTAGCTTTCTATAGGTAATATGAAACCTAATATGTCGGTATCCTAAGCAATCAAGAATCGATTTCAACTTAACTATCTTGTTATATTTATGTGTTCATAACAGCTGCAATGCAGAAAATTCTGAGCTGATATACGATTGTGCCGTAGTTTGGCAAACAACATTTGAATCAGCACCTGCTTGTTATCTACTTAAATAAGTATCAAATAGCCATGTTTAAAAACTAAGTATCTTTTTTATTTTCTTTGTTCTGAAAATATTTTATTCATAATTCATAAAAAATACATTGTGCCTATCAAAATTAAACTGAACGCCCACGTAGTAGCTAAGTATAACATAGAAGAGAAACTAGGACATTTATAATTCTATTTGGTTCGGTGAAATAACGAATTCAGCGGGTCCCAAAGTACCTTTGCTAGGTTTAAACGCCCACATGCCTTTCATAACTCGAGCATAACGTATTACTGAGCTCCCTCCGCGCTACATTGTTCTCTGTCAGCCTCAAGTTTACAAGTTTACTTAACAAATTGTTCATTTTCATTTTCCATCAGGGACCCAACCAAGTTGTTTGCTTTAAGTATAAAATTCGGAACGTTATTTTTGCCAAAATTATAATTACTCTTTGTTCATCAATGTCTTACAACAATTTTAAGCAAACACCGTACTTAGCTACTTTGTTGGTACTAAATGCAAGATGTACCCATCTAGACAAAAAGGTTTTAAGAAATTGATAAGCACTTGATATTGAGATGCGCCATGAAAAGCGGATGTTGGGGGCTGCTCCGGCGAGGGGCGCCCGAGTCTATAATGTCAATAAATTACATGCGAAGGCGCCGTCGCGCGGCCTTGCGCTACTATTTGCGGCTTGCTGCCTATGCGCCGGTGTCGTACAAACTACGCCATTTTAATTGCCCTCATGAGCGTCAATCACCACATTCCTCAAGATAATTGCGACGATCCGCCAACGCGGCCTCGAGTGAAATCCAGAGAAAGAAATATTTATTTCTAAGAATATGCATCTGAAAAAGTGCCGGTATTGAATGAACCGATCACTTCGATGTAACTGCTCTATCAGCTGTTGAATGAAAGTCAGAATGTAACCTACACAAAGCTATTCAATTAAGTAGAATTTAGCCTCGTTTTAAGCCAGACATATAAAATTAAAAGTGGCTCATATTAATGAAATGAAATTAATGGAGCGGAGGATTAATGGAGAGGAGCGAACAGAGCGGCTGAAATATGTCGCTTGAATATTTTTTGCAACGGTCTCGTTACGATTTAAGAGGAGCAGCAGAAATTCAGGGAATGTTGGAGGCCAGTGAGTCCCGTCCCGGCTCCCGTTTCCGGATAGGTCGCGGCCGCGCGCCCTTGACCTGTGATCGACTCCGCCATTGCCACCCTGCTTATCTTTCATTTAACCACTCACTGCTTTTACCTTTTATGTTTTGTTTTCTCGGTTTTCCGCTTTCACGCCGTTTCCGTTGATTGCTTTGTCTTTTTGTTTACCAACGCGTCCTAAAATAACGATCTCTGTTGTATTTGGCGTTTTGGGTGAAATTAATTTATTCAATATTTCAAATACATATTTTAATAACATATGAGATAAGTAGATGTTTATAACCACGCTGTTTAGAGTTTGAGTTTACAGAGAAGCAGAGTAATATGAGAGCGATTAATTACTTTAGTTTAGAGCACCAGCAGCTGCTCTAAAATAAATAGGAGAAAATTTACCATCCACATTAATTTGTCGTTACTCAATTTAATGTTTGATGTCTTCTTTTATTACCAAGTGTAAGGTTTCATCTCTTATATACTCGCCCAACGTTTCTAGGGCAAGGATGACGGATGAGACACTTGAGATATTTCTGGCTAACCACTATGTTTGATTCACAATGTTTCCGAAATAAATCACCAGATTAATTGGGTCGGTCGGGAATTTGCTTTTCGATTGCTGACTAAAGCGAAATCACGTGAAACTGAAGTGTTTGCTTGTTTGTAGCGGTGGTGTATTTCCAACTAATGGATGGTAAATATTGCTAGTAAATGCTGTTAACCGTATAACATCCACATCCCGCCGTACACGTGGAACCTCAAGCACCATTACTCAAACCTAATGAATGGCGAATCGTTACAACAACATTGAAAACTGTGAGATATGAATTATAAAGAACACGCGTGTTGTTAATCTAGTAATGACCTTTCCTTTTTTTCTAACGTTTTTATCGTGTTTTCTCTTTTGTTTACCATCGATACCGATAGTTTCACATAGTAAATTATTTGTAATACAATGATTACGAGTACATACGTTCGTTTGTTTTGTGATGTTCAATCGCTATTTATGACTATTCGATAAGGATTTAGTAACGGAAAAATATAATAGTATTTTTGTTTAATCTCACCGCAGCCGCCCACATGCCACTCGTCACTGTCTACTTGTCGCGAATGTTTCTCGTAGAGCCAAATACCAACTGTCCTGATGTAATAATAATATTCTGCGACCCACTTTATCCGCTTCACTATTCGCATTGTTTATTATTGCTTTCCTCTTACTTGTTTTCTTTTCAGTAACCAACCTTACCATTTCTTTTGAAACAATTGTGTTTTTGTATTCATGAGATGAAAGGCTTTACTCAAAATTTCTTTCGATAACTTTGAGGCTTATCATAATTGTTAGAATATTAAGATTGTATGTAATTCTAGATTCTAGGAAACTCGATAACTTATCTTTTCTAGCTATTACGATTTGAGTAATCAACACGGAAGGATTAATATTTTGCACGTGTCATATCATTACGTTAAACTCAATGCGAGTAGTATTCGTAATTATCTACGTTATTATAATATACAACGTGTCAGGTACTGAACTGAAGCAATTACTGGAAATTGTTCTCAAAAGAAACTCAAAAATACATGTTGCACCGCATGTATTCACTTTATATTCTGTCGCTGACGCACCTTCAGATATCCGTTAAGCTAGCAATAATTCCGTGACAAAATGTCAGGATGTCTTTATAAATGTGTCCAAGTGACAAGTTCCACAACACTCAAGATATTTAGTAGATAACATATGTAAACAGGCCAAATACCCGATGCGTGAGTGAATGTTTTCGCTTTTTGTCGCACTAAATGTATTAATAACGACATCGTCGCTGTTTCTCGCGTCGTTTTACGTCGATGAGTATCGTGTTTGGCTACTCACTTGTAGTAGTATCCAATTTTTTTCTATATTAAAGCGATCGCCCACTACAGGAACGATACGCGTGTGCTGACGTGTTCGTAGCTAATATAGCTACAAACTATTTTAAAACGAAAAAATATTACGTATCTTTAAAGCCCTTTGAGATATTGCGATGATAAAACAAGGATTCAGAGTGGTGTTGGGGATTTTATTACATTTGAACTTTTTTACCATTCGCCTAATGAAATACAACTACTAGTGTAATACAACTTTAGGTTAAAAAGCGGAAAATACCAGAAAAGAAGTCGCGTGGGTGCGTGTCATCGAGTCCATCTCGCGTTGTACACTTGACATTGCATGCTGTCGCTATTAATGGTGCCCTATCCTTCGCGCTGCTGGCATAACTCGCTCGTTGCGTCATCCATCACGTACACTTCGACGGCCTTCTACCAAAGCGCTTCCATGATTTACGCTTCACTGCTCTGGCATTTTCTATCATAAAGTGTCGCTTGTCATTTCTTTCACTCCTATTTCGGCACGCGGAATTTTTTATCAGTCTTTGTACCTTTCAATGAAGCGAAAGAAATGCTTTGGTGATTTTTGGAACGAAAAATGATAAGGTTTAATAATATTGGACATGTTTATAACATATCGAGTCTATTCAATTCGATATTGAGAGTCGTATTGATTGACGTTCCATGGGCACGTGCGACCTCAGACTCAAGGGCGGGAGGCTGGCGTTTGTTACATAACGCTGCAGCGGGCGACGTTGTCCTCGGCAAGGGTGGCTCGGCCAAGGACGCTCGCATCGATCTGCTCCCGCCCGCGACCGCGCCCGCGCACCGCTATCATCAGCCTGTTGAATTACCAACGCCTATAACAACAACTTGATTAATTTATTGCCTAAGTCAATATGACCTACTTACCGAAAATTATTCAAACGTCTTCCCAGCTGCCTTTCAAGACTCGATTATAGGAATCTCATAAATAAATCAATCGTTTCAATAAACGCTCTATTTACTAAGCTGAAAAATGTTTAATCTACATAATTGCGTTATAACTAGACATCACATTATACAGCAATCATTTTAAAGGTTTGAAAAACAAAACGAAGGAGAGATGATGTGTTCATGTAAAATATTATTTATTTATCCGCATTGCTCATTTCTAATGCTCATAGTATTTTGTGAGACAATTTTCAGTAACTGAAATTATGCGCACGTAAAGCGTGTTGGTACATGGTACCGCCAGGTATGAAGCTAGACATTGCTTAAGGCATCAACGTGATTGAGCCATCGCTTATTTATGAGGAAATTGGGCTGTTGTGATATGGATGGTACCTACGTACACGTAGCTATAAGGTTTTCGATTAGAAGACACAAGGAAAACGTTTATTGCGTTTTCCTGTTGTGTAGAATGTCTCTGCAAAGACACAAGACACTTCCTTCTAGGTGCGGTACGTCTTTTGTAGGTCAATACGAAAATTTATCTAGCATGAATGAAAGCTAAATAGACATAACTACTCATTAATTGACAACTTAACTACATATCTTGTGATTAAGGAATGCAATTAAACTTGTTAATCAGAAAAACAAGTAATCTAAAAGGAATGTAACCATCGTTTACCTGTTAATTTTCTGTATACAGATTACTCGTAAATGCATTTGTTGAATGGACTTGATTGTGGTTTTCTTATGAAGCTAATGGCTCTCTGTGGGTTCAAACGGAAACTGTGTAGTTTTGTGGTAACATCTTACGAAGTTAAATCTTTTATTTTCCTCACGTTTGCGATGCTTTTGCGTTTCACTGATGTTAATCATGGATTGAGGTAATTTATGTAATTACTTATGAAGGTTGAGGGCAATAGTAAACAAGCTACACCAAGCGTACACCAAACTAGAATTCCATGCGTAGCAGGAAGTGGAAGAACCTTTGTATCAATATAACGTTACGTTCTTTTATATACATTAGCCATTGTTCGAATGGATCTAATAGTAGTAAACAGTTCAATTGTAGGAATCATTATTAGTTTTGGCAAGCATTATCAATGAGCTAACGGTGTCTGTATTGTATCCCGGGATGCATCTACTTCCGCGCGTTCAAGGCCGGCGCCGGCATTGAATGGAGGCGCGTGCTCGTCCGCCGCCTATCTCCTATTATTAGCCCGCGACGTGTTTGTGACGCCATCCATCATCCTCGCACTCCGCACGTAACCCCTCGCGTGAACTATCCGCGCGCATCAACAGAAACCGACGCGTGTGATCGAAATGTTCCATCTGTTACCCACGATGCGATGAATGCGGATTCTAACCCGAAAGGTCATGGTTATACACGAAATTAATGTTACCGTTGAGATTCATCACATTTTTCAAGAAATCTTCTGAAGTTTTGCGTGGAATAAACAATAGATTCCTTATAACACGCGCCGTACCCTCGCGTGATTAATACACATTTAGGAACGAATGATAAGTCGGTAACTAAGAAATATTACATTTTTAATGTATTTCTGAAAGTTACCTTTATGTAGGTACACTTGTTTTTTTTTTGTTTAATTAGTTACACCAAAGTCAAATCATCTCGTTTTCAGTATATTTGCATACAGATAGCATACAAAGTACAAAGAAGTAAATGCCAATAAACTGGCAGTAGGTTCTGGCAGTGATAAATCACTACGTTGAAAGTTTGCAACACTTGTTTGAAAATAGGAGAGTTTGTGGTCTGTGTTTAATGAACACATTCTTGAAGTTCTTTCAGCAATGGTTCCAAGAATAATTTCGTTCTCAAATGTTACATTACACGCAGGAATTTGCTGGTTCTAATGATTTTTTTCTTTTATTTACAGAACCAAAGAAAGACAAATTGGAGAATGGAGGCGAGCTTATGAGGCCCGAGAGACCGAACTCCTTATCGGCGGGCAAGCCGAGGCGAATATGTAAGTAGACGTCATTCAAATCATATCTTATATTTATAATCCGTAGGGATCCTGCAACTCCCTCTGCTAAGTCCTCCAGATTCAGCAAAAATAGTCAAAAACGCCGTGCTTCTCAGGTGATACCAAAACCAATCGTAATAATTGAATTGTAGGTACTTGAGTATTTTCGTTATTTCCTTATCGTATTTCCATGGAAATGTTATTCTTAAACCGTAATTAAATTCTAAATGATTGTTTTAAATGTTGAATGAAGTTGTCTTTTGAACGACCATTATAGACAGTTCCAATTTCAGCTAGGTTTCTTTGTCTAAACCTTTCCCCGAAGAGCGAATTAAAAAGCTGACTTCGTTATGCGTGGGAGCCCATCGTCCAATTATGCTAATAGGCCTGTTATATAAAACGCTGGATAAGCCCACTGCAAATTAGTTCGCTTTCATCCCAGTTGAATTTAAACAAAATTACCTCGTTTCAAATTGAAGTTCATTCGGCGCTTATTAAACGGGACAACCTGGTTAACCGGTAAACCTATTGGATAAATTCAAATACTTAAACAAGTTATTCGCGTTGTGTATTTTTATATTGAAACTAGTCGCTCCTGTTTCGCAAGGCTGAGTTATGATATCAGTTTTAACCGTGCTATTTAAAGTACAAGGACGGAACATTTGAATTTTAGACACTTGTTTTGGACATGGTTATAAATCAAATCTATAAAATATGTAATGAACCAATTTCAGTGCCCAGCTACGTGAAAGTGGAAGATGGCGGTGGAGATGAACCGCTGGTGCTGTCGGAGCTGCCCGAGCCGCCCATCGCGGTGTCGGAGATCGGGCCCATCCCGCCGCCGCCGATGTTCTCCTCGCCCAGCCCCACGCGGCACAACCACCACATGCACACGCTGCATCCGCCGCATCAACATTCCGATCGTAAGTGTTAAGCTACGTAAGGGCTATGCCTGACTTTAAGGAACTTAAAGGATTCTTCGCGAAATTAACATTGCATCTACGAAGGGGCATAGATCTTTTATTGCCGATGTAAATCAAAGAAACTATAGGGGTTCCTCGTCGTGTAACTCGATTGAAACGATACATAAAAAGATCACAGTACAAAAACAGCCGTTCTCTCACAGCTGAAGATGACGACGAGCAAGACGACGACGAGCCGGAGGCGGTGGCGGACACGACGCGCGTGGAGGAGATCCCGCCGAAGGAGCCGATCTTCAACGCGGTGCCGCTGAAGTCGGCGCTGAAGAAGCGGCCGGCGCACCCCTCCCCCGCCAACACGCCGCTCGCCACCCCGCTCGCGCCGCGCCAGGACCACCACCACGCCAGCTTCAAGTCAGTACCGCACTATATGCTACTTCTTACTCTCTCCGAGTCTTTGTGTTAGTTTATGTTAATAGCCGTAACGGCGACACGAGTTATTACTAGCGTAGCTTCCGACATTTAGAAAGAAGACGAGTTTATAGCGAAAGATGATCACATAATTGGTATTATCTTTCGTGACGTTACTTTCGATTTATACGCCTTCTGTTTAAATAAATTCCGGAAGATAATTTCTGCTAGCGAGTACAGTGATAGTCTAATGCCAACCTTTCCACTAGTAAATACGACCACAGGCTGCGTTAGTGATGCGCTACGCTCGACGAACCCCTCATTTTATTTGCCTAGGTTATCCAGCAAAGCCCTATGCTTTATCTGAGCGATCCTGGCTGTACAAAACCAATTAGCGTAGTCATCATGGCTTTCATAATGTGAAATATGTAACCTAGGGAGACCTTCAAAATTCTCATTTGAAATTGTATAGAAACAAATTGTTATTGGTTATTGTGTGGGCGTGATTGAGAAGTGTTGGTTTATTTCCTCCATGCGCCGCCGAGCAGACGGCCGCCGCCCAAACCGAGGATCCGCATATGGTAACAGTCTCTTCGTTATCAATGTTGTCGCCACCCGCAGAGGCCTCCCGACGGCTGCTTGCTATCGATCATGCATCGTGCATTGCACGCTTCCCACTATCATCTCTCTTTTCCTCGCGTCTAATGCTCCTACGACACCGCACACGCGAGTCTCTAAACCAGACGCGAACTAATACGTGTGTTGTTGCATTTCACGCGAGTAATTGACACCCGCGTACTTGCCCATTGTGACTTACTGCCGCAGGAATAATACATGACCTACCCACTCTCCGGACTCATAACATGAATCATTTATTAATCGAGTTTCCTCATACGAATGGTATTCATATTAATGTCTTGAAGCTTCACACATTCTTCCTCTAATGTTGATGTTCGTTCCATGTTGCATGTTGATGTATTAGCGAAATACATATATCTACCTATATAATTTATTATAATAATATTGTTTTAATTTATTATAGTTAACTAGTTTATTTTAAATATTATGTTGAAGTTATGCATATACTTAGATGTTGTACGTTTGCGCTGAAATTAGTTTAAAACATTATAATGTTGAATGTCATATTTAAAAAGACAGGGGAGATGGTGTGAGTACCAAAATCAAACGCAACCTGTCTTCTGAATCATACCCGATTTGTTTATATTTATACTTACTACGAAACTAGCCAAACTCGAAATCTAAAGATTTCATTCAAGAGTTTGTAAAAACATCTCACAACGATTTTAAAATAAATATACATTGAATTCACGTCTAAATGTTTGAAAACGTTTCACAGTGCTTCAAAACATACAAAGGAGAAAGTGCACATAGCACCAAATAATTATCGTATATTAATCAATCTAAAAAGATTTTATATTAAAACGTTTGTATACAAACACAGTACCCGGCCGGTGCGCATGGGCAACGCGGCAGAGAATAAGGAGAACGCGCGGCCGTGGGAGGAGCCCGAGCTGCACGAGTACAGCAGCGAGTCGGAGCGCGTCGCCGCCAAGCTCGCGCGGAAGGAGAGCCTCAACATCAAGCTAGCGCTGCGGCCTGACCGCCAGGAACTTATCAATAGGTATGTACAATTTTCACATTATGTTTTCTATAAATAACCACGTAGGTAGCGTTTCATTAACGCTGCTGTTGCTCAACACAGAGAGTTTAAATTAAGGCAAAATGTTTAAAGAAAACGTAGAAATCTGATATCTATGGTGAAGACTTCTTTATTTCCTTTACTAATTCGGGGCGACGCTGTTGCGTCATACATAACATAACAATTACGCAGATTTAGATAGTTCTAACACGTGTTTGCTATGAATAGATAGATTTACACGATTTAAGGATGGTTTAGTTTAGTTGTTCTCCTGTCATACAATTTTTGTTGCTTTTGTACACAATAACCTTACAACTAGGTAATCTGTTCATGAAATTGGTGTTTTGAATCAAAATGTTGCCGCTGCCCGCAGGATTCCGCCCCTCCCCCCGTCTCCGGCCGTACTAAGGCAGCCGTTCGCACCAAACGGGTACAGCATCTCAATAGTAAACATTGTATTCATTCGTTGTTTGTGTGGAATAAACGCTCATCGTACGCTCTCCCATTATGTAACTAAAACTAGATCTTCACGCCGGTGTTTGGCATCATAACAAACGAAAATATTGTAAGTTTGGCACTATCTAACAATCAGATTTGTATACTGACAAGTTCTAATTTGGTCGGGTTATTCTGAAGTTGTGCATGAAGTCGTGATCTTGTGCCAGGTCAGGTTTTAATGTGGCTGATTTATTGCTCAGTATCTGATGGACAGCGAATGAGCATCTTGATTATTTATATGTAATAACTCTACAGTTTGATGTTTGTTTATCTGGAAATATATATGTATTAATGTATTTACTAGCAGCTGCCCGCAACTTCGTGCGTATTCCTCGTCGTATCCTGAAAACTTGCAGATTACCTTAAAGTGATATGTGATGTGTTTTTCAAGGTTCATTACAATCTGTTCAGCGGTTTTAACTTGAAAAAGTTGCTCTTTCACATTCCTCACATCCATCCATACATCCATAGGCACAAACATTGACATTATAATAGTAGTAGAATAGAATGTAATTCTCATTGTTAAAAAAGTATATGTTTTATATAGAACTTATATTCCTAAACAGTAGCTAAACGATTAACTTGAGTTAGTAGGTGTTCAGTTTACTAATAGAGCGTCGCTGGCGCGGGCGACACGCGCGGCGGCAGTAATATCGACTCGCGCGCCTGGGACGGTTATTTTAGCAACTCGCGATTGACAGTTTATTTCTTCCTGGTTTCCCCCGCTCTTGGCACTGACATTATTGTTACACTCGAGCTATTGACATTGAAGCGACTAATATTCTCACCCTGACATTAGCGCGGCGTTCGGGCACATTCGAACAATCTAGTTAAAACTAAAATATCCCTGACACGACACGCGCGATAAACATCACAGCGGCGGCGACGCGTTAAAAGAACCTGTCGAATTATGACCCTGATAATCTTAATTAATGATTCCTCGTCAACCAGATTAGATTTGGGATCATGCCAATGATTTATGTCAATAGTCTGTTATGAGAGATATTCGCAGCTTCGTAGGTATACTTTGGCAAATTTTATATTACCGGGCCGTTGGCAGAGCGCGCGCGAAACTGGGACAAGCATTTATTGTTAGTGTACTGACTGAGAAAAGTTACGTCAGTTGTATCTAGCTTATCTTGTGAGAGCAGTGAACGAAACTGTTTCCTATTTACATATTAATAATCTTGTAAGTAGCCTTCTTAAATATGCGTAATAATTTCGCCGCCTACGCAGGTTTTGTTGTGATTACAATATGACTAATCCCTATAATATTGATGTTATTATGGATTTTTATACGTTGCCAACGATTTAATCCACGTTTTATTATATTCAATACTATTATTGTTAATATATACTTGGCATCGAGTTTGCCCTTGCGGATTGGATGGACAGCCAGGCCATAACTAAGCCACGAGGAATAAAATCCAAAATTCTTAACTTTTTTTGCCTTTGATTAAACTGTTGTTCCGTATTAATTTCTCGATTAACATCGTTGGCAATCAACATAACTGTTCGGTAGTTATATCTATGTATGTTATGAATAGTTGCGTGCGTTTCATTCTTCAGTTTTGCAGCAGTGTTTGTTAATACAGTCCCTTACAAGGACGACTTATTTTACAAACTCCTTTGTCTTTAAAATAAAAGACGAAGTTTTTACACAAGTATTACAGATATCAAGTTCACTAATCTATAAACGAGTTGTTCGATTTCTCGTCGGATTGCAATACAAGTATGTAGACGTTAGTTGACGTGTGGTGTTGTTTGTCAGGAACATCCTGGTGGTGCAGAGCGAGCACGAGCGGCAGGAGTCGTGGGAGGCGATCGGCGCGCGGCTCATACGCCGCCTGTCCATGCGGCCCACAGCCGAGGAGCTCGTCGAGCGAAATATACTTAAAAGTAAGTCTTTTTTAAGTTTTAACCGACTTCAAAAAAAAGGAGGAGGTTTCTGAATTCGACTGTATAATTCTTTTTTTTTTCATATTTGTAATTATTTATTCTGGTTCGTGTTCTAATATTATACTGGCTGGTTAAGTGCTGTGCTGAGGTTTCCTAGAATAAAATGGAAACTAAGCGTAAATAAGCTTTTAGGTTTATTTCAAATGTGTCTATAAAAACATGACTGTTAAACCTGACCAATATTTAATATCGAATATGGTAAATGGTAGGGCGCTGTGGCATTTTAGTAGTATAACAAGATATTATATTTCGAATCCTTTGTTAATAATTAAAATGTTTACGTTTCAGGTCAATCGCCCGCCGAGGAAAAGAAGCAGAAAGAAGAGAAGAAGCGGTACCTGCTCCGCAAACTCAGTTTCCGGCCGACGGTCGACGAACTCAAGGAGAAGAAGATTATACGCTTTAGCGACTATATTGAAGTCACGCAGGTCAGTACTCACGTTTCAAAGATGATGTATCTTCATTTATATGTATTTGATTTTAGTTATTTTGATGGTAAACTTAGACCAGAATAAACCTCGTGTTTTTGCTAATAGCTTGTAAGGTTCTCAATTGCCTGACGACCACTGTCCATTACGCACATGACGTGTCGTAAGATTTGTAAATAGATAGAAAAATTTTCGCCATTTTTGTGTCAGTGGTAGATAGCTTACTTCTCCTAAGTTGGCTGAATTACTTGTATCATATAATGCTAATAACTCATTGATTGTTTTTGTTTTCAGGCTCACGACTACGACAGGCGTGCAGACAAGCCGTGGACGCGACTGACGCCGCGTGACAAGGCGGCTATCCGACGCGAGCTCAATGAGTTCAAGAGCTCCGAGATGGCGGTGCACGAGGATAGCAAGCATCTCACCAGGTACATTACGCATTATATATGAAATACACGCTTATGGGAACAATGTCTTAGCTGTATATTTTACAGCGTGGCTGTGAAAAATCTGTAGCACAAGTTCAATAGATGTATGACATGATCTGACAGCAGTATGTTTGCTGCAGGTTCCACCGGCCATGACGGCCGTGCGGCTGCCGCTGGGAGCTGTCCGCCGGGAGCTGCGCACGCGCCGGTCCCGCCATCTACTAACTGACGTCGTGACGTTCACTTCCCGCGACGGGAGTACCTTTGCAATAACTTACCGCCGGTCGAGGGTAAAGTGTTGAATATTCTAAACTCGCTCTATACCCCGTTTCGACGTTATTTGTAAACGCGTCCCGTGAGTGCAATCTTGTTTTACCCGTATCGTTATAACGTAGTTATTGCCGAGTACAATTATTATTACGGTATCGTTTTATGTTAAGTTGACGTATTCTAAGCGTACCTATACATTCTTTTGATTAACCTTCGTGTAAGGTTAGTGATATGATGACTGAGGTGGAGAGAGGCAGTCGGGCTCGGCGCGAGTAGTTGCGAGACGTATTCATGGAGGAGTTATTGATCGTAGACATGTGATTTTTCTTATATTGCTAGCTTTTAGCTTCGTAGTCATTAAGCTAGATTCGATTTTAATAGTATTTATTTAATATTACTATTTTCGGTCACAATTTTTCGTAATCGGTGATTTTATGAGTATATCGGTGCAGAGCCCGTGTGAGTAATGTTCTCCTGGGAAGCGACCGAACTGCCATTTGTTAGGATTCCATTCCTCTAGTATGAAGCTTACATGTGCTCTGTACTTTTACCTTATTGATTGTTCGGCGTATTTTGTTGCACGATTAGCTATAAATGCAGTACCAGCATATTAAGTACAGCTATTTCACTCTTTTATGATTCTAACTCGTTTTAAACTTCGCGTTGACGTTTTTATCGAATTTGGACGTATAATGGATTTTCATATTAACATTTTTGATTAAATCGTATTTTTAATTATTAAACGTATTTATTTAAGTATTAATATTTTGTAAAGTTCCATAATTTTTCAATAACAAGAGACTTGAGGTTAAGTAAGGGAATAGGTGTTATGTTAGCAGCTCATAAACGAACTTCTTTTTTGACTGTTACTATTTAGAAGTGCTTCCATGTCCGCAATGCATTATGAAAATTAATACTTCAACTGCGAGGTCGGCTACTCTACACGCTACGACTCGCTCTTTCGTTTCTATCGTAGATATCATTTTTAGTTTGCTACCAAATTTAGACCAAATCAAACGCACATGCTTATGTATAAGCACTAATATACCATCTATTATCTCGTATTGCGGTAACAAAGTTCAAAATGTATCGATCGTATTTTTCATACTAACCATTATTGGCCATAGGTTTTACAGTTAAACCGCCGATTTAGTAATGCAACTTCAAAGTACAGGGAAACACGGTAAATGCGACACGCTTAAAATGTTCATTGTTTTATTATAAACATGGAACTCCGATGCTCCTCTTGGCAAGGGACATAATTTAAGCTGTTACTTCTTTCGCATTAATAAATTCAAAAGATAACATTTCGACCGAAAATTTTGTATGTATCGTACAGGTATAGCCTCTTATTTACGTCACTGTTTCTTACCAAGTTTCCCGATTCGATGTTTTTTGTTATACGTCCCTGTTTGTGAATCGAAATGAACCCTGTGGCACGTTATGGGTACGGATAAGTTACGTACGGCGTTCAATTGTGCAAAACAAAATAAAATAAATATGAAGTGTACGAGATATAAAGAAAGTATTCTCTATAAAGTTTTACTAGAATTTGAAACTTGAACAAATTAGAATTTCTAAGCTCTAGTTGAATTTTATTCGACGTGACGTCTGGCGCATTTCACGTGCCCGTTTATCTGTACCCATGAATATATGTAACAGTTGCAAGCTATTCTGTACGAGACGAGCAAACCTCGGCGGGAACAACTTGTTAATCTTGTCGCTCTAGCCTAGGACTAGCGTAAGTATTCAAACGTTGAACGAAGTATTCACTAAATGACTAAATTTATTATCGAGTAAGTTCTATAAAGTTGTAGCGGTTATTATACGCCTTTGAGATTACACGACTCGGTATTTAACGTTGTTTTATGTACGAAACAATGCTGATAGAAAGCAATAAAGAGTGGACTTGTTTCGATTGGATGTGATTATTTTGAAGTTTGGATGTTGAAAATGTTTTTTACATAACTATGTAGGTTACTTCTTCGTAGTATAAATAACTCATAGATAGGGATCAGTTAATAAAATGTTAATCATTTTTTAAAAATGTTCATTAGCGGTGCCATTATGTGTGGCGTACTGTAAGAAGATCGAACGATCAACCGATCGACTTTGGTACGCGAATGTTGCATTAGTTCTCATATGATATTCAATTATTTATATCGTACTACACCGCTTAATCATGATAGATATTGTTAATATTAAACAAACCAACATAATTACCAGGATAAGTCAGATAGTAACTACAGTACATTTGCAAATTGAGGGTAGCGTAGCGTGCTACGATATGTTAATATAATGGTTATTCTTGAGACCATTCCATTTTAGAGTAATATGGAAGCCAAAATGACGACTTATTTTTCTAAACGATTTTGTTAGATTTGCAAATAAAATGTTAAGATAAAATGTAGATGTTTATCGATATTGTAATATGTAATAAATAAGACATTCAGATTTCCAAAGATCTAAGGCTCAACTAAATTCTTTTAGCTAGTTAGCGTCGCCATCGTTACAGTATAGTATGTATGTATCTACTACCGTGTAAGGCTGGGCCGGCGTTCGATGAACTCGCACGTAGCTACACCACTCGGCTATCGCAAACGACAATCATACAGCAGAATTAGGTACTTTACCAATAAAACATTGTGATACGAGTTTCTTAAATAGAAATATAATATTATAGTATTATTTAAAACACATCTATATTTTCTTTTCATTTTAGGTTCTGTGGTGCTAGGTGTGATTTCTTTAGCATTACAGCTTTTTAGTTCATTATCATGATGGCATATAATTTCATTTACTTGTAGGTGTATTAACTATCTGCATCTTACTTTATATACCTATTGGAAAATGTTTACTTCGTTAGAAATGTATGCAAACTCAGCTTTGAGACATGTGTAGATGTATCAATATGTAATCAAACCAATATTTGGGGTTATTATTATTAGTGTAATCATTACAGTTTTTGGAAAATATTGAACATACTCATAGCATCGTTTTATTACGTTACGTGCATGTAATCTATGTTTTGTACTGTTGATCGAAGTGAGCGCATCATGTTGAAATTGGAAATACAACTCTTAAGGTTAGGATGATTCTAAAGCAATTATATCGATTAATATTGTTTAAACGATGTCTGTATATAATTTTTAATGATGTAAATTATGGAATCTCTATTATTTCCATTAATGTCGCGATATCTTTTGTGCTATTACGATTTATGTATTTGATATTTACAGTAATCTTTTTACTGTTGGCTTTTATTTTGAATATTGTGTAAATTATTGATGACATGTTGTAATAAGTATATTAAATGATAGCCATAAAATTACTTGTTTTATATAAAATAAGTGTGTAAATACCATGATTATACATTAAGTTTTATACTTGATTGTTTTGTTTTATATCCAATCCTCTTCCAATCACTACAATATCAAAATTAACAAAACGCCTTCACAAAAATAATACATAAACCAAATATACCCAACTACATTTAAAATAACCAAAAAAGAAACTGAAAATGACGTTATCTTGTGCGCTATTTGTACATAACTACAAGGAAACATAATTTGAATTTACCTTATTAATACAAAACATGATTCAAACCTGCGGCAACTTTCAAGAGAATACAAATTTATTAGAGAGTATTGTTTTTGGGAAACAGCTGAATAATAATGAAGGCTTTGACCCGCGAAGCTGCAGCGGTGACTTTCGATGGCGCCAAAGTTCGAGCACACGACTGGGCTGAGAGAAAGTTAACTGTAGTGCGTGCCCAATAGAGGCGCGGGAGGCGGCGCGCTGCAGTCCTCAGCGCGCGGAGCCGGCGAGTGCGCGCCACCACCGCGTACAATGTTTACCTCCAACGCGACCGCGCCGCTAACCTACCACAGAAAGCGACAGTGTTAGTGCCCCGATAACCTCGTGAACAGTGGACTGTGTGAGATCGGTGAGATCCTAATCTAGGGTCAGTGCATGCGCCGGAACAAAGGGCTTTTGCAATGACGTTTTCTGGAAGCGTGAGGGAGAGCAAGCCGCGGAGCGTGAACAAGACCTGGGAAACCGAGGTGAGTCTGGTTTCTAATCTCATTGTTACACCCGATGGTGGTTCCCTCATCTAATTTCATCTAGCACGCGTGTGATTCACCGTGTTATTGTTTAGTTGAATAATTGAATGAGATGTGTTTATCTCATTAGTTGTGCGACAACTATCTCTTTAAGTAGATTCGCTTTCTCTTTGATAGGAAATAAATCGCATATAAGCTGATTTGAGACGTTCCGAGATAATTAGATAGGTATATCGCGATCGACTCAACCTACTACTTTCAAAGTTGGCCTTTTCGCGCAGAATGTGAAATAAAGTTGGGTCTTTTCAAAGTTCTTTAGAACTTGTTGGTAATTTACGATCGTAACGTATTTTATCATAAAATTACTTCCCATCCTGCTTCCGACACGCGATATGTTGACTCGCTTTCTTACATTTTTATAATTATATGATATCTGTATATATGAGACTGGGGTGGCAAAGAAATGGAACCCGCTCGTGAAACATACCTACTTACATATTACATACAAATACACCCATTTAATGATGATTTTCTAGGCTTTCTGTCCTCAGAAGGGTCCTCTAGATGAGAACATAGACTAATTTTACTATTTCATTATTTTGTAATGATGTCTAGTTTTAATGTTATCCTTCAATAACATTAGAAAGGCTGCGCTCATCATAATTAAATTCTTAGAACACGAGTTGCTTAGATATTCTTTTCAATGGTAGAGACCTTAGGATAAAATGTTATAAGTAAGTAAAAAACTGTATTTTATGATCTCGATGCAAACTTTATTCTACTCATTATAACTAGGTAAACTAGTTTAGTTTCGGGTCGTATGTTTTATACACCTAGCTTTACCTACATAAAAAGCCCTTCACTATAAGTACCAAAGGTAGCCACTTAATAGTCAGTACGCTAAAACGAACTAGTTTCGAGTTCCGTCGTGACCAGGAAATTAAAAGCTGTCTCATACATTGGGTGCATGTTTTCTGTCCTCGCTACCACTCGTGTGTCCGGCCTCTCACTAATATAGTCAAATCTAGTTAGTGTCACTACATGACAGTATGAAAAACTTACTTACAAACTTGTATGCACTACCTGTTTGCATATTTAATCGGTATCTCGCCAAGTTAAGCCTCGATAGATACTTATCAAGAATATATTAAAAAAGAAAAAGAACGGAAATACTTCGTTTTTCATTAGTTTTTTATCCCAATTGGCGGATATCTACTATAAGCATTTACAACGAGACCACCGTTAAACGACCCAAAGGAAACTCTTATTGGAAAAGTATTTGATAGTCATTTGAATTATAATAATTATCTTCCATTAACCACTTGGCAAAAGCAATTGGCAATTATGGAAAGTATGCGTGTAATCATGACTATACAGGGTGTAACAGAAAGGGTATATAAAGCCGAAACACAGCGATAGTCCTCATGAAACTGAACAACTTTCCCCAAGGAACATGGGTCGTAACTCGAAAAAAAAATTTCGCCTCCCCATACAAAATGCCCGATCAGCTGATCGAGTAAGTATAGGCGATTCAAAAATATTTTTCGAGTTACGACCCATGTTCCTTGGGGAAAGTTGTTCAGTTTCATGAGGACTATCGCTGTGTTTCGGCTTTATATACCCTTTCTGTTACACCCTGTATATCCATACTTACTAGGCAATACACAGAGTTTTAACTTGGCGACTTATTTACTTTTAAATTGGTGTTGCCTTTTAATTTTTGTAACATATTTTTTAGTTATTGTAAAAAAAGGTATCGTAATAAATATACTACCATATGTATGAATCTGATATTCTAGGCAAAACAAAGATGGTCAGTGGTGACCACCGACCCGGATCACGGACGTCGTCCGCGATGCCGTTACCGTCAGATGGCACACTTCCGACACGCTAACATGCACGAATTGATTGACTCACTATCTACTAAATCTCACCATTTTTAGGTAAACGTTATTTAATTTTAGTTTAATACAATCATCCTTTTAAACAAGGCCGCGACGAAGGCAAAGCTTTAAAACTTCTGTTTAGGTTAATCACAAGCACTTAAATTCAATGTTTATTTGCCATTGTAACAAAGTTGCTAGTAGGTATAGGTACCTAGAATGGCAAACAAATAGTCTCCACAAATGGGTCTAGGATATCCGTGGGTCGAAAAGCAGAAGCTCATTTAACTCTACCCACAAAAGCTTGTACATCTTTTAAGTAAACCTTGCGTAGGCAGATGTTCCCACTTCGCGACAGGTGCGTGGCAGTTGCAACAATGCAATTCAATTATTTCTAAGGAACGGTAAATAGTCAACGGCAGAACAAACGTAACTAATTTGTTAGGTGGGTAGCCACTTGTTTACAATACGATTAAAATCACAGAAATGTTACGCTCGATGTAGAGTTAAGATTGTATCACGGTAAATCAACAATTACTATTGGAAATTTATTCGTTAATAGCCGTGAGAAACTGTTTTTTTGGTCGATTAATTACTTAGTAAGTAATTTGTTGAGTGATGCGGTACTGGATTTAATTTGTAAAATATCTTCACGTATGATTTGTTTACCGCTAAGTTAACAGATTCTAGCACGGAATGTTTTTATAACAGTCACGTTAAATAAACGCGCAGTCGGGAAGATGAATATGGCAAAGCGTTAATACTTTTGCTAATTCATGTTGGTATCAAACAGAAGAAGATAGATTATTATGAATATCACGAACAACAGGAAGGGGATATACGCTTGCTACTTACAAGACATTTATAAAGTTATTTAAGTAGTTCGTAGTAACACTGGCGTTTTAAGTAGCCAGTGTAAAGTATTTGTTACTTTATAGAATTATCTATTCAATTAACTTAAATAACAAGGCTAACAGTCAAGTTAATATTTAATCGTTCGGTGTTTAAGTATCGTATTGTTTATTGTTACTCTATCAATTAACTCGACACGGTAGAGTCACAACGTCACCGGTAAAAGATTATTTATCGTTACGAAACTTGGTGAAAGGCTGAACATTCTGTAATTTACTTTTAAATATTTTATTACTTTTAAGTAATGCCCGACAGTCAACTTCAAATTATTTACATTCATAAGATTACGAGTTGTGGTAAATATTTACCTAACTGATGTTATTTCCTTTTTCAGTTTGCACTGTTAAATTGCTACAATTTTGTAAATCCTGTATTTCAATATTTTGTAACCTCTAGGTTTGAAAATACTTAGTTGAAGTGAAATAAGCAATTTAAGAATGCGAAGCGGTTATTGTAACGACCTTTAGTCACTATAAACTATTTATTGTTCAATGCTTCAGAAACTTAGAAGGAAAAATATTTTCATGATCTCTTGACTCATCTCAGTTTTATTTAAAAAAATGATATTATTATTGTCTTACTGCTTTGGCCGTCTAGGGGTATAATATTACACTATAATGTGAGAACTAGGTTTCAAATAAATAGACACTGGTAATGGATACTATCAAGATATGTTCTCATTTTGCGGTATACTATACATGCGGATTGTATTACACTTGGTACTAAAATAAATATTCGACTGTGTACTAACATAATTACTTTGTTTAAAAAAATGAGAAATATTGGAAGTTCATAAAAAATATAGGTATGTACTTAATAGCTTTTCGGAATACGAGGAAATACCTAAGCAATATTTTAGTTTTATTGTCTGTCTGTCGTTCAATGGAGCGGAACCGATAAGATTGAAATGTTAGGTAGATAGATGGGTGGATATTAGAAAAACCTTAACATTTCAACTCAATCTTTTGACCTAGATGTTTAAGAGCATCATCATTCAGACTATGTGATATTCAAACAGGGGAATAAGGTTTTAAAAATAATATTTTGACACATAGCGCCTTAGTTTTAATCCGGGTTCTAATCTAAAGCGAATTTACGTAGTTAATACGTAGGTACCTGTTTTAGAATGTCAATATAAAGTTTTCGTACATATTTGACATTCAATTAGCAGGTATAGGTACCTATCTTACTTAAGTGCGCTACCCATCTGCACTTTGGTCAAATGATAAAGACTAGGAATATGTGAAATACCACTTTAAAGTACGTCATAAATAACACGTAAATAGCTAGGTAGGTACCTATGTTCTCATTTTTCTTTTTACTATAACAAATGGTTAAACATAAATAAATAATACGATGGTGTAGGCAGGGAAAGTTTGTTCAGCTATTAGAGAGCGCAATTTCCATAATCTTATGGTCTCTCCATCCAATGTTGATGTAATAATACTGTTTTCTAATGTAAATATTATCGATTTGAATATATGTATTTCTATTTTTCATATAATACTTATAATCGTTTATGATGCTATTGTAAAGAAATCGTTCCCTATCTTTTAATTTTCGAATAAAAGTAAATGCTTGTTTTTGAATTTCGGATCCCTACTCGTAGTTAACTACGCTTTATATAGCGGTCTCGTTCACTTTCGACAATACCGAATGGGGCCATAAATGAGCGAAATTAAGCTAATTGCTTCATACCGACGCGCTGCGTGTTACTATTGAAAATGACCTCAAATTTAAGAAAACCGCAAAATCGGTAAGCGCTAAAATTCCTGATTCACGATGGATGGATTTTTCTCCGGCTAATCTCGTGGTATACAAATAGTAACAACTGGTTGTAGTACTTAGCAATGTTAACCTTGAATTAGCAGGCTCAGAAATCTATTATCGGAAAATGAGCACATTCCAAACGAAAGTGAGGACGACCGCATTTTAGAGATTTAATAGAAACGTCTGAAAAGCGTGCTCCGCGGTTGTCGATGGCAACGTGGGCTTGCGACGGCGGCGCAGCGGCTGAGCAAAAACGTGAGGCGATGTAGGTCGCGACTTGAGGCAAGTGCATGCCTTGCGATTTGCGTTGCACGAACGTACCCACCTTGGTGACAACTTCACTTACAAATAACAGATATTTAAACAACACAATAGCTTGCCTGCCACCAATGATATGGAGTAGAGACCTAACTCTCTCCTATTTTTCATGCGATTTACGCGTTTACTTAATATAGGTTTCCAAGGACATTGTTAACCTACCCACTTAATCAAAATGTAGTCAGAAGATTTTATTGATCATCTATTTCAATGACCTTTCATAGATGACTATACACTTGAAATGTCAAAGCAATGTTTTTGCCATCTTCTTAATTAAAAATGTCAAGCCCCGTCGTAGGTAAGACAATACAGCACCTTTTCTTAAGTCCCGTGTTAAGTTACATAGCAGACGACCTTGTTTGGAGAAGGAAACGACATACAAGCTTTCAAATATTGTTCTCTTTGTTTGGGACTTTGTGTACAAATGCCACGAGTATGAGTGTCAGTCAAGTCACGCTCTTACAGTCTCTACAAAACATTTAGTTTCGCTTATTCATAGTACAACTGCTTAAGTATTCTTATTTCTTTCGTATTGTCTTAGCGAAATGTACTCACACAGTTTCTTTAGTATACTACCTACCTACTTATAAACTACTTACTATACATACATACATAAACGTTCCCATTATATGCTCAAAAATCCTACACATACCTCCTCTAATTTATCGTTAACATGAAAAACAAAGGTTCTCTAGGATTGAATTCTCGCCCACTTTTGATAGACCTACCCATTTAGTACCTACTTACATTAAAGTCGCCCGTCAATCCCCTAGCCTAGGTGCAGTACACTATTTATTGTATGAACTAAATTGCAATTTCAAAACTGAGTGTTGCAAGCCGCGTAAGCTCTTGTATTCGTCTACTCTACGCAGAGAAACTACCTATTACGAAGATGAAGATGAGATTTCTATTATATTAGAACATTGCAGTCATTTCGTGCTTTTCATTAGCTACGTGACGCAAAACATATCTACGCGTATCAACATATGTACTTATAGGTACCTAAATTAAAAAGGCAAATATTTAACACGGCAACTGAAATCCTTTTTAGGCGACTTTCTATTAAGTCACAAATAAACTAACTTTGAAGTGATTAAATATCTTAGCAACTATTAAACTATACAAGCAACAAAAGGCTAGGATCAAAAAAACTAAAAAACGGCTGCTACTGTAAGGTGTCAAATATATCAAGCGAGATCAGTGTAAAACTGGTTAAGGTATTATAAAACCTAATGTGGCGACTAATTTTCCCGAGGGGATATCAAACATTCTTCACTGGCAACTACTGGCTTTCATTATAAAAATAAACTTTTGGCAGCGATTGTTAGGTAGCTTTAAAACTGAAAATGGGTATTATAATAATGTATTTGAATATTAGAATATTGTTTGCAAAGCAATAAAAAATGCTTTTTTGGAAGTTTTTGGCTCTGATACCACGGTGCGCATGTGTTGGGCACACGCCATAAAAAAATATGAAAAAAAAAGTTGACAAAACTGTGGAAAAAAAAGAAAGAAAAGATATTATGGAAGATATATATGCTTTACATAATGCGTCGTCACCGGAAATTTTCAATGCTGCTTCGCAGGCTTTCATCGTAAAACATGCTTCCAAGGCTTCATTTATAAAATATTTTGAACAGGAATGGCTTATCAATAATCCTAATTGGTTCCTAGGAGCAGCAGCAACCCTTTCACCGACTACAAATAATGCTATGGAAGAAGAAAAAAAATTGCTTTTCCATACATATTAGTCTGTCTATTTTTTTTTTCATTTCCTGGAAAGAAATCCTGGTGATAGTTGTTCAGTTTGGTTGACTGAGCAACCCCTATCAGTTTGCGGGACGCTGTCCCTTACACCCCGTATTTTGTGTATTGAAGGAAAATTAATAAATAAAGAAAATGAATCAAATTTTATGCCTTTTATTGCACGCTATTTAAATTCATAAAAAAGGAGTTTAAAACTTTAAAGCTGAAATACAGCACTAGAATAAATACTTTGAGTACCTACCTAGATTTACCAACAATACTTATGTTTATTTAGGAAGGTTCATTTAAAGTTTAAAAGTTTAAAAGAGGGAAGGTTAATAATAAATAAGATAGTCAAGAAAAAATTAAATAGACCAAGAATAGTTTTTTAGCATGTCACAATTTGGTTTATTTAGATCCCTACAAATGTAGCCAAAAGTATTTTTTTTAAGATCTTGTTTGTATTTATTTAAGACCTTGGTCAAGTTTATAGACAACCCCATTTTAGAATTTATGAAAGCCTATTTTAACTTTTTTATCTGCCAATAATTTGTCGCCTTAGAAGAAATTCAATTGCCACAAAAGAAAATCACTGCCAGATAACATTTAAATAAAACCTCAAAACTCATTAAAAAGCCGCCGCTTTCTAGTTAAGATGCTACCTCAAATTAGTCGCCAAAGTAGTTTATTTACGATCCATTTTCAGTTTTTTTAAGATCCGGAATGGTATCAATTTGTCGCCGCGTTAAATACATGCCAATTAAAAACGTCCAATTATTGAAACATTTACTTTTTATAGTACTTAGACATTACCTTACTTCATTTGATAACTCGAAAAAAATAAAACTGGTGTAAATGGGAATGTCGATTGTCGACCACGTCAGTAGGTCATGGATAACATAATTACTCAAATGGTTTTTTTGTACAATCAATACTTATTACATATACTTACTTACCTACCTAAACATATGCTATCTTTATTTTGTATTCGATCGGGTAGAGTTCTCTGACCCTTTGGCTGTGAAAACCTGCTTTATACTTAGTATTTTCAAAGGACAATGACCTTAATAATATTTTAATGATAGGGTGTTAAGTGTTTGTAAATTGAACAAACTTTATTCATAAATATAAGCTGATTTCAAAATTACTTTGAGCCTATCGGTTCTTGACATTTAATTTGCTTTGTGTGGTCTGGTGCGGTGTCTTTGTTGACGCAATGAGGCAATACAGCCAATTTATCGAAGGCTTTTGCTATTTCATATTATAATAGCAAATACTTATGTACGTAATACTTGTGGTCGCACCGCCGCCATAGTTTTGTTTCGACATTCCAAACTCCTTTTGCCCGATTTTAAATCATTTAGCTTAATTTAATGTGGCAAAACGCGAAATGTTAAGCTAAATTAAATCTAAAGCGACAATTGAGTGTTATGTGACCACAAACTAGTATTTTGGAGGCAGGTGGATTTGATACGCTTGAGATTGTGGTGTATACCTAAGTATTAGGTAACAAGAACATTTTACGGTTTTATACACTTACCTAACTGTGTAGGATATAGCGTTTATTAATCGTTATTGTCAAATAACATAAGCAATCTCTTCTAGCTTTAACCGCATAACGGCCATAGAGTAACGTAACGGATTGCCAAAATTGTAAGGTATTTGATACTTTCTCATTTAGGCGAGCAAGTCATGTTTTGGTTTTGTAAAATAAGATTCGATTTACCGGTAGCTTAACACTGGTTGGTTGCAGCTCGGCTACGGATGGACACACAGCGGACAGCGGCGATGCCGCATCCACCGGCCGCCGGAGTCCACGATGTCGGTGAGCAGCGACATCCGCTTCACGCGCCGCAAGCTCAGCCGCTCTTGCCGCGGTTGCTGCGCCGCTCTTGCTGCACTCCTCATTCTATTGCTACTCGCCGCCGTCGCTGTTTATCTTGGACGTAGGTATCACTTGTTTAACCCCGTGCAATAAAGATTCTTACTTTTATGTGTAATAAAGTGCTACATAACATTACACAAGATTACAGACATTAAAACGCTCAATTTAGAAATACTAAGACACGAATTAGGAAAAAGGAATTCCATGACTTGCAATCGTCAGTATGACGGGCGGGCATAGCACGAATTCCACAGTTTTAAACCACTATATGAACGTAGTTAAGAACGTACCTACTCCTAAATCTGCAAGCTCCAAACATCTTGAAGTAACTTACCAACCTAGTTCGTAAAGTTAGTATTGCAACACTCTAATCATTTAAGGCGAGGCGTTTACTAAAAGTTCAACTTAAAGGTGAACTTATACATCAGCGCCTTCGTGATCTACGCGCATATTTCGTAGCTAATTCTTAAAATGGCTAAGTATCGGTTGAATGGTCAGTTTAAAGATTCGATCGTAGATTGCACTCATCACAAAGAACCATTTAGTGAATTGGTGGTCTAATATTATGCAAGAGCCTCGCTGTCGTCGTGATAGATCGGTTTCTTTTGTTAGTAAACAATTGGTTTGGACGTGTGGACATCACGATCAACTAGATTTGTTAACTACGAAGACTGTGATACAAACGCGCGTTGATGTCTTTTTTATGGCTTATTGAGCTCAGAATTATTCGGCAACTATCACTTTTTTAATGGTATTTAGGACAATAGCTTTTTATGAGCAAGTTATAATTATAAAAAGCAATTTCAATTTATCACCGGAAGCATTTAAAACTATAGCAATACATTGGCAATTGCTCAAACTGCCATTGATTGTTATAGCTACTTTGATTTTTATCTTATTGTGGGCGGATCTTGCTCTTATTATGCATCAAATAGATAGTAGCTAAGTCGAACAAAAGACAAAGCTGTTTCGTATTTTGTTGGAATAGAGTCCACTTTTAGATATCCTGTGCTTTTGTTATGGTCGCGAGAGATATGCGAATGAGTTACCTATGCGACTGCGACATTTTATCCCGAAGTATGCGCGAGGCCAAAAAGCCATCGGCCTTGTGTTGCTCGCTCTCCGTCGAACAAGTGCACGATTTATAATATTTATAATAAACAGTTGATCTAGATATTGAATTATCATAAATATTTACTTGTATACGTAATAAGTAGAGTCGATAAAATTGAACAAACTCATTTTATTCATATTTCTATAAATAATAGATATTTAACTGTGTTGATATTGTTTTACTTATCTTTTATTTAAGTATAAGATTCTTATTACAAAGGAAATACGACTAAACAATATAGGTAGATGTACTGGTCATCTACTTAGGTAGGTACTTTCTGAAATAAGATGAAGAAATACTCTCAAGTTAAAGCAACTTAAATCAAGTTTTTCTTCCAGACATGTACCTGTTCGGTGACCCGCTGAACCGGCAGACGTTCCGCGGCTCGTTCCTGGTGACGCAATGGGGGGAGGGCTGGGAGGGCAACCGCCCGAACCACACGCGGGAGGGCGACCTCCGGCAGGCGCTCTACAATCTCTACAGGAACTCAGAGCTGAGATCGTGTTTTGTTTCCGCTGATATACTTGCTTTAGACAGGTAAGAAAATGTACAAGTAAATTATACATCAGAGCCACTAAAGCATATTTTTTTACTTTAATACTATGTAGGTATAAGGCTTATAAGGAAGAAATGTGGACATCTCACAATCGCCATTAATCTGATTGATAGTAATCAAGCAGTTTAAAACTATGTTAATCAGGTAGTATAGTATTACATAATATAATCATACTTTTGAGGGCGTGAAGTTTGTGTGAATTTAAAGTATTCTACTTAATGCCTTAATGCTCGTGAATAAGGTTGTTCCGGTTATTTCCTCTTGGTTAAGTAGGTAAATAACACATTCTTTATTCGTCATTATTTCAAAAAGTTAAGTCTAGACTATTTCTTACGTCACGTCGTCGTGGCCCACTTTAAATTGTTTCGTTATGTAAAGTTTCAGCACTCAAGTAGATGGGTATAACGAGAAATAGTTGACTTCTTACTTTTTATGTCAATATTAATCAATTACTTAGGGTGAAGTTATTTAAACTGGGTAACACATTGAATCATAAAATGGAGGCTGAAACGAGAATTATATAATTTAATGTGGCAGTATATGGATAATAGCTATAATAAGCATAGATTTTATTATGATAAATATGATGAAACATCAGCTTTACCTATAGGTGCATGAGTACGCCTTAAAAGAGTAAGCACTACTCTTCTGAGTTTCCGTAATAACAAGTTCGCCTCAAGGTATTCTGAACGTTGCTTTCTTGTACCATAAACCACTGAGCTGTTAAAGAACATCACTTAAAAATATACAAAATAGCAGTAATAAAGTTGTCGGCAATTTACCATTGAAGAAAGTGAACTTTCTCGAATCCGTGGAGGTTGCGATCGTGATCAAGAGTGCTACAATTTGTATCTACCAGCTATGTTATGTTGATACCTTCTTCGCGGCGATATCGTGTTACTTATGTGTAGCACGTGCGGTGAATTCAGATTTTAATATAGATAGATACTACTTACAATATTAGTAGATACTACATATAACTTTGTTTTACAGTATATACAAATGATAAATTGTGTCCGCCGTCTCTACTAGGCATCGATATGTCTGGCTTTGCTCATGTAAACTTTCCATGGGTAATTGATTGAGAATTTGAAAAAGTAGCTATCAAACTGTTTGTATTTAGTACTAATACTTTTATTAAGTACCTATAAGTACTTAGATTCAGTGGTTATTTAGATATAGTATACCTACTTATGAGAGTAGGTACTTATCGTTCAATATCAAGATATAATAAGAATCATAACCACAGTTAATCTCTATCTCCGCATAATAAGATATAGGTAGGTACGTACCTATAAGCAAACATACATTATTAAGCCCATATTACAATTGATGTGGAATTATAAATGTATCACAAGCGCATTACGAGCGATATGGTCTTTGTTATTGACATGAGAAAGTTCATACGTGCTCGAGTATCGCAGTTCGAGACTTTACGATTTCTATTCGGCACGCGTGAGGTCGACCACGAAAACAACTAAGTATAGTAAGTTTGTAGGTACATACCGCACTACATCCTTGTTCCGGTTTTATGGTAAAAGCCCTTTCATGTTTGTGAGCGGCAAGTTAATTTAGACGTTAGGCAGCGACGGACAAAAAAGGAAAGGTAATGTAGCTATTTTGGTTTTATAAAGGCATTTACTACTGGTACGACTTCAAAATTTTATGGTAAAAACGTGCCATTAAGTGCTAATGATCCGGGAAGGGCTACGTGCGTTTTTGTAGTCCATATCAAACTTGTTTTACTGGCTCTAAAGGCCCATTATGTGCGGCAGTACTACTTATACCCGATAACTTTTTAAAGCATTCATTATGGATTAAAATACTCAGTTTAAACAGGGAAGTCTAAGCAGATATCAAAATAAAACTTTTGGTTTATGGTTCTAGTGCGGATGATGGCGTTCGAGTTCACTTCGACGTGTCGTTCGAGCCGATCTTCACCGCTGTGGCTCGAGATGAAGTGGCGACGGTCATAACACGCGAGTTGGAGAATCCTTCCATCTACTTTGACAATCTAACCACCGTACCTGAATCTTTGTTCATTGAAGTAAGTTTCATTACATTACATAGTATTCATTAGTACCTTCTTGTAGATTTGCTGGGGCCTCGCTAACTTTTCTTTATAATGTTACCTATACCTACTACCTATCTATGTAGGTACGTAAGTACTACCTTTTTACCCTTAACTTACCAAGTGGATACTTACGTTGTGTGATTGAGTTACCTGCCTCCACGAAATGTAAGCAATTAACTGATCAAATCTCTAAAGAACATCAATAAAATAGTATCTACTTACTTGCCTAAGCTAAATTAAGTAAGGTTAGTGTCTAATCTATGGGTTTTCTAAATACTAGGCATTTTATATATAGGTAGGTATATAAAGATAGCTCATTATAGGTTTAATAGAGGATGTAAATACGTCGCTAGGTACATTTCTAGGTCTTCAAGAGTAATAACGATGCTCTCGCCCGGCTTTGTTTGCATCCAGTATTGTCTTTTGTTTTGCTTTCCGCAAGGTGCTATCATTAACGCAATCTTTCTAATAATGGTCGAACTTTCACATTTCTGATTACTTTGTTAAGTTTATGCGTTACGTCTGTGTTCATTGTAATATTCTTGACTTCTCCTTATTTGAAATTTTGCAATCTGTATTCAACATTCATAATTAAAAAGCAAAAGAATGACTCACATTTATCTACTCTAACTTTTTCAAACAGATAGATTCCTTTCTGTTTATGAGTAGGTATAGGTATTTATTATTTAAAAAAATTGAAACATTTTTATTTAAACCCGCAGGAAACCTCCGTGATATCATCGCAAGCATTAAAAGAATCAGACATAACACCTCTAGTACCTCCAACTACGGAATCTATTATAGAAGTGGAAGAGGAGCTCCGAGAATGTTCTCCAGTCACATTGACGTTATGCTCTCATCTCCTGTACAACTCTACCAGCTACCCGAACTTAGTGGGGCACACGTCGAGAGAGGCTCTCTTGAGAGATCTTGTCGCTTTTAGAGAGCTCTTAGATGCTGAATGCTCCCATCTTGCGCAGGTTTGTCAATTTTCAATATGTTACGTCAACAAAACTTTTTACGTCCAATAATAAAAAGGGCCAGAAAAAAGAAAGCAATGGATACTACTTACTATATTGGCCTCTAATGGCTTGGTCCTAGGTATATTTAGGTACATAGGTAATATTACCAATCTTATCAATATTTTTTGTGGTTACAGGACTTCGTCTGCCAAATGTTACAACCCCGCTGTGAGGATCAGCGAGTGATTCGCCCGTGCCGAGCCTATTGCCGCGCTTTCCATGCCGGTTGCGGTGCGCGGCTACCCGACCGACTCAAACCGCATTTCGACTGTTCAAGGTTCCCCAACTACTTTGGCCCCGGTTCTTGTGCTACTGAACCTGGTAAGTGTTATTCGTCACCATCATAATTGTAGGCAATTCTTCTTTAAATAAGATATTGTTTTGACTGGGCGACTTAAGTACCTATATATCGGAAACATAAGAGTTCAGACAGCTAAAACATGTCCACAATTTTAGACAAAAGACCGCTGATCCCTTTTACGTGATAGCTTCCTCTAGCTAAGATTAAAATATCCCTGTTTTTACATCTTCAGGTTGCAGCGAAGGCCTTCAGCGTCTAGCTCTGTCGCGGCGTTCGTGTGATGGCGTGCCCGACTGCGCAGACGCAGCGGACGAGCGTGGATGCGCGCAGTGTGCTGCAGCTGGACGTACTGGATTACGCTGCGCACTGAGCCCGCGATGTTTGCCTGCTCATTTGCGATGCGATGGCACGCCCGATTGTCCTGATGGCAGTGATGAGACTGGGTGTTGTAAGTAGGACTACTGTGTTTTAATTTGGTATAAGAAGCACAAGGGAAAGCAATAAGTAATTAAAATAACTTGTGTGTTTCCAGTATGGATATCCCGGTCTTTGGCCTCATGGCGGCGCGAAACCGCGGAGACCACGCTGGGCGCCGTGCGGAGCCGCGGTGGGTACGCGGTGTGGGCGGAGCGGGGTCGCGCGGGGAAGGTGTGCGCCGCGCCCTACGAGCACGACAAGCGGGCGCTCTCCAGTTTATCCACGTCGCTTTGCAGGGCTTTGACTTTTAGGTGGGTTTTGGTACCTAAGTATATATTCTAAATACGAAGCACTTTTCGCTGATAACTATCAAAACTTATTGCGCCGCATCTCATTGGATGCCTTCATCTCACAAATTACTCCCCACAGAAAACGATATCAATATAAAATCACTCTGAAATTACTACTCATCAATCTTCCCACTCTACCAATAAACTAACAATTAGGTACGTTTGAACTCTACATTTAAGATGTGGTAAATCACTTAGGTACCTACCTATTGACCTAATTTCTTTTTTTTTTTCTCAATACAGAGCGGCAATAAGCACCGAAGTAGTAGTAGACGCAGAAGAAGAAGCGAACGAAGATATCCCGGACAGAGAGCCGGCGGAGTACGTCGAGATAGTCGACCCTTTTGCTCCGGAAATATCATTTGTGAAGAGTGCGTGCCCGGAGAGGAAAGTGATTAGAGTCATCTGTGATCAGCTGGGTAATTAAAGATTTCATTAAAATCGTCCGCGTCTTATTTTGTTAAATAACAAGTCTTACGTTTTTTGGCGAGACCGTCTTTTCAAATAAACCTAGAACAGAGCCAGCAACACACACATTCGACAAAAATATGAATAGATTTTCCTGATTTCAGAATGCGGTTTACCATCTGCCCGAGGAGCGCGGGCTACCCAGGGCGTGGAAGGTCTACCACGGTCGGCGAATCCCGGCGATTGGCCTTGGCACGCGGCGCTGTTACGAGCACATGTTCACGCCTGCGACGCCTCACTTATACATCCTTCTTGGCTCATTACCACTGCTTCTTGCTTCCAGGTGAGGTAGTCAAAGAAACAAACACAAATGCAACAATCCCCGCTATGCAACAACTTAACACAGAATGTTCTAATTTCCAGGGTCAACCAAAAGCAGAATGGACAGCGAGATTGGGAACTGTGCGAATACAAAGCACGACTCCATGGCAACAGGAACAGCGTATAGTCGGCATGGTTCGATCTCCAGTTGAAGGCAGCATGCTTGCTTTAGTCCGATTGGAAGAACCTATAGAGATCACAGATTTTGTGCGGCCAGCATGCTTGCCAGAACCCGGCGTAAATACTGATCAAAGTGTCTGTAATACACTGGGTTGGACCAGGAATAGAGATCAGCTGCAAAGAGTGCATGTTGTGACCAGTCCAATGCCCACTTGTGAGAATGTCAGCATAGTTACTGTAAATGGAATTTGCGCAGAGCCGCTTTATGATCAGGATGACTGTGATGTAAGTATAAGTTTGATTCAAAGTAAAAAAAAATCTTGAATTTGTATTTTCAGAATTAACAAATTTGTGAATTAACAGGAAGAAGAGTATGCTGGGAGCTCAATGATGTGCTTTGATGGGAAGACGAAACATTGGTCCCTTGTTGGTGTAAGCGGTTGGCGTATCGCCTGCTCTAAAATCGGGTTGGGTCGACCGCGAATATACGACTCCATCGCATCGCACGTAGACTGGATCCGACGCACTATCGCCGACGCCGCGAGGTGACCACTCACTGGCAACATAATAATACTTAAAGACTGCAATGCCACGCCACCATGATTGTGTTTTATTTAGTCATAAGTAGCCTTAGCTGCATGTGTTTCAAGCTGCCAATACGAACATTTTGCAATTTGAATAAAAATTACTAATTGCAATCTTTACTAAATAATTTATATTTAAATAAGTACATAAGTATGTGTAAAATGAGATTTTTACTGGTAGTGTTATTGTGAATGTTGCAGTTATGTGTATTTAAATTTTTGAGAGATATTTTGTACTAAGTTAAGTTTATAAATATAATTTATTACAAATGAAAATGTACAATAAAACAATCTGTTGTAAATATTTTAACAATAAAGTACCAAATTTTAAATTTATTATAAAAATAAACAAAGAAATAAGAAATGATGAGTTATATTTTAAAATCCTCAGAATTAATTTCAATGTACCTGCACTCATTTAGAAGATGTGAAGCTAGAAGGGGGAGCTACCAGTCTAGGCATGCTAGAGAGCCTCTCTTTCTAGAAACCCACTAATGGGCCAAGCATTAGTATTCAAAGGTAACAGTCTAATAAAATAAATAAATACTTAATTACTCTTATATTGACTACATAGGTAACTAAATAAATATCAACAAATTTAAAAATCACTTTAACACACCATCTTGTTTTAAATCTTCTTTAATTTTTTCTTTCACATTATCTGGAAGATTCTTCAATTCTCTCTCGATGTACTCATTTAAATCCTTCAGCGGGCGGTAGTACTGATGAACGATCTGTGAGCCAGCTAGCATGGATAACATGGCTACTGTAGAGAAGGCTATGTACTGGCCCCAGGTTACTCCGGCGGGCATCTTTACGCAGCTGAATATTTCCTTATTTTCTCGTCTACCAGGTCGTGAGCTTGCCTCTTTTTAAATGTATGATAAAAATTTACGTTACCAACTCTCCAATTTATCATAGAAAACTCCAGTGCAGCGCCAAGAACGAAAAATAAAGGTAGGAATCTATACATTCCAAAAGTTCTCTTTCCCGGCCATTTGTTCACAATTTTATGAACAAAACCAATTCTCATTGCAACGTTGTTTTGATTTAGAATTGTTGCATAATTTTATTATTCAATAAATAAGTAAAAATCGTTTAAAAGCTCACACTCGACATATTCAATTCAATATTTGATTAGTGGCGTCTGATGTATAGACTCAATTTCGCCAATGTCCTGTAGTGAAGAGAATACACAATGGAGTTTTGATCAGTTATTTAGGTAGTTGAGGTTTAAAATTCTTATTTATTATCAGGACGGTGGCAACGATCTGTGGACAAACACAAACAAAAAATCACAATCACAATGTTATAAATACATAAATAAGTAGGTACATAATAAGGTCTAAAAATAAATATTGGAATATACATAATAATTATAGTTTAATGTTATTATATGAAATAAATTTTGAGAGTAAGAGAACAAAGGGAGAATCACAGAGAGATAAGAGAGTCTGCATGTTGGTAGGACGTAGGATTTGTGGGGGCAGAACATTATACAGTGATATTCTAAGTTTTAGACAATTAAAGAAAATATGATTCAGGTCACCTTCATCGAGCCCACATTCACACAAAGAGCTATCCCTGATCCTGATTTTAGCTAAGTGTACCGGAGTGCAAGAGTGGCCAAGTCTCATGCGACAAATTGTAGAGCATAGTGATCTGGGAATATTTCTAAATTTGAAAAACCAAGGTGTAGGGGGGATGTTAGGTTGAAGAGAGGAATAAAACTTGCCTTTTGTAAGTTTGGAATGGGACCAGGAGTTGTTCCAGGCTGTGTTGAGGCGACCTTTAGAGGAGAGGGACAGGTCTTGAGGATAAACTTCTGGATGAGAATTGGAGCCTATTTGACTGGCGGATTTGGCACACCAGTCCACAGCCTCATTGCCAGTTATGCCAGAATGGCTGGGGATCCAAGACAAGAAAACAATGATGTTTTTTTGGGAGCATTCGTATAGAGCTTTTCTAATCATAAGTATAAGAGGAGAAGACTTGGATTTAAATGGGATCGAGCGGATGGAAAGAATGCAGCTGAGGGAGTCAGAAAGGATGAGCGATTTGTTAAGATTATGAGAGAGAATGTACGAAATGGCTTCTAAGATAGCAATGGCTTCTCCAGTGAAGATAGAGGTCTGAGGTGGACATTTGAAATTTAAAATAATATTATATTTGGGTATCCAAACGGCTGCTCCAACTGGATCCTCATTAGAGGTTTTGGAGGCATCAGTGTAAATAGTTAGCCAGTCTGGATACTCACTACTCAGTTTCTCATTAAGTAAGCTATTGGCTATTGGAGAGCCCTTTCCAATATCAAAGTTAATAAAAGAGGGTTGAAATATTAAGGAGTCAAAAGGAACAGAGAATAAAGGGAAATGATTCAGTTGATAGACGGGATGAGGCAGACTTAGATAATGGGAGAAAGAATTTAGGAGAGGATTTCTATCATCTTGAACAAGGTCTCGGAGTAATTCTAGTTTCGGAAGCAAGGGATGATTAGAGAACTGGAGAATTTTATAGAAGAATCTATCACTAAGGTACTGTCTACGATGGGAAAGGGGGGGATCAGAGCACTCTACTTGGAGACAATTAAGTGGGGATGACTTCATAGCTCCAAGAATTATACGGAGGCACCGAGATTGAATTTTTGTCCAAGATTCTAAAGCTAGTTTATTGCAAGGTCCCAAGGCAATAGAACCATAATCAAAGTGGCTTCGAACAAGAGCATTATAGAGAAGCTTAAGACAGTAAGGGTGAGCACCCCATCTAATGCCTGAAACTGCTCTTAGGATGTTGACTCCTTTTTCACATTTTTCAGTGATATATTTTGAGTGAGGGATGCCTGTCATACGAGTGTCCAGGATGACTCCGAGGAATTTAACTTGAGTAGCCTGAGGAATAGATTCGCCCTCAATTGAAACGACGCAGTCCGGGACAATTCTTCTTTTCGTAAATATTACTGTGGAGCTCTTGGAGGCAGAAAGGGATAAGCCGTGGTCCGTTAACCAGGTGTTGAGGTATTCTAACGCGGAGTTAAGACGGGTTTCACCTTCGGATATGGAGTCCGTAGAAACATAGAGGGCTAAATCATCAGCGTACTGTAAGATATCACAGAAGGATGTAACAGAGTGCTCAAGGTCAGAGGTGTATAAGCTGTATAGGAGAGGACTTAGGACGGAACCCTGCGGTAGCCCGCGCGAAACAGATCTAGGAGGGAGTAAGGAGCCGTTAGATCGGACGTAGATCGTCCTTGACATGAGTAGGTTGCAAATAAATCGAGTCAACCTCGCAGGGATACTCAGATTGTGCATTTTCTGCCTGAGGACCGGAAGAAGAACGTTATCGTATGCAGAAGAAATGTCAAGGAAGACACCTATAAGATACTGTTTTTTCTTAAATGCGATTTGAATATCGGTGGTCAATATACTGAGGCTATCAAGGGTGCCGAAACCCTTCCTGAAGCCATATTGTGATTTTGATAGTATATTGCGACTCTCCAATAACCACTCCAAACGATTCTTTATCATAATTTCGGCAATTTTTAGTAGGGTAGAGGAAAGGGCTATGGGTCTATAGGAAGAAGGGGACAGAGGATCCTTACCAGGTTTGATTATAGGCATTATTATTTGTGAAGTCCAATCTTCAGGGATTAAGCCAAAAGCGAAAAATATGTTAATAAGGGAGAGGAAAGTTTTTTTGGAAAAGTCTGAGGATTTTGAAATGAAGGAGTAGGGAATACCATCAATTCCGGGGGACGAGTCTGACAGGCCATCAACAGCGCATGTCAGTTCTTCGATTGAAAATGGAGCGTCAAAACGGTCAGAGGAATTTATGAGACAGGGAGGAGAGATGATGGAGTCAAGAGGCGGAGCTGAGGGAGGGGCTAACCGATCACAAAAAGCATCCAGCCAAATGGAAGGATCATGTGAGGATGGATTGGAAAGGACGGAGGATCCTCTATATCGTCTAATTTGTCTCCAGATTAAGGAAGGGGGAGACCTTGGGGAGATACTCTCGCAATATTTTCGCCATCCAAAAGTTCTTTTATTTCTGAGAGTTCTTTTGGTAGCAGCTGCAACTCGTTGGTAAGAGAAAAAGTTTTCATTTGACATCTCCAAAGAATAAGTTAGTTCTGCCTCACAGCGCTCGTTAATGGCTTTAGAGCAATCGGCGTCCCACCAAGGGGTAGAGAGCTTGTGGTTAAAGGACTTTTTGGGAATATGGGAGTCAGCAGAGGAAATCAAAGAGGAAGAGAATTGGGAATAGACAGAGAGGACGTTTTCGATGGAAGGAGAAGGGAGAGCCCTGACCAAAAGTTCAAGAGTAGCTGAGTATGCAGGCCAATCAGCTTTTGACAGCTTATATTTTAAAAGAGGGTTGGGGTCAAATGAAGGGGTGGGATTTTGAGAAAAGGTAATTAAAATAGGATAATGATCACTGCCGTGAGTGCTGGACAAGGTCTTCCAGAAAGAAAGTGACGCTAGGGAAGAAGAGCATATAGAGAGGTCAACCACGGAAAAGGGATTTTGGTTGGGATAATTTCTACGAGTAGGGGAACCATCATTGAGAACGGATAAGTTGTGCTCATCAAATAATTCAGCCAGAGAGAGAGCAAATACGTCTGTTTTATAAGAACCCCAAGCGGAATGGTGAGCATTAAGGTCACCGAGGATGATAAGTGGAGTGGGAAGGGATGAAATAATAAGATATAAGTCAGGTATAAGCGAGGAATGTGGATGAGGTATATAAATTGATAAAATAGAATAATTTAAAAGTTTAACAGCAATAGCATTGATGCTATCACTGTGAGCAGGAAGAGGGATTTGAGTAAAAGGGAAAGGATGTTTAATCAACAAGCAGCAACCAGCATACCCATCACCCCGATCATCCCTGAGACAGGAGAATCCAGACACTCTAAAACGAGAATCCGGAACCAACCATGTCTCCGAGATGGCCAGGGCAGCAGGGTTGTACTTGTTGATAAGGTAAGTAATTTCGTGTTTTTTGGGACGGATACTTTGACTATTCCATTGGAGTATTTGAAAAGGAGCCATTGATCTGGTTAAGGAATGGCTGGAGACGGGCTAATTTGAGGGCAGCGTTGGGCGGTATACAGTCACTCCAACTGGAGAGAAAACTAATGAGGAGGTTGACGCCGTACTCGACGAGGTCCTCCGGACCTGGGGTGGGAGCAGTTGAGATTCCAGCAACTTGGGAGTAGAGGGCGGAACCATTAGGGAGGGAGGAGGAAGGTGTGGAGGTAATTTCCATGTGGGATTGACGGTCGTATCCAGGGGCAATTGTGGGCTTAGGACGAGGCTGCAGGAAGACTGTTTTGCGGTGTGAGGAGGACGGAGTGGAGGCCTGGCTGGCAGGAGATGAATATCTACGGAGGATGGGGTGGGATAAAATAGATGGTTCATCTTGAGATGCAGATACAACCTCGGAGAATGGGCGACGGGATGCCGGGATGCGGAGGAAAGCCTCTTGAAACGAAATATTATCTTCTGTCATCATTTTTTTTATGGCTACCTGTCTGGAGTACTCAGGGCAGGTTTTATTATTAGCAAAATGTTTGCCCGAACAGTATAGGCAAGTGGACAGTTCGCTGGGAATCTCACAAGATTGTCCAGAATGTGGTTGAGCACAGCGATAACACCTGGGTTTGGACCTACATTGCGTCTGAACGTGTCCAAAACGGCAGCAATTTAGGCACTGTATTATTGGCAGCTGGTAGGTTTCAACTGGGAGGGATGATTTGTAAGAGTAAATACGCTCAGGGAGCCTTTGTCCTTTGAATGTGAGGACCACTGTATTAGTTGGAACCCATTCTACTTTGTCGTCAACTTTATTTTTTCTATTCAAGCGGCGGGCTTTAAGGACATGGGTAAGGACTGTAGGGATTTCCAGTGATTCGACGAATTCATCCATGGATAGGTCAGCAGGAACTCCGCGGACCAAGCCCATTTTGGTGTAGTGGAAAGTGGGGATTTCGGCAACCATTTTATTGGACTGTAGGATGGGGTTGGATAGGAAGGAATTGGCATAAGAGGGGGACGAAAATTCAATAGAAACCCTATTTCTACCTATTTTTTTAATTCCGTCACTGGTAATGCCACGGACTCCATTTGTCACAAGAAGTTGGCCAATCTTGATGGCTCTAATTGAGGTTGTAGAGGATTCGTCAAGGACTTCCTTAGACAGGTGGACAATGAAAGGACCCGAATCACATTCATTATATTGCCTATTAGAGGTCAAAAGATCTGGATGGGTAAATATCTGTTGTTTAGAGGCCGATGAGGCACTAGATTCCGGAGAGGTTTTTTTAGATTTCGGTACGGGGTTACCAAGCAAACTATCCTCGCCAAGCGTTCTCTTAGACGGAGGCCCCCTATCCGGAGGATCCTCGTTCCCAACCATGCTGGGAAATAGGTTATGACGATCACATACACTTACCTATATGGTTTTTATATCCGGGTTAGTAATAAATAGATAAACCAACACCACACTTAAGATCACAGCTTTGAAATGATAACAAAATCACGGGAGATTCAACGAAAACAAATTAAAATGGAATTAGACTCTCACTGACAAGTGTATTAGCCAACACACAAGGAGCGAAAAAACCACACTCGACATACATAACCTATAAACAAGTGTCAAGACTGTCAATGTCAATGTTGATTGACAGCCAGGTGCTGCCTCTTTACGAATTTAATCGATCGACTTGATTTTCAACTTCACTCAATGATATTTTATAATTTACTAAGACTAGACTAGACTTATTTTACTAGACTTTTGACCGAATGAAGGATATTAATATTTAAAAAAATATTTTTAACGAAACAAGCTTTATAAATGATTTGAAGTTAGAGTCTGGCTAACGAAAGTAGATACTGGATTTTTTTGCAAACTTTTTATATGACAACACTAAAGTGTTCCTACCATCGGATATTTACCCTACAAATTGGGGTATTTTAAACAGAAAGTACTTAGGAACAATTAATTCCAAAAAGGCATTTTTAAAACAAACTCATTTTTAACATTTTATAAAATGAGTTTTAAAAATTCGTACGTGTGCTAAAATTGTATTCATCAAAAATAAGTATCGTATGTACGTGTTGGATCATTTCAAGAGCAACACTAAGTCTTAAGTTGGTCTAATAAATAGCTTAATTAATTAGGTACACTATTTACTAGAGAAAAACTTGGCAATTTTATTTTAAAGAAATTTATTTTTACCTGTTTTCCGAAAGATTTGGTAAAATCAGAATCAGTATATGGTATCCCTATCTCTGACGCAACAAGATGGCATGGCGTGTTGTTGATGTTTCGTTGTGGTTGACTTTAGGGTTGCTATACTGATATTTTTTAAATTTGCCGCGCTTTTTCAGTATCAGCTTTCATTAGCCAGACTCTAGTTGTGTTAATTAAGTACTTGTTTTTTACATTTTATTCGGGTCTTAGTCGATAGACTGTGCATTTATAGTAGACTTGAATTAGAAAGCTACACCACTAAATATGTCAAAAACAGCTGCCTGTCAGAGTGACGTTAGTATGTGGAGTGACGTGTGTTCGTTTTATTTATAATTTATTTTATTTTATAAATATAAAATTATGCATTGCTTGTAAGGCCGTTTCCAATTCTAATTATTTTAAATCACAGGCAGCGGCGTGAAACATCTAATGAATGGAAAAAAGTTATCCAAATTTCCGTTTAGTGAAAAGTATAAAAAGTTTTTCGACGATGTACCGCCTATCAAGTTAACTGAAGCCGGGAAGCTTAAACTGCACACCGCTGGTTGGAGTATATTGACTGATTACAACTTAGAATCTGTAAAGATTACTAGGTTAAAGTCTGGCGAGGTACATTCTGTAGCTACGTTTACGATAAGCGACAGGTCGGGACAAACGGTGTGTCTGATCAAAGGCCCCATTGTTGGTTTGCTGTTTGGTATGGACCAAGAGCAGTGGTCGAAGGTTGAAAACTTGTGTGGTCCGCGTCAACAGCTTTTCTACAGATACTTCAAAGCAGGACTAAGCCCAAACTTTAGATTTGAACAGAGGTTGTTCTATTACTTCTGTTTGACAAGCCAAAAGACTGATGTGTTTGTTGTTATATTCAAAAGACGTGTCAATATGAGAAATAAGGACAAAGGTGATGCATTTTTAGAAATACTAGATATTCAAACGTGTAACCATTCTTTAGTAGATTTGTACATCAGTTTTTTAAGAAAAGAAATTATGGAAATGATAATGTGATCCAAAGCCAAAGTTAATGTACCTATGTATAAAGCACCTACCTATAATGTACCTATGTCTTTAAATATCGTTCAAGCCTTATACATGTTACCAAACTGTTGTGATATGCTTTGTATTTAGTGTGGATTAGTTATTATTAATTTAGTTTTAGTTATAAAAAAATGTGTTTAGTGTAAATAAAATAATTATACATTTCATGTTGTGTTGTTTGCTTTATATTGAAAAGGTAATTTGATAACATAAAAAAAAACATTTGAAATATTAATATTCAATCTGAAATGTATTATTGTAATCCAATCTTGTTTCATGTCATTTGGCTATTGTTTCTATTTTTTATTTAAGTACTAATTTTTTTCTCATTTCTTTAATCCCAAATACTGATGTTTTTCTTGTACAAATCTAACAAGTATTTATGTCATCAATATCATATAACAATAATTCCTGCTGAATGTTTAGGTACACAAAAACTTGAGGAAACATTTCAGCACTTAACATTATTTTTTTCATGTCAAAAGCACAATGAGTGGGTTGGCAGGTACTTATACGATTCGGCGGAAGCTTACGGCGGCAGTGGGCGGCCACATCGAGTAGGTTCGGTTTTTTATCAAGAGAAGGCAATAACGATATTCAAATTTGTTTTATAGGCTGCGCAAGCGCCCGATTCTTGTCTTGCCTTTAGTGAGTTTTGAACTGGCGCGCAGAGCGGCTGCGTCTCGCGCGCGATCGACGGCAGTGAGTTAGTGGTGTTCGAACTGTCGAGTTTAGCTGCAACGAGCCGAGTCGCCAATGGAAGTCGCAGGCGCAGGTCAATGGCGGCGGGAGTGGGCCGGGACCGCCGAATATGGGAAGGTGAGGACACCGACCGACCCCCGCGAGCTTACACATACACAAACTTAGCAAAGCTTTTGCACTGTCATGAGATGCATCTCATTCTTGTCCGGTCTGTACGATATGAGCTAAACATTCGCTAGTTTCTAGTTATTACGTAAAACTGGACTGAGTTGCTAGGTTGCTATGTTGTCTGTAGACGTAAGCAAACATCCATGTGTTAAGTTTCTGTACCTAATTTTAAGTTAATTTTGTAACACGATCTAAGTTTAACCTACTTTAACGTACGCAATTTTAAACAAACTTACCCTATGACTAAAACTCGATTTGTATTAATAAAAAAAAATAATAATAATGAAATCAAAAACTGGTCGGTATCGATAGTAACTTAATTGCTCCAATTAATTAAATGTTAAAAAAGTTTTGAATTACGGCAAATCGATTTACCTGTATGAGGTCATTGCCAAAAGTATAAAGCTGTCTTTACCTTACAAGGATTTAAATCCGATCCAAGCTTCATAAACTTGGCAATTTCGAAATAAAGAAAGATTGGAAGTGTCTGTATTTTGCGGAACCGGTTCACCGCGTTGTTTTCTCTTTGTTCTTTTATCGAGAATAAACACCTCCACAGGAAAAGGATATCTACTTGATAGGCTTTAAAGGCTAGTTGGTAACTAACTTCATATACCTACCTACCTTACCTACCTATTCCTTATCGAGATCTTTACTAATTACTTACTTCCAAAGTCAATAACTATCGGACTAGTTTCGGTTAAGGTAAGGTCGTTTTATTGCAGTAATCAACGAACGTAATCATAAAAGTTTACTTACCATATTACCGTGCTTAATTCCACGTTGCCATAAGAAACTCAAAGGTTTGTAGTCGTCTCTGTTTTTGTCTCCATATTTTGAAGTTGATTCCGGCATGGCGTGACAGGAAACTAATGCAAACGATATAGGAAGGTGAGACCCGCGAACAATAGCGATCTTTATTCGTTGATTATCTCTTAGTCTTAGAGAAAGCGGAGACGTGCGGAAACTGTTGAGCACATCTGCCTTTTCCGTATTCATTAGAAACTTCAATCGATTGGCTTACATGATGTTCAAGTAAAAGGCAGTCTTGTCAGCTTTCATATAATTGGTTGTAATTTGAATTAAAAACTACAACATTTAATGGAATAAACAAATTATCTAATTGAAAGCTTGTACAAATAGGTATTGTGTGTTGAAAGTTAGCATGTGTATTGCAATGATCGATGCATTAAGTCACTCACAACTATAAACAACTAAATTTTATAGCTCACATATAATGTTCAATGAAACTTATAAGGCATTGGCAATTTCGCCCACACGGAGTAAATTAATAGAATGAGGTTGTGAAAGAAATTATAAATGAAGTAAGATGCAAGGTGGGTCGGTCTTTTGACCATAACCTGACCTTTAGGGGTCAAAACAAGGCAATGCCGGCTGTGGGTACCGTTAATTTGCTTAAGGGATATACTGTAAACCGACTAGGCTAGATAGGATTGTATAGACTAAGGTCTTTAGTTAAAATTGTAGGTATAACAAACTTCTATAGTACTTAACTACCTACGTGAATAAAGGAATTAGGAACTGCAATACAAAATGTCGAGCAATTGTAATTAGGTATTTAAAGTAGTCATTGGACATTACGAAAATTCTTAAACAAGTTAAAATAAAAAGGGAAGCTTATAAATTCTTTTCTCGTTAAAAAACAACTTGCTTATTCGATATTTAAGTAAGTGGTAGAGTGGGCGGTGGCCGTTACGTTCAAAGTAAAGATGTCTCGTCCCCCAGTCATTATTTATAAAGGACTCAATAAAGTAATTGATTTTTAATAACAGCTTACAGACATACCCGCCCATTGTGTCCATATGTAAGATAGATGTCTTATTAATATTATCAAACATGTCAATGGCCGAGAACACCATACGAATTAATATTGTTTGACAGATTTACAATTTAGATTAAGTACCAGTTCGAGATGTTGGTGTTAGTGCGAAGAGGCATAAAAACCCGCCTAAGTATTTTTTTGTTTTAAAACTTGTCAATGTAATGTGGACTGTATATTTAAGTCGGTAGGTAGGTATCTTGTATAGTTATACCTATTCTATTATCTCGTCCAAAGGCTATTGCCACGTGTAAGATGGTCACCTACTTAATCTTAATTACACTTTTTTACACAGCTTAAAATAATGAAAACTCGGCACATGTAGGGTAGTTATCAAAGTTAATGCCGAGTAATTTTTTGCTTAGTTTCTAATCTTCAAGGGTTGGGCTAAATAATACCTACATACAAGTTAATATAATTAGGTATGCGCTTCACATATGCCAAGAAGTCTTTTGTCGTGAGTCACAGTCTTCCCAAGTTAATATTTATAGGATTTAATGTAAAATACGCCGCTAAACAGAATATAAGTAGTGAGTTTAAATTGTAGAGATATTCTGAAGAACATTAACTTGGTTAAATAGCGTTAAAAAATTAAATATCTTTCTTAGAGGTACAGTTTTCCCGAGTTGTAGCATTGTTTCTGTACAGTAATTATCAAGATGTGAAGTTTAATTAGCAGGTGTAAGATACGTAAAATGATGCGCTAGGGAGGTTGTTGGCTCGGTTTCGGTCGGATCGCGACGCTGCCGGAAATCCTGCGCACAGGCCGCGACCGAGGCTGCGTGAGCGCATCCGCCGTACCGTACCCTGCCTCCATAAGGAGTCTTCATGCCTAGATCATGTCTAAAAATATTTATGATGCATAAATAAATCTAGCTTAATAGGGCAATCCACGACTTTTCGATTGTAGAGCTTAACAATAGGTACTACCTACCTTTATAAACAATACTTTTGGTATGTTGGCTGCATTTTAAAAAAGCTAATTTTACTTATCGAGTAAGTAAAACAAACGTTGTCTTTAACTTACGCAAATTAAAATAAAATGATGTAAAACATTAGAAATCAGTTTTTTGTTAAGTGCCAATGACTAACATATTCGTATTGATTCTCAGGAAGTTAACGTCACGTAAAGAGGTAGAAAATTAGTTGAAACTGTTTTAATTTGCATGAACAAACTCGTCATAACTGGTCATTAAAATGAGGTTTCCCGACTAGGTAAAGATGAATCAGATCGCGCATGAGGTTTTCTAATAAATTATTGCGACATCACACGATGTCGATGACCGCGAAACAGTTTCCCCTTTCGATGTTCGCGTTCTCGCAGCTTCCTTCACACCTTCTAATAAACTCTAAATATGTAACAAGCTGACCGTTACTTAGACATGGCTTGGTGCTTAAGCCTTAGCGGTGCAGCGATTTGTTTCTGCTTTAAAACCAGTGGGTTGCGACCTCACTGTGATCGGCTGTGGTTGACGTCACCTTATCCTCTGAAATAACTGGCCTTGATTCATAATAATGACAGTAAAAGGCTGCTGGTTTTAAAGAATTAAATGGCACTTCACGTTCCGGAGACAAAGACATTTGTTCAACAAAATTGAGGTCTAGGTAGAGTAAGTAAAAAGAAAAGTTAGTTAAATATGTAGATGTATACGTTATGTGTTCGGCTATTCTAATGAAAATCACGAATTTGCGTATTCACAATTTAAACATAACGACCGCTTGTAACGTTCCGACTTAAGGTAGAAATAGGTACTCACCTACTTATTTTACATCTATCCTCAAGCTTCATGTAAATTAGCTAATGGTATATAAAGCTGTTATGTAGTATCGTTAAACATTATTGGAATTATAGTTCGCTCTACAAGCTTCCATATGAGGAATCTTGACGTTTGCTATGAGTCAAGAAAGATGTTTTTTTTACTGAGAGACCGCTTTAGTGGATTCTTGTAGGTGAAGATAAACATAACTATACATAAAAAATGTACCCACACCTACACCAAACATTTATACAATCAGACACGGTCACTTACATATGTAAAATAAATGTTTTTACACTAAATATATACCATTTCACAAAATCCTTGAAGGTACTTTTTTACGCCCACACCCGTTCCGTCGTCACCATTATCTCAGTCGTATCAAAGATATATTGTAGGTACCCACTTGCCATTATTCTCCAAGGTGCGAACGCTATTGGAGTGACGTAGTCTTATCTTTGTTATTAATAAACCGAATGACAAACTGGTTTTAATTCTTATAATAATCTGCAGGGCTAACATGCGCCTTAAGAGTTTTATTTTTCGACCTTACTTTTTCGTTTTGCTCTTACATGTATATGCGATTTTTGGAAACAGACTAAGAACCTACTTACCTATTACCTACCCAAAAAATAGCTAATGTTAAGTCAAAACTTGCAGATGGCCACTTATTTGTTACTTACTTAGTTTTGTACACAATCTGAGTCTAAACAAAGTAAAACTAGCATCATAATACAAAGTTACGTCATTTAATCTTGCAGACTTCAAAGCACCTTGAATTTCTACGTCCTTTGCCGCCGAATTAACATAAGTGTTTCAGCTTCGATTCGTCACGAGTCAAACAAGAAGCTCACTCGGCACAATGCATTTTAACATTATCAGTTCACGTAAAAGTACCAAGAGCCAAACAGTTATAATAACTGTCGAGGCTATAAGCTTGCTCATGAATATTTCATACGTGAAATAACGAGAATAAGACCCGTCAAATCATTGCTACATTCTACCTAGATACGCTTTAACAACCTAACTGTGGTGCGTTATGTGGGCTACCTACTTACACGGCTGACCCATGACTACACAAATGTTTTTATTCCATGTACCGGCTTATGACCGTGATTTTTATGCGGTAACACCTTATTTAGTTTAGATACAGTCATGGTGTCTTTCTACTTAGAGTGTGTATACATCTTAATGAGATCTATAACCGGTGTATTATTGTGAGCAATTCGTTTATCGTCGTATTTTTTTGTTAAAGCAAGAAACGAAGGTTTCTAAAATTGTCTGTACGTGACTGCCGCAATCGAGACAACAATCAATCATATATAAAAAACTAATAAATCTGTTATATACCTACTAAACGCGCACATTTTGATACAATGATTTTTTATATAAATATTTGTTAAAAATTCACTTCCAGGTGACAGAAGGTGGTGTTACTAGGCGAGTAGCACGAGCGATGGAGGTGCTAAACGCTAGCGCTCCGGGCGCGCGAATGAGAGTCGTACGCGCAGCTTACCACCAGTCAGCCAGCGCAGGCGCACCCGCCGCCTCTTATCTGATGCACTCTTCACGAACGGTAAGTGTACTACCAGCACTACAACTACAACAGTACTTAAAACTAGTATCAGCTAATGTTCTTTGAATAAATGCATTATGAAATTTCTAACTTAGCTTTACTGTTGCAGGTGATTTCGTCCGGTTTCAACAACATGTTGGAACCTCCAACGTTTCCAAGTAAACCTCTAGAGATATCCTCCGTCCCATTGGAATCATCGCCAGAACCAAACACAGAAACAGAAAACTACAAAGTAACCGAACCAGACGACTTCGATATCTCAGAACCGTCCAAATGGAGAAGCGGATCAGGCAGGACTTCGATACGAATGCCCAGCGAAGAATCATCCTCTACAGACAATGCCAGTATCATTGATCTCGACGCACGACATAAAAACATCCATAGAAAGTATTCATACGATTCAGATATTGAAGTTCCTCCATATAGACGAAATAGCAGCTCCCGTGTATCACCACTTTTGGAAACTCCTACAGCATTAAGCACTTTAAAATACAAATCATTACTCAATGGTAGCAACGACTGGACTAATAGACGGAAAAGCTACAGTTTCGAGGATACACCTCCTTTAAATGAAACAGTAACACATAGTAATGACACCTTAGCGATGGAATCGTCAACTGACAGTGGAATATGCAAGTCTACAGAAATTGTTAATGAGCCTGATGACAAATACACAGACAGAAAAGATAGAATTAACAGCACGCAAGAGGAGGGAACATTCAAAGATTGGTTATTTAAAAACAGAACAAACTCTTCGTTTTATAAAGGCAGCCCAGCACGATCATCTAAACATGACGTCGTTATTGAAGAACCACCAGAAAATAATATCGCGTTACACTCTACGCGCAAAGTATCAATTCGTACAGTGCCCATTACTGTTGCTGACGATTACCAGTATAATGATAGTGATCGAAGAATTAAAAAGGTTGGGTTTAGTAAAACTGAGTTACACTTTGCTGTTGATTCTGGGAAAGTCAATATAATAGAAACAGACGAGAAGCCTCCGCCCTCAAATGATTTCAGAAAAAGGCGAAGCGCTTTCGTCCCATTGCAAGGAGCCTGTGATAAACCTATAACATTATTTGGCGACACTACTAAAGAATTACCTCTAACAGGAACGACATTGTTTACTAACACTTCAACTAATGAGATTAACGAATTCGAAGAGAATACAGCAGCTACAAAGAGTATTCTCAAAAATAAGATTCCGAAACCCAAACCATATCTCTTGGGAGAGAACATGGTGCTTGGGTCCTCTAGTGATCTCATTAGTAATGACACGAATTACAATTCTAACGTTCCAAGTGCAGTTTCTCTAATAAATAAACAATTGCAGCTAGAACGGAGAGGAAGTGAAGAAACTACGACAAGCTTTTCGACACAAACAAATTCAAGCGTCGCGAATAAACCTTATCGGACAACCAATACAGGTAATACTTAAACTTTGAAGTTTAATTAATATTTATATTGCTTAAATAGAAACTGTAACAAAATGTTTTTAATGTTTCAGGTCCAATTGGAAACGACAGCTTGAAACTCAGAAAATTCTTCGATAGAGAAAATACTACGACTACTCGTGTTGAAAATGTTTCTAGTAGCGTGAAGAATAAATTCAATATTCCTGAGATTTCTCCTAAAACAAGGCAACTCCGTAACAGCGATCTTGCATATTTTGGTGTCAACAATAACCCGAGATCAAACTTTGAAAGAAGCATAAAACGCGACACTAGGTCCGCAAGCAGTAGTATCGATGACCTTTTCCAATCTGTAAGATTAGTACAAAGTGTAACAAACAGTGCTTGTAACAGTGAAACGGAATCTGAAGACAAACCTGAATATATAAATCTTCCATTCAAATCTAACTTCGCTCCAATTCCAACACCGAGACCGCGATCTAAATACGATACAGATAAAGACGTGAAAATGCTGAGACCTATTCAAGAACAAGAGAATTCTACTAATATTGATCTATCGGAAACCAGAAGATCTAGACTGAGGCGTCAGGAAGAAACCGTACATTCAAGAAGTATCTCTGAACCTAGAAAATCCAGTCGATACAACTCTTTGGAGAAACCTACATTGTGCCAAAATTATTCACGGTATGTTAAGTCTTAGAATAAAGTACCTAATGTAATTACAATAGTGTGTTTATAACTTATTTAAAATACTAAATTTCAGGTCTAAGAGGAATGGCGTAATAGAAGATAGTTCGATTCGTAAAGTGGCACGTGAAAAGAAACAACCAAGTCCAATTATAAACGAAGATGAAGAACCGACTTATGTAAATCTTAACGTGGAACATAAAAAGGAAGAAATGATTCCAGAAAGGACGAATTCCATTCGACATAAATATGATAAAAGTAAAGAAAGCCCGGTGGTTTATGACAGACCCCGAAGTCTTCGTATCCGAAAAAATGACGAAGAAAAGCTTAATACTATTGAGAAAACTACTAAAACTGAAAAAAAGTATGATACAAATGATATAGAAATGAGACGTTTAAAGAAAATCAGAACAGAAAAGCTGGCAACGCCTGAATACAATAATGAGACAACAATATCGAAGAAACCAAGCACCGCCAATGATTCCAAAGCTTTGGATAGAAACAGTACAACTCGAAGTTCAAAACACGAACGGCGCGAGCATTCTTCATTACGGAACTCTACTAGATCTAAACCAGTTGAGGTGTCTGAACAAAGTGTCAATAAGACTTCTAGAAAAGATTCAAAACATAAAGACACCGAAAATGACACTATCAAACATCGCACCAGTCATTCTTCAAAAGATAGAAGTAGTAGAAGAGAATCTTCAAATACGCGTAAACAGACTGAAAAAACCTCAACGGTTTCTAGAAATAAGGATACCAATGTTTTAGAAATTCCTTTAATTTCTAACTCTAAGTTAGATGACTATAAGCCGTCGAAGCGAAGCGAATACGTAATCAACTACGATGATAAAAAAGGAACTGTTTCCTCGATTTGTAAGGTCAACCCAGGCACCGGTTCTTCTAGGTCCAAAAAGGTTCCGAAAGAAATATCAAAAGACAATAAATCAAACCGTAAAGCTACTGAGAAAATTTCCCTGCGTAAGTAAGTCTTGTGCATGCATGCTCTCATGGAAATTCTAACAAAATCTATTTAGAGCTATACACACCAAGATGCCAGAAGCGACGGCAGGTAACTAACTTCGCAGTATTAACGCTGTTCGGTGTGTATAGTGCTTCAAATGCCAACATTAATGATGAACGTCTTTCAGTGCAGTTGCCGGACCACCAATGGGATCCTTACGAGATGAATTACGCGGAAAGTAAATGGAAGAGAAAATTGCATGCACAAAGAACTTGCCAATTACTTTAGATAGTCCTTTTAAAAGTGATTGATTGTACTTGTTCCCTATTTTACTTTTTCTAGTTTCAAATGACTGTTGTGACGAAATTAGCCTGATAATAACATGATCTCACATAAATTACGCAATAAGATAACTTTCCTAATATACCGCGCAATATACCTACAAACTTAACATAGATGTCTAACTTTTAATTAACGTAAATAAAAATGTATTTAAGAACTAGAAATTGGTTTATTTTTTACTTCCTTATAGTAAATGCAACATTATTATGACATGCCTTCTCCTCTTATTAACTTTATTGCTCAAAGAGACCATCCATAAATCAAAATTGAAACGAAAACACGTCAAATAACTAAACTGTAACTAAAGGATCTTTATCACAAGCACTTACAATAACTTTCACTTTTCCTTCGAGCTTGTTTTCCAGAATAGTGGAGAATACTTTCAGGAAACCCCTCTCGGAGTCCGAGTGGTTAGTTAGGATCACTGAGATGCCTTTCTGAGCTGCATCTAACACGTCGTGATGGAGCATTTCACCTAAAACAGTGACAAGTATTAAGGAGACACTATTGGCACAATTCGTAACATTGGGCCCAAACAAATGTTCTTTCAAAGTTTACCCTTGATTAACGAAATCTCTTCAATACTATCTATCATTTCTCGTATTATAAAACAAATTAAAGTTATCGCGAAATCGTAAATGGCTATTACGAACCAATAGGAATCAAAAGAGTATTTAAAATAAAAATAAAAACAAATAATTACCTGTTAGATACAAATCAGCTTTAACGCCTTTAAGTACAGAACTTCCTGAGCCAGCACATAGGCCGACAGAGGTAACTTTGTCAGCCATAGTTTTACCCCTGCCTATAGCAAAGCGAACGTGCGGCAACCCCGTCAATGACTTCACGTTTTCAATAGCTTCAGTTAAGGAGACTTGTTGTTTTAGGGTAAGATGCCTGTGATAGAAGGTAATATAAGTAAGGTAAGGTGTATATGGTAATCTAATACATCTGGAAGGAAGGTACTCTTTGGCAAGTCTGTGTAAACTTGAAACATACGAAAGAGTGGAAATTTTGTTACTTAAATCAAAAATAAGTATCAAATGTTTTCTCACCTGCCACCGCCAGTATTAGGATCAGCGCCAGGCAATATTGGGCGAGACTCTGAAACCTTGAACGCAGATCCCAGCCAGTCATTGACCCCGCCTTGCACACTGTCCCAACTTGTATGAGGTGAGTATAGACAAATCCTGTTTTCTAAAAGGAATGACACAATGCGTTCCTTCCACGCGCTTTGCACTACAGATTTTAAAGGAGCAAATATTGGTGGGTGGTAGGATATTATCATTTGACATTCTTCTTTGTTAGCTTCAATAGCCACATCTTCAGTTAAGTCGTTTGTTAAAAGGATTTTCGATATGGTTCTGAAATAGAAAATGGTGTAAATAAAAAAATTAAAAACTAAATTATTCTTAGCATAATCGAATGATTGTATGACCTTACCTAGGCGTATAAGGCTCTACCAGCAATCCAGTATTGTCCCAACTCTCAGCTAGTTGTTTTGGCGCGTAATCTTCCAAAACTTGAACAACTTTATTCATGAACACACCTACGCCTTCTCCAGTTGACATTTTTGGAGTTATTGAGGAGCAAAACCTTACAGGGACTCTTGCTTTTAACAAATACTTTCCAAGTTGTACAATCATCAGACGTAAGCTGAAAGAGTTTAATACTTTAAGAAGATATGTATGTATGTACTATAATGTCCATTATAGTTAACATTTTTTTCAGAAACAATGATTTATCACCAAGTCTTTTCTAAGGTGGAGGATGAAGAAATTTTAGTTTTTAATCTTAAGTAATAGGAAAAATCAAAAAAGTTGAGAAAAACACACATACAGTATTTGACAGATTGTATTCTGATGAATATATGTAATAGCCAGTTTATTATACAATACATAATTTTGTTGCCCCAATTTAAATATACAAAGACTTTTAGCCCAAATTTGAATTACTTATAATTACTAACATCCCTTATTACTACAAATATTTAACTATTCAGTGAATTTCCATATCCTTAATTCCCCTTCATCACTACAGGACACTAATTCTCCATTTCCACTTGGGTTCCATTTAACACAATTAACATCTTGTGAGTGAGCATTGTTCTTAGCTGTAACTAATTCAAATGTTGGAGCATTCGGGTCCGAATTTTCAGTTTCTTTGAAAATTCTTATAATATCATCACCACAAGCAGTGGCCAATAAACCGGTTTTGTGACACCAAGCTACATCATACACACATCTTGTGTGATACCCAGATAAAGTGCAAATACATTTCCAAGTTGATTCCTTGTCTACTACAGCTACACCTTCTTCATTATTTGGTTTATATTCCTTCCATATTTTCACAGTTCTGTCATCACTGCAAGTGGCTAATCTATCTCCTGTGCTGTCAAATGCTAAACTCCAAACTGTAGATTCATGAGACTGCAGTGTGGCAACACAGGTCCAGTCATTATCTGCTGGATCTTCTTTGTACATCTTCACAGTGTTGTCATATGAAGCTGATGCCAGTACATCAAGACAGGGATGCCACACAACCTAAAACAGTTGTGAATTTTAGATTGTATTTCACTTATACTATCTATCTGTTTAGTATAGGTATACAAACTTTTTTGACATCCTGGTGGTGAGCATTCAGGACAGCTGCACATTCATATTCATCATCACCAGCTACTTCCCACACCCACACCGACTTGTCTCTGCCACAAGTAGCAAGGAGGTGACCCGATGGTGACCATGACACACTTTTCACTTCATTCTCATGTCCTTCCAGAGTTGCATTGCATTCAAATTGACCTATTAGAACAATGTTGTATCAGTTATCTAGATTTTGAGTTCAATTGACAGTGCAGTGATACATTCTAATTATACACACCACTTTTCTTATCCCAAATAGCTGTAGTAGCATCAAAACTAGCTGAAGCCAAGAAGTTACCACATGGGGACCAAGACACTTCTCGAATAGTGCGCTGGTGGCCATCCACAAGAACTGTCTTAATGGTCCAATCTTGACCCTCTTTGCTCCATAACTTTATTGTCTTATCTTCACCACAAGAGGCAAATATGTTTCCCGTAGGATGCCATGATGCATTCCAAACAATTCCCTTGTGTCCAGTTAGACTTTGCATTAAATCTAATTTTGCCATCTTCCTGTGTCGGACAATATTCAAATGTACACCGTAAGTCGCAATATTGATGATGTAATCGAAATATGATAGCCTTAAAGCTAAATGTATAAATAAGACCAATTATTACTGCCGAATATGTTAAAAGTTAAAAAAAAACTTGCTACACCAAACCAAATTTGTTTTGGCAATATATTTATACTACATTTAGTAAAGTACAGTAAATATTTTGACTTACTTCTCAACTGAAGTTATCAGTTATCCCAGCAATAAAGTTTTTGTTTTTTAATCAGTTATGTTGTCATAAATTGCTTTTATTTATAGAAAAATATTTTTAGGTTATCGTCGCGATTACTCGTGAATCGTGATAACAAAACCAATTCATTCATTCATCAAAGTGACAGACATGACAGCTGAATAGATAGGGATGTAGATTCAATAAATCAATCAATCCGAATCAATCACGCTTGAATCGTACGGATTTCCTGGCAGTGGTGGTGGTGTGGAATAATAATTTAAACTTAATTGTTGCCTTGCGAATAGTAGCTTTATGGATTTAAGCCAAACTTAAAATCATGTTTATCGATATTGTTATCTCTTTTTTTTATTAGACGTTATAAAGAGATAACTAAAAAATGTTATTTCCTCTTCTAATAAACAAATGTAAAATTGACAATAATAATTTTGAGGTTATGTCAAATAATTGTCAAATTAATGTCTGTTTTTGATTTCTTGCATGTGGATAAATAATTTGGTATAATTAATAAAAGTGTAAATATTTTTTGTTATCTAAGCTAAATATAAATAAATTGTATTTCCGTTAGCACTTTGTTAAAACAATGACAAGCGAAACCAAAATAATTCCGCCGCATTTGAACGCCGAAATTTACAGAACGGATACAACGGGAAATGCAAAGTTGTCGTATTTGGACTACATTCGCATGCATTCAGGTAAACAGCAATAGATTTACAACCAAGCTGGAACCCGCAATGCCTGAAAACGAAAGTCCCGGCATAGGTTTATAACCGACACTAACCTAAGTTTCTTGTAAGAAATCCTAATGAAAGTGCTCTTAAATTAGGAAACTTATGAGTTCACATGTTTCCCAAATCATTTATTTTTGGAGCAAAGTACAAAAACAGTACCCACTTACTTATAACTTAAAATATGTAGGTAGGTTTTTTTAAATTAATTCTATTCAATTGCAGATGGATCAGTATTAGTCGGATGTTCAGAGCTAACAGGGCGGAAATGGACTGGTGGCGCTACGGTGTACAAAGACATTGCAGTAGCAAGGGAGGAAAACAAAAAGTTCAAGCAAAGTATATTTCTTCCTGTGGGATCAGCTGACGGGCTCTTCCTTAATGATTCTTCAAAGGTTACTCATTTATTCATAAAGGAATGATAGTAGTGTCTCTAATTCTCTATAAGATTACCATTTGAAGTGACCAGTGTGTTAATTAATTTATGTTAAAAAAGTTATATCTCACATTCTTCTTTATTTCTGACATTTCAATACCAAAAAAGTAAACACTATTTTACTAAGTTTATAAACCTGATAGACATTTAATTTAGTTCTCATTCCAAAAATAAAAACACCACATTAATTTTTCTTTTTATAATTTCAGGTGATTCTCTGTGATGACAGTGGTACAGTTAGTATATGGTCGACAACAACCAATGATGCGTGGAACATCTGGTCCAAAGAGATTGCAGCTTCAGAACATGACGACGCAGCCCTAGCCATTGACTGCTTGGATCCTGGCAAGGAATATGTTACTGCCAGTGCTGATGGCAATGTCAAGGTAATATAGACTAGTTAGTTTTTAGATTTCATCTAAAAGTTGGTATCCTCAAAAATTATTGGTTTTACTGTTATTTTAAATATTTGTTGTTATGTAGGTGCTAACTAATTAATAACTGATGCATGAGTTAATCTTTCACATCCCTGAAAAAAAGAACAATAGAAAATCTATTGTGTCTGGGTTTATAATGGGTCAGTGGGATGCGAGAGGTTAACTCAGTGGCACTAAGGCTACTGACCCCAATATCAAATCAAAGGATAACACTAAATAAGCGGCTTGTAGGTATTTTTTGTAACTAGAATTGAGTTAACTTTTCTTTCAGGTATGGAACATTGAAGACATGATTTGTATAAGGAACTACCAATGTGCTCATAATATGGCCATTCATGGTGTTGCAGTAAAACCCACCTCCAAAACTTGCTTTGCTACTGCCTCCTTAGACAACTATGTTACTATGTGGGATGATAATATTGCCAAACCTGTTATAGGTGAGTTTTTTTTAATTTGATTTTGAATAAAATAATTGTAAGATCAAAAAGGGCCGTCTCTGCAAGTAACAGACTTGGGATGAGTCCTTCACGCACTGATATCACTGTATAGAAATACGCAATATGGCGAAAATGATGACAGCCATTCTTTCGCATATAAAAACTGTTCCAAATTAATAAAATCTAGAAATAAAAGAACTTTTCTTTAGAACATGGTTGACAAGATTACAGAGAATGTTTCTGTTATATGTAACATTTATTGCAGTACTTGTTTTAATACAGAATTAAAGTTGAAAAATTACATTAAGATACCCATAAAGTTTAAGTAGAATGATTTTAGAGGCTCTCATTTCCCAACAAGAACATAATCTTCAGTTAAACAGGTCAACTAATATACTAATGTTTATTTACAGATATAGTAAAGAATGATTGTGGAGTGAGATGTCTACAGTGGTTGGATGAAGACAGAATAGTGTATGGTGATGAAGCTGGAGTTCTAGGATTGGTTGATATCAGGAATGTGAGCTCGAAAGAAAAGCTAGCAGACTTCCCTGTCGCTGTTCATAAAATTGCCGTGCAAATCGGGTAAATATTGCTATGTTTTATGAACTTAGTTGAGAATGGCTCATGTGTCATGGTGATGAGCTATAGGACATTAAGGCTAGGTATAAGTGTCCCTTTAACATTCTGTTGGTGAGTCATTCAAAAACTCTATAGTTCCCACGTTCTAAGAGTGTTAACCACACACACTTATTCTTAGATAAGGAAAGCAGTCTGGTTGGTCACCTACTGTGATGTCATATTCCGTTTTTAAAAAGTCAGCTAATGGTACTCAGTTAGAACATATTTATGAAAACTAGAATCCTTGTAAAGGTCTATTTACACTAAACACATCCGGGCCGTGACTGGGACGTGACCGGGCTGTGACCGAGGAGGGAAAAAAATTCGTCATCATGACAATGTGTGTGAACGAATCCATAGAAAATGTATGGAATGATATTTTTTCCCTGACACGACCCGGACACGGCCTGGATGTGTGTAGATAGACCATAAATGAGACGAGCCCAACATTCTTTCCTTATTTATGTATTCAAACTAAGAATATATTCCGTTTTCAGATCAAATAAAGTGGCTGTATGCTGTGATAATAAAATAGTGTCAGTGTGTTGTGTAAATAAAGATGGTAAATCAAGTATGAACTATCACGATAGACATAACCACAGTAACTACGTACGTAGTGCCGCATGGGACCCGCTACAAACAACGCTACTGCATACTGTGGGCTGGGACTGTGAGATTAAAACTCATATTGTAAATTAAATCTGTTGAGCTGTACAAAATCTCGTTAATACATATACTTTTTCCCACCATTCGTTATATGTTTGATTAATAGAAGCCAAATTATCCTGTTTTCGAACTAATTTTTAGATCAGTGTTTTAAATGAATTTGAAAGAGTAGATAGTGAAAACTTGTAGTTATCTACTTATTATGTACCTATTTTACCATTTCCTCAAATTCCGTCAAATTAATTCAGAGTTAAATTTTATGCTGTTAATTTTATTGCAAACAAGATATAGCGTCAGGAATGTATCCCTTTAAAAAGTTCCCTTTTAGTTGACTTATTAAATTAACAGCTCTAAACATTGAAAGGTGGTAAGTAAATAAAACAACAATAGAACATGCTGAAGATAAGTTTATGATTGAGAGTATGTGTTGAATGTGTGTGTCTCTGTGTGTGCGTGTTAGTGCGAGGGGGAGGGGGCGCGGCGCTCGGGGGAGGCGCAGGGGGAGGAGCCGCGTCGACCCGCGCCGCCCGGGCTCTTCAAACGCACCATCGTGTCCAGGTGACGGAATCTGTACGAAACATTATCAATTAAAATGATTTGAGGTCTATACATCATGTCATGTGTTCTTCAAGATGTCTTTCCATTAAGAAACATTTGCCTATCTAACCGGTCGCATTTAGGTACTTTTAATCGTACATATTTTTGCTAATGACATGATGTTGTTGGTCTTCATAAGTTGGAAGAGATGACTAAGGAAAAAGCTCCTGACCTGCTTTCCTTGGATGATAGTCTGACATCTTGAGTTGCTGACTCACTCCAGATTATTTCTCTCTCACCAGTACTCACCACATATCTACGTACTTATACCAAATTAAGATACAATGTGTCTTAACGTGTTACACGCTCTGCCCCTACCCAAACGAAATTACTATTCTATCACTACCTTTAGGAAACCTGTTCAACTCTACATTTTACCTTAGTGGTAAGTCGTTAGCGTCGTGGTCCACGCTTTGGAAGAAGAAAGCGAGTGGCCAGCTGATCCAAGATGATGGTTTCCTGAAAAATTGTTTTATCACTAACTATCGTAATTCGTCCTTCAACTATCTTAAATTAGACAATATGGGAATGCATATTATCTCATGAATAGGTTGAAAAATTCTTACGGTGTAGGTGGTTGCAGTTGCACGGAATCCGTATCTGAGGGCGTGTCGGGGGTTTGCACAGTCTGCGGCGGAGGAGACATGGGCGACAACGGAGCAGGCGGCGGGGTCTTGTTGATGGCCGGGTTGTAGATCTTCGGGTCGCTGACCATGCGTACGAAGAACGACCGCTTGTGCGCCAAAGCGGCGCGGTTCTTACGTGCGCGCTCTTCATTCAAGTCCTGAAGAAGACATGCCATTGTTTACATTTTTAAAAACATTTATTTTGCTTGTAAACATGAAAGATAGTAGGTAAACTTGTGTGTAACGCCCTGGCAGCGCCACAGTCTCCGATTTGCTTGAAATTAATAGCAGAGGTTTCGCTAATTTTTGCCATGCGGCAAAAAATAAGTAAGATTTTTTGCCTCCATTAATTCCGAAGATATGCGAGGAAGTTTGTGGCGCTGCCAGAACGTATACGCCCCAGCAGCGCCACACCTGAAAACCTATGAAAGACAGCAGGTAGCTCGAATCTGTAATTATGAGGATTTTTTGCCTATTTTTGCCCTTCTATTGAAGCAAAAATCGATTGAAAAATACCAGCTCATTCAGGAGTATTCAACGTCGATTTCGAACGGACCGACGCCCCAGCAGAGCCACCTGTATCTCAGAAATTCGAATTTTGTACTGGAATCTGACTGCATACATTTGTTAAGATTCACTATTTATGGCGGCAAAAAATATAAACTCTACAAGTTATCGTGTAGTTTTCATTTTATAGCGACAAAAGAAATATAACCTAAAAATATTGATTTTGTTGCGAAAATCCATTAGTTGGAGGCTGAGACACCATCTGCACGTTCTCCTTACTTCCTAGAGCTTGGCTAAAAATATACAGCATCCGTAGCATAACCGATCCGGAGAAATCACCAAAAAAAGTAGTCGTCCATACATTTTGGTACTAACCTACCTAAATTACGTTACAGCCCACAGGAAAAACTAGATTATCTTTCAAGAAACTGAGTATGCCACGATTTATTGCCAGTATAGCGAACCCAGCAAAAAAAGAGCTTGATTGTGGAGCTAAGGCTTCACTGAGAAAATGGCCTTTCGCTACAAAATCAATATTTTTAGGTTATGTTTCTTTCGTCGCTATAAAATGAAAACTACACGATAACTTGTAGAGTTTATATTTTTTGCCGCCATAAATAGTGAATCTTAACAAATGTATGCAGTCAGATTCCAGTTAAAAATTCGAATTTCTGAGATACAGGTGGCTCTGCTGGGGCGTCGGTCCGTTCGAAAACGACGTTGAATACTCCTGGATGAGCTGGTATTTTTCAATGGATTTTTGCTTCAATGAAAGGGCAAAAATAGGCAAAAAATCCTCATAATTACAGATTCGAGCTACCTGCTGTCTTTCATAGGTTTTCAGGTGTGGCGCTGCTGGGGCGTATACGTTCTGGCAGCGCCACAAACTTCCTCGAATATCTTCGGAATTAGTGGAGGCAAAAAATCTTACTTATTTTTTGCCGCATGGCAAAAATTAGCGAAACCTCTGCTATTAATTTCAGGCAAATCGGAGACTGTGGCGCTGCCAGGGCGTTACACACGGTAAACTTACCCTTTCTTTGTCAGGTCCTTCCAATAGTTCCGTAGCAAAATCAGATATAATGTCCCAGGCTATTACTGTAACAACGGGTCGATATTAAGCATAGAAATTACTTAAATTCTCATTTCCCTTTATCGCCTTTTGTTGTAAATAGTGATGTATCAAAACTCCATCATTGCTTTACTTACTAATGTCATCACGGGTAGCATGCTGCGCAACCACACAGAACCTGATGACGAAACGATCGCGGACGCTGGCTGGAACCATGTGGATCTTGCCGGAAGCGTTGATGTTTGTGAGCAGCTTCTTGTTCAGCTCGTCTACCTGCTCGCCAGTCTCGTCAGGACCACCCACCAGCCGGAAACACACCAATCCCAACTGCAAACATTCAATATTTTACTTTTTTTTATGCTACCGTACATAAATAAGTACATATCTTGATGGAAACCTCTCTAACCTTGACATCGTTGCAGACTTGAAATCTGTCATCCTTCTTAACAAGCTCCGCGAAAAACTTCGCCAACTCGCAGTGTCGTCTCACATACTTCTGGAGACCGCTGATCCCGTAACTCCGCAACATGAACCAGAGCTTTAAAGATCTGAACCGGCGGCTGAGCGGTACGCCCCAGTGCCGGTAATCTATTGCAGTGTGATCGTAGCAATGCTGGAGATACAAGGGATCGACCACCAACGCTGAAGTCAGCAAATAGCGATTGGTGACCCATAATAAGGAGCAGTCAAAGCTGGTAAGCATAAATTTATTAGGGTTAGTATTGAAGGAGTCTGCATATTCTATCCCGGCGAGGTGGCGTTTGTGCTCGGGGCAAAGGAAGGAACCGCCGGCGTAAGCGGCGTCGACGTGTAGCCACACTCCGGGGAATTTGCGCACGACGGGCCCGATTTCAGGTAGGTTGTCGAACGAACAACACGATGTCGTGCCAAGGGTTGTAGCTACGAAGAATGGTACACGACCCGCTTCTTCGTCTTCTTCCATTGCCTTAAACGTAATAAAAATATGAAATAAATTTGCAACTTTATTATCTTTTTGAAAAAGTTAATTGATACGCGCAGGGTTGATATCTAAACTGAAAACCACGAAACGCGACGAAATTCAAATAAAATCATAAATAACTTGACGGAATTTCATTTTAAACGGGTCTCAATTAATAGCGTTTCTTTCATAAGAGGGTCGTATCTCGAATTTTCAGTATTCACCGCATAGAAAGCGGCATACAATGCGGCTTTATTACCGCTGGGCTCGCCACGTATTTCCGGCATCCGTGGCGAGTCATTAAACGCGAGACGTGGCGCCTCCGGAGGCCGGAGTTCAACCGCCACCCGCACGCTCCGCCCGTCGCTCAATTATCAGTTTGCATCGCTTCCTTACTTGCGACACTCTAACCCAATTTAAAAACACACACAAATTCTTGGCTATTAGCAAAAATTGTAATTGAATGGATATGCTAACTAATTTGGATTCGTTGCATAGCAATGAGGCACTTACCTCTTTCAACGTTTCGCCCCTAAGAGAGCCGTGCTCGTCGGGCTGTAAAATGCGAAGTTTGACGAAACAGATCATTGCAGCCTTCTCGACGCAGGAATGAGCTTCTTTGGAGCAGTATGCGATCAGTTTTGAAAGCAATAGACCTTCGTCCACAGTTGGGAACTGTTGCTTTAGTCGTTTTATTCCGCTGGCTCGTGCAGCAAGCATAGATACCAACACGCATTCACTGGCGGACCCCTGTTTAGTTTGATATTAAATTCACATTATGAACTTTGACTCGACTAATTAAACAGAATGTCCGGTTCCTTACCTCAATGACCCCGCCGCCTTTGCTACCTGCTTCGAGAGCCAGGAATGCGGGAGGTAACCCAATTGCTTTACCTGAAATATTTTATAGTTTCAGCAATATGTTCATCAAATGTATAAAATATATTAGAAAGTAGGTAAATTGGACTTACCCATCCAATCTAGCATTATAATTTCCAATTCTGTGCAAGCAGGACTCGCCGCCTGCAATTAACGACACTTTTTGAAATACTTAAAGGGGGGTTTAACATTTAATTTCAACGTCTCTCTCTATTTTAACTTAGGGATTAAAGAATTCGTTTAATTGTTTTTTTACTGGGACTTTACTTTCCATTGTCTTTCTCTGGCAAAGATAAAGATGTCATGATAAGTAGATAATAACTTAATTTCTAACTCGATCTTTGTAGCAATGTACCTACCTATTCTAAGTATAGATTTGTCATAGATTCTTACAACAGTTAGTAGGTATATGTTGGAGTGCATCGTTGACTACAATATCATTATGTATCGATTAGATTCGCAGTTACTCGTACCTAATGAATGACACGAACACGTCTTTCATATGCAAAGTAGCTGATTTTAGTGTACAGCGATTCTTTGATTTTTGAATATTTTCGTGACTTTGAAAGTATGGTTAACGAAATATTGTCTCTCCCGCCTTCTTTTAACAATCTCTGAATTGAAAAGAGTTTGCGGTTGCACTATGCGGGATGAAAACACTACCAAACTAATATATGGAGAGTAGGTAGTGTGTGTTTTTGGGCGACAAGAATCATTCATCCAAGCCCGATCAATCACCTTCATCGCGTGTCAACTAATAAAAGATGATATATACGAGTAGCAGCGTACTTTATACGGTCCCGTTTAAGAGGCATCATATTTGGCGCCCAATTAAATAAGATAAAAGTTAGATTTTAGATGATATTTTGTTTTTTTACTATTCGTGTACCTTTTAATGTTCTAAATGGATGAGAATGAAATGGTCGTCACATGCTGTTTGTTGTGATCTCCTTTGTTAAAAGTTTCACTAATAGTCTCATGAAATCTGTTATAAAAGTAGGTTATCGTCTAAGTTGACGATATGATACTTAGCACTTTGTGCGTTTAGATTTTTATGTGGGTACTATTATGACAAGCTCATAAAAAAGTTTGAAAATCACGAAATGATGATCTTACGTTTACGATCAATCAGAAAATGCTATCGAGTTCCCCTTTTATTCTGCCGTTATTAAAGGTTGATTAAAAAGTTTAATACTTATCTCGATACCTGATAATCCATTTGGGTCTCTGATTGCTAGTAAGTTATAAAAAATCAACGCATTCATCTGAGTTACATTTTAGCTGTTTTTCTAGTAGCTACTTACTTATTTCAGGAAGAACTTAAATGAATATTTTGTACAGTTAGTTATTTTATATACCTACATCTTGTGGAACTAAAATGTTCTTTTGTAAACTTTAGCGGCATATTTCAGATGCGTCAGTGAAACCTCCGTCCAATATAAGTAGGTCGAGTTAGCTTTTGGATTTAAGATTCCACCTCGACAAAAGCCAAGACAGCATTTCACAAAGAAGTTATAACCTTTCTTATAGCAAACAAATCAATTTATATTACCTTAACTTTACTGTCCTCAACAGGCCCAGCACAGCAGTGTGATTCCCTAAAAAACCAAGGTCGAGTCGAGTACGATGACGAGCTCGACGTCGAGCTCCCACGTCGTTCGACATCATTTCGACGTTGAGCTCGACGTAGAAGAAACTAGTGTTCTTTGAACGCATTTAGCTCAACGTCGAACTACTAATCTTAGACAGCTCGACACTGAAATAGAGTTGACTGACTATTTCTCTGGAATTTTAATCGATATATTTGACTAAGCGTTCTTAGGCTAAATATTGTGCGAAAAATTAATTAATTATATAATTTTAGGACTGGAATCAGAAAGACATGTTGTAAATATATTTTTTTTTATAAACAAAGAAAACAGTAGGTACAGTTTCTCAAAGAAAACAGTTTATTTGAAACTATAAACTCTATCTGGTGATCTTGTTAATTTACATCCTCGTCCATCATTTTCCAGTTTGTTGCTTATTTCCTACAATACCCAAAAGCAAGCCAACGCTGCTGCTCAAGACAGCGAAATATGAATGATTATTATAGTAACCTACAGAATACGTATATTAGTATTATAAATTCAAAGAGTAAAAGAGAAGTTTGTATTATATTGTATTGTATTTATTTAAGGTAAAATTATGTTTATTTACTTATTGGGTTGTAAATAAAAAGTTTTAAGAATTAAAGGAAGCATAGAGAGCATCCAAACTTATTGGTAAAGTAAAAAATTTCGTTATTTTTACGAATTCGAAATTTAAATTTCATTCAAAAATTTTGTTTTAATTGTTCCTTAGACCATGGGAGGTCCTAAGACCAAGGGAGGTCGGTCCTCTGTATGAAAATTGAGGGCCCGAACCTCCCTCGGACGACGAGCGTAAAATTTTGATGTTTCTTTGACGCTATATTTTGAAAGAAGTTTTGCTTTCAAAATATGGCGTTGTCTGTATTGACATGTTTCAAATAGAAGAAATATTGTGGATTTCTTGCTGATTTCGAGCGATAAAGAAGAAACGCCTAGACGCTGCTCGTCCAGAATTGCAAGAGTAAATTAGTTCAGTGCTTATGCAGTGCAATCATTATAAAATTAAATAATGTCTTTCATACGAGTAACATCTTCAAGGTATGAAGAAACGCATTGCCTACCTAGGTACTAGGTACCTAGTTGTCCGTTAAAATAACTCGTATTATTTGTAGGAATGATGGAGTTTCACCGCTTTTCTGTCAATGCAGACTTGAGGCTGATCAATGTTATGGCTCGATGCCTGGATCCGCATATGATGCCACTAGCTTCAATAACTCAATTTTTAGAGGTAAGATTTAAATTAATTCATCTATTTTAACTCCTGTGAGTCATAATACAGATGGTAGATAGATACATACCTACATTATCGTCTCTTTTTAGTTCCATAGTCAACGTAGATAAAACATTTAAAATTTCACTCTATATATACCTATTATAAAACAATTCTTAACTGGAATATTAAGTAAATACATTTTCTAGGTCAGTGTGATGCTGGTGAATTTGGGGACCGCTGAATGCTTGGAGACAGTGCCTATCCAAACAGAGTTTATTTACTTATTGCAACTTCTCCTAAATCCAACTACAACTGCTGACACCAGATACAATGAAGCCCATATTTTAAGACTAGAAATACTATTGAATGGTAATAAACTTATAAGTAATATAATATAAAAATAAAATAATTTTAATACATAGGACTTTGTTGTTTGTTTTAATAAAACATTTTATCATACATATTTACTGCATTTTTAGTTTACAAAACATAATGAAAACTAAAAAACCAAACAACACACAGAAAATATTAGCTTCCTCGTTACACTTTATCACTCGGATAATACAAAATAACTGGTCTTATCCGGTACCACCACGTTTGCGTGCATTCTTCTTTAAATTCTTGCACTTTGAACGTGGCTACTGCGGAGTACGACGACAGATTGTCGCTGAAGCGTTTAACTGCTCTACTAAGCTTCGCTTCATAAAACATTGAAATTACATTCAGTTTCATTCAATTCACAATTATAATTGAATTACATAATTTATATAGGTACTTTGAGGATAATCGCCAAATAGAATTTTTTTCTGACCACATGAATAATAGCTAATAGTTTCTTAATATTTAAACAAAACGTAAAACATGATTTCACTCACAAAAATGACATTTTGTTAGGATTATGATATATAAATAATTAAATTAGATTTAATATGCAAAAATGAATGCTTGTAATTTACAAATTATTAAAAATAGTTATTTTATTTTTATGTTAAAATGAAACAAAATATTTTTGTTATTGAAACGAAACGCTTGGTAAAGCGCGGGAAAGGGAACAAGTGTCAGATTCACATCAGCAAGGAAACGAAAAACAGGGAGATTGTATAAAATCAATTATATACTAACGAAATGTATTGTTATTTGAAGATAAAACATGATTTGGATATTTAATTAGTGACACGATTGTGGTGCAGTGTATTTAAGATGAGTATACTTTCATACTTTTCCTTAATAGAGCTGTTAAAGTTCATAAATCTAATTTGAATGTAACTATTGGTTTAAGAGAAGATAATATTTGACGTAGGGCCCTGTGCCGGAGGTTTCTTGCCGCTTTCTTCCTACCGGCTATACATGAGTGAAGCGGTAGTAGTTTTAGATAAATTCCTTTTCATTTCAATAAAACCTAACGTTTGAAATCTATTCAAGTTGTTTCATTTACTATATAGGTATGCTCCTATAAAACCAGAATCATTACATGGTGTTTCTTATAATTTACAAAATAAGAATATCCTCAAAAAGGATCTTTAGAAACTTTGCCTCTGTACAGTTTCTTTATGTGACTCTATGATTTTTTATAGGTACAGATATGTTACCTTCATAGTAATTGACATTTTAAATATGTGCCGAAAAATGATTACAATGACAGCTGATGACAGCACTTTAATATGCTTCAAATGCCTTCAGTGCATATAGAATAACATTTTAGTCGCAGAGTGGACACTTTCTTGAAAATTACCTACTAGTAAGAAATAAAACATCTTGTAAAAGTAACGAATTTTTATCAATTTTTTTTTTAAATTGTTAATAAACGCACAAGTTTTTTGAGAACTGCCTTTCTTGGTGATTCTAGAATATCTTCTAACTCCGCTAAACTGACATTATCCAGACTTGACGGAGAGTTCTGAACAATATGAATTAGTTTTTTCTGAAAAAGAAAATAATATTATTGGGTATGGTACGCTAAAACACGGATTAAGTACCGGGGCGACTCCTTAATTTTTATTATAAAACTAAAATTTAGTAAAACCATTTTAATATTTATTACACAAGTCTATTACATAATATAGATAGGTAGCTATCATAAAGAAGAAGTAAATTGAACAACTAAAAATTAGGCATAATATGCTACCATCAGTCACATGTGCACTAACTAATCTATGTCTGTAGTAACTAATCTATGTCTCGCATCCTTATCGCTCTCGCGTCAAAATCAATCGCTCTTTCTCTCTTTATCTGAATTATGGCGTCTTTGAATATATTATCAGATTGCATGGAAAAAAAATGAAATTTATGTAATAAATATTGAATACTCACGAGTGGTATGAGGTGATTTTTTCACTTTCTTGTCGTAATTGGTACACTTTCGAAACACGCAAGAAGGTATTTTTTATTTATTTAGTCAAATTTAAGTACCTACCTGGCAGGAACGTCATGCTCTTGACTGCGCTTGTCGCAGACTAACTACAAGTTGTCATAATTAGGTCAATTTACAGTCTTTAAAATACGTGCTCATACAACACATCTGCACCTAGTATATTTAATAATACTAGCGGCCCGTCCCGGCTTCGCACGGGTACATACACACACACACACATACACCCTTCTTTTTTGCGTCGGGTTTTAAAAAAAGTAAAATTATACCTAAAGGAAGTTTGAATTTTTTTTAATGATTTTTTTATTACATTGACTCCCCCCCGTACCCCAGTGACGCTTACATGGAGCCTACATCGCATGCTGGCTAGCTGAGCGCGGTGAGCGGCAACCACGCGACTTTTTTCTAATACTTGCATTTTTAAACTCGTGATATCTTCCGAATTGAATAATTCAAAAAGTTATAAAAAGGTATTGAACCCGTTTTGAATATAAAGTAATTTATTTTGATAAGGATTAATACCAAGGTACAAATAAAGAGCCTTTTCAAGCGGCGGCATATAAATTAAATTTTTAGAATAAAAAACCGCTTACTGTGACATAACTATAATATTTAGACATATGCTGTCGCGATACTTTTTGTAGATAATGATGAGTTCTGCAAAGTCGTAGTAAAATGATTTTGTTCTATAATCAATAGTTTTCGCAGAGCACGCGACGCAAGAAATTTTTTAGTTCATTTTTTTACACCTTGGGTTACATTATTGGAGTTTTAGTAAGGATTCCAAACTTTTTTTTAAATATAATATAGCCTATGTTACTCGGGGATAATGTAGCTTTCCAAAGGTGAAAGAATTTTTGAAATCGGTCCAGTAGTTTCGGAGCCTATTCATTACAAACATACAAAAATAGGTACAAATCTTTCCTCTTTATAATATTAGTGTAGAATCTACACTAATATTATAATAAAATGATCTACACTGTAGATCATTGATGTGACTCAAGTTTCCTGCACGCCGGTTTCAATGCAACTGATTTGAAACGCGTTTTAAACCAGTTTTTAGACTAGTTGCGTCGTGTGTGGTTTTCAAAGGAAGTCTATAGCAGAAACTTCGATGCAATTCAAAAGAAACTAGCAGATTCAATTGCGTTGCAGTTGCGTTTCACCGTGTGTTCTGGGCCTAAAACATGCAGGAGGAAAAAGTTTGGATTTAGTTAGTTAAAGCGTGTCCCAAACAGGCGCGGCCTGCGGTCGCGGTAGCGGTGGCGGTTAGTTGGATTACTTGAGAGTTCTAGAAACGACATACACGCGGTCTGGACGCGGTCACAGCGCGGCTGATCGCGGCCGCAAGCCCCGCCCATTCCGCCACCGCTTCTGTCTGAATTATTCTTTTTCGCAGTTGTTTCTCATTCCCGAAGTTAACTTACACCTTGAGAACTTCTCCAACATGGTTGTTTCTTGAGAAAGTATGCTAGGTGGAAGTCAACATCACGACGTACGTTCAAAATAACCACCAATATTTTGAACGTACGTCTTGATGAAACGCAGTGGGTGCAACGGTCGTCGTTGCCGATACGTTATGGTGGAGTAGGTTTTAGGCGAATGGCGGACACCGGTGTAAGGACGTTCTTGACTTCTTCCAATGGGGTACACAGATTATTTTCTAACATACTTTTTCATGGTGACAATCTAGTAATCTCCTAAAGCCCTTGAGCGTCTGGTGTTCTAAGTGCCCCGGGGGGCGTCGTAGTAGAAATTTATCTTCTTCAAGCGCCAGTAAAAGCAGTGTATTGTTATCACGGTCAAGCAAGAAGGCAACAGTAGATCGCCACCGCAGGGCGCGTCTGTCTGGGACACGCTTAAATGTTATTGTTAAATGTCAAATACTTGTCTGCTGCCAGTATTATTATACTGATCCACTGACTTGTAATGGCAGGATTTTCAGGTATTCTGAAGAAAAAAAATATATTTAAATAAATACAGGATGTTAGGAAAAGTATCACTTTCCTTTAAACCAGGTATAGTGTTAGTCATGTGGAACACATTCCATGAAAAGAATATATTAAAAAAACATAGAGTTTATATTACCGTAGCAGAAGGTCACACAATAATATAAATAATATAAACTAAAGTAGGTCGAGAGCGCGATTTGATAAATAGTTCGACAGTTACTAGCGAGCGGTGACACCCAAACTCAAATTCATTGAAAAGAGAAATTATGCATATCTACATAATTTTCTCAAGGTGTAACTTATCTCTTAGAGGTCCCCAAAACCCCCAAATGTGTCAATCTTGGCTCCTTTTTGTACTTTTTCTTTTTTTTTCTTCTGGACGTCAATCGACGGGCCACCCTGTATATAATCAAAGGTAAAGATTATATTCTTTTCCCAAGTTCCTTTATTTAAAATTTCAAATTTAAATTTAGATGTCAATCGTCTTTTATTGTTTTATGACAATATGTAGCTTTCATTTAGATTTCATTACAAAAATATCTTAGTTTGTGTCTTTATACACTTTATTTCATCAAATATTTTTTGAAATATTTTTTAGGAATTGTTATATTTTATTATGGTTATGAATTATGAATAAGATATTTATTACCTTAAAAAGGAGACATGGAGCATGTCATGGAATAGTGACATTTAACTGGTAATTTTAATTAATAATTTTTTGCAGAATATTTAGCCTAACAACGCTTAGTCAAATATATCGATTAAAATCTATAACATGTAGTCAACTCTATTCCAGCGTCGAGCTATCGACGACCAGCAGTTCGACATCGAGCACTAGCGTCGAGCAAAATGCGTTCGGGAATACGAGTTAAATTTGACGTCATGCTCGACATCGAACATGGTGACGGCTCGATTTCAAGCTCGATGTCGAGTCATTTGTCGAGCTTGAAATCGAAATACAATATTTGACATTCTGCTAATGACAACAAGAAAATAAATAACTATTACGGTATGATTTTGTAGCAAGAACTTGCAATGAATCCCAAAATGTAAGTATACGTATACGTATATTTTCCATAAAAATAATGAAATGAAATAAGTGTTCCGTAGGTAAAAAAACCGTAGGTAACCTATAAAAATCGAAATTGCTATTTTCAGCATGCCCAGAAGCGGAATACCTTCCTTGTCCCAGCAAGAGCTGTTGTTGGATTTGCTCGAGCAGCATCATTGGCTTGCTGTCGGCTATGCCAGAACAAGTCAGGCAAGACAACGAAGTAATGCTGCTTGGGCAGAAATTGCTAATAAACTCAATTGCAGTGGACAAGGATGTATCAAGTCGTCGAAGCAGTGGAATAAGGTCAGTTTTCAATCCAATCATATTAAAAAATACCTACTACTCACTCAATAATTTCATAATTAATTTTATTTTTCTTCTAAATAACTTCAATCATACTTAACGTTTAGCTTTTCGTATCAATTATAGTATTGGAAAGACAAAAAATGCGCCGTAAAGAAAAAAGCGAGCCGAATCCGGATGGATAGACGGCGGACGGGTGGTGGGTTCGCGGAGGAAGTAGTTCTCTCCCCAGTAGAGGAGAGAATTTTTAGCTTAATGGGCGGACCGGCTTATGCCTGTGGCGACAGGCAATTAGAAATTAATCCATTTGTATGTTATTCTTTCTAACATCCTCTCATACATCCATCAATCCATCTATATTACAGGTATTGATGTTTTCATTTTAGTTATTATTTGAATTAATTGGTGCATGAGTAAATATGCTACTATTACATTAGGTACATGCGCAAGTTTACCTATACATGGTAATAATGATCTTTTTCATAATTTTAGGACGTGACAAACGTAGAACAACGGCAGAGTGGAAACAGAGTTTTAAGTGAAAATGATAGTATAATATTACAGGTTTTGATATTTTCATTTTATTTTACAATTGAATTAATTGGTGCTTAAGTAAATATGCTACTATTAAATTACGTACATGCACAAGTATACCTATACATGGTAATAATGATCTTTTTCATAATTTTAGGATATAACAAACCTAGAACAAGAAAACAACAGTGTATTAAGTAACGGGGTACTAAGTAATAATAATATAATATTACAGGTATTGATATTTTCATTTCAGTTGATAATTGAATTAATTGGTTCATAAGTAAATATGCTACTATTACATTACGTACATGCACAAGTATACCTATACATGGTAATAATGATCTTTTTCATAATTTTAGGATATAACAAACCTAGAACAAGAAAACAACAGTGTATTAAGTAACGGGGTACTAAGTAATAATAATATAATATTACAGGTATTGATATTTTCATTTCAGTTGATAATTGAATTAATTGGTTCATAAGTAAATATGCTACTATTACATTACGTACATGCACAAGTATACCTATACATGGTAATAATGATCTTTTTCATAATTTTAGGATATAACAAACCTAGAACAAGAAAACAACAGTGTATTAAGTAACGGGGTACTAAGTAATAATAATATAATATTACAGGTATTGATATTTTCATTTCAGTTGATAATTGAATTAATTGGTTCATAAGTAATCGTAAGTTTTCATAATTTTAGGACGTGACAAATCTAGAACAGAGCGGCAGACAGTGGCCAGATGTACGTATTTATATTTTCATTTTAGTTAATTAATGAGTTAATTCATTTCGTTCAAATCATTTTTTTTTGCAGGTTGAAGTAGACTCCTTGACAGTGGAGGTAAACAGTGAGCAATCCGTTTTGAGTCAACCGGTGTGTTCATTTTTTTGAGCTTCTGTCAGAAAAATGTACCTATTTTATTTTTAAGCATGAATAATAATTATTTTCCAGCAACCATCCAACAGTGCTTCACTACATCCACCTGCTCCTACTCCTTCACCCAATCACAGATCGGAAAACACTCCCAATTCAGCAACTTCACGTAAATATCTTTTATTTCGATTTTTATAAATGGAATGGATAGTTAGGAAAAGTAGATAAATACATTATATTATTTGATAATCTGACTTTGATGTATTTTGCTTCCAGCTCCCAGGCGGCGCCGTCGCGTAGAGAATCAGCGACGCGTTGCACCTTCACAGCGGCGATCTCAGTTACTTACTGTAACTGAGCAATTCATCGCTATGGAAGAGCAGCGCGTCGAAACCGAACGCATCTTGGCTGATAATCAGCGAGAACTTATTCGAGTTTTGGGTGAAATGAGCGCTGCCTGGTGCAGGCAAAGTGAGGCGCTGCATGAATTAATCAGAAAATTGTATTGATAATTTAAAATATTTGGTAGGCAAACATTATTCTTACTTTTTAAAGTCAGTTGTTTTAAAATATTTAATAAAATAACAAACTCAATAGCGACGGATTACAATACAGATTTTTTTCGTTTTTCAGATCAGTGATGCTGATTTGAATATTTTGCACGTCGATACCACTAGCGGAGGAGCCACACACTGTTTCAATAATAATGAGTGCCAGGCTTTTAATGATGTGTTCTCTTCTGGAAGAAGCCAAAAAACACGACGACCTAGAAAAGCAGCGGTTAGCCAGAAAAGTGCGAAATTTAAATTTAATTTCTCGTGATGCCGACTTCATCAGGAACTACAGCCTTTCTGGTGATCTCGTTAATCTATTGGAACAAGAACTTAAACCATACTTGCGAGTAGAGCGCCGTGCTGGTGCTTTATCAGATAGGATTAAGGTAAGTAAACTTTAGTCAACACGACATTGTTGTTCTGTTTGTCTGTAAATCTATAAAGAACAAATACTTATAAAATAACTTTCGTATCTATTACCTTCCAGATACTATGCACCTTATCATTTCTGGCTACTGGTAGCTATCAGAAACTTTTGAGCCAAAATGTAGACACATACATATCACAATCACCCACTTCGAGGGCTATTCATCAGATCGTTGATGCATTAAACAACATTGATGTGATCAAAAAGTATATTAGGTTTCCACAAAATAATAATGAAAGGCAGAGACTGAAACAACGGTTAGTACCTAACGTTAATTTGTACTTAATGTGTTTTTATTGAACCTACTTCAGTTTTCTGTGATTTTAAGTATTAGGTATAGATTGGTTTGTTTAATTACCTGTGATATGAGAAAGTAAGACTGAGTGACAGAAAGGGTGACCCCTGTTCGGCATCGTTTTTGGTGCAAAGGTTGGCCATCGCCATTCAGCGTGGAAACGCGGCGAGTGTCATGGACACCTTTGCACCAGGAACGACCAGAGGGGGATTGTTTGATGAGTCATAAGTTTTGACATTTGGAATTTATTACCTATAATAATTTGTGTTTAAAAGAAAGTAAGTATAACTGAGTTAAATATTTAAAAGTAAGAAGTTCTTTTATAATTATTACGAATTAGTATGTACCGCAACTACAAATAACAAACTCAATAGCGACAGATTACAATACGGATTTTTTTTGTTTTTCAGATCAGTGATGCTGATTTGAATATTTTGCACGTCGATACCACTAGCGGAGGAGCCACACACGATAGTTTAATTTTTTACAATAGTGTAATCAGACTACATTTAGAAGATTTATGGAACAGTGGTGAAGTGGTGTACTTGCTTGGTACGACTACCTTTCATAATTATTTTGTCTGGCAAAAAAAAAAGAATTTGACTCACTAAATTTTTTTTCAGGTGATTCTGGGTACCCACAAAGATCGTACCTAATGACTCCATGTGACATACCAGAACCCGGATCCCCAGAAGAGCACTATAATCAATTACATAGTACTGCCCGCAATAGTGTCGAGCGAACTATAGGTATTTTGAAGGGGAGATTCAGATGCTTATTAGCTCACCGTGTTCTGCATTATCATCCTTTAATGGTCGCAAGAATCGTGACGGCTTGTTGTGTGTTACACAATATGTGTAACCGGGCCGGAATGCCTGCACCTGCATTATCAGCAAGTGATGTAGAGGAAGAACGCAGGATGTTGAGGGTACTCAGACGCAGCCAAAGGCCAGGTGAAGTTGCTGATGGTGATAATATAAAATATTTGGTAGGCAAACATTATTCTTACCTTTTACAGAAAGTTTTTTTTTTTATATTTAATTAAATAACAAACTCAATAGCGACGGATTACAATACAGATTTTTTTCGTTTTTCAGATCAGTGATGCTGATTTGAATATTTTGCATAATATTGAATCAGGTTTCGGAGAATCAGGGAAAACTACAAACTGGATAGCTATTGTTCGTGACCAAAGTAGAGCGTGTGCTACGAAAAAGTGTATACTTTCAATAAATATAGAGTAAAAATAATTTTATCGATTCGGATATAGTGCGTTATGCGTAACCGCTCTTGATTTATATATTTATTTTGAATAAAAATGATTTACATTTACTAGGTGTTTTTTTTACCTATTACCTATTAGGTACTTTTAAAAAATTGGTCCACTCTACGGGGGAGGGATGAAAAAACATTTTTCTCATTTAGGTTTTTAATAAATGTTCGTACTTTTTCACATTTTTAAATTTATAATTGTAAGAGTGAGCACATCTTATGTCTGCCATATTGTTCGCCGTAGAGTTAATCATCAAGGATGTCCTTGTTAATCATCGTCTCCTCTTTGATCTTTATTTTACATACTTACACGCTAACTACATTTGTGTTTTAACTGTGACTACTGAAATATATTTTACAGTCAAGCGTCAGATACAATTCCACATATAAGTGTCAGATCATAATATTTAATAATATTCACAGTTCTCATTAACATAAGTATTATTCTTCTCTCTCTGTGGGGTCTGCAGGAATTTAAGACAAAGATAAAGATAATAATTTATTAATAACATATCGTTACAAGGCAAAGTGCGAGTATCAAATATATTTCATTTCGATACAACGGTAATTTAAAAAAAAAGGTAATTCATGTAAAAATGATAATTTACTTACTGTAAAGAGTAAGTAACACATTTTTATAACAATAATGGCAACAAAAGTCCTTATAAAAGATATGCTGTACCTTTTGTATAACTTCTCTTTTTTCTGTCTCTATGTACTATCATCTTACAATAAACTGTTAAATAAATATTATACACAAACAAAGGCAGTAGGTTAATCTAGTGAATGAATATCAAATGAATTAGCAAGATCTTGCCCGCCATAACTGGTTTTGTAGTTGTTCTCGGCATAATCGCCCTCTGTTGAGGGCATCACCATCAGCAACTTCACCTGGCCTTTGGCTGCGTCTGAGTACCCTCAACATCCTGCGTTCTTCCTCTACATCACTTGCTGATAATGCAGGTGCAGGCATTCCGGCCCGGTTACACATATTGTGTAACACACAACAAGCCGTCACGATTCTTGCGACCATTAAAGGGTGATAATGCAGAACACGGTGAGCTAATAAGCATCTGAATCTCCCCTTCAAAATACCTATAGTTCGCTCGACACTATTGCGGGCAGTACTATGTAATTGATTATAGTGCTCTTCTGGGGATCCGGGTTCTGGTATGTCACATGGAGTCATTAGGTACGATCTTTGTGGGTACCCAGAATCACCTGAAAAAAAATTTAGTGAGTCAAATTCTTTTTTTTTTGCCAGACAAAATAATTATGAAAGGTAGTCGTACCAAGCAAGTACACCACTTCACCACTGTTCCATAAATCTTCTAAATGTAGTCTGATTACACTATTGTAAAAAATTAAACTATCGTGTGTGGCTCCTCCGCTAGTGGTATCGACGTGCAAAATATTCAAATCAGCATCACTGATCTGAAAAACAAAAAAAATCCGTATTGTAATCTGTCGCTATTGAGTTTGTTATTTGTAGTTGCGGTACATACTAATTCGTAATAATTATAAAAGAACTTCGTACTTTAGTAATTAAATCTTCTTCTCTTTTTTTTTCTTTCTCTGTGTACTATCATCTTACAATAAACCATTAAATAAATAAATGTTCATTGGCATATACTTACAATCATGATATTCCTGGCATGATATCCTTTACGACAATAAAATCTATGCTCGTCTACAATGGGCCGGACCATTGGGACGAGTGTACCGTCAATGCACCCTATCACCCCTGGCATTTTGAATTGTTCATAAAACCTGTAAAAATATTTAACTCAGTTATACTTACAAATTATTATAATAAATTACAAATGTCAAAACTTATGACTCATCAAACAATCCCCCTCTGGTCGTTCCTGGTGCAAAGGTGTCCATAACACTCGCCGCGTTTCCACGCTGAATGGCGATGGCCAACCTTTGCACCAAAAACGATGCCGAACAGGGGTCACCTTTTCTGTCACTCAGTCTTACTTTCTCATATCACAGGTAATTAAACAAACCAATCTATACCTAATACTTAAAATCACAGAAAACTGAAGTAGGTTCAATAAAAACACATTAAGTACAAATTAACGTTAGGTACTAACCGTTGTTTCAGTCTCTGCCTTTCATTATTATTTTGTGGAAACCTAATATACTTTTTGATCACATCAATGTTGTTTAATGCATCAACGATTTGATGAATAGCCCTCGAAGTGGATGATTGTGATATGTATGTGTCTACATTTTGGCTCAAAAGTTTCTGATAGCTACCAGAAGCCAGAAATGATAAGGTGCATAGTATCTGGAAGGTAATAGATACGAAAGTTATTTTATAAGTATTTGTTCTTTATAGATTTACAGACAAACAGAACAACAATGTCGTGTTGACTAAAGTTTACTTACCTTAATCCTATCTGATAAAGCACTAGCACGGCGCTCTACTCGCAAGTACGGTTTAAGTTCTTGTTCCAATAGATAAACGAGATCACCAGAAAGTCTGTAGTTCCTGATGAAGTCGGCATCACGAGAAATTAAATTTAAATTTCGCACTTTTCTGGCTAACCGCTGCTTTTCTAGGTCGTCGTGTTTTTTGGCTTCTTTCAGAAGAGAACACATCATTAAAAGCCTGGCACTCATTATTATTGAAATATTGTTTAAATAACACACGTTTAAACACTTTATGTAATAAATCATAAATCAATTAGAATATAATGTTTCTGCATCCAAGCTTTTTGATTGACGGATAGAATCGAGGTCGTCGACGAGAGGTTAGGCGGATTTGCTCGACGCGAATTTTCGTTCGTGAAAACCAAACTTGTATGAGAAATACCCTCCTTTCGACCACGACTAGTTCCAACTCACACCATGCTCGACGACGAGGCGCTAGTGTCGTAATTTAGTGTCGAATGAAAATTAGAGAATACAAGTAAAGACGAGTCACGTGACTCGACGCTGGCTCAGCGCTGTTTCTAGGTCGAGGTTTTTTCGGGAATCGCTATGCTGGATTTTAACAGTTTTAACAAGGAAGTCTCACTTTAAAAATATTTCAAGACAGCTAATTACCCAGGAGAATCCGATGCAACCAATGCCGGCGGACAACATGTCACCGAGGATGGAAGGGTAACTATTTCCAGCAGGGAAGTACGCGTGGAACCGGGGATGCTGCCAGTGGGTCACGCCGGGCATGATCTTCTTCTCCACGTCGTTCATTACGTCGTCCCATGGCTCCGGCAGGAACGGCGGGTCCGCCGGCAATGCTTCCCTCAGGTAACCAGGCTCCACCGATGGAGTGACGCGTCGAGTTTCCAACGTGTTCATATACTGGCAGATGTAATCTACCATCTCCTTGCCGCGGACACGAAACTCCTCGACGTCCATGGTTAGAGCTGAGGTGTCAGCGTCGCGGCGGTCCCCGGCTGACTCGGCGGTTGCAGCACTCGTGCCGAGCTGCGAACGGCGCGCGGGGGCGGCGCTACATGAAGCCTCTTGCTGCGAGCCAAGCGGTGGGCGCATGGTGTACTGTCGAGCGATTAGCGGATATATTTTATTTATTTCTGTTTGGGAAATTTAAAGACTAATGATCGCACCATTAGCAAAAAATATCTATTAATCAAAAAGCAGATATCATTTATGTGGGTATCTTCAAGGGGCAGGAAATGATACTTGCTACATCACTGATGATAACCAGAAGCTTTGTGGCGTGTTGTTTTACTGAGGTATCTCAGGAATTTCTTCCGGATTCACATTTGAGATTTCTCTACAGATTCTAATCGCCCATGGACTCCCATGGCCAAGAAACATGGACACTTACACAGAGGAATAGAGAGAGGCTAAAAGCCATTGAGAAGTGGTTTTGGAGAAGAATGGAGAGTAATGAGAAGATTTTAAATATGGTCGGCGGCGAGAAGCTCCTGGTTGACAACAATTAGAAAATAGAAGAGGAAAGATGATAGGGCACTTGATACGACTCGATGAGTTTTTAAACAACATCATTAAACGGAAGGTTGAAGGAAAGAGGGGAAGAGGAAGAACTAGATGTAAGTACCTATTGACTTCGCCCAAGCTCAAGTGAAAGTAAAAAAATACGTCGTGTCGAATCAAATGAATGAAAACTAATCGCCCAGTTAATTCTTGAATGCTTTTTTATACGTAAGGACACGTACGTCTTTTTTTTATATTTAATATCGTCATTTTATTACTTAAGTTGCCTAAATAGCTACATAATAGGTAATATATCTACATAATATATTACCTATTATGTAGCATTATTGTAAGTACCTACGTCTTACATGTGTACAGTAGGTATGTAGTGAATACAATTCAAGGTGTGTATAGTCAATACAAAACATTTTTTACAACTGTAGCATAATAAAAGTTTCAAAAGAAAAGATTTGGCTGAAATTCCCTTTGAAAAAATGTTTAGTTACTGGCTTCTTTGAAATCTTGTAAAATATGCTGCGTAAGTTGCAATTCGTAGGCTTTAACCGCTCCCGCTGTAATCATAAGCTGTGTTCCCTGTAGTTGCCGTGTCCACAACCGCCGTGGCCACTAGCGGCACCGCGCACCGCCCGCCCTCCATTCCACTTCATTGAATCCGTCTACTAGACCTGTTTGACTTTTCACTCGCGCTCTGAACAGAAAAAGTTTTCATACTAAGTACTTGTAAATACATACTTGTAATCAGTGGCCTTATAATTAAACTTTTAAGGTGACTGATACTCGGTTAGAAATATGAAAACTGTCTCCTTATCAACTTTTTAACATACTTAGCCACTACTTGCCACAGCTTACTTAATTATAGTTACTTCCACTAAAGGGGCACGGGCTCTCATATGAGGTTGATTAGCCAGTAATCCGCAATACTGATTTGACATTCACCTTGGAATTTCTTCTCAAATTAATGTATTTACCTATGTAAGTTTCCTCACTATGTTTTCCTTCACCTTCAGCGAGTGGATTTTGGATTGGATTCCTTATCCCTTATCTATTCCTTATTCCGTATTGTATACCTATACAATACATAGGTACATAAAGTAAAAAAATGGCAGCAAAAATTAGCAGTTCATAAGTATAGATATTTTACGAGGTCTAAAAATAAATCTAATGTCTTAGTTTATAGTTTAAGCTATAAACAGTTTTAAGTAAGATATAATTAGGTATTATGTTTTGTTCTATTTATATTAAATATTCTTAAATAATGACTTGGCGGTTAATGTTGATAGCAGGATGTTAAACATTTTATCATTGGCCACTATAAGGCTTCCTTAAAAAACTACTTACCTATACTCTCGGACATACATACTTAGATACATATCTGTCACATGTCTCTCACATCGAGGTAGGCAGAGACCACTTCGCTTCGCTTCCGGGCCGTAATTTGCAAGCAACTTGGGTGTTTCCCATTTACACAAAAGTAAGTAAGTACCTATGTACCTAGGTACTCTGCTCTCAACTCGCGAACTGTAGTTATTCATTAACTACTTTAGGTACAGTGCCCATTTACGTCAAAAGTCAAAGCCATGTTTACTTATTTTTACTGAAAACTTTCCACAAATATCGATTAAGATACCTATAGTATAGGTGTTATGAATCTGCTGAGTTAGGATTCCTTTTTAATTGAAGAGTGGTGGAGCAGCGTCTGTGACCACATGAATATTCAACTTTTAAAGATTGACTCTCAACTCTTTAAATACTCATCCACCTATAAAAACGTCATGAAATTTAGAACGGAATGGGAAGAAACGTTAATTTACCCTAAAGTTATTAAAACAGATTGGCAAAAAGTCTTTCTTTGATTTTTCTCATAAAATACTTATGTAGGTACCTATACATAGCAAACAATTTCAAGTTTACATAAAAAAGAAACTCAATAACTAAGTATATTAACTATATACTAGAGGTGGGCCGAGTACTCGGTTTATACTCGGTACTCGGCATACTCGGCACTTTTTTCACTACTCGTAATCGGCCGAATAACTCGGTTAAAATGCCGAGTACTTGGTGCAAATAAATCTACCTCGCGCATTGGATCTGCTTGTTAGATCATAATCTAGTTCCTTCTAATGATACATATTTAGTAGAGTGCGTTTCACGAAAGAAGTCCCCCGGATATATTTGGAACTAAATTTGACAGGTCTATTTTCCCTATTTTCTGACCTTTTCCCTGATAGTAGGTAGAAAACCCCTTAGATATCTTAATAAAAATATACTTTTTTTACATAACAGAAATATAGGCAAATAGATATTTTTTATCAAAATGTATACCAAACTTCTCATGACATGACTAGGACACTCGAAGTATGCAATAATTAGTATTATTTTATAAATTACAAAAGAATTTAAATAATAAAGGTAAAATTTGTACTCATAAATGGCAACATTGTCAATTTTGACATGCTTTACAGCGTCGCGGCCAGGGGACTTCTTTCGTGAAATGGACTCTACTTTGCCCAGCAGGAGCAATGTTATAAGCTGCTATTATCATAATTATTTAGAAGAAATTTTCATAAACAGTGCTTTGTCTATTTTTTTTTGTCACTTGACGCGCGTTTATTGGTTTAATTCGAATAATAATTCGCGGGGTGCGGAGGCAGTGTCAAACACCATTAACACCACTCGCTCCCAAACTTGTTCGCGCACAATTCTACCTACTTCAAGTTAACCGAGTAACTCGGCCGAGTACTCGGCTCGGTAAACTTTAAACCGAGTAATAAGTACTCGGTACTCGGTTACTCGGTAAAACTGGTACTCGGCCCATCACTACTATATACCTATACCTAGAATGTACCTAGCTTTTTTATGATAAATAGGTACGAATAGATATCTATCAATACAACATAAAAATTATACCTACTTTCTTACTTATAAAAATCTTTTTATAGGACCCGTAACCTTGTAACTTATTCCTTACAAACTAAATAAGTAAGTATTTAGTTTAATACGTTAATTAGAACTCATTGCTTAGGTTCATAATAAGGGACCTTGAGCCAGGTATCTCTAGTTTACCTAAACAAGTAGCTCAACTATTTCTGAATGCGTAACTTAAAAGTTGACCTACAAAGCAAACATTTAGTAAGCTGTGTAGTTCCCTTGTTCGTCGAGTCCTGTCCGGAGGGTGTGCGGATGAGTGACCTATTCCCATCTCCCGCCGACTCGAGGCACGCCTCGCAGCCGCCACCGCCTCACTCGTTGGAACGCGCATTCCTCCCTCTCCGGAATACCAATGCCATATTATTATGTGTGATCTCCTCTCAATGTGCAATATACATTATATTATTATATACCGACGGATCCATTGAAGTGTTCTTCGCACTTACGTCTCCGGTCACGTATCCGTACGAATTATTCAATATTAAAGACTTCTCGTCAGCATAGCTAAATGAGTCGTTAATACTTGTACAAAAGATAAACTGTCGTCGTCATCTCGTTGAATTATTTTAGTTGGTTTGAAAACTATTTGAAAATGTTAATGTTATTTTCAGGTGTTATTTCCAATTTTGTATCTAAAAGTAAGTAGATAGATATCATACATATATCTTTAAAACAAAATCTGTGAAACCTTCATTGTTTCATTTTTATCACCCTCGTTCTACTTAGTACCTACTTACTGGTACCTCATTACTTTAATGATAAGGAGGTATTTCATAAAATTGTAAGTTATTTTGTAGTTCAGAAAACTACTGCTATCAGCTAGATAATGTCTCTGTACTATAGTACCTACTTACATATCTGTTACATTTGTTAACTCTATTAATATAGCATGAACCCTGATTTTCTAGATGACAGCCGGACGTGACTTAGGAAATAGACTTATCCGGCTATTGAGGTCAACGAGGTGGGGTCCAATATCTATAGCAGCAATGCAACCTACTTCAGTTATAGGTAAGCATTTTCTTCACATCATCACATGTGTTACATTCCTTTACAATATTTTTTCATGACATAGCAATAACTGAATGTGGTCTGATAATCTATGTAGTCTTAAATGTCAAACTGGGGAGGCCCCACTGTTTCCGAGATATCTACCTTCCTTGCTTGCTAAGTAAAATGATGGTCAAACTTGGCTCTACAAATTCGAGACGATATAAAGAAGAATATTCTAAATATTAGTCTAGACCCTTTCGATCTAGTTTGCTAACATTTAAAAATAGAGCGAAAACGGAATTTTATAGAAGTACTTACATTTGCATATGCTTGAGTTCACACGATATGCAGGTCCTGGGAAGTATTAAAGTTGCTTGCATTTATACGTACCTACGTAGCTAAACGATGCTATGCAGTGCAGGAGGCGCGTTCTGATGCGTTTATTGAAGATTCCTTTTATGAGAGCCTTCGGTTTATTCGTAGCCTAGGATTGTATTGTAGTAAGTAAATAGGTACCTACTTACCTACTTACTGCTGTGCATAAATGTAGCTCCTGCATACCTACCTATCGACTGAAAACTAAAGTATTATAAAAAGATAGATAAAAGAGACTCAATTAATTTAAGGAGTTGCGAAAAAAAATCGTGCTTGATTTGATGGTGCGTAAAATTAAGTCATCGAGCATCTACTTATTCAAACAGGCACCTATCTAACTAGTTGGATAAGTCATTCATTTATTACATCTTTGTAGGCCAAGTCCATAATACTTTTATCGGAATCTAATTTTAAAATCGATTTGAATCTAACTACCTATTTGTAATTCCGTCCTACATCTTACCGCTTAAACGGTTGCCGTCTTACCAACCGCTGCGGTACCTACTGATCGTCTTGCTTAAAACAATTTAGGTGCTCGGATGTAATTCAATAGATAGGCATTAGACGGCTACGAGTTGCCCTCGAGGGCAGCATTCCACAATTACCGCAGTCAAATTCAGTTAAGTCTGCCACCGTCTTACTAAATCCGATCCCGTTTTTAATTGGTTGGTAGGTACTAATTATGGTTTTCCTAGTACACTAATTATGTACTTACTTACCTAGGCACTTAACTTTTTACATTTAGGAATTTATAACTGATTGATTACTATGGAATAATATTATATTATATACCTACCTGTGCCAAAAGAGACTGTCTGTTTTGGAAACGATAGGCAATATCAGCAGACATACCTATCTACTTATGTTAATATCTTACTTAATAAACTTTGTTCATTATGGTTGTGCAATAAAATACCTATATCTATGTAGGTTCTAAGTTATAATATATAATTTTTCTTTTAATTACTGACATTCCATAACCCAAATTATTTATCCTTCATTAATTATTTGCTTCGAAATTGCGCCCCACATTTCTCGGGCAAGGCATTCAACAAATATCGAAGGAATAAAAGATGGGAGTCGTATTTCTAGAGAAAATAGACTCGTTGAAATCTAATTTCGCGTACCATAACAGGCAGGCTCTTGACTCCGATGAGCCATCTGCGACAGACGCCCGACTCATATCAATTCCTTAATTGAGGCGCGACTTCTTACGCTCGAGCGCGTCTGAACAACTTGCCCGCATTCTAAGCAAATTCTTCGCCGCAAACCGCCATCAATTTTACGAAAAATGGGATCGGGTTCACTGGAGTATTGTGTACAACTCGGAAGGTCACGATCGCTTGATTAATTCTCGTTACGCAATACGATTTTGTTAGTGCTGTTTATTTGATCAAAGAACTTTAAGTTATTTTTTAAAAGGTGTATCTATCTAGCGTTGTTCTGTTATAAAACGTAATCAGGTTGAATTTAATAAAAAAAATCTAGACTGAGTAATTACCTAGGTACTTACCTAGAGATGTAAGCGTAGGTGGTAGGTAGTGCTAATAAAATAAAACTCTTAAATCTACAACAATTTTAATCTATAGATAATTAATTTTATTAAAATATCCGCATATTACTTATGTACCCCCCGTTTCGTAGCGAGGTTCGACGTTTTCGTAAAGCCGGTTGATGTTGTAAGGGCCCTCGTTGCATCCAGGGTCGTCACATGAGAAATTATCCATCTCGCAGTATTCTCCCATTATTGTCTGTCAAAACGTATCATGATCATTATTAAAACTATATAGGTAAGTATCTAGCAGGATAACTTCTCGTCGTAAAGCTGCGTCCCTACCGCAGGGCTAGCAAAAATTATGTTGTTATCTTATCAAGTTCTGCCTATAAAAGTTGCGAGATTGAATAAGTGGGAAGAAGCCAAGTTAAGGATTAATGTTTGGGCTTAAATACCTACTCATTGACTTAGTTTTGAAACAGCTGATTGCATTTAACGAATTCGTAAGAAATAACGTAGGTAGGAAAGTAGGTATTTTAAAATTGACGTTCCATTTGCAACCTGCTTTACCTAAGTTTAGGTAGGTAGTTGATTGTAGTGAGGCCTTACCTTTGTAGGATGTTCAGGGTCCGGATTAGGATCACAGACGCAGCGGCCACACTCGCATTTCCCGCGGTTGGAACACACCGAGCCATCTACATCACTAGGTGACTGACAGTTTTGTTCAAGTTCCTCGCCCATGCAGGCACATTTGGAATTGTCTTCTAGACTCACTGCAGATGAAATAAGATACAAGAGATTAGAATTAACAATAATTTCTTCGTGAGTTATTGAAATAAGAGACATTGTAAAAATAAGTAGATAGGTAAGTACCTAGGTATAAGCTATTCAAGAAGTACCTAAGTACTTATTTAACGTGAAGTTGTGATAGCCGAATGGTTTTAGCATAGCAAGCTAACCTTACCTATAGGAAGACAATATCCTAGATTAGAAGATAGTTATGTAGAGAGTAGGGTTGCCAGGTCTGATTTGTTTTAAATCGGGGCAAAAGGTAAAACAAATCGGGATTTAAGGTTGTAGATCGGGACAAACAAAAAAACAACGTTTTCAAATAAAACTTTTATTTATTGCGTTTCGCAACTAACATTATAAGTAGGCCTATGTCAGAATTTAGTCCTACATAATAGTCAGACTTGTTGGACTAGTAGAAATTAAAAATCGCGTCCTCGCCCAATGCGGACTGCAGTCGCACTTTATACCAATAAAAACCAACTGCCTAACATAACCTAAAATTCCCGGACGCGAAATAGAATCTTAGAAATAACTAAATATGCGAATGTTGTTACAAGTATTTGCGTAAATATTTAAATAATGGGTATGTTTAACTGCAAAGAATCTTCTAAATTAATATTTTTTCTGATGATGAAATTGCAAAACACGTTTGAACCACAATGTGAACGAATCAAGACCGATTGATTGAGAGAACACACCAGCGCCCTTTACAATCGTCACTCAACGTTCATCCTTATCCTTGTGGCGTTAGTGATGGGATGCGTGCTTTTTTAAACGCATTGTCGCTCTCGATAAAGTGATGTGATGCGTAATTCTTCATTATTCTAATAATAATGAGTTTTTAATAAATTTATTGATTTATCGGGACATTTAGCGTCCCGATCAGGTACAAATCGGGACGCGTCCTGAGACCCTGAAAATCGGGACGTCCCGCGCAGATCGGGACACCTGGCAACACTAGTAGAGAGGTATGGGCCACAAACGATTTTCCTTTTATTATTTAAGTAGACTAAAAGTCTTAGGTAGGTAAGTAAGTTATAAGTATAAAAGTAGATGACTTACTACCAAAATCTACGTACTGAGTTGCGTTATCTTTACAAAAGTCTTCATAGTTTGGTAGTGTTCTCGAGAAGCATTGTTTTTCAACTTCGCACCAAGCGCATTGTGGTAGCCTTAGACAATCCAAGCACGAGGTTTTGACGTTGCACACCCAACGTTCGTCTACGTGAATCGTAATTTTACAAAAACCAAGTTGCATTAAACTTATAAACACTAAAAAGTTAATTAAAGATTTCATTTTGTGAATGAATAAATCCGTAGCAAAGATACAACTGCTCGGTAATAGAACGATAACTGATTCATATTATAAATAGGTACGCATTTAAACGGAAAAAGATAACCTTTAGTGTCTTATGTTACGCAAATTACGTTTGGCCTCGTTAGCTTCAGATGCCTACTTGTTGGATGATCTTAGTTTATTTTGATAGGTTTTACGCGCACCGATGATGTAGGCTAACCAGATGGTTAGGTTAGGTTAGGTTATATAAGTAGTTAAATTAACAAACAATATACTACTTACTTACTGGACAACTTGCATGCTCTGCGATTCTGCGATGCACATTCTGTAGATATTAATAGGTACCTAAGTATTTATCTAGGTAGGTACTTATTTGAAATATGTCCACCATCCACCACTCTGTATGTTTTAGGTGGACACTTTCGTGCTTTCGAATGATCTATCAAACGAGAAAAAAAGAGATTCCTACATACATCCATCCTACCACCCACCACCTAACGGCCAAAGATTTGTTCTATTGTTCCTGGAAGAATAAGAAATGTTAAGAGTAATTTCGACCGTGCTAATCTAGCCAGTCGATCGTGACGGCTTGACCTGATGTACCTATACGACATGCAATAAAAATCACAATTTTACTAGTAAGTTGCATGCACCAAAGCTGGATATAATCTAGGTGGACTCCGAGCCGCGATTGTATGTTGATCTAAACTAAAAGATAGAGTCAGCATTATGGTGCTCCCACACTGCTTGTTTAGTAAAGTTTGGATCACTTTATGGCACATGTAGGCTGTAGATCTTCTTCTATATCGTAAATCATCCTCGTTAACGTACCCCCATCGTTTTCAAACTTTTAAAAGTTGTAAATAGCGCCATCTAGTAAAGCTTTTAGTAAAGCAACAAAATCAAAATTTGCACTTGACTCATTCTTTTCATTCATTCATTCAGAAAGACGTCACTGCACTGACGTCAAGCGAACGTCACGTCAGTTCAGTCGAATCGAAAAACAAAAAACTTGCTTTTATTGTTTCTTTCTTGGGCGTTCCATATTTATTCGTTATTTTAATTGTAGAACGTAAAACAATAATCAAACATGGGTAAAGGATTTAATAACTACATGTGCAAGAAGTTCTTCCACCCTGCTTCTAGAGACAACTTGAAAAGAGTAAGTTCAATTTCATTTTCCAAAATACCCATGGAATAAAGATGAAGGTGCATTGCAACATATTTATCAAACTACATTTATGATATTATTTGTAGGTATGGATGGCAGAACAAAAAACGGATGCTTACAAGAAAAAACAAGAAGAATTACGTGTGCAATATGAGAAAGAACAAGAGTTACATGAAAACAAGTATGTCCCTACCAAAACATCAATTATGTACAACCAATTACTAGCTAGATATATTAACACATTGTTTTGTTTACAGAGCTCTTCTGAGTAAAGATAGTAAGGACAAATTGAGCTTGAATTTTATGTACGAACCTCCTCCGGGTGTGAAAAAGGAACGTGAGAGGGAAGATAATGAGCCAGAGTACAAGTTTGAATGGCAAAGGAAATATAACGCACCTCGTGAGAGCTACTGCAAGGGAGACAATGAGATCAGAGATCAACCGTTTGGTATATTGGTCAGGAATGTGCGGTGTATCAAGTGTCATAAGTGGGGCCACATTAACACTGGTAAGATTGTTTAAACTTAATCTCCTTAGTATGTCAATTTGTACTCACTAAACTTAAACAATATATGTATTTTATTAAAGTATCTCATATTTTGTCTGTTTTTCAATAAAGTTACTAAAAATTTTAATATTTTCAGACAAGGAGTGTTCCATGTATTCCCTATCAATGAGTGAGGCTCGTGCACTGCAAGCCTCTTCATCAACCACTGAAGAAGAAGAAGCTAAACCAGATGTGACAACCCTGATGCAGCATATGCGAGACTCTGGACTGGTTATGAAGCCAGGAGCCCTACCTTTAGCTGCAACTCGCATTGAAGAGAATGATTCATCAGGACTTTCAGAAGCAGACCTGATTAGTCAGCTGACCAAGAAACAAAAGAAGAAACTGTTAAAGTAAGTACCTATATTTAATTTCAGACCAATTATTTAATACCTGAATAAAAGATGTATAATGCTCAATATTACCTACTTATGATTGCATACTGTGAGAAATTGTATGCTTTTTGATAGCTTATCAATATAATAGAAACACATACAAATCTTGCTTTCTAGCGTATCAGTATGCTCAAGATTTTCTTATTTGATCCTATTCTTATATTAACTTTATTTTTCCAGGAAACTTGAAAAATTGGAAAAGAAAAAGGACAAGAAGCACAAGCATAAATCTAAGCATTGAAAGTAAAATACTGACATAAATATTATAATTATAGTGTGTGTATTCCCTTTAATTCTAGTTTAAATAAAACAACTACTACTATAAACAAGTTTTATTATTATCTTAACAAATAATATAATCACAGTTGTAATCATGTACTAAATGAATTACATAAATATTTACAAAACAAATGTTACATTACAATATAGTGAACAAATCTCCGTTAGATTTTAACATATGTCTTATCATCAATTTCAATGAAATCTTGTCTATCATTTCTTTCTTTCCAATGTAAATATAATACAAGTCCAGTGATTACTATAATTATAGCTGTGAGAACAAAAACACTTTTTAAAATAACTTTACTTGGTGTAACAAACAACTGAGCATGCCACTGAGATGGATCATCAGGTGGAGCCGGAATGACCACTATCTGAGAGTTTGGAATGATTTGAGTCCAGCTTTTAGAATAGCCAGAGAGACCGACATTTAAAGTGTCCACAAAATTAGGAGTTCTATCTAATCCAAATATAGAGTAAGGTAGCTGAAGTGCAAAATAGGCAGACTGAGAAAGTTGTGCACATACTCCTGTCCTGTATGTGCCTTCTTGAGACCATGTGTTGTATCCAATTTTAGGACCAGGTAAGTTTGTACCTGTAAACATTATTCAAAAGTTAAATTAAGAATGTAAATATAATTTTCCAGAAAAGGACGAATGTAAATTACTTACCAAATGTTAGTTTTCTGTTGTACAATGTCCCATTGATAACAGGAATTACTTTATTGGTCAACCCTGTGACAACAATAACTTTTATGAAATTAGTATCATACTCCAATTCATTTCTAAAAGCATGCATTGTGTAATTGAATGTTGAAGTGTTCTTCTTAACATAAATAATATCTAGGACACCATCCATGTAGAAGTCATAAAATGTACCCATAACAACATTGTCTCCAAATGAATCAAATTTATCCCATTCCACTTCAAATGTTCTATAAAATTTACACCCTGGTAAATTACATGGGATATTGTGTAAAAGGAACACTTTTGTCTGATTATCATTGTTAACAGGGCTGAGGGTCATCAGCACATCAGGATAGCCGTCCATGTTAAAATCTCCCGTTCTCATAGTAATAGTGTCAAGGTAAATCTCATTTCTTGGTGGTGTAAACCTCCACTGTGTCCCTTTACCATCATTGAGGTCAATGTGTAAGTCATGCCATTGCTGGTTGTCATAAATCAATATAGTGCTGTTGAAGCATTCCAAGTCAAAACACACAGGAATGACTAAATAGAACTGTCCAGACAGACCAACATCTAGGAACAATGCCTGTCCATAGATAGCTGGGTGACCTATTAACAGGTCAATACTGTTGTAGTATCTGAAACCAGCCTCCGCACTTAGCCACACCTCCACACTTAACTTTGTTGTTACCAGAAGATCAGCAGCATCATCACCGTTTACATCTAAGAAGGAATGTGCATGAGGCAGCTTTATTTCTTTAAACAAATCATCACCCATTCGCACTTCTAGGGGAGCTCCTCTCAGCTCATCGAACACCCAATACACTCTTTGATTTTCAGCGTTAACTCCAAACAAATCCAAAGTCATATCACGATTGTAATCAATGACTAGTGGCTGACCAAGTGAGGTAGCTTTGATAATCAATGCATCAGAACAATTTAATGTTGGCATACCACCCCACAATATCCTTATATCATGCAGATTAGAAGTGACATTACTCTGCGTTGTGAAAAGAATATCCATGTACGCATCACCATCATAGTCACCAGGTACTATACTTGTCACTACAATATCACTGAAGTTACAAGAAAATTGGGAGGGTCTCAGAAAAGGCTCTTTGTCATGTGCTAAAAATACTTGAATATTAGAAGAATTCGTTATAAGAAAGGCATCAGTCAATTCATCAGAATTAAAATCTCCAAAAGCTGCTAAAATCCCTTCTTTGTGTTCTCCAAAACAACTTTCAGTCATATCATTTACGGTTGCGCTCGAGCACTTACATATTAATAAAGTCAACACTAAACACGCAGTCTTCGTGAACATTTTGAAACATATATTAATCAACAAAATAAATAAACAGGTATTTATTTTTCCATTTGGATGCCTGCCTTTGGCCTGCCTTCCCACTTCCTTCCTATATTTGTTTGTTTTCTTTTCTTTCACTTTTTATCACTGAATGAATGAAAAAATTGAGATATTATTTTTACCATTCATTCTTTTATCAATCATGTAGTGATGTACTTTTCAATCATAAAGATCCGAAAATATTATTTTGGCAACATTGGAGCATAGACAAAAGACCATGGACAGGTACGATTTTGACAATCTTAATGTTTGTCCTTGGTAAAGTTTGCTCTGTCTGTCAAGCGTGCTGTCAAGCTGTCGAATCAATCAATCGAATCGAATAGAAAAAAATAGTAAAAAGTCCTATTTTTTATTAAATAACTGGATATTGTTCCTTTGCAGTGATATCTAAGATGACTGAAACTGTGCAAATATTACGGCGCAACCGTCCGGGATCCAAAGCCAAGGTAATGGTGCAATTCTTAGTCATAAATATTCTGTTATAGGTTTGTCGCGGTGTACTTATTATTAAATACGTTGTTTTTCGCAGGATTTCTGTAATTGGCCAGATGAACCATTTGAAGAAATGGATAGCACTCTAGCTGTACAGCAATTCATTCAGCAAACAATACGTCGTGATCCTTCTAATCTTGAAGCCATTTTGAAGATGCCTGATGCTCAAGACGAGGGTGTTTGGAAGTACGAACATTTGAGGTAGGCGTTCTGAATGGAGTTGATGCATTCCAGCCCTGTAAGAGTGTAAACATTATAAATAATTGCAGGCAATTCTGTATGGAGCTGAACGGTTTGGCAGTCAGACTACAAAGTGAATGTAAACCAGAGACATGCACCCAGATGACAGCAACAGAACAATGGATATTCCTCTGTGCTGCCCACAAAACTCCCAAAGAGTGTCCTGCTATTGACTACACAAGACATACTCTTGATGGTGCTGCTTGTTTGCTCAACAGCAACAAATACTTTCCTAGCAGGTAAATATATACAAGTAGTTGATTTATCTTGATAATTTTTCATCTTATTAGATAGATAGATAGAAATACTTTATTACACACAAAGAAATACAAATAAAACTTAAAACTAAAACATTGTGTGCAAAGGCGGCCATGATCTCTTCCAGACAACCTTTGGAGTAGGACTAGTTTAGGAAGACTGTAGAGTAGAGCAAAAGACTGTAGAAGGCAATAAATAAAAAATAAGCATCTTATTGTTGTTAGAACAAACAAGTACAACTCAACTTGAGTTAATTCCTTTACTTATCTAGGGGCATTTTCTTTTGTATTTATTTGCAAGATTTTTGAAGCAACTGAAATCTTTTAATTTGGAACCTTTTCTTTTGAGACAAGTAAGCAAAAAAACATATTTTGAGAAAACCTAATTTTTATTTTATTTTTAGGGTGAGCATCAAAGAGTCATCAGTGGCCAAGCTTGGGTCAGTTTGCAGGAGGGTCTACAGAATCTTCTCCCATGCGTACTTCCATCACAGAGCTATATTTGATGCTTTTGAAAAAGAAACTCATTTGTGCAAGAGATTCACATATTTTGTTACAAAATACTCAATCATCTCTAAAGAAATCCTTATATTACCTAAGTTGGATGATGAGACACCTATTGCACCACCAGTGGGGGAATCTGAAGCTTAAATATATAAATCATTCTATAGACTATAAATTGTGGCATTTATCCCTATAATCTATAATCATTAGGTTTTTCTTAATAGTACCTATGTGCTGTCTTCAACTTGTGTTCAAGGTATTTAAAATAAGTACATATTATTTGTCTATTTGAAAAAACAAAAGTTACTCACATTTTGTACTATTCAACTTAAATCTGCTTGAAGAACATAAACTTGTTTAATTATTTATCCAAATGACAAGTAATCAGTCTGTGTGATCTGATCATCAAATTTTTTTTGTATTACTAACACTTTTTGTAGATGTCTTATTGGAGTAGACATTTATGTATTAAATAGTAAGAAAGAAGAAATCTCTTGTCTCTACTAAAAGCCATGCTCTTGTATATGAGTTGAGTAGGTTTATTTAGGCTTATTTAAAATAACTTCAGTGTCACAAAAGTATTGTATGTAAAAAAAATCTTCAATTATATGTTTTCTTTTCAAATAAGATATTATTTTATTGTTTCTCTTAATTAACATTACACATAATCTTAAATATTATCACAATTACTCAAATAACTAAATTCTTTTATCATTAGACTTGTTTAGCAGATGTCTTTTTGTGTTTGAAAGATTTCTTTGATTTGTAATCTTGATTTTGTTTCGGATTTGTTTCATTTTTTTGCCAAAATTTCTTTCCATTGAGTGTTTGGTATCTAAAAGAAAAAGAAAAATATTAAATCCATCAGAAATCTTTAAAATCCTTTTGGAAAACTTGATAAATAAATCAATCAATACAACAATCTATAAAATACAAACCCTATTTGAGTTGTGTCAGGGATTGGATTAGTTGACAGCATTATATGTATTACTGGTATTTGCCGTTTTACAACTATAGTTTCTAATCCATCTATTTTAGGTTCCCAATATTCATCCACACTAAAACAAAAAAAAAAATTTAAACAGGATTTTATTGTATATTGCTGACCATTATTCATGCTACATGCAGTAAACAATGAACATTAACATTTTCCTTTGCAGTTTAACACCGCAGAGTTGTGAATTGTGATAGACCTCATCACAAGTCAACAAGCATTACTTTACAATCATTCTTGGCAGAAATATATTTTAGGGTAGGATCCTAATGACTTATGTAGAAGATATATTATGCCTTGGCTATTTTAAAAAAGAAATTAGTAAGAATACAAACTGTTTATGTGAAAGTTTCGTCACTTGATGTTCAATCGAATATTGTCTCTTGAGTATCTCAGCACATGAGATTGCTTTTGAAATGGCGACTCCAGTACCACTCCACACAACAGTTGTTGCTGCTTTGTCTTCAAGTATACCAGACGCGTGAGACAATAGGTTCGTCATTTTACTACCCGCTTTTACCTAGAAATTAATAAAAATTCGTACATACTTTTGAAATGAATTTTGGTTATTTTTGAGGTGTAACTTACGGGCATCCATAAGAAATTTTCAGGTAAGCCATGTATGGGTATTTTATTCCGGTCCAATTCTTCTTCCACATTCTTGCCTTTGTAATAGTTTTCCATTATTTAAACTCTAGTCTTCATTTAAATACTACAACCAAGCAAGCAGCAAAACAATTCGATTCGACTGACTGACGAAAGTCTGACATTGATTGATAATTGAAATGTTGGTTGACATTGACAGTTTCCTGGCAACTCCGACGTTAAAGTACAGTTTCGTGAACACGATCGTAAACGTTTGATATACGTGTGTGTGGTCTTGTTTTAAATATCGTGTAAGCCTAGACTAGACATAGATGATGTTGAAGCAAGAACACTTACAAATTATTTATGTAACATCTATAAATTATTTATTTATCAGTGTTCATGGACCAATATTTTTATTATAATCCGCAAGAACCTCTGACAATTTCCAGCATAGAGTAATGCTTAATAACTGTGTAGCTAGGCAGTCAACCACTTAAAAATGGATGATAAATATGATAATCACTGACTTTTTGGAATAAAAAAGGTTTTTTGCGTTGCAAAAGTAATAACAAAAGTGATCAGTGAAGTAAAATTAGTTATATTGTAGTTAATAACTTGCACTATTTCGTCATTTTACATGCGGTAAAGCATAGAAAATGCTCTGATAGAGCTATTTGCCGTGTACCAATTTCTAATGTGTGCTCACTCGTCTACTTTTTGGTGTCTCAATGATATCCTGTGTTAGTTAGTACAAATTTCAATTATTTGATAACTTTGAAACAGTGCTCTGTATCCCCTCACTTTTCGCTGGACCGATATTTGGCTATTTAGCTAGCACCGTGGACCAGTATTCTTTATTCGGCGGTAGGTGTTTCCACCAAGGATGGTTGACATAAAGTATTATCACTCATTCGGTACACCGCAGGTCTATTATAAACATGTGTAGAGCCACAGCGGTTAATCCGTAGTGTCTATCCACATTTTCTTTTTGTCATCATTGTGTTGCTTATGTTTAACACATTCATACTGTTTTATCATGTCAAAGTATTTTTAGAACCTGACTGTGAAGCATGACGCCTCTGTAAACACTGCTTAAGAACACATTTTTATTAGTGCGAAATGAAAGTATTGTAAAGTGAATATCTAATTGGATTGGGAATTATACTATTCAGTGATATGGATGTATGAGGGCCTGGAGATTTGCGGCTAATCATTTGATATTAATGGTAAGTAAGTATTGATTGCTTACTCTCACTTGTAGCTATCATTCTATGTATGAGCTCTATCTATCATCTACAAAAACACTGATAACAAGTGTCAACCAAGCTTGCATTATCTGTTTACTGGCTTCAATGGAGTTTTGCATGAAAATATTGCAATTATAATGTCTTCATTTTCATTTCTTTCTTTTAAATTGAGTATGTATGCTTTTGTGTTTTTTACAGTTATGTTTAGGTATTTTTGACATAAAAACTTTTTCCTCACCTACATTTGGTTTAAATAACTTTTATAAAAATAACACTGTAAGTAACTAACTAACTGCTTTGATTTTCTTTTAATGTTATCATATTTTTAAGATTTTTTGTTATGCAATACCAAGGTCTAATAAATATAATGCATATTTTTAAATAGGAAAACAGTTTAAGAAACTGGCAACTATTACTTAGTTTTAAAATATGAGATAATTATTATAGTTTTTGATGAAATTTTTTACACAAAATAGAAGTCCTTCCATTTCTGCCCAATGTAAGCTAATCTACTTACCATTCACGAATATGGTCTTCTAATACCTCTTAAAAATAATATTATTTTCTTGATCATAAACATTAACATTGTGTGTTCTTATTACATATTTCCATCAAAGTTATACTTAGTGGTATGAAAAAGGTTTAAGTCCGTATTCATAATTTCAGATTATTAGCTCCCCTTTAATATTTTGACCACAGCATTCATGATAATATGAATAAAGACCTAAATGTAAAAACAATACAAAAAAGAATTGTTTTCTATCCTTTCAAAAAAGTTTAACCTCATAGATAGGTACTGAATAAATACAGATTATTTATCAGGCAGTTCCAGCATAATAATGAAATTTTGTGTTTAGATTAGTCTGACTGTAAACTAATTTTGATGATTGTTATAAATTATTAAATGTCATATCATGTGAAAAAGTTCATGGATAAAAAATGTAAAGAAAAGGAGATACTTCATGGCAGATCTCATAAACACTAACAGACTCAAGATACATTTTATTGATTGATACATTTTATGTACATACTTATAGATAATAATCTAACATAAGATGACCCGAATCAATTAAGTAGTTTCATGTAGTTTGTTATTGACGTTGTCATGTTCTTTGTAAGTCAGGATAATGTTAATTCCAATTTATAGTTAGTATAAGTAGTTTATAGTTTGTATAGTTAGTATAAGAAACTACAGTTCAAAATATATCTACGCAATTCAGCTACGCCTTAGTTTGTCGTCACATTACACGTAATTAATATTTGAAAGTTTTCAACAAGTTGTTAGAATCTATGAACATGGCTTTATTAATTAATTATAAGGAAATATCTTGCTAACATCAAAATAGTTGTAAAGTTTTAATTACTTAGCAACCTACATCGATATGGCGATTAATGATTTTTAATGATTTAATTATGCTTTGAGACATTTTAAGGATCAAATAGTTATCATGAAATTATCAAAGATGTAACGTATTTCGGCAACAAGTTGTTAGTTTGAGGTACTCGTATTTTATACGCATCTACCCACTTGTGTTTTGCTGTTTGTTTAGTAGTTTCTTTAATAATTTAATTAAAATCTTAATATCTATAATTATGTGTTTCCTCTTCTTCTTTCCATCAGTCGTATGATATGCTTTGGGTAGTGTAGGTACTCTATTGTCTATTAGAAAACATAAACTAAAAGGTATGGGTCAAGTAGTTTTAGTGGATTATTTTCGTTAGTGGTTTGTGGAGGCGCTGGCGCGGCTGGGAGGGGTCGATTTTATTATGTTTCGAAGTGGGCGCGGTCATCGACGGGAGCGGCAGTCTAAACAGAGGCAGCCGAGATCGATAGCACCGACCGGAGGTACCAATATTGCTACTTACACCATTAGGAAGTTTCCAGATTAAATTCGCATCTAGTTGCCTTCAAGAATTTACCTGTACCTACACTTATCCTGTTTTATAATTTGTCTCCCGCAACCATCCTGGTCGTTCCGCAACTCATCCTTTTTAGATTAAAAGATGTTTAAAGGCTCACTTTATTCGTTGGTTTTTAAGCATCTTAAAAAAAGATTAGTCCTACTACTACGCATATTTGTTTTAGGCTATTTTTGGAATGTTGGTATGTATATAAATAGGAATCTATAGTATTTATTTAGAGACTTCTTCCTTAATTACTAAAGCAGACAAAACGCTACATCCGTTGGTTGTTCACGTTTGTCGTATCCCGACACTAATTCATTGCTACTTATGTATTTGCTTAATATTTGTCGGGCTATTAATAACTGAACAAACACAAACCTAGACAAAATCGAGGTTACAAGTTTGAGCACATATTGTGTTGTTGGTTGTACCACGTTTTTAAATGAAACCTACCCATATGCAACTCTACACATCTCCATAATATAATCATTGTTACGTATAAGTAGGTATGTTCTTTCTGACTAAACACGAATTATGCTTTTCGTTATCAATATTACTAATAGCTATTGAAATAGTACAAATACCTATAATAAAAATAAATTTTTATTACGTTCTCACTTCTAATTTTAGAACAACCTTATCTATTGTCGGAGATATCGTTGCTTCTCGGAAGCGAGTCTATTTATATACCCAAATCCTTAGTTATATATATTTTTGATTAACATGTAGCTATCAATGTTAGACATATTTAAGTTTGTTAACATTGTGTAATTTTTGAGTAGTGAGTAAAATATTATGTTTATCAAACTGCTGAATGCTATTTACAACTAAGTATTAAATATTAAACTGTACCCTGCCGTTTCGAATGCGTCCACTCTTATAAGCATGTCGGCTGTTCCATAATGCCTCCATTATATTCATATTATTATTATTGAGATGAATCGAATGAAACCATTAATTACTGATCATTCGTTATATCTATCATTTATTAATAACATTTGGAGAGTATCAGCAATTATAATAGTGTTCTGGACAGAGGTATGTTGTCAAAACAGAAGCACGTCAATTGGTGTAATCGGCGGCCGGCTGCGAGCCAATTATTTACTTGACAGCGTGGAAGCAATTCCTACATTTGAGGGCGGAAAGCGCTGCAGGAAGACTTCCCTTTATTGAGTTACAGAAATAGACACGCTCATTGTCGCCGCATGCATCACACTAGGCTTCACGATATCGTCATCTTAAGTATTAAGTAAGCAGACACTTGCTTAGGCTACATTTATTAACACTTTCTTCTTTAAAAACACATAGATAGTAGTTACTCTATATATTGTAAGAAATACGAGTATAAAGCCATTCCTTACTAACAAACGGCACAATTAGAATAACGATTTCAAATGGTCTTATAGTACAAGGCTTACTATTTCTGTTGTCCTTGTTTTGCTGGCTGTCCCGTAGAGTGATGAATGTTGTGTACACTGAATGACGCATGTTTTGTAACTAATATGTAGAGGAAAGTGTAGTAATAAAAACAAAGGTTTGTTAATCAATTATAGACTCTGTCTTTCTTGTCATAGCTCAAACAAAATGCAGCCAACTCTGGCTAAGATATTACTTAAGTGCCATCGTATACTTGTTTCGTGCAAAACATTGTTCAAAGAATACACAGACAAAGAAACCGCAGCATTTTGAGGGCAGTACGCGCCTTTGTATGACGTCTCTCATTCCATGTATTTTGATTTTTGCGGGGCGTTGCGACGTGATTCTCAAGTATAGCCCGGTAGCTACGACATTACCATAATGTCTTTGAAGTCCTATAGAAATACCGGTGTGGCCCACCTGTGTTGTGACCTTTAGCGTAGTCGTCGTAGAATTGTTCGTGTAGGAAATAACTGCATATCTGATACTTAGACATACAGGACACGTGTGCGTACTTATGAGTACCTTGATTAGGTCTCATACACGAGTCACATGGTTGGAGTAAACTGGTGGTTTGGAGAACGAACTGCATTTCTTCTGACACATAACTATTTAGTAAGCCATTCTCAATGTTTGTGTGACGGCCGTGGCTTAATAGTGGTGATATTGCAGACGGGGCGGGCAGCGTGAAGGCGGCGGGATGGGGCTTGGCGCGCGGGCGCTGGTGCTCGCCGCGCTGGCCCTGCTGGCCGGGCCGACGCTCGCCGCCAAGAAGTTCAACATCACCATCGGGTACCTCCCCTCTATAAAGGGCGAAATGCGCGATAGACAAGGACTCGCTATCTCTGGCGCGCTTTCTATGGCCTTAAATGACGTAAGTTATTTTTGTTCACTATGAATAGGCTAGCAATAATACCCAATAAACAATTGCAACATTGTAATAAAACGTGTCATTTCCATCTTTGCAATCTTCGGAATTTTCTGCTCTTTGACTCGTATATCATTGTAATGAAATTATCGCTACATTGTCTAACATCACGTGAAATCATTCTGATAGTGTTGGTTTAGGTTTGTTCAAAAATAAAGTCTAGAAATGTTCAAAAATTATAAACCAAATGTCATATTTTATATGAGTGTGTATCACCAAGTATTTGAGTATATTTACTTAAAACATATCCTTGACTTAGCCTTGTAAAATATCAGACAACATGGTATCGTTAACACGAATGCTTGTAGGGAACTTAGCTTGTTGACTGAACAAATAGAAACGGATTTACATAACGGCATCTACGGATTCCATTCGTCCGTGCAATAATACTGTGTAACCTGAATCATGTTCAGTTTTTCGCAAATTTCACGAAGTGGGACTTCTGGCTTGATAAGTTATTGTGGGTAATGTGTACACTTTGTTATATGCGTCACACTAATAGCGCGAAGACCGAAAATGTTTATCGTATTTTAGTATTTTGTAGGGACAATATTTTTGGATTTATGTAAACAAAAATTGCTATAGAGCGGCTGACCTTAGGCCCTTTTCGCTACAAAACAATAAAAAAAAAACAAATTAAAACGACCGGCAGGCATGCCATATCCTCCTGTCTATACTGTTTTTATTTGAAAGTTAATTTTGTAACCTACAGCTAAACGATAGAAGTGATATTCTTCCGGAAGTAGAGATCTTGCTGGAATGGAACGACACTAGAGGCGACACGGTGACGGCCACCCGCCTGCTCACAGACATGAGCTGTGCCGGTGTGGTCGCGTTCTTCGGCCCCGAAGGACGTTGCCACACAGAGGCCATGATCGCCCAGTCGAGAAACTTGCCTATGATTTCTTATGTAAGTAATGGGTATAAGTCTTACAGTCCATCGTCAGTACTTAGATTTGCCAGCCGTTGATATCTTTTAACAATTGCCTCCCACCAGCTCTTTGGGGTAGTGAATGACTTATGCAAATGGAACGTAAAAAAATCTTTTTTTGGTACCTGTGATGCAGCCTAGTGATAGACGGACGAACATTTAATTCTGGTATTTTTCTTTTGGTTGTGTAACCCTACAAAGCATCCCATTTTCTAATGTCATATATATTTGTAAGTAGGTATTATTTTTTAGTAAAAATGTATGACGCTTTATGAATTATCAGTATTAAACGAATGATTCAAAATTATGAGAAATGCGAATACCTTACCGCATGTAATATTCGATTTTATTTGTATTTTATGATTAATAAATATGCAAGGTTGTTCTTTTCGTTTTTAGAAATGCGCAGACTACCAAACTTCTACGTTATCTAACTTTGCAAGACTTGAGCCGCCAAATACGCAGGTAATTCAATTATAATTATTTCAGATATTAAGAACTTCTGTTTTTTTTTGTCTGTATTATGTGTTTGTGCAATAACTGAATCTTTAACATTACTTTGCAGGCTACGAAATCAGTGATAGCTCTACTTCGATACTATAGATGGAATAAGTTTTCTATATTATATGAGGAGCCTTGGGTGACAGTGGCTCTTACGTTGGAGAACCACGCAAAGAGGAATAATATGACGGTGAACCATCAGCGGGCGGTCATAGACGGGTTCAAATGTTGCGAGGAGAAGATGGCGTGCTGCGCGCCGGGATTCTGGTACCAGTTTATACAAGACACGAAGAATAGGACTAGAAGTAAGACCTCTCTTATAAAACTGGCTTAATGAAACAATAATATCCTTATTTGGACGTAAGAGCTTTAAAAATATTGCGGAAGCACACCTTCACGGGAATTTCGTACGAAACAGATCGCTTTACAATTTGATTTGATAACTCCCGACTACGTATAACTGTCATCATCATCTATAAGGGATTTAGTTTGTGCGGTTGGCTACACTTCGTGATCGCCATTTGTTTCGTATAGCAATGGATCATCGGCTTGAATGCGATATTTATTTATTTATTTATTTATTTATTTATTTCAGTTAGGTACAATAACAGATGACAGATTGAAATTCAATAAATTATAACAATAACAAGTATCAATATAAACCTGGGATCCAATTACAATTGTACACAACACTTTTGTTAAAAAAAAAGGGATTATTGGTACATTATTTAATAGATTTTGATAGCACATACTTAATCATAATTGTGAGAAGATTAATTAACAAATTGAGTTATCTAATTAAGTGTATTTAAGTTTGAAATTATAAAATGTTATTGACTAATAATTTAAATATATTGAGTTTACAGCTGAAAATGTCTAAGTGAGCGCAGGAATCGTTATATCTTTCGCACATTCTGTGGAGAGGGCTATTACGCGTGACATTATTGTTAGAAAGAGGGACATTAAACAACTTTGGAACACGCACAGATCGAGATGGAACATGAAAATTTATCCTGCTTAGGAGATCACTATCCAGATTGCCATTCTAGACTATAATGTTTCTATATCCTGTAGTCAAAACATTTTGCAACGTATTTGCCAAGTTTTACCGCGCAGTTGTTGCACACGCATGTGTTGCCCCCATGATGATGAGACTTATTTGTTTTTTCAGTATACGTATTCCTGGGGTCGTCGACGGGCTTAAATGAAATGATGACAGCGATGGATTCATTGAAGCTGTTTTCCAAAGGAGAATACATGGTCATCTTTGTAGACATGTCCACATATTCCCCTGACAAGGAATCTCTTAAATATATTATAAGTGGGTATTTAAAATTTTATTTTTCTCTTTGTATTACAGAGAACAGATGTTAAAATAAGGGTTATTTGGGTGGGTGGATTTTAAATTACTAACCGGCTTACAGAGCTACCAAGTTATCTGTGAAACGGCCGTTATTGGAACTACGGCCACTAATACGGAAATGTCAAATTCCAGAACTGCTACGATTGGTAGAAAACCTATTTTGTATTACTGCTAGCGCCGCCGTTCAATTCACAGATAAGTTGGTCTGCAAGGTATTAAGTATGTTTTACTTACGTCACTTATGACGCGGAGCATTCGTTGACGTAAAATGTTACCCCATGCTGCTCAATTTGGATCATTCTAACTAAAAAAATATCTACAATGATATTAATTTATATCATGTCTGCTCACAAGGGACCGAAGATCGTGGACCAAAGATAGTGTGTCCGTCTACGCCGGAGTTCCGTAAACGCTCGCAGTCTTTGCTAGTAGTTGTATCTTCGAAGCCGGTGGCGGAGTCCTACGAACGGTTCACAGACAAAGTGCGCACGTATAACACCAAGAAACCGTTCGAATTCGAATTACCTTATATATTCAATAATAAGTTTGATAAGGTCAGTATAATAATTATGTATGTGTATGTTTGTTGATAGATTTACTTTATTTTCGTATCTTAATATATAGACAAAGGTATGAGAAATAAATTTAAAGTACATATGACCGTAGTTGTAATAGTTAGTCATTAAAACTTAAAAGCCAAGTTTGGTGTTGATCGTTCCATTCTATTCTGTCATATGCCTTCCTCTGAATTTCCTGTTGAATGAATTGAAAGAAAGACTAGAAAAAGCTAGGATAGTAGCTTTTTCTAGTCTTTCTTTCAACTTTATTTTTTTAAGTTTATCAATTTTTGATATAGTAATGTTAATTTTAATTGTAACAATATGTTTTTTGTTTTCAGTATGTAACAATTTACGCAGCCTACCTATATGATTCAGTTATGTTATACGCTAAAGCGCTGGATTCGCTTATAAGAGAAGATGTTACTAACAATAACGTCGCGTTGACACAATCCAAACTCATGTCCATTGCAACTAATGGCTCGAGGATCATCGCCACTATGATTAAGAACTCTCCTTATAAAAGTAAGTCATTTAATTAGTTTTTACAAAATTATGTAGTGAATATGCTAAAACTAGGATTGAAAAGTCTATCTAACACATTATAAACTGAACATTTGGATTTCTACAAAAAAAAAAAAACAACTGAGATGTGACGTTATATTGCATAAAACGACGGGTCCCGTAGCAGTTTTTGGGCCCTGACGAAATAGACATAAATAACAATAATGTTACATCTTGTAACATTATTGTTATTTATGATTCTTAATGTATACCATAATTTCGTAGGTGTGACGGGTATGTCGATTCGCCTGGACGACCGCGCCGACTCGGAGGGCAACTTCTCCGTGCTGTCGTTCAAGCCGGCCAACCTCACCGACGCAGATTTAGTTAACTGCACACACACTATGATCCCTATCGGACACTTCCAGCAAAACTCGAGGGAGTATCCGGTTAGTTTTACTGTTATTAAACCAGTTGACTGACATCACGTCGTTGATTATGCTATCTACACACCAAAGCCGCCAGCATGCTGTCGGGCGAGGCCGGCGGCTTTACGTCATATGAATGGCAGCTGTAAAAAAAGCCGGCGGCTTTGGTGTGTAGATACCTTATTTAAGCAAGCTATAAAGTAGATACAATGAAATGTTTAAGTAACGCACTTAAGTAACTAAGAATATGCGTATTTAACGTAGGTCGAATATTCATTAATTTGTCGTACAATGAAAGGAGATCATAACGCAATGATTAAAAAAAAAATAAAGAAAAGTACGAGTCCCTAATTCATTTAATAATTGGACTTCTAATGAAACATTTTGAAATATCGTCAAATCATTATCTTTGTAGGAATACAAAACAAATCCACGCCTGCCCATCGACTGGCCGGACAGCGTGAAACCAGAGGACGAGCCATCGTGCGGGTTCCTCTATGAGAAGTGCCCGAAAGACGACTCCCAAATAACTTCCCTCGTAGTGGCCGGGACGCTAGCCGTCACGTTGTTCTGTGCTCTAGTCGTCACTATAAGTATATATAGGAAGTGGAAGATAGAGCAAGAAATTGAAGGTCTTCTATGGAAGATTGATCCGCAAGAGATGGCTGGGTATTTAGGCAGCGGTCTTGTGTGGTCTCCTAGTAAGGTGAGTTATGTTTTTGAGATCGAGGAAAAAGATGCATGTCGAGTAAAAAATAAATTTTAATAAATACAATTACATGCATAATAACAATTTCCATTTTATTTGTTGTTTAATTTCAGTTAAGTTTAGCTAGCGGTATATCGGGCGATAGTAGATGTTGCACGCAAATATTTACTACGACGGCGGAGTACAGAGGAAACGTCGTCAGAATAAAGGAACTCAAGTTTACTAAAAAGAAGGTAAGCTCGGCATTTTGTTATCATTATTATACTTTATTCTTCAATATTGTCCTCCAACAATGATCTACCATTGCCCAGACATCAGAGTCAGTGAAAACACTTCCTTATTCTATGTCGTGTCTTGTAACTTTGTTGCGTTTCTATGTTACTTATAAGCAGTATGATATTAATTAATACACGTACATCTGTGTGTTGCAACACTAACTGGCAATCTATACATTATGCAAACCAAGGATAACAAATGAAATTTAAAATAATATTTTGAAGGACATATCACGCGAAGTAATGAAGGAGATGCGTTTGCTGCGGGAGCTGCGTCACGACAACTTAAACTCGTTCATCGGCGCCGTCGTCGAGCCGCTGAGAGTTCTACTTATCACTGACTATTGCGCCAAAGGCAGCTTGTATGTAAGTATAAATAAAGGCCGTGACATCGTACGCATTTATCGTTTTAGAAAAACTTACACGATATCTAATATAGCCTGTTTAATTATGCTGTATAAACTACAGTATAGTAAAGTTTAAGCAAAGTTTACTGAAAAAAAAAAAACAAAAAAAAAAGTTGTCTGTTTAGTGATTTTTGTGTGAAAGAGTAACAAACATTGGTATTTTAAATATTAAGAAACTTTGGGATAGAGAGAGAGAGAGTAATTGTCAGTGGTAGAGGTACGAACGTTGAATTGTGCTTTATATTATTTAATCAAATATTTAGATACAAGATAGTAACTATTATAATGGAATTTCTAATCGGTGTTCATTTGTTTCTAGGATATAATAGAAAATGAAGATATCAAATTGGATAGAATGTTTATATCTTCGCTAATTCATGATCTCATTAAGGTAAATATCAATAGCTAACATACATTGTTTATAAACATAATATACGTTTACGTAATAAGACATCAGATAGTAATTTCAATGTGTATTTCAGGGTATGTCATTTATTCATTCCTCGCCACTAATTTTCCATGGAAATCTCAAATCCTCGAATTGTGTAGTGACTTCTAGATGGATGCTACAGGTAAATTATGACTTTATTATTTTATCTAGTAATTTTAATTAGTAAAATGAATGTAACTTTATGTTTTATCTTCAGGTTACTGATTTTGGTCTTCATGAACTTAGATTTTCTGCTGAAAATGAATTTATAGGAGAGCATCAATATTACAGGGGTGAGTTTTTCTTGTCTTATTCCTGTTATTGCTTGCCAACAGTAAAGTATGCATCTTAATACTACAACATTCATTCATAAGTCTTGCTATTGCATGTAGGTATTGTAGGGATCCTACATTTATCAATCTACACTCGAAGTTAAAATTTAAAAAATAAATAAAATAAATTATTATTATTATTATTTTTAATAAAATTTAATTATATTAAAATGTAAGCAACGCAACTAGCGGTTTAATCGTGGAAAAAGACAGCTTGACATTTAATAGAAATCGGAAATTGCTTTTGTGCAAGTTAAATTTATTTGTTAAAGAAGGAAGCTTGATATTTAATAGAAAATCTTCAACTGCTTCTTTTGTAACTATCTTAGAAACTTGAGTTCCGAATTTTGTTAAACAGGTTTATTGTGGAAGTCACCGGAGCTGCTTAGAGAGTTGGATGACCCCAACGGGACAGTGGGGGGCACGCAGAAGGGCGACGTTTACGCGTTTGGGATTATACTCTATGAAATCATCGCTAGAAGAGGACCTTTCGGCATCACGTCTTTGGAACCTAAAGGTATCTTTGAATTACGTTGCTTCTTTACATACTTAATAAATTCGCATTATTAAGCTTAGTTCCATCATACAGTGACTTTTATAACTGACAATCGCAGCGTACGTAGCGGAAAGATTTGCTGCTTAGTTTTGGTTACAATGGCGCAGAAATGTAGATCTACAACATACAGTACAATAGAAATCAATACAAAGAAACAAATCCTTTCGCACCGTACGGACGTACGATTCCGATCGAGTGAACGCGCAGCTTAATGTTTATATTCCCATTTCCATCAACAGACATAGTGGAGCGCGTAAAACGCCCGAAGCTGGCTGGAGAGGAGGTATTCCGGCCCGACACGAGTCCTTTAGAGGGGGTAGTGGAGGACTACCTGCTGAGCTGCATGCGCGACTGCTGGGCCGAGGATCCCGCGATGAGACCCGACTTCCCAACGCTACGGACCAGGCTTAAGAAGCTCAAGTCTGGCAAGTAAGTACTCAAAACTTTCTACCTTTCCCCACTACATTCGTTTGTCTAGGTCTATAGTAGACTACGAATTTTACGTCATATTTTGTAAAATTAAAATAATATCTGTAAATAATACCTATGATTAGCTTACAATAAAGTTTTTGCGTGAAAGAGTAACATCTGTATAAACTTTCACCTTTATTTAATTTTAGTAGTTAGGTAGCGTCTTGTTTTGATTTAGATCGTGTAAAAATAAAAAAGGCGATATTTAAGTATATAAGCGATAATTTAAAAAATGTATGTTTACATTTCAGATCGAAAAACATAATGGACCAAATGATGGATATGATGGAGAAGTACGCGAACAATTTAGAAGATCTAGTCAGCGAAAGAACGAGGCTACTCAACGAAGAAAAACAAAAGACGGAAGATCTACTACATAGAATGCTACCCAAGTATGTAAATACTAGTTTATTGTACTCACTGTCAATGCAACATGTTGCTTCGTACGACATGGATACATTTTCTATGACATTCGATTTGAAATATAACCACAACATCAAGTTCTATTGTCAAATAAACTATTGCACTATAAAATTTATTTGTAAAGGTGTGTATTAAATATAAAATAAAGACGCAAATACAACAAGTATATTCCTGGCCTGACTGATAGTGTGGACACTGGTTTACATTTAGTCCAATGCCATATTCGTTACAAAATTATGTGGACAACAATTACATTTTTCCATACATTTGAACTGTTACGGGATGTGAGCAGCAACTGTTTACATAGAACCAATTTACCAACTGGACGTCTAAATTAGGATCTTCAAGTTGAAGATTTTTCCCTTTGATTATATACTGACTTAGTTCTTAACAAGAATGTTGTGTAAGTATGAAAGTATTTAATTAGTTTGTATTCTCAGGTTTTGAAGCAATTTGTAACTGTTTTTTTATAATCTAGAAACTATTGGTCGTTACATAAATAAAAAATATACATATAAATATAGGTACTTACTTACGCATAGGCAAGGCAATGAAATAATTTTATAGATAGTTAAAAACTAAACAAAAAAAATATTTAAGTTATCAACCGATAAAAGCTTCTTTGACGACATGGACTTGATGTAAAACAGTGGTACAGTTATATTCCAAAACAAAAAGAAAAAAGAGACATTAAAATGTATTCACTTTGTTGTACTTGTGTTCTTTTCCAGATGTGGAGGTTGAATCCATTATAGAAATGTCGTGAAATGTCTTGAGGTAATTAACTCCCTACTGGTGATTGTAGATAATAGGGTTTGCCACACACTAGGTGGTCGGGTCCGCCTGTCCCCTCGGCCGGTCCCGATGGTTTGAGTAGCGCACAGCTTGCTTGGGGTTGCGGTACTAGTTACAGCTATACGGTGATGGCACATGCCCATTAAACAAGTCTCCTAACTCTTCCGCAAGTTTTGTAGCGATTTGAAACCGTAGTTCGCACTTGTCAATGAAAACGAATAGCATGCAAAATAGCAAATATTTTACATATCTATTTATTTATTGTAGTGACAAAAACGCATTGCAATTTGAAGCTTAATATTTACATTATTTTGAATTAATGATCTGTAGAAGGTACCGTGTTTTTTTATAAATCTAACTCCTATTTTATCGAGTGGTAGTGTTGGCATGTTTCCTATGATATTTTAAAAGGCATATTTAATACAGATGCAGCGACAAGTGCAACAGCTTATAGAGTTGCGAGTAGTTTAAGTAAATTAGTCTATGACGTAGAAAATTCTTCACATATCACAAATATAAGATTTAATATAGATGAGCGATAGTTACTGGCCTCTTAATAGAAAGTTCTTTTTAAATTACTCTTTAATTATTTCCACGATTTCCACCCTTTTTTTAATATCAAGTTAATATTTGACAATGTATATTTTTCCATCATCCTACTGCTAGTACCTTTGAAGTGGTTTTTTAGTGTAAAATAACTAATAACATTTTATTACAGGCAAACTATAACAAGGAAATGGATGATGAATGATATTATTTAAAAAAAAAACGTGTTATCTTTAAAACTATTGGTGGTGGTAAATTGCATTCAGAAAATAGTTTAAAATATAACACAGTTTAATTTACAGGAATATGTTTTCTTTTTATTACCTGGCTTTTTTAACTTGAAATCAGAGTTTTTTTTAACGAGTGGATTCGGGTTTTGATCGATAAGTATGTTTGATACTAAGTATCAGTTTTTGAACGATTGCGGTTGAAGTTTGATCGAGAGAAGTGCAGACGTAGTAAGAAGATGCAATGGAGCGTGTGCACATTGTTGCAGATCGGTAGCGCGTCGCCTCACGACGGGTGAGGGCGTGGAGCCGGAGTCCTTCGACTCTGTCACCATCTACTTCAGTGATATCGTCGGGTTTACTGCTATGTCTGCCGAGAGCACGCCTTTACAGGTTAGACTTTCCTTCTTCTTTACTCTAGTCTGGATTGTCACGAGCGATAAAGAGCGACAGAATACTATCACACTCGTAATCATTCAGCAATAAAAACTTTTATGATATTAATTTCAGGTGGTGAACTTCCTAAATGATTTGTACACAGTGTTCGACAGGATAATTCGAGGCTACGATGTCTATAAAGTTGAAACTATCGGAGACGCTTACATGGTGGTGAGTAGATATCTTTTTCTGGAATTCATCGTAATATTGAAACATAGAATGTGTTACATGTGTTATATTATAAAGTAACCTTGACTCAAAGACTCCGCGACGATCAACGAGAAGTTTAAAACTATATTTTCCTTTATAATGGTTTATAAAGGTTGTCTAATTTTCCAGGTATCTGGACTCCCAATAAGAAACAACGATAGACACGTCGGTGAGATCGCATCGATGGCACTTGAGCTGCTTAGTGTCGCTAAAACACACAGAATATCACATAGGCCCAATGAAACTCTTAAATTGAGAATAGGAATTCACACTGGTAAGTTCTTATTGAAAAATTTTTGAACTTTAAATAGTACATTCAGTAGATTACCGCTAGGGTTACGTAAGAAATATTATCACATGTTTCGTGACCGACTTGTTTAAGCACGAGAAAGGTGCAGAGCGTTCCAGTTACCAAAGTAAGGTTCCGCTAGGAAAAGTATAATTAATGAGGGTTTCTTGGCAAAAAAAGAAACCCCTCCAGTAGATAATATAATAGTGTAACACACGTACACGAAAAATAGTACTTAAGTACCACATACAACTTAATGTGCAAACGTTTCAAAACCTAAATTTGTAATATTCAGGGGCAGTAGTAGCCGGTGTGGTCGGTCTAACAATGCCCCGGTACTGCCTGTTCGGCGACACGGTGAACACGGCTTCTCGCATGGAGTCTAACGGCGAGCCGCTGCGCATACACATCTCGCCGAGTTGCAAACAGGCGCTCGATACTATCGGGGGCTACGTCACTGAGCCCAGGGGCACTATACCTATTAAGGGGAAGGGGCAGGTGAGTCTGGGCTCTTAAATCTAGTGCCATAATAATGGTATCCACACACCAAAGCCGCCGGCTTTTTTGACAGGTGCCATTCGTATGACGTAAAGCCGCCGGCCTAGCCCGGCCGCATGCCGGCAGCTTTGGCGTGTAGATAGCATAACGCTTCAGCAGCGGTATTGTATGAATACACGCTGGTTTCTGTTGGTCCATTCAAAAAACTTGTGAAGTCTTAACAAAGTGTAAATAATGGATATTTTGTTAGCTCCAAACATATTGGCTGGTGGGTGCGACCGATAAGGCGATTCAGAAGAGACCCGTCGAAGGCGAAGAGAGGCCGCTGTTTCGTCGGCCAAGGAGGAGTCCCAGATTGGCTGACTCTAGGCACCCTTCATTATCAGGTATATAGCCAGTAAAGAGATAAAATGGACTGCGATTCGATTGCGTCACTCGACGTGCAATAAGTGCGACGTGACACGTTTCTGCCACATCCTTAAATGAATACTAATCTGAATACCAGAGTGCCGCAACGAAGGTGCGACGCTGCGGCAGCGGCTCGGCAGTGCGGGCGCCACACGCGGCTCACGCTCCTCTCTCCCCGCAGCTAAACACTCACCCACCGCCTCGCCGGTACCCAGGAGGCAGCGACACAACAACACCAATGCTAACGCCAGGTACACACATTTATTTTACATTTATTTGAGAATCGATCAAACTTTGTCATGTACTTTTTCAATTTCGATCCGTATCTTTACAAGTGTGTCGGTTTCCCAGATTAACGCTGTCATCAATCGCGTCGTCGGCGGCGTCGTGCGTAGGCGCAGGCGTGGCAGGCGGCGCGGGCGAGTCTGCGCTACGAGCGGCGCAGTCGCTGGACGTGCTGCGTCCGGCTGCCACGTCCAACCGCGCGCTGCGGCGGCAGCTCACGGCGCGCTCGCTGGACGCCGACCACGCGCCCGTGTCCACCGTGTCGGCGCCCATGTTCAACGGCACCATCCTCGGCATCGTCACCGACGATCTGCCCAAGACCGAGGAGGACAGCCCGCTGCTGCGCAAGTGCAGTCTGTACCACAAGCCGGAGCGCGGCCGCAAGAAGGTGCACGACGCCAGCTACATCGAGTTCTACAAGAAGTGCCGGTCGCTGGAGAACGTGGCGGACGGCAAGGGCGAGCTGCGGCGCGGGCGACTGGCGCTGCGCTCGTGGCTCATCGGGCTGCTGCACGGCGCGCGCGGCTCCGGCCTAGACCCGCCGCGGGTACCTGCTGCGCGACCCGACACCGAGAGCGCCGTCTGACTCCGCGGTATATATTTATATATATGTCTATGTATATTGAAACGTTGTACATAATAGGTATATGTAAGTAAAACGATGTTACCGTAAATTGTGAAATAAGAGTTTAATGTTAGGTATTAAATATTAAATAATTTCTATTCGAACGAGGCCTATTAATAATACTGACGTAGATCACATTATGCTAGCTTAAGTTTAAAGCCTCTAGGCTTTGACTAGGGCGGGGGGGCTAGGCGTCGGCGAGGAGCGGGACGCCGGCGTCACAGCCGTTGATGACGAGCTTGATGTCGCACGGCACTCCGACGGAGAGCTTGTCATGGTCCGACGGCTCCAACGGCGGCAGCTTGTCGGGCAGCAGCGGCGCGCAGGACGCGGCGGCCGACGGTGCGCCCGCGCCGCTCTCCGAGTGCTCGATGATGGGGCACGATACGCTCGTGTACTCGTGACGTAAGCACGGAGCCTCCAGTAAGTCGCCGCGTTGTACTGGCGCCAGTCTGCCTTCACCGACCACCTGAATATCACACAGGATTATTATTTTGTCAACATAATGCACGTTTACGCTAAAGCGAGTTATCTAAACTAGCAGTGGATATATAGCTTATTGCTTACCTCCATAAGGTATTCGTCGCTCCGATGATGCAGGACGCTATCCGTATGAGATTCTAAATGACTGCCCGATGCAAATCTTAACTTCTTTGGAGATTCTAGACTGCAACATCTGTCCAAGAAATGGGCTTTGAAAGAAACTGCATTAAAGAGTTTCCCTAGGAGTTGTTAAACTTTTTCATCAATATTAAATTGCCATAGATATTACATCTCACCTATGCAACCCTCCAACTTGATTCTTCCAGTGGCGACTCTTTAGAGAGCTGCGTTGTCCTCGTTTCTCTACAACTAACGGTTGTGTACTGTCTTCTTTCTGCGTCCGTCTTCTTGCTCGAACCGCTGCTGCTTTCGGCTCTTCACCACGTAGCCAGTATGTTACCTTGTATAGAAGGAAATCATGTAAATAGAGTCTTACGAGTTAGGTATCTAAATTATGTTTGTTTATCAAATTATGTTACCCATTGCTGTTTCTTGGGTCTGTTCATATTTGAAGTCCTAATTCAAGCAATTAATTTTGGTTCGGTTTTATGGATAGCACTTTAAACTTATATATTTTTGGCAACTGAACCTTTTCAAATAATAGTGACAATTTCTCGGTCATTTATTTTCATAAGAATTTAGGTGTTACCTGATCGCGTTTTCCTTTCATTGAGACAACACCTCGTTCTTCGAGGACGTATCCTCCTAATTGGTCTAGTAGCGCCTTACACGCAGAACTACAGTGGATTTTTAATGCTGGAAACATAATTTAGCATTGCTGTAACATTGTTGACTTTTACGTATAACCGGCACATAAGGATTTTAGCTTGGGAAATGCTTAAAAATACGAATTTAAACTTACGTGCTCCCGTAGACTCAAACCGACTAGCAGTATTGACAGTGTCTCCAAATAGACAATATCTCGGCATCTTTAATCCTACCACACCTGCACACACTGGACCTGAAACGTTAATTTTTAAAGTCTTGAAAGTTGCATCAGTCTAGCCAAGGTTGGGCGATACATTTTGGTTCTTTTTTCTCATCTGTCGGCTTATGGTTATTAAACTCCAAAGCTCAAATAATAGGTATTTAACTGTTTCTATTATAGAATAAGCAATAGGGAGGTGTCAAGGCGATCGCACGCGCCTTATGCCGTTTTTTCACACCTTAGCAAATAAAGTCCTGAGCGAAAAAAAGTGGCGCAGATAGCAGCCAATAACAGTAACTAGTCATAAGAGTGTGATCATACCGGAATGTATTCCAACACGTAACAAGAGCCGTTGTTCCGGCCGATGCCGCACCCGGAACGCGCGTGTAGCCGCTAACAGAGCGAGCGCCATCGACGCTACCTCGCCCGCGTGCTCTATGCCGTTGCGGATCGGTAAACCTGAAACCTAAACCCGGATATTAGGTACAACTTGTAGTACAACAAAGTTGCATACTTTTGATTAACCTTGATTAGCAATCAACTGGCAAGAACAACAATCACGAATTAAAATCTAGAATAAAACATATCAGTGTTTTGTTTCGTTCGTCTGTTAAAAAATCTCAGTGATTCATTCACTCATTCTTTCTCATTGCCGTGATATCATCGACGTACTTATGTACATATATGCTCTCACTTACCACCATGTACGCGTCCCCAATAGTTTCCACTTTATACACGTCGAAATTTTCTAATATTGAATCGAAGCACGTGTATAAATCATTTAGGAAGTCAACAACCTGAAACATACAGATATAGTTAGCCCGTGATGTCCCACTGCTGGGCAAAGGCCTCCTTGATCTCCGACCAGTTCTGCTGTGCGCCAGGACCAACATATAAAAACTTTATAGTAGAATCAATTTGAAACACAAGTTACAATAGCCAAACAATTTTCAACTTTATATCTTTATAGATAGAGTTGATTTCCACTTACTTGTAAAGGCGTACTTTCAGCAGACATGGCGGTGAATCCAACTATATCGCTAAAGTAAATAGTGACAGAATCGTAGCTCTCTGGTAGCACTCGTCTACCGCGTTTCAGTTGGTCTGCCACTGGGGCCGGTAGCATTTCTTCTAGTAAAGCCTCTGGAAATTGATAGAAAATGTTTTAAAAGGGCATTAAAGCTGAGGACTAACTTAACTATTTAATAATGACTATAGAACATTATCATTTTATGCTCGATCGTCATTCTATGCAAATGTTAATGATTTTTTACTTTATGTGTAATTGATTTGTAAAATAACAAGATCTTGGCCAAGGTGGATAAGAACAGAATATAGCTACCTACCTGTTTTCTTTTTCTCTTCTTGCAACTGATCTGTCCGCTCGTCAACTAAAACTTCCAAGTTGTTTGCATATTTCTCCATCATTGCTATCATGTTATCAAATATATTTGGTTTCCTGCAAAATTAACAGAGATTTATTTAGACTATTGATTTTTAGAATTGGCATACATCTCAGAATCGCTTTTTTTCGTCGTCTTTTGCACTCGGGTAGGTATGCCAATTGTTAGAGCGAGAACGAAAAACAAATTGTGGGAGAAAGAAACGTAAACGATATCAATAGAACTTTGCGAGGTCCGTTGTATATTACCTAATTAATTAACATTCTTTTCATACTACTTACATGCCTTTCCGTAGCGGTCTGAGCCTGGTCCTAACAGCTTTCAAATCGGGTCGTGCCATCGGGTCTTCGGTCCAACACTCACAGCAACATTCTCTGACACAGTCGAATCTATCTGCTAGCGGGTCTAGTGGTGGTCTGGTGAACAAGACCAAAGCTTCATTCAATGAATTCATTGCTTTAGCGGATACATACCGCATTTCAACAAAATGAGGGTAGGTAAACGATAATGTGCCTTTATTCTTATAATAGCCATAAGAATCATAATTGTAGACTGTCTTTGTCTATAATAGCCATAAGAATCATAATTGTAGACTGTCTCTGTCTTGCAGGATTACAAATTCTCAACTCTCGATCATCATTAGCCCTTTTAACGTCCCCACTACTGGGGAACGAGCCTACTCTCATACGAGTGAGAGTGATTATGACGTAATCACCACGCTGGCCCATTGCGAGCCGCAGTTTGGCAAATTAAACTCACTACAACAACTCGATTCAACTTTCAATGTATAAGTATAAATACCCGTCTAGCTTTAAAGCAGACACTAACCTACCTGTAAGGCGTCGGATCAGGGTTAGCTAGTTTCCTAAGTAACGCAGCGGGTGGCGGGGCGTCCGGACCAAAAGGACCGTGTCTTGTATGCAGCTCGTATAGGACCAAACCGAACGCATATACATCAGCCGGTTGGGAACCATCTCTGAAGTCTTCCATCGCTGGGAATGATTCTGCACCCCATCCTGATGAACGGAGGAATTCTGGTGATGTGTATAGAAGACCTGAAATGTTAAGTAGGTAGGTAAGTAATTACGTTACCCGTAATGACATTGATGTCTTTGTTTGACGCATAATTATGGAAGGTGATTGACAGAGATTAAAATATTCCCCATGTGTATTATAAATCATGTCAGAAAGAACATGACGAACATGATTGTTATTTAAGTTGGACTAGAAGTTAAATAAAGCAAGAATAGGGGCCATATCTAAATAGATAGTGCAAATATTTACTTTCAATATGCGCTCGCACAGCATTAGGATCGTCAGGTGGTATCTCTCCCCGCCTGAACTCCCTCAATCCGAAGTCAGCCAGCTTGACGACCCAGCGCGCGTCCACCAGACAGTTAGACGGTCGCAGCGCGCCGTGGAACTGGATTGGGGACTCGTGGATGAAGATTAAACCCTGGATAAGATGTTTTCGTTAAATTTTAATGAGTAAGGTAGTTTGGCACGTTTGGTTTGGTTTTGATAGATGTTATTCAAATCTAGTAATCTGATCAATAAGCGCCTACTTACCACAGCCATTTCAATAATTTCAATTTAGATTGGACATTTCTTTGATGTTTTATTATGAAAAATATCTTAAGTTTTTTGCGTAAAATAGCGAAATTGCGATTTAATTACGAGAAGATAAGATGGAAATGCGAAAGGTTTTGACTAGTCATGCTTTACCTACCCAGAAATTTCGCTAGAGTTGTTATTGTACCTATTATATGTATCGGCCGCACATGTTAGCAGTGGCCTATAAAATATTTTCGCATCAGAATCTCACACATACTCACCCTAATGATATCCCCGACGAGAGACGCGATAAACATGTTGTCTAGCTTGATGTCTTCGTTCTCCAGAATATCCTGCGATCGTAATATTACATGATACCACAAAATATAGGTAAGTATGTATGTACGGTATGTAAGTAGAAGGGCTTATCTGGGGCTAGATTTTGTGTACGTTTTTGGACGGTAAGTAGATAAGACTTAGAACTTATAATATCATCGCAATGACTTTCGGTTGATTTGATTAGTCGCATTTCTCTCAAACAGAGTGATTTAAACGTATCATGAGTGTCCTTTTGAGACTAAGGCACTTAGTATGTGATAGTGGGATGGAGCTTCAAAAAATATAGTTTCGTCTTGACTTAATGTTCCTTCTTCATTTCTGTTTCAAATAGTTTTTACTTACTCCTTATTTATTAATACGAAACATTCCAATCTAAAATTACCTAATTCGTTAACACCTTGACTCAGGTTCGAAATCGTGTGATACGAATTTGACCTAATAACTATAATAAACCAGTGCTTTACCTTGAGACTGCCCCGCGTGCAGTACTCCGAGAGCGCGCACACGTTAGGTGGTTCAATGCAAGCGCCCACGAACCCGTTCACGTTATCGTGCTGCAAATCGCGCATCTGCCAAACAAAATATACAATTTATAACTTATTTGCTCTTACGTTGGAGTATAAATATCTTATCGTATCGTAACATATGTTTGTTATTAAAGCAGGCGCGGCGTACGTAACATGCTTTCATCAGATGTTTTAGATAAAGGAATTTTTGGTTAAATGTTCGGTGTTATTATTTTAAACAACATAAATAAGTACCTTCTCAAATAAATATGTGTTTAATAGATTGTTACGTAGGTACGTTACTTGTGTAGAGTGTGAGAAAATATGATTATTTATAAGATAATAAAGAGTCAAAAGAAAAATTAAAGGGACGCCTCCACTGCTCGTGAAGTCTTAAATGGAGCTTTTTTGTACCACGGGACTTTATGATGAGTAATAACTTAAGGAGCTCCCGCGAAGCCTTCTTAGCTCAAGTGTGATGTATTTCTTTCTACTTTATGGTGTAAGGTGGTACCTACTTATTGTACGTACCAGGCAAGAATAAAGAACACTTATTTCAAAAAAGTTAAAGGTAAGGAAAGCGATGACATCTTCTATACGCAATTCCATTTTCCTTTTTACATAAATAAAGATCTTTATGCTTAAGTAAAGTTTAAATATGATTTCATTAGGTCCCTAAAAGGGTTGCCTTTAGAGATTGCTTAGATAACGGAAATATGAAAAACCGTCTCCAAAGCGAGCGCTTCGGGGTTAAATTAGGTAAGCTTAAAACCGTAGCTTAGACTAAACACGGCTAAAGCCGGTCTAATCCTTTCATCGTCTCTTTCTAGCGAGTTTTACATATCAAAATAATTTTTAAAATTAAGTCCCGCGCTGATTAACATAGGATTACATAAATTTGAATATTTATAGTAAGTAAAATGTACCTAAGTATACTATGAAAAGTTCATTTTGGTAGTGGTCTCCACTGTCAGTGGACGATGAAAAATTCATAGAAAAGTATGATTTTTTAGCAAATTGTCAAATAACTCACTATGTGGATAGTGGAAATCCTTTAAGTTTAAGTTGACAAATAAAACGAAAAAGACAAACCCATTTCCAGAGAAGGGTTAAATCCCACATTTCAGTTCAGGCCAAACAAACACGCTAGAGTGGGATGCAACACCTGAATCAATTGGCAATGTTTACCGCCCGGCGCCGTTGAGTTTTAATGTCTCGTATCTATCTACGGATGCTGAAAGCTGGTACCTCGCACTTAGAACTTAGACGAATCTATTAAGTTCTTATGCGGCAAAACATACATACCTACCTATATATTTCTACTAAATATACTATCTATTAATCAACACAGACTGATGCATGTGCATGGAATGAGAGAGGTGTGCATGGATCATAGTTAGGAGAGGGGTAGACAGAGTAGTCTACTCCGATGGAGAAAAGGCGTGACAGAAACTATATATCTACCTAAATATAAGTTACGTCATTCATTATATTATTTAAATCTGAAGAATTCTATATTCTTAACTTCTTAACGAATGTATTATGGTGGCATTGAGGAGAAATGTTCAAGAGACAATAAGTGCTAATTGCAAAGTTTATTTGCAGGTTACATTTATCGACGTGCGATATTTACTATAGAAAAGATTTCCGCCAAATAGTACCTACAATCGTTCACACTTTCCGCCCGATGTAACTTCTCACACGAAATAAGTTAGGGCACATTTCCTATACAGATAAATTGTAACTGTCATAACTTTTTGTGTTCGCAAGTATTCTGCCAGGAAGAATATGTCTACAGGCTGTTTTCTGATAAGATACCTACAAATAAGTACTTTAACAGACAATTAGACTCAATTATCAAACAACTTTTAGGATACCTAGTAGGTAAATCTCGAAAAAAAATGTAGTTGCTATGCAAAATAAGTCAACTTCTTACAAAATAGACAAATTGAGAAGCATTTGTTTTGAGATTTGAAAAATTGTTTGTTACAAGTCAAAGTGCCCATTTAAAAGTATTTTGATTCTAATAGAAAACATCCTGTATATCTAATGTTTTATGACAGAGCTTCGTTCCCATTGTCTCGGCTAATACGCTACCTGTTACTAAGAACTCGTATCTAAACAATGAATGGGAGTGATTTGTCTCAGTCAGTGCCTTTCATATTCTGAGGGTCTTTGAGGAAAACTCTTGTTTGTTTTGTGGCCGAGATTGCTTCTCTTATAGCCGGCTTAGAGCGTATCCGGGGTGCACGGTGTACGTTACTTTATTGAATCAGTAAACAGGGTACGAATGAGGTTGGCTCACAGGCTCAGTCTTGCCTCTGTGATTTTACTAACGATATTCATGTAGGATAAAGTTTTTCTGTGATATATTGCGATGATGTTCTCGTTCTTGTAGTTCATGGCGGCAAAACCTCAATATAGTTCGAGGTTTTTCATCTCCATTTTATAATTTTCACGAAAATTTTATTTTCAATTATTAAACTGTCTTATCTAATTGAGACGTTTTACATAGGTTTACATTATATTGTTCACATCACGCAAATCGATAAATTTATATAGCTTGGGATCGTGACAAAGTTCGAAAACGACACAACTAAGTTTGGTATGTCGCAGAGAAGACCGTTAAAACGATTTACTCAATAAACATGCCGTCTTTTGATTTATACACAGTATTCTACACAGTATAAGTTTTATTACAAATTCAGTATCATATAATGGGGCTTTTACCCTTTCAGCAACTATTGGTTAAATAAGCAACAAAACAGCACTTACAATTTTGAGTTCCTTCTTGATCTCTCTGGTGATGTCAATATGATGCCTGCGCACTCGTTTGACAGCGAGGAGTCTGCCGCGGTAGAACGCCACCTCGGTGAAGATAGCAGAATAGCGGAAGTCCAAATCTGGGTTCGAACTCAGAGATACTTGACTAGATCTCACACCACCTGGATGGATTTTGTATTCCTCGGTTAATTGATGAGTAGCTTCGTTAGATTAATCGAAAAATAATATCTCGGTGCAATTAATAAAGTGGTGAAAGAATGCAACTCATAGAGTGAAAGAATTTATCAAACGTAGGTATGTGAACAAGTAACAGTCTGCGGTCTGATATTGACCGCTACCACCCGCTACGTAAATCTATCGATTAGTCGACATCTATATGTACTTATAGTAGATAGGTAGATACGTAGAAGTATAGTAGAAGCAAGCAAGCCAGAAAGCTCCTTCCATTTGTATAAAAAGATTTGAACAAAAAATGCCACCGCATTGTGTAAGGGCGTAAAGGGGCTGTTAACGAACATACTTAAGCAGTATAATAAAAAGAGAAGTTAAGGGCAGGAAACCAACCTGTGCTGCCCCCTCCTCCGCCGTTCTTCTCCGCGTTTCCCGTATTGGATGAGGTTACGTTCACGGCTACGCTGCTATCTTGCTGGAAGAATTCAGCTCTGATCAACTTGATAAGTAACTACTCAAAGCTTAGAGTTACAAAACATTTATTTACGAGTTTTTGAGCTACTGTTGAGCTACTGCAGCAATTTCAGATATCACACTTATTTACGACTTTTAATTAGGTTACCTAAGTTTCAAAACGAAATCTTAAATACTTTGCTCTTATGTAACATTCAGTTTCATTATTAAATATGTAATTTTCAAACAAAAATCAATAACTAAGTATACCAACCTATGTTTAAAATGAAACACGCCCTCAATTTCAATCGTAACACATTAATTACCCTTTATACATGCGAATCGCATCGAAAATATGTGCACATTAATTTAACTATGTAGGTAATACAATGCACGAATAAATGATAATTATTGAAATACAAAACGGGAAACAATACTTAATCTATTAAAAATAAATTAAAGTGTTTACTTACTTGTAATTAAATATTCAGTGTTGAAATAAAAAAATAATAATAAATCATACACGATACCACGACACGTACGACCCGTTTTATTTTAATATTTTATGTTCTATGCATTTTCGGTTTACCTACCTTATTTTGCATTTTTAAAAGGCTCTCTTAATACTTTGACAAAGAAGTTACAAACATGCAAACAACATAAAGAATTCGGTTTACCTACTCAGTTTGTTGGCGCGCTGGTCGTCTTCAGGTAGATGGAGGTCTCTGAAGTCGATCTTCCAGAGTAAGGAGTCGAGTTCCTGCTCGTAGCGCCAACCTCTGTACAAGGCTAATGCTGCCAGTACCAGCAGAGCGAGGGTGCCGCCACACGCGCCTAGTGCCCAAGCACTTACGTCACCTAAACATAAGTAGCCGATTGGTCTTTTAACAATTGTTTGGGAAAGTAGGTAAAACAGATTTTAGTTTAGTTAAATGTCTACACAGCTTTTCACACTCCTAATTACGCGCTGCGATTACATCAAACAACTTCAGAACCCAGACCTTACACTGAATAAATATTATAAAGAATACTTCAAAGAGATTGTGAACGGATCGGAACGGAACGGATCTCTTCTAATATAAATCGAGCTATAAAGCAGTCAAACGGTCCTAATATCCGACGGGATTCAATTTGCCACTACCTAAATCTAAGCGGCGGCGTGGGATTCTTTGAGATAATATAAAGTGGTTCTGGGGTAAATCCGAGCATTAAATTGATATAGCAATCTGTACCGGGCGTTAAGAAAATCCTTCCTTGCAAACGTTCCTAAGAATAACATCCCATTTAGCGTCCGAGATGAGACGAATAAATTAAATCACGTCCTGCTTTTTATTACGAGCATAAAATAATTTTATTGTCATCGGTACGTATTCTTAGATGCAAAGTAGTAAAGAAACTGTAACTGTATATTTAATTTAGTACAAAAACGAGGGGTTTACTGAGTTTTTATTCGGAGAACTGAGATAAGGGTCGGGATGGTAGTCGGGGAGACACGGGCGGAATGAAATGAGTGAATTAATTCAATCACATCGGACGAACAGCCACTAAACGACCGATGCAATACTGTATGCGGAGGACGTGAAACGAATGAAAAGGATCACGGAATTATTTCTATCTGCGGCTGAGATTGCGAGACTTGATTTCTTAGGAGATAGGGCAAAATGATGAACTCTACTTTCAATCTAGATACCTACGCGAACCCCTCACAGATTATATTGGCTTAATCTGATCGATGGGAAAACCTACAAGCACGTAAGTAAGTAAGTAGATATATTGCCACAGGAGTCTTTTAACGTAAGAAACTGAAGTGTTTTTCTTGTCGGGTTATGTGACGGGCATTAAGTGGCGCTGTCGGGACGTGGGCGAGCCACGGGATGCGGGGGCAAGACCCTGCATCGCTTGTCACTGCCGTAACTGCCAGTTTACTCGTTTACGACCTCCTTACCACGAGCCGTGCGCTTAATGCCGGTCTCAGCCCGAATTAGTTTTTTAGATCGCCAACAAAACTGTTAAGCCGCTGCTAAGGCCACCGCTACGCCGGACCTAACGGCCCATTTCAGGCTACGAGAAAATTCTATTAACTGCTTACATGCGTTGCACATTAACTAAGGGTCGAGTTAGATCTTGACCGTAAGTGGTTCACTTAGGTATAACATTTGGTAAATGTGAAAATACTTTTAAAAATATAAACTTACTAGCGCATTTCTCGCCTCTGAAGCCGCAGGGAGGCTCCGATAGTGGCACTCGCCCTCCAGGCCATTTTAACTCTCGTAAAAATCGCACCTCCTACGTGAAGAAAAAGTCGCATAAAAACACCATACCTACAATATCCATCAACTTTGTAGAGAAGAGATAAACTCGAAATAAAATAATTTCCGAAGCAATGTCGTCCAATAAAGTAACTCTTAGTTCCAGTTTCCAGTGTTATGAACTTAATAGCAGTCGTAAAGGATAATAATGGAGTTTTAAAGGACTTCCCTGCCAACAAATTCAATTCATTAGTTGGCAACCAAATGCATCACCGTCGCCAACTCGTGACGAAAGGTCTGTCGTCCGCCGCCTACAAATTAAAACATGCCATTCCGTTCACGTTCTGATTTGTTACGCTACTTTTGCGCGTAAAATGTTTTAATTTATGTTTTCATCTCTAACAATTACGAGAGAATGAATTTTTCAACACATCACTTTTAAAGTTCGGTACTTCAGTATGGGTATTTTAGTTTCAGGGCATTACAGAAAGTAAGTATTTAGATTACGATGAAAGCTTACTAAAGGCTCAAAGGAACTTCTACTTCCGCGTAACAAGCATAAGAACTGTCACCAATTAGGTAGCTCGGCTTGCTGATCATCTTCAGTATTTTATATTATAATTTCCTTTATAAAATACATCTAATAGAAAACTCACAGGCGCAGATTTATGTAGTACAGCGAGCGGGTAGAGTCCAGGCGGTCGAGTCGGGTCCATAGACAGCAGAGTGTAATTACCCTCCGCGTCGCCACTCTCGTCCATGTGTACCCAGTACCTAGGGGATATTTACTCCTTAGTAATATTAGATAAAGTGCTTGGGCAACCAAAACACACATGTAGGAGTAATTGAATAAGGGACCGTCTAGCAAAGCGAGAGATTCGCCGAGAATATGTAGGTACGTATATTTTACCATACCTCACACACCAAAGCTTATTGCAGGTATACCATATTGTTCTTGTAAGACGACATGTTAAAGTGCGAAGAGAAGAACTCACATAACTTTTCTATTTAGTAAGATACTTATTATTCTGTACCCGTTTACAGCATTCCCTACGGTTGTTGTATGGCCTATTGTGGGTCGGAAAAGGCATACATCCCCAATTTCAAAGGTCGTTCATTTTTCATAGGATATTGGGTACAATGTGGGAACAACAGATGCACCGTTAATGCAGCCTCTTCATCTTAAGTATTAAAGTACCTAAGCAATAGCAGAGCAGAAAACCCGGTAAAAAACTTGGCTTAAAGTTTTTTGGAGCGTTAACCTTTTCTGCAACTTATGCTAATGTTATATTATTCAACTGGCTAATTGTGTGTTAGATGCATTGAAAATTGTATCGTACTTACCCCATAACACTTCGATAAGTAGTGTTTCTCATGCGAGCAGCAATGGCCCGGCCATCACGCGGGTCCTCGCCGCTAGACAGGGCTCCAGCTAAGGCTCTAGCGTACACCCACACTGCATCATGGAGCCAGGCTGCTTCTACAGGAATCTGAGGAAAGGATAACCTGTTGAAGCACTAAATCTACCTTTCCCACTTTCGATAACTATTCGAAACTTAAATCGAATAAGATGCTTATAGTGATGACTTTAAGACATAATTTCGAATTTTTTACTTAGCGGTGAGTTGACAAGGAGGTTGGGAGTAAATAGTTTCTTTAGATCCCAGTCGTCATTTTGACGACATTATCTAACTCTTAATAGGGTTTTGGTTGAACCGTAAAATGTAAAAAAAACACGTTGTTCCTCAGAGACGTACATAACATAGGTAAAACCCAAATAGCCTCATTTCCAACTATTATAGTTTGAAATAACTTCTACCTAAACAAAACACTATCAAAACTTGCCACTTTCCTTACTTGACCGCAAGTAATGGATTGGTAAAGTTGAGCGGCGGCATCTGCAGTCATCTGTTCACTTTCATCGAAAATGGAGTAAAAAGGAACGGGGATGTTAGGTCGCCGCGACATGGCCGAGCAGTCTTCCGCCTCGTTTTTTGATTTATAACACTATTTGTGTCAGCACTTTTCTTCCAAAGGCGAGTAAAGAATCAGTAATGGAACGCTGGCATGTGTCGCTGCCCGTCTTTCTTTGAGCGGATAATAAAAACATAATAAAAAAGATATATGCTTGATCCAAAACCTATAAAGATTTCGCCTGAGGGAATGGTGTCCTTAATAAATGTTCACAATGTATTTTGGGAAAGTAAATGTTCTAACCTTGAAACTATTCATTTAGGGGAAAATTGTTAAATAAACTCCATGGTACTTACAACTTTTCCTCCACCAAACGCGAGAAGTGGATTTGTAAAATTAAATGGCGTCATTTGTAGTCTTCTATTAACTTCTTTCGCAAAGACTGGATACGACGGTGAGGGTGATGGAGCCACAGCCAGGTACGATCTAGAAGCGCGCAGGGCTCGAGATGAAGGTTCCTTACGAAGTGGGCCCGAGAGGTATTTCACAGCTTCAGCAGTTTCATATTGCTCTACGTCTACTCCTATTGCTGCGTACTCTCCTGGTGCAAAACAAAAAGTTTTTAAGTGGAGACATCTAACTAACTAATTAACAATAATGAAGAAATTTCTGAAAATAAAGGAAAATGTCTAAAGGTGACTGTGTATTTGTTTATTGGCTGCGTTTTACACTTTTACACATATCTACTTATACTTGTGAATGTGTAGTTACTTAAACAGACAACATACATTCCTACATGCAGAACGTCTAACATGATATAGTCTAAAATAAACGCAAGTAGTTTGCACACAGTAGCAGTGATGGAAAGCCGGGAATTAGGAATTAGCAAGTAGACGCGAGGCAATGTTGACTGTTGACTATTGACCAACCACACTGTTTGCTAAAGAGATCGATCGTCTCCTAACGAAATGATACACCCTATTCGCATTCACAAGCATAGATAGAGATATTCATAGCGCTGTTTTTCCGCATCACTAATTCTGTGAGCCACAATAAGAAATATTTCATGTTCATTTGGAAAATTGGGGACACTCGGCTACGAAATACCGCACGAAACAATCTTTGGACACCACTTTTAACAGAAATAATTTGAGAATCCAATTTAAATAGTACTGAATTCAAGAAAATCTTCTTTATGTTGAAAATGCTTTCATAATAACGCAAATTAATTTCACGCGACAAAAAGCACTCCCGTCGCTATAATTCTAACAGAATTTGAAATTGAAAAGAATTTAGACTTGGCATTTTTAATTAGGATTTTTGTAAAGGGACTAGCGGACAGAGAGTAGGTGCAAATGCTTTTTGGTACCTACTGTAGTTACATTTATAAAAAAAAAAACAGTAGGTAGATGTGTACTTTGATATAAATTAGCAACTATCAGGCGTAAATGAATTAGACGTTGCGAAAAGGCGCTTGTAGTTCTTGCTATAATAAATGGCCGGGAAAGAGGTCGAACAGAGTATTGTGGACTAACAAAAGGGGAACCAAGCTAGACCAGATAAATATATCAAGCTCAGCTTAAATAAATTGTACACGTAGCCATAGTCACCCTTTTCTTATCAGATTTACTAGTTAATCTTTTTTATTATGACACCGAGTTTCAAGAGACATTCATGGGAAAACTTTTTAAAAAGTTCTGAGATAATAATGGTCAAGATTTAATTAATATAAGGGGTGTCATTATTATCAATTACCAAAGTAACTATGGCATGTACTACTGTCTCGTGAAAATGGGGTAAGGAACGTGTCGTGAAGTGATCTAATTATGAAAATGTTAACAATGCTATGGTTCGAAATACCTGTGGGAAGATGAGTTGTTTTACTCTTCATAAGGAAAATTTTTCAGTTTCATGGTAAACTTACGTCTTCTGTTTTTGTGAGGGAGTACCATAAAGCCCTATATGAAATATTGAATATGAAATAAAATGTTTATTGGCAAACCACTAAAATGGGTGTAAATTGTCCTGTTATCGGCCATTAAGCACGAGAATACACAGTCATTGCCTTGGCTATTTTCGGTCTATATCAATCATCTCAAACAATGAACTCTCTCGCATTTAATTCCAGCTTTAGATACTAGTGTCTGCGCATAATTAGACTTGGATTTACATATTGAGCACACTGTAAGGGCTTGTTGACGTAGAGAGCTGAGTACCGGCGCCGACCGACACCATGCACTGGGATTGAGCTTTCAGTCCTTAAATACGGACTTCTACTCGTATAGCGAAACAATGTTCATTTTTCAGCAAGTTGTAAAAAGGCTTTTTCGACGACAATCTGGTACTTTCCAGTCGTAAATCGCATCTGAGTAAATAAAATATTAGTACTAATACGTTCAAAAGGAATTAAATATCATGGTATAAAAGTTGCAGAAACGTAGGTCTTGCGTTCATTTTACGAATTCGTAAAAATTGCTCTATCAAAATTGATGTTCTTTTGTACGAAAATTTTGGCGCAACCAGCTACAAGTTAATCGGTAGGTACCTCACGATACAACAGACAAATACAACATATGAATTAAAAGTTATGGATATTTAGTTTAGTTAAAGAAGTTGGAACTCACCGGAATTCAAAAGCTGCATCGTGTCCAATGCCATCATAAGTCCGATGTGGTCGTGGTAGTAACCCACTGAGACGTATACTGTAAACAAGATTATAATTAAACTATGCAATGCAAATAATTTCATTTCGCAGTCTTGGGAAGAAAGTAGGTAGATGGTTAATTTAACTATAATAATATTATTCAAGAAACAACCTATAAGTAGAACCAATTAGAAGTCATTTATTTTATTAGCAAATTGGTTGAAATGTTATATTTTGTAAATCTTTTTATTTGACGTGTAGTTTTTGTGAGGTCCCATGAGACCCCCATTAGGACCGTGCTTGTTTCCTATCCAAGGATGTCACAAAGTATCCAGGGACTGGTAGCGATTCACTCCACGTCGAAGTAACTGCTAATGGAGTACTTAAAGAACATTTGCAGTTGGAACAAAAGTTCGAATGTAAAATGAAAATAAAAGTAAAAGACGTCGAGGGACAGACTCCAAGTATTAGTAAATGATGCCCTATAGTAAATAACTTTAGTAACTAAAAAGTAGAGTTGTTTTTTAATTGCAATTTAAGATACTCAAATAAAATTAAGAGTTAGTAATTAAAATTAAAATTAACAAACTTAGTCAAAAGCTTGAGGATAAGTACTGTAATCAAAAAAGAATTCTGAAAATAATAAATCTTAATGAAAGGTACTCACTTCTAGTATCTTTGTAAGTATCTCTCACGATATCTAAGAAGGGATTACGAGTGAAGTTCTCCCGCTTGTTTTCGTAGTAATAAGGCTGCCTATACACTTGCACGGTCCGGACGGATATCTGTTTCTCTCTTGCAGCGGCTATTATAGCCAGGGCCAGTCTCGAGAAGTCGTGGTTCGGGGCCTTTAAATACACGAATGCTACCTGCGGAGACACATAAAGTGTTATGGCTCTGTTTCCCGGGACCGTTACAAATGAGAACATTTCCTTCGTCATGTGTTCCGGCTGGCTGGTTGCTATTCCTTCCGCTTGTCTTAATAGTAAGTAGCCTCGGAAAAGGAAGAACGTCACTTTAGATACGTATTTCTTTGAATAAACATGCCGAAAACATGTTTTTTTACTTTCAATTGAAAGGCAACGAAAAGATCAAATCCGCGCTTTGTTCCACCTTTGAATAAAATTTGGTTAGCGATGAGCTTATCACGTAAATACGTAGGGTATGAATTATTGCTACATCCCACACACAATACAACTGGAACATTTCGTTGCAAAAGTTGCGAACACCTGATCCAAATATTGGGGAATCTGAGGAGTTTTTGTATGTAAAGCGAGGAAAATGCAGGGGTAGGTAATGTGATTGTTTACATGCATGAAATTGAAGTGCGTAAGGACGGCGACGACGGAGCGCGAGATGTCGATGTCTGAGGGTCTTGTGCGTGCGAATGTTGCATACACGCGTTTGTTCGAGCTCGCCACATCTCGGCAGTACTGTAACAAATAAAGGACATTGATTTTCCGCTTCATTTCTACTTTAGCCAGCAGTTTCTCAAAGCCTCATCCGGTTTCGTAGGCGGAACACTAAAGTTTCGTTTTCAATTTCGTCCCTATCTTAGATTTCAATTTGGCTGCTGCAACCGATCTGTTGTGTAGCTTGGAAAGCTTGGGACGACTCCAAAACTAACAGTTCGGACTTTAATCTAAAACTTCCGCTACCCTGTATTGGGTAGCATCCGTATTGACTGTACCCGCATGATTCCATCCTATTTGATAATTAGCGAAGAGTGCTAACAGAGGGATGAAAATGTTTATAAATTACAAACGGTTCATTATAGATATCTGCGTATAGTTGACATAATGTTGTCAAAAAACAGAAGTACCTACAACTTGTTTCAAGTCTGACTTTTACTTAACTTTTGACTTGACTTTTACTCACGTAGCTGATCATAGGTAGATTGAAAGCAGCAGCCATCCGACCCTCGTGCACGCAGGTCTCCTGTGGACCGACGAATGCAGACACATTCGCTGCCCATAGCGCCGCCACCTGTTGAGTACATCTGCCTTTGATTCTTCAGTTATGATTGCTTTCAATATATCGGCTATTGTTTTTCGATATAGGTCCCATAGTATTTTTTTTGTCAAAACGGGTGCAATCACGTATCGCATCTCATTTGAAAACTCTTTACAAAGTAACCACTGAGTTGTGTCAGTGGCGGCAATCGGTTACAAAATACAAATTGCATTTCCATCTTACTTATCGTGTGATATGATTTTATTTTGGGTTAAAAAAATGATTTATTTATAAACTGACCTTAATTCAAGTCATACAAAGTGGCGCCACTTAGCACATTTTATCCACTTATGTAAATCATTCATCATCCGTCACAAACATTACGATTACAAATTGATATTCCCCTCAGACGATTTGAATAAAGTAAATATATTTCTTTGAAAGCTACGACCTTATTCAAATTCAAATGCATAGTTGATGATATCGAAGATAGAGCTTGCTTGCAAATTGATAACTTGCGACCACTCACTGATATACATATTCAGTGTTATTTTCAGTTATGTTTGAATAATGATATAAAAAACGGCTGATTTATTAAAAGCTAGAAAGAAGAATAGAAAACAAAGTCTTTTTTCCAAACTTCATTTACCATTTATTCCACCTACGTTATAGAGGAAATGTTACTATTATTGGAAACACATTTCGATCGCAATTCATTTATCTGTATTGTTTCAGGCAACAGTAATAAGATAAATCACAGACAGCGAATACTAGGTACGGATTGTGCATTTGTCGACGGTTTTACGTCTCTTATGATAGTCGAACATAAATGGTTGAGTTATTACTTATACTTAAATTGCTCATTTTACTTGTTTTACAAATCCCACGACTCTGTTGTTTACGATCGCCGTCACAGAAGACAACGATAGATATTTTACAATAACAGTCCGACTTGGAAATTTTAAGCTCTCTCTGACAACAGACTAAATCGTAAACTTCCAAACATAAAACTTACGACACCATTTTTCACTTTTTATTAAGTTTCCGTTGGGATTGTTGAAACTTTTGATGAATTTACGGGGCATCTAAGCGATAAGGGGTTGAATTGAAAAATGGTACTTACCTATCTTTATTATAACTTTAATTTACGAGTTTTGGGAGTTATTAGTATTATCTTTTGAGTGTGATATGTGATTTCAGATAAACTGAAAGTAAATAAATAAAATTTTCCTTAATTCAACCTAGACCAAGACTATGTACGAAAGTTGTTTGTTCGGACTCCGACAATAAGTTAAATAAATAGATACGCATGTTTTACCCTAGCAGTTCACGAGCGTGAAATGAGAGCAATTCGTTTTCTGTCAGTTTCGCTTTGTCGGCACGCTGTTCACATATAAGGCACCAAATAACCTAACATAAGTTTCTAAAGCTTAATATAAAGACGCTTTGAAAATATGTAAGCGAATACAAAAACTCCGCATCAGTACGAGGATAAACTAGCTTGCTTTTTGAAAAGATGTTTTCGTTGCATCTCTCGTATTTATGGAAGTTTCCTGACTGAAATGGACGGAGCGGAGAGCCGGGTCGGCCGACCTCAATAAATGTGAAGGGAGGACGCAGCGCAGGAAATAGATTGACATTATCATCGTCAGAACTTTCTATTAAACGTAGCAGAAAATGCAAAAGTGCTGCGCTCAGGCGTTTGGATGATTGAAAAATGTTATTTATTCTGGAATACTGCTCTTCTAGTTTTTTGTCGTTTTGTTGGTAAGAGTGGAGTACAAATTCGAATGTTGTATTCGGTTTCTCATAACCTAAAGAAATAAACACTACGGATAATGTGAATCGAAGTAGGCGGGAAAGGCACGTAAATTATTCCCCTTCATCTGCATTCGCACCGAATTAACAGAGTAGGTATCTGTTTAAAATTGGAAAACAGGGACAGTTTAAAACCAGCAAAGCGTTTGGAAGTTATTGCGCAGCCACGTCTGCGACGGACAGCGACTGATGTTTGCTTTTTATGAACCTCCCGCCCCGTGACTCTGTCTCGTAAGCTGATAATATAAGTACTTAGTTTTATACTTATAAAGAAACATAAAATAAGATGCTTACTTACCGCCTTTTAGCTTTTAGTGAGGAGTCTTGTCATATTATACTTGTATCGTAAATAGATTCAAAATATTTACTAACTCCACGAAATAAATCTACCTCTTTGAGAAAGGGTTGAAAGCTATTTGGCAAAAATCTTTTTATTAGATCCCTCAGGCCGAGAACATTGATTTCCATTTCATACATTAACTTGACCGATACGTCAAGCCGTGCCTAGAGGGAGGTCCTCTTACAGTCGACCTAAATCCACTCGTTATTGCAATACATGACGGCACAAAAATGCTTCACATGTTTCTTAAAAAGGGGAAATATCCAAGATTTTGATTTACCAAAGTAGTAAATACAGAATGTTTATGTACTCTTTCACTAACATGTAGGGACGTTATTTGACTATGAAACTAATCAACTCAACTCAATCAAAACGAACAACCATGTATTGAAAAATGAGAAAATTTTAAAAACATTTTCTAACACAAGGCCGGAAATTTTAAATGACTACTGAATTTTCCTTTTTTTTTTAAATATGTCGACCCATATTTGTTATGTGTTGTTATATTACGTTTGTTGATTTTCATGAGAAAAAAAAACCTGATCATTTCGAAAAAGGGTTGCATACAAACTCATCTTTACAGAAACCTATAAGATCACTATTTGAATAGTCAAATTTTCGTATTTGGTATGGTGCCGCGTGACTATCATAAATCATGCTCATCTATCTTACTAACGCGGTTACATGCTTCAAATCCTTCTACATGACGTGACGGCCAATAACACAGAGAGAGCTTTTACGTAAGTAATATATTTACCCACAAGAGTTGTAATAGTCATTGCCAACAAATAACGTGCCTAATTTTGGAAATACCTCGGGATTATCAAGACATGTTGTTTAGCTTACATTTAGTTGTGTAATTAAGTCCCTGTTATAAGTACCGTAATGTAACTACTAAGCAGCAGTAAATACTTCAGAAGTTAAGTAAGACTCATTGGATAGTAATTTATTTTGGCTATTTGGAAACTAATTCCGGTCGCGTCAAGATGAAAGTGTCTCTGTTGTTGGAGTTATGGCCATTGTAAACTCGGTCTATGGCCCATAAAATTTGCGCTTACCAACCAAAACGTAACTATCTTATCGGCAAGTGCGGCTCGCAATAAATCGTTTATCTGCGTGTTTGCTTTACATCCTAGACTGAATCTAGTTCAGGATTATTTGATTATTCCATTTGTCTATAATAATAAGGTAGGTCATAGTATCGACAATTAGGCCAGGTCAGAGAGGTTATTAGTTATGCAGTACGGCGTAGGATGACTAGCTGATAAGGGTAGAGCGAGGCTGAGTAATAGCAACGGAGGCTATTGATTATCTCTTCATCAGAGCACAATGGGAGCTAAGTAATAAAATAATTGACCGTCAAATTAATGGGTAGATTAGTATTGCTATCAGTATTTTATCTTCGAGCGAAACAGATGGCTTCATTTAAATAGGGGGGTGCGGTGGATGGCTCCAGTAGGTACTTAATTGCATAGTTTGTTCACAACTATCTAACCTTTAAGAGATCGTACGGTATGTTGTATATTCAAAGTTCTAGAAGCTCTATTAGTAAAGTTTAGTTCCTAGAATGTCAGTCTCAGTTAATATTGAATAATGTAAAGAAAATAATTTAAGTAGGTACCTACTTAGAAATTATACTTTAGATCGTAAAGTTAAACAGCAAATAAAACTTCGTAGAGTTTGCGAGCAATAAAAGTACAATTAAATAAATATTGGTACCAACTCGGTCCGTTTCCGGAATCAATAGCTAAGAATCTCAAAGTCAATTGTAAAAGATTAGGCGACCTTTTCCATTCAAACTGGTAACTTTTCCCATTCTCCGGAACAAGCCGGCAAGTGGCTAAAGTTATTTGATAGGTGAGATTTGGGGTAGTACATACATACACATATTAACTTCAGCGTAGTTACGTGGGGCACAATTTGCCGAACGACATAAGTAATTTTACAATTAACAATTTCATCTAAATAATATGAGTCCATTTAGTTTAATCATTCAGCTTTTCCGATAAATACTGCCGATTCGAATACTATGTTATTTGGTGTATTACTGACCTGCCGAATAGAAACTTCTTCTTGTCCGTAGGTCTCAGCTACGACGAAGTCCAATGAATGTCCCATCGGTCCTAGCAACTTCTGGTTCACTTCATCGACGGCCATTGATATTGCACCTGTTGAACAACAACTTTAAATTAATTGTTAAAGTTGGTACCTAGGTATTTATTCAAGACTATACTCGCTCACTAATAAAGTAATTTACGCATAATATGACGATTTTACATAATAAAACACAGGTCGTAACTATAATACTTAATTAAAAGCTTAAATTTCTGGTCGAATTAGGTATAACTGTAATAAACACGACGTGTACCTATAGTGTTTGTGAAATTGCCGTAGGCGTGAATCGATTTAGTTACTCGCGATTGATATGGTCTCTCATAACTTTAGGGGGGAGATAAATTTTTCCTTTTACCGCAACATGATTTCGCTCCATTCTTGTCTAGTCAGCCGCTAAGGAAAGTTTTGATGTGTGATAATCTGAATGATGATTTATTCAATTAGATTTGGTTCCATGTTGATTACAGCGTGAGATTTAATGGGACGAGCTTGCCAAGTGGTACCGGGCTGGGCATTTATCACTGGCCGCATCATTTGGCAGGAGAAATCTATATTGCAAGTAGGTAAGTGATATATCTACCACTAAATAACTATATGTTCCAGTATCCGTGCAAAGTTTTATCGAATGTCAATACAACGTGAATGTTGACGTTACAATGGAGACTTATCGACACGATAATGCTTTCAACAATTGGCAGCCTTCTATTGCGAAAGTGTGTTAGATAGGTTTACAAAAGTTTAAGTTAGCGAATACCTATAGACTTGCGCACGTTCTGAAAGACAAAATAACGTACTTGTGATTTTGTACGTTTTCATGATGTCAGAACTTTTCTTAAAATATCAGCGTATAATTTATCAGAAAATCTCCTAAATCCTAACGTTGGTAACTAGTTTTGTGTGATCTTTTCATTAATAACTTAAGGTATTAATGAACAGATCGCAATGTGTATCGGGAATGCGAATGTGAAACATCATCACTGTAAGTCAAATTAAAAAATCTTTCAATTATTTTTAAAAAGAAAAGTACTTACCTGAGATAACCCGTCCAGGTCTTGAGTAGCTGAGATCTCCAGGGCGCCGCTGTGAGCCCGTGAGGTACCCCAACACGAAGCGATCTCCGCGACAACTTCTCAGCGTCAGGACCAGCGAACACCAACACCATTGCCACTTTAAATAAAATATTATTTGAGTAACAAGTGGGTAGAACAATCTGACTACTATGTTTTTCAACTGCCACGAGTAAGTAACTTGAAGCTGGTAAACACAAAAGGAAAGAGTATTTTTTTTTATAAACAAATAAAAAAGGAGATCAAATACGCTTTATGATGACAAGTTGATTTTTACAGATGTAGGCATTTGGATTTTGCTAGAGCCTACCTCAAGTATCTACATATAAATAGATAGTATAAGTAGATCTATAAAGCCAGAATAATCCTAACTATCTATAGATATTTTATAGAGCTAAAAGCAAATTGATAGCCCAGTTAATTAAATTTAATTACACAAAGTTCAATGAAATGGATAAATTACTTTGAAAACTTTACAGACGAATTCCTACGAAACAAATTGAATAAATTATTATAGACTTTCTGATTGACTTTGGGGCATTATTATCTTAAATTAGAGTATCTTTACTTAAAAAGGGACTGCCCGAACTGCCAGAAACAGAAAGGTCTATTGTATTTTCAAGTTCCATTAAAAATGTCGTCCGTAACAAATGGTGTGGAGTGCACACGTGTGGCGAACATTTTTCCAATATCACAGCCTCGTAAAGTGCCTTGAAGTGGGATACGGACATTTAAAACACACACCTTTAGCTTCTAACAATTGATTTATCGTGGCTTTTGGCTATAATAATTACGAGTTCGGCAATGGACGACCCAAGATAAATGACCGAGAGAAAATTGTTACGTTACACTTCTACACCTTGAACTTAAGTGTGTTTGCTTAGATAAGTATGTCTTATCTCAATGTCACATTGATCATCTAAACAATCTAACTTTACACAAATTATTTTCTGCAATGTTTAAAGCCAATACCGCTAAAAGCGAATGAAATGGTAATGTAAGATCGCAGAGTCATCGCAGGCAGCGCGTTTCTGAAAATTATTTTAATTCAGGTCGATCTAAAAGATGGCAGAGAAAAATAAATTGAATTGAATTTGATTTAATTTCGCTAGATCACCTAAGAATCACTTCTCCGAATAATTTATTTAACTCAATTCAATTTTCCTCGGTCCAGGTTTGCCTTATCAAATTGAATCAAAGTTGTTTGTAAGTGTCGTCGTCACGTAACTGAAAGAGGAGGCGGTTTGCCTTGCGCTTGAACGGGTATAAGTTAAGTTTGATTGCTTGTAGTGATTCGTACTCGCCCACCGTTTACGTTACGCAACCACTCAGTACTTTGGCAAGCACTAAAACTTGCCGGCGACAGGTTCAACACATGCGAGTGAAATGTGAACATTTGCTTGCCATTGTGAAAGTTGACATCACAAAATGTGATTTAAATTGTGTCTGTTACTGACTGCCAATGTCCTCTCATGCTCTCAGGAAGTTACAGGACAGCTTTCATTTGTTTATGTAATACAACAAGCCTGAGAAAAAAAACTGTACCTAACTGGCCTGTTAAATATGAAACTAAGTAGGTATAAATAATTTTAGATCTGTTTAATAAGTTTATCGTCAAAACAAACATGCAGTCATAACACTCTTAATTGAAGCTAAATGCGATCGCTCTTTATTTTGCCGTGAATTAACGATGTCACAATTTCCGACACGCATTCGCGGGTTTCAGCATAGTATACTACTAGGCGGGAGTTCATTTGTGTACAATGTATTAAAAATAGCGCCCGTGAGAGATATTTATATTACTACAACCGGGTTAAGTCAAGAGTTTCACAAAGAGGGTCCAGCTATCGCTTTGATGCACTTATATCGCATAGTTTAACAGATTTTGAGTGTTTGCTTCTGGAAACACTCGAAATTCAATAAAAAGACCTGACGTGGTAATGGACCGAATGATTACGATTGCGAAGCGAAGAAGCGGGAAATTGGATTGAAACTACTAAAGACAAACTCCAAGTGCCCCGAAAGTTGATGTTTGACGAGTGTTTAGTAGTTGAAGATAACGTGATTGAAAACCAACCTCGAGCTTAGTGAAATAGCTGTGATTTATCGCCGACATTTATCAACTAAAGCAAATCTCGCAATGGTTCATTACAGTATCGCAGCTTAATTGGTTGTTAGTCATGTAATACTAATAAATATTTTGACAGCCTCTGGCCAACAGCCTTTGAATTTGATGAAGTATTTCGATAATAACAAAAAAAAAATCAGGATACTTGGTATAATAAGCAAGTTTTAAGACTGATATTACGTACTTCTGATTTTTAATATCAATGAGAAACAGATAGATAACAACAAGAACGTACCTATCCTTGAAAAAACATGAACGAATTTGGATTGCGTGTTATCATCGTAACTTTAAGTCGGTACACAAGTGAGACGAGGGCTATAACTATACAACGTAATTTTCCAGTAATCGAAGAGGTCGATAAGAGTATGCGATAGATAGTGCAGGCGTCGGCATTGACATAGTTGCCGCGTCACCACGTCAATGGACCATGCGCTAGTGAGACGCGCACACGCACGCCAACTTCGAATTTTTTTTTGTGAACCAAATCAATTATTTATATAAAAAAAAATTATATATAAAAAATTATTTATATAAAAAATAATTCCCTCAACTTTTTTAAATATCAGCTAAAAAGCGGAGGCTTTGTTTCGTTGCAAAAAAAATCGATGAAATAGAGACGATCGGAGATTGGCAGTGTAATATGCTTTTCCGATAGCTTTTCAGACATACTCAGCTAGTAGCCTAATCGATACAAATTCCAAATAATATCTATTCAAATGATTTAATGTATCCTTAAGGATTTGAATCTACGCCGATATTTGCGTGAAGTCAACACGCTTTACCAAATAAGCTTTAACAACAATAGGAAAGTAGTAAGGCGTTCTCAATTCTGCAAATTGAAATTCTTTGGACATGTAAAGAGATAGGTATGTGGGTATTTCGCAAGTGAAAAGTGTTATTAGTATTCTGGGCGGGTGTCCATACATGGCATGATCGCCCGCATCATCAAACAATGCGATCCCGGCGCCCGCGCAGCCTTCCGCGCGACCTGGGCTAGATACATATTAAATAGTTACCGCCGGTATAAGATATTCAAGTACATGATAACAGGAAATTTACAAGTTGTTTCAGGATATATTCTATAATATCATTGTTGACTTGAATATGTCATTTAAAATAACAGCTTATTCATATTATAGTTTGCAAGTTTGATGTCGCTATGTTTAAGGTGAGTTGAGTTAACCTACATTATTGGAAGCTTTTATAAATGACTAAAGTTCTTTAACTTTCGATAGAGTTTGAGCAACATAGTTAATATTGTTAAAAATGTAAATGAAAAATAGAACATGACAGAACTGAATTATCTTACTTGTATGTTTAACTTTTTAATTAATTCAATGTAAGTACCTAGTATCAAAGTAAAGTATATGGCCAACTTACAGCACTTTAAAAGGGCTGGGAATTCATTATTTATTTAACAAACACTGTAAAAATATAATTCCTATTCACAACATGTGTAACAATAGACAATAAAAACGATATTTAATAAAATGAAGTAAATAGTTAAAGTAGAAAATGTAAATCGTACTTACCCACAAGGATAATTTCATGGCTTTCAAATCTTCTAATTCACACTTTTATATTTTGCTTCGTATCATTAGTAATTAGCAATTGGAACGACTTATTAATTCATTATTTTATATGATTGTTTTCCTCCATAACGTAAAGTTTTCCCGCGCGCGGGACAGTGCGTTCGTACGCGACTTTCGCCGATCGGTTCAACTAGCAAACTGGCGGCAGATATCACACGCTTCTCGGTTACTGAAGTATTCGGTGTTTTTCGAAGCTCTCTCCCTTCTGAATCACGCCTGATGTCTCTAAGATCGTGACAGAATTTTTAAAATAATACTTAATTTATGGATGCGAAAAAAAAAAACTAACATTTTTGTCAATTTGCGATAAAAAATAATTTGAGATTTTTATAGAATTCATTTGATTTCTGAGTCAAAAATCAATTTAATGGGAAGGATATTCATTAACTACCTATCTAATCTAGAACCTAAAAATACTACTAATAAAGTTCACGGACTCTACAACGGACCTTTGAAGACATGCGGGGTACGGCTATACTTACATAGTTACGTGTTACGTAGATAATCACATTTTCACCAATAAAGCCATTAAAACGTAACTTTTGACAAATTAAGATAATGTGGTAAGTAAAATATGTTGTCATTGACTCCTTCCGTTTCAAGAGAGAACACAAGTGAATTATGCAATTTTATCGACGACGGGAAGGTAATGTGAATAATATAGATACCTGTTCAAAGACCGGTCAAGGTAGACTTGTTTGCTGTACTACATATACAGTAACATATCCAATGCGTCATTAGGCATGTTGTTAAGGTAATTTACTTATGTGTCACTGTGCTACTCATTCGTAGTGGGAACTCAACTTTCGATTATGTCGAATCCAGTAAATGCTTTAATGAAATTCTCAGTCGATCTTATTCTCAGAACTGCCAAAAAAGAAAAATAAGTAAACAATTTAAAGGAAATAAAATGCGTTTCGTAATTTTTTTGCAAGCTCGTGTGTGGTTTTAGCCATAATTAGTGTTCGGCGACTCAATTGACGTAATTATTTTAATTTGCGTTTCTGATTGCAGCTCTGAGAACGAAATCAAGAGTCACAATTAATTATCAAAGTTTGCGACTTGTGGAAAGAATGAAAAAATCTTCAGCCGAAATTTTTTATCAGTTAGATAGGTACGTTTAAAAAGTTTAGACAAGGGAAGACGAGCTGTGACCATTAATCATGTCCTTATCTTCACTCTTCAAGATGTTTTAGCTGAAACTCATATAATAAACAGCAGGAAACGACACTTTTATGTTAAAATGTCAAAACTTTGTAAAAGCCCTAAAATGGCATGTTTTAAAAAGTATCTACCTCCTTTTATAAGGTATTTCTCTCGGTGTGGTATTGATGGATATAGGTATCTAGGTGGTATTTTTATTCAAGACGCATCGGTTTTTTAAGATTGTAATAATGGACGCGCTGTATACCTAGGTATTGCGAAAGATGTTAAACTACATTCTTTAAACTGGAACAGTTATATGATTTATTTTTATTAAAATTGCATATACTTACATTCTTACAATAAATATTTTCTAAATAATCACAGTTCGACGTATACTCGAAGTAACGTTTTAATACTTGCGATGTCATTGCACTTTCTGAAACAAATAGAAACCGTTCTTAGTATGCACCACAAGTAGCTTAATCTGTTAATATAGATGCTGTAGAGACTGGCTTACCATAGTAATTTCAGGAAAAATGGTACTGAGGTTGAAGTTCGCGCGCGATGTAACGGGGAAGCTTGCTATCGAACGGTCCACGTTATGACCCTGCATGTTCGAAGTCACGATGTGGCTGTTAAAGAATTCTGGTTGGTATTGACCTGACACTTGATTACCCACATAGTTCGGGAATGACAATTCTTCTGACATCAAGTTAGAATGTCGTTTAGTCGGCGTTTTGTTCTGCCATAACAGATGCGATGTCTCACTCCACTCCTCTATCTCATTGTTCAACTTTGCTCTCTTACTTTGGCATTTCTTACTAGAATCCTTTTTCGAACATTCTAGCTTGTGCTTAGCAGCCGATTCTCTTCTCGAAGGTTTATAATTGGAGGGTTGCTTATCTTGATGAAATACCGTATTGTTTCGCATCTTTAGGTCACTGTATTTGTGATTAGAATAGTTACACTCAGCTGTTTGACTGTAATCAATATAATCGCTGGAAAAGTGGCCGTTTGTATAGTTTCCAGACATCAGGTTACTGCTACCAGGCATAAAGTTTGAGTAGAATGAATTTGAAATTGTATTTGTAGTAGAATTGTACAAGTTTGTACCCGAAAATTGTTGACCAGTATAGCTGTTATCAGAATAGTCTAATATAGGCGGAAAATGTGACACTTGAGCTACGCTGCTATCTTGTGCGGTATTAAAATCGTTATATTTTTGCGATGGAATCATAAATTTCGCGCTGTTATTATCCTGGAGCTTTTGATTACACGTTCCACCGCGCAACAAGGACTCAGCAGAGTAGCTATTTTTTTGCAATTTTGAACTTTTGTCAGACTTGTTTGTTTTTACCTTATTTGACGGAAATTGACTCATGTTTTCAAACGAATTTACTGGTTTCTGTTCATTGAAAACATAATAAGGTTGCGGGACGTGACTCTCGATTCGTGACATAGTTTTGCGGTTACTGTCATTAGAAGATGCAGTCACATTTTGTTTAGCAGGAATTTGTTTCAGAGTCTCAATGTTTGGAACTGCGTAACGAGATTGAATATTGTTATCCGTTGAACGATTCATAAGTTGCGTAACGGAGAAGAAATTACTACAGTTCTGTATATCTGACTGTGCATTTGCTCTATTAGACATGTCGCTAATCTTCTTTTTATCGTGAGGGCCGAGAGCAAGATCTCCAACTAGTGTTGGTAAATTAATAGGAGGTGGTTCTATACTAATCTCTGTAGTTCCCGCCGGCCTTGTTGAAGACCACACTTGCATGTCTTCTTGTGTAGGCTGCGACGGGAAGTTATGCATGGTAATGGGGAAGTAGTTATTATCACTGTGGTCTAGCTTCTTCGTAATTTGGTCAAGCTGTCCATAAGTTGGTTTATGTGCTTCCTTCAGTTCTGTATGCGAAGTGTTACAATTATTCTGCATTGGTCGGATTTCTGAAGTCATCCAGTTTATATGCATCTTACTAGGTGACTTTTTAGTAAACTTTTCAGGCATTTGTTGATTATTTCCACTGTTTAATGATTTTACGACGTTATTATCTGTGTCACTGATTTGTTTCGAGTCATATTGCTTAGAGGTGTTGGTTTTTAAATTTGGTAATGTGTGATCTACATGAAGATAGTTTTGATTTCTGTTGCTTATCGGTTTCACATTATTATTATTTGAAGTATAAAACGGTACTTCTTCTGGCCACAAATTTGACGTCGGCTGAGAGTAGAAACTCGAAATAGTTTCGGAAAATGAGGAGGTAGGTTTACTTGAAGCATTTTCTTTTTTATTCGAGTTAGACACCAACGGCACATGAAATTCAGGGTTAAATGGATTATAAGAAGTCGAGTAGCTTCCAGAAGTAGTGGGCAGTATGCTGTCTTTATTAAACGTGTTAGGAGCACTCGTGCAATTTACAAAATCAAAGCCTTTATGAGACCATCCTAAATCAATGTCATACGTTAATCTCGATGAACCAATTTTCATGAGGTTATCTTCAACATTATGGTAATCAGATTTGTTCTTTGTTGAATACTTTTCCATTGCGCAGGGATATAGGCCAAAGCTGTTAAATTCATGGCCCGATGAAATGCTGCTTGTACTATAAATAGTCGATTTAACGTTACTGAACGGATCGCTTTTATAGAAGAAATTACTATTACTAGCGAAGGTTGACGACTGACTTGGTATGGATTTGTTAATGTTACAGTCGAAATCTAAACCGAAAGTTGAATCAGATAACGTACAATTGGTTGTCAATAACGACGACAGAGGTAGATTTAAGAATGGATTTTCACTACTAGTATTTGACGTAACAGTGGCTTGCGTCGTTTTTGTAACGTCTTGTTTATTTACGACGCTAGAATCCACGTATTTTTGGCCTGTGTTCTGTTTACTCAAATTGTTAACTGAAACGTTTGCTTTTGCAGGAGGTTTCTCTTTGATGACATTTGAGTTTGCCTTTTCAAAATAAGGTATAGGCGGTGCTATAATATCAGTACGCCTTAAGTTTTCCTTAGCATTAACCGGAATAGTGCTAGGAGTCTCTTCTGCAGGGCTGTCGGCCCTATTTCCACTGACCAATGGAAAGGACATTAGAAACGCTGCAGTAGGTGACGCAGCTAGCAATTCTTCTGCAAGTTCCAAACGCGCGTTTCCACCATCAACGGTATTTTCACACAAACTAGTATCTAAAATGTTGGGTAATTTATTTTCCTTATTTTTGTCACCAGTTTCTTTTTCTGGTAAAACTTTAGTTGGTTTTTCCTCTATGCTTTGTATTGTAATGTTATTCTTCTGAACATTTAAAGACGTTTCAACTGCAGGTACTTCTGTAGATTTATTTGAGACTACTGTTTTAGGCATTTCAGTACTTTTGGTATTATCATTTACAGAATTTGAAATGCTTATTTCAGGTTTTGTAATTTCTTCATTTGTTTTGCTAATAACATTACTTTCTTTAGTAACATTTGGCTCACTGATAGCTGTGTCTGAAGTTTTATCATTTTTACCATCACTTATATTCTCAACAGGCACATTTTCCTGATTTACAACTTTTTCAGTATTTTCTGTAGACACTTCCACTACTGTTTTAGTTTTACTAATAGGTGGTGGATTATCTTGTTTCTTAACTTGTTTAGGTCGTTTAATAGCTTTGCTAGTATTAGATTTGGACTTTGAATTAGTTTTCTTTGTTTTGATAGCAGAAAATGGACGCGAATACGCCGAGATAGGTAAAATATTGACCATTGTAGTTTTAGTTACGTCATTATTTCCTCTGTTAACTATGGGGAATGTGGATTTATTTAATGGCTGTAGATTTGTGTCTACGAGAACGAAAGCTGGTGGTACCGTGGGCAGCAGGAGAGGTCTTTGAGGCATGATGTATGGGGCAGCTGGCAATACTACTATTGTGTTTTCTGGCTCTGAAATAAATTAGGTATCAAAGATATATAATTTGGATTTGATTATAGAAATTATATAACAAAATGCAACTTTTTGGAAAAAGGTGCATCTGTGTTAAGCTTTATCTGCATTTGGATGTACTCTGTTCTGTATACACAGCACCAATTCGAGGCTTTAAGCTGGATGTACAGGATGTTAGGAAAAGTATCACTTTCCTTTTAACCAGGTATAGTGTAGAACCATCACATATAATAATCATCACATATAAATGATGTAGAACACATTCCACGAAAAAAAAATATTTTGAACTCATTTTTAATTAAGAATTTCATTATCAATCGCATTACAAGTAAAAATTAAAAGATAATTAAAAATGAGTTCAAAAATATATATTTTTTCGTGGAATGTTTTCTACTTCACTAACACTATACCTGGTTAAAAGGAAAGTGATACTTTTCCTAACACCCTGTATAGCTTTTCAAGTAGGTATAGATAAGCTTAAACATACTCACTCTTTTTGTCATTTGTGTTACTTTTCGGTAACAGCATGGGCAGCTTTTTTGGTACATTTTGAGGCACATCCTTCACAGCAGGTTTTGGATTACTTTCTTCAACTGTCACAGTTACATTTGTAGTTAAAACTGGCTTCTCTTTCAACGCCTTTCTTTTGGATTTATTTAGCATTGTAAGCTTTATTAATTTATTATCTGTAAATAAGAAATATTACAGCTTTAATTGTAGTAATTTTTCGTAGAAAGAACCTTTTATATTCTTTCACTTCAACATCCTTTGCATTTACTTATTTGACTAAGGGCTCTAAAATAAATGAGTACACATAGGTAGGTACTTACTTATCTTATTTTTACTGCCTATAAAAACTTGTGTAGATGCATCTTTGTTCTCTTTTTGTTTCTTTTCATTGTCAATTTTTACTTGTAATGCAAGGATTTCTGCTTCTGCAACAAACAATCAGTACAATTTTAAAATATTTGGGCATATTTGGGCATATTCAACAAAATATTTAATAATTTGTCAACCATAGTCAACCATAGTCATACCAATTTGTTGACTATAGAATGAATTTGGTTGAGTAGGTACCTATTATGTTTATGTAAGAATAGTGGAAAGAGAGATTTTATTTTGTTTTTAACACATTAACACATATAACACATTTTTTAAACTTAATTATCATAGCAGTTTGGGGTTTCCATAAAAGTATTTAATGTCTTGTTCCTGAATACATGATAAAATGTATATTTAGACTTACTTAGCTGTGTCTTTTCTTGAACACAACTTGTTAAACAGAGAATAGCCTTTTCAACTATTTCTATCTTTGGATACTGTGCATTTTCTCCGTCCTTAGACGAATTGTTGGCTCTGTTCACTTCCTTTACAACCTCTCCTAATCTTGTTATAGCATCATTGAATTTGTTCCGTCGATTGCGCTCCCATTCTCTGCAACGACTAAAAACGGAATGCTAGGTGTCAGATCAGCAAATAAGATTAAAGCATACCTACAATATAATTATATTGGCATAAAGTACCACTTTACCTTGGAGTTCGTGATTTATTTGTTGTAGTTTCCATTTTAATCAAACACAATATATGAGCGAGCAGTACTGTTTGCTTTTTCTCCTGAATTAGTAGCAAACAAGAGTAACATGAAGAACTATGATTATTATATTTTAAATGCTCTACTTTTAGTCAACCTAGGTTCACCAATTTCAGAATTCTATTGTTATAAATACACCCAAATTCTAAAATAACATTAATACAAAAACTAACAACACAACAGAAAATTCTCAGTAGAGTGCGTTTCACGAAAGAAGTCCCCCGGATCTTTTTGGAACCAAATTTGACAGGTCTATTTTCCCTATTTTCTGACCTTTTCCCTGATAGTAGGCAGAAAATCCCTTAGTTATCTTAATAAAAATATACTTATTACATAACAGAAATATAGGAAAATAGATATTTTTATCAAAATGTATACCAAACTATTCATGAAATGACGGGCACTCGAAGTATGCAATAATTAGTATTAATTGATAAATTACAAATTAAGTATAAATAACATAGGTAAAATTTGTACTCAGAAATGGCAACATTGTGAATTTTGACAAGAAATACAGCTGAATACAGCGCCGCCGCGGCTAGGGGACTTCTTTCGTGAAATGGACTTCTATTTCTCAGATTTCTACGCTTAAAACGTCAAAGTGACACTGACATTTAATAAAATTGTCGTTCATTCGTAAGCAATGCCATTTCATTTCATTCATTCGTAGTTTTGTGTTTTTGTGCGAAGGTAGTGTGTTGTGGTGAGGAAAATTGATCTATTTGTGACTCATTTAGTGATTTCTATTGATAAATTTAATTGTTGTTTAGTTGAGCATAGTTTTCTTTTACTACTACGAAGGAAATTAATTAAATTACTCAAAGACAAAGCCTGAAAACTGTTTAATTGAGTGCCCGTTTTTATACTCACTAATTTGCGTTTTTAGGTCAACATCCAAAATGTCTTTGTATCCTTCGTTAGAAGATATGAAGGTGGACAGCATGGTGCGGGCTCAGATGGCCCAGTATCAGGCTCCGTCGTCAGCCTATCCACCAGTTTATAGTAGCCATGCTGTGACGGCAGCGCCTAGTGCTCCACCCACTAACGCCCATGTTTACCCGTCTCTCGGGAATTACATGGGACTCGAGCTGTCCCAAGATGTCATAGCTCGCAATATGCCGGAATACCAACTACAAACTGTAAGTACCAGTAACTGGAAGTGCTTATTAAAGAAATTGTTGTGAAATAAGTGGGTCAGTGCTTCAGATCGACAATTAGCGATTTATTAGTACTCTCTATTGAAACAAAGAGGCTTTCACTATTGAAATATTACTATGAGTCATTGAAAACGGAAATACATAGCTGTAACCCGAAATTAGAGTGAGAAAGGCAAGGGAACTTTACATTTGTCATGGGTTTTCCCTAATGAGTCATTAATGTTATCATATAATCAGGATTATTACGGATCTATAAATTAATATTATATTTATCTATTTTAGGTGCAATCAACTGGTGCTGTGACTAATCTAGTTGCCCCAATATCGTCACAATCTCTTACATTGCAAAAGGCACAAGTTACACAAGCTATCAGGCAAGTGGTGCTTTGCAAGGACAAGGATGGAAAATGTGGTTTGAGGCTGCATTCAGTGAACAATGGGGTGTTTGTTTGCCATGTTGCTGCTGGAAGCCCTGCTGCTCTGGCTGGCCTGAGGTTTGGAGATCAGATACTGGAGATCAATGATGTGGCACTGGCTGGCATGACAATGGACCAATGCCACAATTTGTTGAAGAAAGCACCTACCAATGGCATCACAATGGCAGTGAGAGACAGGTATGTTATTTGGGCTAATTAGTTCATATATGTATAATTTTAGGCTAAAATTGCTCTCTATTTATACATAGTGAAACTAGCTAACCTGTCGGATCTGGAACAGGTAGAAATATATGAAGTTCCTTAAATATCAACTACCACAGTGGATTCTGCAATGTTTGCCTCTAGTGGGAATCAAACCCACAACCTGCCAAGTTAGAACATTATATGTGATGGGTTAATTAGTTTTGCTCATCCTTACCCTTTAACTTTCTAATTTACATTATTAATGTCCTATCTGCAAACAGGAAAATTCCATTAGATATATTGTAATTAATACAATAACAAAGTTTATCATTTTGCAGTGGCATATGGCTTATTCTATTTTTGTTTGCAACCATTTTGCAATATAGTGTATAATATAAGTTATGTAACTAATAACAATCTCCAACAATTTCAGGCCTTTTGAGAGGACAATCACATTGCACAAGGACTCTTTGGGACATGTTGGATTCCAGTTCAAAGATGGCAACATTGTTGGCTTGGTGAAGGACTCTTCAGCTGCTAGGAATGGAGTGCTGACGGACCATCAGTTGCTGGAAGTAAACACTGTTACAGTAGCAGGAATGAAAGATAAGGAGATCTCAAAGGTCATTGAAGGGTGCCCCTCTGTTGTAAACATCACTATTATTCCGCAATACATCTACAAGCACATGATAAGCAAGTAAGTGCATGCAGTTTCTGACTATTTATTTGTTTTGCAATGAAATACATAATATAAATATTATTATAATGGTTGTATAATTTATCTCTATGATTGTTTTTTTTAATTTCAGGATGTCAACATCATTGTTTAAAGATTTGGATCGTACACCTGCAGTGTAAACAATACAATGACTAACTGCCCAATTCAACACATAATGCAAGGTATCAATTTCAATGTATTTTACTAATGACCTGTTTCAATATTTTCACTTTATAAACATTTAAAATTTATTTATTCCTTCATACTTCTGATTAGGTATAAAACTTTGAAAAGACTGACAGGCATTCACTGTGTTAACTATAAATATGATATGTTAACAACAAAGCTTCTTTAAAAATTATCTTATCACTAAATGGGATAATGTCTATTATTGCTTATCAGATAAATCTTCCATAAGATTTATGTATCGAATAAAATAATAAGGTGCCAAAATTACTTAAGTGTACCTACTTTACAGGCTTGTTCTCTGAGTAACTCAGACAAGTGCACCGACATTATTTTTGTAGGTACCCGATGTTTGGGATAAATGCGTATATCAAGTAATGTATGGTGGAAATTAATCATCCATGATATGTTTAACACAGTGTATTGCATTATGAGAAATAAAGAAAATATAAGACCCTTGGCGAAGTGGCAGAAAAGAGGAATAGTCTTTCAGACCTTGCTATTTTGTGAATTCGAGGTTTTCTTCATTTTATTTTAAAGAAGAGATGGACACAGATTTTTACTGATATTGATAGATTAGTTTAATATGAATTTAAATAATTATTATAATGAGTCCAACCAATTTATCTATAAAAATAAGATTGTATTGTAATTAAGTATGTTTTTAGTCATTTAGGCTGTGGCGAGTGAATTCTCGTTCCAACAAAAGTGTTTAATTTATATAACTACATCCAATTGGAAACATGTCTTTTAAATTATTATTTTGGCTACATTGTCAATGTATTTGAAGTTAGTATTTTTCAAAATTTCTATTCAATATAAATTCTAAAGTATCTTTGCATTTAAAATAATAGTTAATATTGTTACCTTTATCACACAATGTTACTAATTAAACATTCCGTTTAAATAATAACAAGAACCGGATTTAATCATACAGAGGGTGGAAATTATAAGCGATCTCACATTTTATTAATTATACAAAATATGAATTAGCGACATTTATTGTTCGTTTAACAAAAATTATTCATGTTCGTTAGATCACTTATTTTTTCCACCCAGTATTTATTAGGATGACCACTTACGCAATTATACATATAAATCTTACTATACAACTTGTTGTGTTTGGTCCACAGTTCTTTTTATTGTTCGTGGTATAAGCTTGCGGTATATGTTTTATGAGTGACCTTTTGAATAATTTTCACTATAGATGTCTGAGATTATATATCACTGTTATGTTACAAGTATGACGCCATAGGATAATATTGATTGTGTAAAAATATTATTTTTGTGCCAATTGCACTTAGCGTAGGTGGGAGTTTTTTGGAATTATCTAATTGAGCATAGGTACCTACTTGTTTAAACAGTTCGAATATAGCAAAAAACAATGCATAACTTTATTATTTTTAACCAACTTCATCTAGCTACAATATTTTTATATAATTTATTTTTTTACCAAGATTACCTATTTGTCACTACCCCTACGAAGTTGTAAAGTCGCTTATAGTTTATATTATAAGGATTGATTCCAAAAAACTCCGTATAATATAGTCAAATATTTTACGTAAATAAATTGTGCAATCAAATTAAACGCCGAAACCTACCTTTCGGCGCGCTCGCGTTAAAGTGCACATTAGTTAAGTTTGCTTAGTCGTTAGTATATCTTAATTTTGTATATTATTCTTTTTTACCAAATAAATTAGTAATTTAGACAAATTAATTTCTTTTAACTGGGTACGAAACACATTTTGTGCCAACCCGAACCTGAAACGGATAATATGAATGGTCCATCTAGTTCTTTAGATGAACGCAAAAGGTCTGATGAGCTCTATGGGCGAATTAACTACAAAAAAAAATTGCTGGTTACGTCACTTGTTTATTTACAATTTTCGTTTTGATGAAAATTGTTAAGTACCTACATAGTTGTAAATCCTTTTTTTTCACGGCAGAACCTCGACTTCGAAATACTAAAATACTCTAAGAAAAGCGCATTACTTACAAAGTATTCTTGGTGCGTCATGCATGTCATGCTCATTATTATTACGCACTTGATATCTTGCGGTTTGATAAACATTTCAAGAGGCAATAGGACTACGTCACTACTGGCGTTAGGTAAGTGTTTTAAATTAACTATCTTATAAGTACTAAAGCTTCGGGCACACGGGGCCACAAAATAAAAACATTTTCTAGTAATATTTTAATCATTAGGCCAGCCTATTAACACTTACACTAAATTAATGATGATTGATAAATGCGGGACGTTTAAAAACAATGTTTTGTTGTAGCCCCGTATGATAATAGTGATGTTTTACCCATCGTAGGTAGTTAGATATGGCATATTCATTGTGAACACGAATACGTATAATAATTAAATTGCAGAAATTTTCAAACAAACTGTGTATCTGGTACATCATATAATATCATTAAGATAACGTTCATTCAATTCACTTGTCACCTTGTTTAATTTAGCTAAAATGGATTTTGGAATGTCCAATTGGGTTTGAGAACTATTTCTGGACAGGACCAGGATTTCGGTATGAAGAAGCTGTCGTTTTCTGAAGGTGGACAGTTCTTACGAGCAAAGAACTCCATTGGGTATAGACTCCAAAGGATTCCTGGAAATGTAATAGCATAGAATTAAAACAACAGTAATAAATACTATTTTACCGTACATACGTAAACGTAACCACTTAGTCACGTAGTCTGACGTCATACATCTCCGAGGAAATGAGGATAGTTACCTACTGTTATTTACTTAGGTACCTATGTGCCTACATAGTTTATACCTCCGTTTTCTAGAACGGATAACCGATGACCCAATATTATAATCTGCGAAAGTGCAGATTCAATGCGTAATCGCTTATTCACAGTTAAACAGTTTCTGCTTTAAATCACTCCTTCAATTGTTTATTTCGCTTGAATTTCGAAGCTTTGATGTCATTTATATAACTGAAATACTTAGGTTGTGAGCTGTAGGTAAACAAAATAAATGGGACGCAGTTTTGCGTAATCGGCTTATGTTTTACAGAAAATAAAATAACATCAGGAAAATAAGAGAAGTCGAAGCAGGCATTTAAAATTACGGTAATAAGTAGGATATATTTTACTTTAGTTACGTATACCTTAACAATACCAGATACTAACCGTTTCCAATAAAGAACCCGAGCCACATCATTAGATTTAGTCCACCAGGGAACCTCCTCCCGATAGTGGAGGTGAGAGGGATCATTAGCAGACCGACGACACTGAACTCAACCATCAGGACTGGATAGAAGTACCCGAAAGATAGAGCTAGAATCATTTCGTGAGCAACCGCCGATATCTGTAACACACCTAGTATTTATAAGCAGGATATAACTGACAAAAATTTTATCAACCTACCTACTCGATATTGAAAGAAAACGGTTTTCTGAAAGCAAGACGAGCAAAAATTTCGCCTATGATTGCACTATTTAATACCCTATAGTTGGTTAAATCAAAGGCTATATATATATTTACTATATATATATATATAGCCTTTGATTACTAATACTATTTTTTTGTACAGTAGGTAGGTACTTCAAACTTACCTAGAACAGTAAAGTTCACTTTCTGATAGGAAATCTATTAGGAAATGTTTAGAAAGATGTCTTTTTCAATTCCATTCTTTAAAAGAACAATCTACCCACTATTTATGTGTTTGCAACAGAAAACTAGAAATACATATAATATTTTCTACTTCCTTATGAATAACCGACCACTGCGTGGCATTGGGATAACTGTGTTAGTGGGTTTATAACTAAATACTATTTAATCTCAGCGTGAAACTAAGTAAATGATGGTCGTTTTCAATTATTTCATAAAGACAAAATGTCGTTATCAATCATCGTAGATAGCTTAACGAAAGACGCCCTTGAATAGATCTGTTTAGTCAGCTTGGATAATAAATAACCAAGTAAATGATATAGCTACGATTACAATTTAGGAGATCTCGGAATATATTCATAGTAACGTCTAGTCTAGAGTAGATAATTGTACTTTGGCAAGTAATACCTACATAAAAATAATTAGTCGTTATAATCTTCTTAAGATTGTACGGAAACTTTCAATAAAAGCACGGATAAACCCTGTACAGATACCGATGTCTAATACAATGGTTCAATGGGACTGGAATTTCATTTCCTGTCTAGAAATGAAAGAATTTTTCAATCAAGAAAGAACGTCGCTATAATCAAAATTTAAAGTAATATAGCTACTATTTATATCGGAAACTATGTTATTGTAAGTTTTTGTAACTTACCAGGAAAACAGCTAGAGTAGCCACAACCCTACCGGAGCAGGGAGCGAGAGGCTGGTAAATGTGGTTCCGAAGCCAGGAATAGACCACTCGATTCCACGCTCTGAAGTACCGGGAAAACTGTGACGCTGTCCACCATTCCTAGAAAATCGGTTGCTATTGAATTTTTTCTTTTCGGTATTATTTTGACCGTTCCGGGTAGGGTAGTTCCATGGACTTTTATCATTTTCTAGGCCTTTTAGTAGCTGGATCTATCTGTATTCACTTTATTTTCTCTTCAAGGAAATTTTAAAACCTGAGAGAATAGTAAAGTTCCATTCATTAAAGAGTAAGCCTGTAAACAGACCAGTGAACAGAGATAGCCATGCTAATCACGAAAACATTAGCATGTAATGGTAATTACTTGCATCGTCGACACGCCTAGCCTGTGCTTGCTTGCCGACTTATCGTCTAGGCACCTGATATTAGTCAAAACAAAGGGCTACAACCCCTGAATATACCTGAATAATTTGGCCGATAATAAAATAGCGTACCAAGCTTATCATTGTTTCGTTTGGCTATTAGCCAAGACGTCAAAATGCCGACGTTAAATATCAAATAAGAATGAATTATTACAAGGCATTGAATAGATTGTGAGAATCGAGGTTGCCATGCAGCCGTATCTCATTAATCTCACTTCGACGTTGACAAAATGTGGAGCTTAGAGGCTCCGAACTTTTTAAATATGCAAAGTTTCGACCTCTATACAAAGGCATGAACATTTTCAAAGCAAAATTATTGAAGGACGGGCGAGGATACCTGATTTACATTTATTATTTCTTTCCCTTTTTAGGCCTTAACAAGAAGGTGAGCACCTGATTTGCGTACCGTAAACTCGAAGTTATTTCTCAATCCCAGAGTTACGCTTCGTACAATGTAGGTACCACAATTACATATTTACTTAAAATGTGAAATAGGTAGGTATTACCTCGTAAAAGAGTCTGTCAGCGAAGGTGAGCATCTCGGCGAAGGCATTCAGCCAGCAGTGAAGGAGGACGTAGAAACCGCAGAGGAAGGACAGCACTCCGGGCAGCACGCAGGCAAACATACCGCGGACCACAGCACCGGCTTCCACCTGTCATAGGTGAAAAGGGTTGGTTTAGCACGTGTATGAGACTTAAATATACAATTTTGCTAAACAAAAATACAATTTTGCTACACGAATGAAAAAACAAGTACCTTTTGTTTTATGTTACTGGCTGATAAACACAATGTTACTGCAAACTGCAAAACTACTGTGAAATATTTTGATACCTAGACGTGACAGTAAAAAATAGGCTGGTATTTTTTCTTTACAGCGAGACAGCCCAGTTCATCTGCGCTAGTTAAAGTGTGCATGTAATTTGCAAAGTATCTGACAGCACAATTAAGTAAGTGGTGCTTCATTTAATTTGAATATCCATACCCCATTTCAGATGATATGACCTGCATGCATTCAATTATCACGGGACAGGTCCAATTTTAAATGATGTTCACGAATTGCTTTTGTCATTTTACGTTAGCAAATATAATGCAATTTCTGAAAAACGTTGTAGAGTAAGTTAAGTATTGCGTTCAGAACATAAGTATAGGTAATGTTTCATAACTAATGGAAGCATTTACTCACTTTCGATTTGCCATTTTACTTAGAAATACTTAAAAGACATTAGGACGACATCGTTATGACTGCGTAACGTTCTTTCCCACCTAAAAGCCGATTTGAAACTTCTCTTTTGCGGTTCACTTAAATGTGTAGCTGTAGGTCCTACCTGGCAAAGGTAGCTACCTAAATAAACCGGTCTGTGTGTCGCTGATAACTGAAAATACTTTCAGGCGACACGTGTATATACTTACTCTTTGAGATAATAAATAAGGTCAATGTATTTCATAAGTCCACATGAATCAATGTTATTATATATATACCTATCCCCTTACCTTCGGCTGTTTGCCATAATCCGACCAGTAGGGCAGAATAAAGCGCTCCCACAGAAAGCTATTATAAAATATAATAGCGGCCACCTCCATAAAGTGGAACATCACCACTCCCCACCTAATCTTCTTTGTTCTGTAACAGCAGGGCCGCAACACATTTTAGTTGGATTTCTCATTAAGTTTATTAAAGTAGGTATTCTACATATTTTTTTTATAATATTCATGAATTTATTTTTTACAAAAATAGCAATCTAGCACAATTAGTTATCTATGTTACAGAATAAACAATTAACACAAGAAGAAGTAAGTAGGTACTTAAATTTTGGGTAAGATTTGATTGAACAGTTTTGATTTAGTTTCTGATAACAACCAATATTATTGTACTCCTAAATAAACAGTTTATCTTGCTCGGGTTAGTAGTACGTGATCTTACATTTGTTAATTAATGAAAGACATTACTTAGATATGCATTTTGGTATTATATTTTCCCACTGCTGGGCAAATGCCTCCCTCTTCATTCGCTCTCCATACATAATATGTCATATTCCTTGACATTGTCCTGTGGGTACGGGGGGTACGGTTACCATTGTTTTGCCTTATATTTTTACAGACGGTCATCTAATACGTAGATAGGTATCTACTTATTTTAATTGCTTTTTTTTACAATAATAATTATGATACGTACTTATTTTAAAGTTGAAATTAATAAAGTACACGACTTATTACCTTGGATACTGGTCTCTGTAAACGAGTGTCGGAGCAAACAGGAAGTAAACGTATTGCTTCAGTGAGGGAAGGGGGGTGGGATCGTTGCCTTGACACCGCGGCGCACACGCAACTGTCACCGCCCATATTTTCATTACTAAACGGAACTGAAATTATTGGAAATAGAACAATGTTATACTACAACCAGGCATAAATACAGCGTGTCTGAAGTTTATATCATTTTTTAGAACTTAAAAACATCGATTGATGTGGAGAAAAAGAAAGAAGTGAAAAACAGAAGTGTGATGAAAAAGGAGTTTCATTTTGGGACGTCCTTAGATTTTCTAAGGGATTTTAACCATCCTTCATAGGTCTTGATCTTCATTTATTATATTTGATATTTATATTTATATTTGATATTTATATTTGATTCTTGATCAATCATTTATTAGAAATTCCTTTTGTATTTCCACTTCTAAATTGGGACTACGGAATCTGAATGCGGTTGTTATTAAACTATGTTCCTCGAACGGTCTTGATGAGAAGTCTACAGAGGCATAGCGTGGCTAGACCTCAATAGGTCAGGCGAGCACCCGGCGTCGTGTTATTCACGTGCGGCCAGCCCCGTGACAAGGGTCGCGGGATTTATATCACATCTCACTTCCCCTGTTTCCATCCCATGTCTTCCTGTAGGTATTAATATTTTTTCCGCGTCCGGGCTAGACATAATTTACTGGGTTTGTAAGTTCGCGGTTTGTTTATGTATCATACCTATATAACAAAACACTGCGACTGCCAGTCCACTAATGAAAATGTCCTTAAAATCGTATCAGCTATTATGTAATTAAAGTTATCTCTCTGAATAGGTTGTAAAGTGTCGTCAGTGTCTTCAGAAATTACCTAGGCTAGTCAGTCTTCACTTTCATACGAGTGTACATAACTAACTATCAAAATGCTCTTTTATGTAATACACAGATATAGGATAGGACAAGCGACATAGGGCAATATAGGACAAGCGATAAATATGCTAACAAAGATAACATAGGCTAGTAAACATGGAGGGATATAATGAATTCTGTTTGTGTAGTTTTATAGCAGCAATGAAAGTAGCTCCAACTTATTGTTGCAAATTACTTTGACGCAAGTTACGGCATATAATAGATTCGGGAGTTCGCTACCTCTTTGCTACACATAGTTTGCTTTATTCGGAGTTCATCTGCAAGTTTTGCTTTTGGGACACCCTGCGATAAATCATACAACATCGACCTAGTTTTGTGAATAACACTAACTTTGCGAGAATATATGACTTCTTCAACCGAGATTAAACTGTAAATAGCTGTTCATATATTTCCGATTTAAAGATGAACTTTCATGAAATGATATTTCTGATCAAATAAATTACGTTTTTAGTCAACAGTCGTGGGTAAAAACGATTTCTGGTTGGTTATCGGGCAAGATTTTTGATTAGATTTAAAATTAAGTGACGTAACTTACTAATTCACAGGTAACAGTCGTTGAAGAGGCCAAAGCCAAGTGTTCCCTGCTTAAGTCCCAGACTGGTACAGCTATGAGAACGGATTCCAGCGCCACCACACCAATTATACCTAACATAGTCCACAGCTGACGTAAACCTGGAATGAGCAAAACGCTTTTTATGGTAAGTAAACAGGCAGTTCATTAAAATTTAAACCAAGTGGGTATAAACGGAATAAATAGACCGTACAAAATACCTAACTCAAACTCCGTTTTTAAGATGCGTTAATAATTTTAAAACAAGTTTGATTAGAAATTCATTGAATTAACGACGGTATACTAATTAAAACTTGTGTCTAGTTAGGGAGGTCAATAACCTGATATCAATAAGGACAAGTTGGGTGTCCTTTCTAGAAATAAATATTTATTAGAAAAACTTGAAGCTTAATTTATTAAAAAATGCATGATATTATGGATCGGTGGTTCGCGTAGGTATGGGCAACCAAGTGACTAATTGGAGAGTGGGGGCGTCGAGTGCGGTCGCCGCCGCCGTGCCGCCGTGCGCTGGGGAAGCAACAAAGGATGCCCGTCGCGCTAGAGTCTACTCCGGAACGCCACTCGACCACCCAGCGACTGCCGTTTTTATGTTAACTTGTGAATAGCTCGTTTATTTTACAATGCGAGGCATTACACTAGAGCTTATCAATTGATGCATGAAATAGCTAGTTACCAAATGACCCAAGTCATTCGAGATTTTAGAATCGGTTTACGTTAGGCCTTATTTCATAGACCTGTTTACTTATAACGTTTTCAGAACTCAATATATTTAACAGCTCACCTGTTACTTTCCTAAAGAGCTTAGCTCCCGTAGCATAGACTATCAGACCAGGATAGAAAAGCAGACTGGTGGCGATCTCAAACATCCATATCTTAGCTCCTCTCTTAATGTCACCGAATCCGTAAACTACTGTTGATATTCCAACGTTTACCCTAAAACAGACAATTAATTTATTTACCCTTAAATGATCTTTCTAATCTATTATGTTTGTTGAGTCATTGCCCTCTTACATATGAATTAATTTTCTAAAAACGTGAAATTACAAAATTATACCAAGAATATTAAGGAGGCTCTTTGGTGACTTGAACTTTAATTATGAAAATGATCTGAAAATTTGAATTCTTTAGCTTTTTAACATCTTTCATATTGCATTAGTTATAGTCGCGATAGAATATATGAAAATTACTTGCTTTCCGCTTTCCACCAAGTCGTAGATGACTGTATCGCAGAGCAGCACTAGGAGGATGACTACAAAGATGTGGTATATAGCTTTGATGTGGAGTGAGTTTTCTATAAGGACGGTCAAGGGTGACTCACGAGGCTTGAACTCCGTGTCACCGATCTCACTCACATCCTGCTTCAAGTCTCCGTTCTGTCGACGGATTTGGGTGACCGCCTGTGTCCGGCGTTGGCGCAACTCCTGCGCCATATTAGACTGATTTTACTGCAAATAATATAAAACTTGTTGTGAATTAGGATATTATACTTGCATAAAGTTATTAGGTTTTATGTTTGATGAAAGACTTTTGGTTATGTTTTTAAATAAGTTTTTATCATAATGCAGATTTATTTTATACTGTAGATATTAATTAAAAATATTCTTATTCTAACCTTGGTGACGCCAGCAACCAAATCTATAATGACTTGTGTCTTTCACAAATAAAATAAAATTTCACAAAAAAAGAAGCAGTCATAAATATACACTCATACGAGTAGGTATTTATTATTTAGGTATTTACGAGTAGATAAACTTATCAGTCACTGCCGTTGTATGATACATCATTTTTATGAATGTAATTTTAAAGTTATAGATTTGCCACTGTCACAACACCATGCTGCGGCGGATATTTATTGTTTTCTGAGTTTGGCATAAATGAGGATAAGATGAGGGTAGATAAAAAAGTGTACAAAATCTTTAAAAAAACTTACCCGCACAGATTAGGGAGATACGCTTAGGTACCTACTCGAGAACCGCTTGTTTCACTTGGTTCTCAATGACTTTCGGAGGCAGAAATAAACTGAATGGTTGCAATAACTAGCACAGATATGCGTTTGCGATTATAACATCGTTGCCTATCTCTAACCTTTCACATTAGATAATACAGCTTTTCCAATGCACTAAGTTTATAAACACATCTTGCAGTATTTAGTCAACTATTGACGTTGCGTTGAGTCTGACTATTGATATATATAGAACTCGTATTGAAACACTAATCAATATAACATAATTTCCAGTAAATAGGAATAATTTCTTTGTTTGCACGACCGCCGTTTCGAATATGCTTCATAATACTGATTGTTTGTCTATTATCTTTTGAACTTTACACATACATAGCCCTATCAATTAAATATGATAAGATTTTTAGCGATACTTTAATAAAATTACTTTAATGGGGCTCCTTTGAGTAACGTAACAGATTATAACTGATTGAATAGTTTTACTTGAGAGTGAACAAAGACACTGATGATAAATATTCTCAAATGCCAGTTATATGTATAAGTTAAGTAGGTAGTCTTATTTCTATTTTAAGTTTCATTTATGTGTGGGTGAACAGCTTAACCAATAAGGACAATTGTGAACCGGTGTACGCAGATATGTGCATAGGTACATCAACCACGTCAAAAATAGGTATTTGGTATTAGATAGGTGTTTAAATCAGACAACAAAAAATACTTAATTTTCAAAAATAAAATATCTATGTCACTAGGACATATCTATTGATTTCACACAATGTAACGCGATTTTGACGGCGGCGCCGTTTTGGTTTTGAACGTAATAAAATAAATAATATACCTAGAGGTAGATAGGTACTTTGGTAAGTTAGTAACAATGTAATCTTTGACTTTGGTGTGAAAAAAATTTGGCAATGTACGAAAGTAGGTAGTGCTAATAAATATTTTTTTTTTTTTTAACATTAGGTCATTTTATTTACCTGACAAACAGCTGAGGTTTTCCTTGTTGTTGTCGCACATCTGGGACCCATAGGTATAGGTCGCGCCACGTAAAATTAACCCTAGCTGACAGATGCGCATTTGACGATTTTTGAGTCTGACGTTTAACAATTGTTTTAAAATACCATCGCGCACAAAAGTGTTTAATTACAGTCATGGTTTTACGCACAAAGGAAAGAAATATATTATTACTAGTATTAGTAAGGTGGAATATAAATATAAAAAAAATACACAACTACCAATCAATATTGGATTTAGTGTAAAATATGTAGAAATGTAAAAAAGTATTCTAAAATAAAAATAAAACATATTGTTCTTCCATTAAGTCTTCATGGGTGGCGCGAAAACCAGATAAGGACGCGGTGTTGATGCCAGAAGTGGTCATTTTATTATCATTGTTGTTGTCACTTTTATAACCTTTGGAATCAGAATCATCATCCCCTACGTACCTAAAGTCTATAAGTCAACATAAGTAACCGCGTGCGAAAGACTCTTACAAGAATGAAACGATAAATAGCCCTAGTACTTTCGAGCGTAAGTGTACCCATGCGCGAACACGTGAATGTCATTTGTTTCTAAAGTTCTTTTTACGTGGCGCGACCATTTAATTTGTATATAATATATATTAAATTAATCACTAACTTACTGTTTCTTTTCAATCATTATCACCGAAGTATTACATGGCACCATTTGCATCGGAGGCGCCGGAGGTCGCCGTCATCGTCACACTTATCTACTATATCGCCCAATTAGATAAACAGAGTCCCAGATTGCTAGCAGTAAACCAGTAAGTTATAGCCAATACTGATTTACGATTTCTGTACGTCTATTTATCAAACGACTATAAAAATGATCGCTACGAACGACACAGTACGCAATATTCCCTGCATAGGTTTTATTCAATCGCCCCCTTTTATGGCGCTCTATAAAATATTATTAGGTGTATGGATGACGGAATCTCACCAGAGGCTTGGTATAAAAGAATTTTAATGTCCAATAAGAAGCGTCGAGCCAATAAGACGGTGATCATGAATTTGGCTTCGCTCATAGACAGGCAGACAAAGCATAAAATACGCTACAAAACCAACGCAAATTACTCATAATAAAGTAGGATGGAAAATGTGTCTTTATGAGAGACTTTGTGGGAAAATTGTAGTTACGGCATCTTATTTATTTGAAGTCACTTGAGATAAGTAAACTTTTAAAAGCTTTTAAATTGATACTACCTTTACATGTACATTACCAGCTGTAATAAAAGTGGGCGGCGGAGTTTCCTGCCTTAATATTTTTCTAAATAAAAAATATTCTTTTCTTTAAACGTACTACGTAAAGGTGTTGAATGTTGAATAATGCATGAGGTTGTGGTTTAGTTCAGAGCGGCACAATCAATGTGCAAGCAAACAGCCGACCGACCTTTGGCATTCTCCGGCTCGGAGGATAGTGTGCACTTCCAATAACTCCCTTGTTTCCGTCTATGATGTACAATACCCACGTAACAGTATCCTTAGTGACAATACGTGCCATACATACATACAACAATGCGAGCTAAGTTTTTGTTGCAGGTCAAGGAGAATCTTTATACTATAACTAGGTAACACATAATACCTACCTACTCTAAATTATGTGCAGGTTTTTCCTATCGTTTAAATCACTGACAAAACCACTAAATTTTTTAAAAGAACGCCGTTCATCGTCGTAGTGTCCGTATTTATTTGTACTTAGTCAGATTATACAGCTCGGTGGTTTAGACAGTGATTTTACACGTGAAGAATATTGGCGTGTTTGGTGTAAGAAAGGCTTAACTTTATTCAAAGTGAAGGTTGAGATTTGAATATAGACTAAAGAGGTATTTTTATGGAAATGTGAATCTTTTTCTTAAAAATTGTCTTTTGATTTACTTCTACAAAAAACGCCAACACTGGTAACAAATTACATTACCTATCTATGTTTACAAAAATACCCAATCCCTTATGTACTACCTCAGGCATATAATAAAGTCCACAATAAAGTCCATTGATAAATATGTAGGTATGAATAAGCGGTGAAATGAACTCTTCCATAACCTTCGACATTCATTGGTCCATTAGGTCATTGTATTCATGCATATTATGTAAAGCTAGGGGCACAAGGAGGGAATATTTAATTGAGAGAACACACATTTAATGGATACTGCGGTGTGCGCTAGTACCTCTCAAAGCCGATTGTCGATAATGGACTCAATTAAGTAAAACACTTCAGATTTGCTGAATTTCTAAACATAGTGTAAATAATGGTTCTAAGATAGAACTATTTTGTTGTGGAAATTATGATTAGGGTAATTAGATTAATTGGTGGAAAATGTTGTCATTTAAGTTAATAACATTTTATAGTAATTTATCATAAATAAGATCCCACCGCTGAGTAAAGGTCATCCTTGCTTGGCTCTCCCGCCATACTCATACTTACCTATATCTCGAGTATTTAATAAGAAATCCAAAATTAGTTTTGTGCACTTATCTCATCTGAAATCCTCAAATCTCTGCAGAATTGAATTGGCAAAGTCATAAGTTAGAATTATAGCTCCTTGTCTATAGGTACGTTGATACCTACGTACAGTACAAACACTAGTAAAAAGTAAAGCTACGTACTTGTAAGTATAATTAAGTAACATTAGAGTTATCTTGCAGCATCTAGTTACTCAAAGTGTTGATGTACAAACATCCTAAAGGCTTTTAATAATGGCAATATTGATGCACCAATGGATAAGTGCATAGTTCGTAGCACACTGTAGCGGAACCTCCGTCGTAGCAATTACGCTACGAGCGGAGAAAGAGCGTCGTACCATTTCTCTTTTTTATTTTCCTTAGCACATTAATTATTTTATTTCTGCTTGATGATCAATTATTTAATTAAGGTGTTGTTTTAATTAACATTACTGTGATAAATGTCAGTTTTCGTTATATTCGCTGTCATTTTCCTTTTTTGCTTGCATTCGTTACGTCGAAATTCATCTACGGAATAAATGAATGAAAATGAAAAGTGTTTATTCAAAAATAGGCAAAATATTACACTTTTTTGATCTAAAACTACTGCCGGTTCACTACCTGTATAGCCGATACTACATGTATAGCCGAATATATTCTCTATTATATTTAAATCAAATCATTTTAATTAAAAAAGATATAAATATTAACCAAATACATTTATTACGTACACAAATTTCAGATGTATTTATAGCAGACAACACTTAACAGCTTATGGCCGCATATAAATTTTCTTAAATATACGAAACGAGTGTGGAGATAACGTAGAGGCTTATACGAAACATAAATAATCTCCCTGGCTTCCCTAACATTACTTTAAGGTTCTTAATGTTGTACAGGAACCTTCAATAACCGTAAAAGGGAATTTGTGGTTTTTACCTCCTAAGTAGTACGTTCATTTTGCGCTAACATTTCCTTATACTTGACTTTGAATGTTTGGTACAAATAATGATTATTACAAGACGTGATTAGAATAAATACCTAAGCTTTTAAGCCAAATAAAAAATCCAAGGTTTGTTTGAAGCATATTCAGTTTTATTTAAGTATTCAAAAATTTTAAGTTTAGCTATCTTATTTTTGTTTTGTACAAGAATAATTTTACATTGTCATTAACTCGTAATTTGTTTTATTAATTATTTGGTTGATCATTTTACTCGTATATTTCATTCGCTTGTTTTAAAATTAAACCCTGGTGTTGACTTTGGTGCATTTTCCACTCAAGCACTTGAGAGGCTCAGCACAAATAGCTGAGGGAGTTTCTCCCAGCTCCTTGCTGTACGTCTTGCATTTTTCATTTTCACCTGTAAGTAACGGGATGAACACACCATTAATAACTTTTTTGAGTTATTGTGAGATATGACTCGCATTCCTGTTTTATTAAAAAAATAAGTGCACATAGCATTGATCAAGTAATGCTGAGGCACTCTCAGTTTACTTGAGGAAGGTAGCAAAACTTGACATTATTTTTATGGGGACCACATTTAGCGGAAACCACTCAGTATTTAATTGCTGTCTATTACGTGTACGATACTTATTGTATGTACTAGACAATGAAATTAAGCGAATAACTTTTTATACTTTTTCGTTGACTGTTTTTCCAATTCACTGAAACTATGGAAAGAAATTTATAAACTTATATTTTATTCCTTTTCTCTTACCTAGCTTAGTAACACAAGCGGGACAGCAAGCGCATTTTCCGGCGTGGTTGGGGCGGTATTCCGAGGGTTTGGCACAAGTCGCCGGCACCACGGGCTTGTCACACGGGTGCTGTTGGCAGTACTTGGAGCCGCATACCAAGTCGCCGCACACCACGGCCACGCACGACACCAGGGCGAGGAGCACTAGTACTTTCATCCTGGAAAAGATAAAAAGGTAAGTAAAATATTGTACATTCATGCTTTTGCAATTTCGCGTAATCTTGTATTCATTACGATGAGGACTGCCTAGTGCATGCAAAACAACAGTAGGTAAAGGTAAAATAATTGAATAACAACGACAATAATGTAACGTCAAGATCTTAGAGCTGTTATTTCAACTTAAACTTTAATCGGTAGGTATTTAGACTTTACAAATTACACGTTACCATGTAAACAATATTCAGATAACAATTTGCAATCTTTAAACCTTGACTTTAGAGGTAGAGATAGGTACAAAAGAAACGGTAAACAACCGTGATAAGACGCAGTTTCATTCATCATCATCATGTCAGCTTATGGATGTCCACTGCTGGACAAAAGCCTCCCCCAAGGATCTCCACAACGACCGGTCTTGCGCTGCCCACATCCAACGGTTTCCAGCGACTTTAACCAAGTCGTCAGTCCACCTTGTTGGAGGCCTTCCCACACTGCGCCGTCCGGTGCGTGGTCGCCACTCGAGAACCTTTCTGCCCCATCGTCCATCGGTTCTACGAGCAATGTGCCCCGCCCACTGCCACTTAAGGTTTGCTATTCTTCGAGCTATGTCAGTGACCTTGGTTCTTCTGCGGATCTCATCATTTCTGATGTGATCACGCAGAGAAACTCCGAGCATAGCTCTCTCCATCGCCCTTTGGGTGACCTTGAGCCTTCTTATGAGGCCCACTGTTAGGGACCACGTTTCTGTGCCATAGGTCATCACTGGCAACACGCACTGATTAAAGACTTTCGTTTTGAGACACTGCGGTATTTTGGACGAGAAAATGTTCCATTACTCATTTTAAAAACAATAAATCATGTTATCCAACAACAAAGGAATTAACGGTCTGAAATTCAAATTCACCAAATTGAACGACAAAGTGGAAAATGCCCGTAAAGAGTTTATAGGCCGGTGATGTTTATGTTGGTCGCTTGTTAGAGGGATTTAATTAAAATGTACAAACCGAACAAACCGTAGTAGTATAAATAATGGAAATTGCAATTCTCCTATTTGGTTCGAACTCGAAGCGTGAGCGATACGAAATTGATTAATTTAGATAATTGTAATCCCAAACTAATTCCAGTAAAACTGAAAACAATCGGAGAGCGAGCTGGCATTGATAGAAACGTTACTTGGATCATGTCGTACTTAATTGACCAACCGGGCGAGACCCGACAATTTATGAGCATTAAGTAATGATTTATGAGGGATTAGGGTTAAAAAACAGTTTTGATAGATACTCGTACGTACATGTTCGCGAAGTCATATATATCAACTTTAAATTGTGTGGAATGTTTTATTCGTATTTAATTGAACTCAAATAATCACTTTCTGCCAGACGAATACATTCCACTAATTTAGTAGTTAAGTAGAATAATATAGGTAACGGTAAGTATGAAATTGAATTTTACTCTTCGTAAAGCGTATTTGTCTGTAAATGAGTAACCAGCAGTGAGCCTTTGTAAATATTGATTTACACCATGCAAAAGGTTGCCTTCATAAATCCATCAGGATTAAAAGTGAAAAGTTAACTGCGCCTAAGAGTTAAATATTCTGTATTTTAATTTTGAGACGGGGTTCTCCGATCCCGGCTCCCCAGCACCCTTGTTTAAATGATACATAAGGGACTCTTAATAACTTTGGAACTCTTTTCATTCCAGCACGGGTCAATTTTGTTGTCTTTTTTGTAATTTAAAAGTTTAAAAGATAAAATCGAATGATGAATATCACTTTCGCAAAAAAGGAAAGAATTTAAAATTGAATTTCTAAACTTACTTAGAGAGGTTGTTGGGTCCGTCGAGTCTTCGAAGAGGTTTGCTAATAGAATGCGATCGCAGAACCGAAGTTAGCCGATTATAATAACGTTTGAGATAGATAACCTCTCGTCATGTTTACTTCAAACTTGATCTTGGGTTATTTCTTAGGTATAAATAGAACCAACTTAAACTTTGATAAATATAATTACTTATTTTACATTTTGGAAATGCCTAATAGTTAAAAAAAAACATTAAGCCTGACTCTAAGTACTATAAATTCTCAAGGTATAGACACTGATAGAGAATAGGTAGCTGTGCCGTAAATTAAGTTGCTCGTAAAACAATTTAAGTATATTTACAGAATATTAAATTAAGACTTCAAATAAGTACTCAATGGTGTAACTTTGATCGTTATTTGCAGATTTGGTTGCAACCCAACGATGAACTTGGACGAAACTTTCTCTTATTACTTACAGCTGAAATCTATCTTTTGAAAACTGTTAATGGGTTGAATAATGACTTGACGATAAAAGTGATGTAGATTGATGGAGTCAGTTTCAAAATATAACTTTGAGTACAAATACCTGACTGCCAAAGCAATATAACTATCCGAAATTAATCAATGGGAAGCTTGAATTAAATGAAAGCCGGCAAAGTTAATTGAAATTATACAACCTACCGCCAAACTTGGACACAATTTATCAGGCTGCTTATTAAATGTAAGATAAATTAGGTAAATGAAATTCAATGCAATATTCAAAGGCTTGGAATAATGTCTAAATTATCAGGCAGGGTCCGTCCGTACAAAGGCAACTGCAATATTATTTTGGGCTTAGATTGTTATACTGTCAAGGCGGCTTAGTTGACCTCCGTGCTATTAAAATTGTTTAGTGACAAAATAACCGTCTTCGATGTTACTGGAATGAGAGAATGCCTGTCTTCCGAATTTACATTGTGGGAATTATATGTTTTAAAAAAAATCTGTTTTTTATGTTATTTAGTGAATTGGCAGTATCCGCTAGGGGACGAATCAACTATTAACCCTTTCAATGCTATGCCTATTTTCATTTTTCATTACTGTGTAGCGCGATCTCCGAGCGGAGCAGATACCGCCCGGCGCCCATACATTTGCAACGAACGATTTTGTTAGGACGCGAATGCGCGTCTTTGCGCCGCTCAGGTCTGTTTCGAGCGTTTGGATGGTTTCATGCGTTATTTTAAGTAACCAAGCTTTTTATTGTGTGTATGTACAAAAGAAATTGATTCTTTTGTTTTGGAGTGCAATAGTCGGTCCTTCTGTAGGTCTATTGTTTCTAGATAAGCTGTTATCGTCCCAGTATTGTTTATGAGGAGCTGACAAAACTAACATGCAATATTAAAAAAAAAAACAAAAGAATAGGGCCGACTTAACGCAATTGTTTCAGTGTCAGGTACCTGACAAAATAACGTGGTATTTATTCCTCAAAAACGTAGTATTTAATTCATAAAATATACTTAGTCATAAAAACTATATTACGTATTATATTACATTAAATAAAAATGACCATTAAATATATTATTCATATAATAATTAAGTTATTGGTCACAAAATGTTGCTGCGTAAACCCATCCATAAAAGCAGCAAAGCAAAACAAATCCGTACCCCATAAACAATAAAACCGCAAACACAATGGCTTTGTTGTATTTACGACTGTATAGTTCTGAAACAGTAAACTTGCAGGTAGTGAGCGGCGCAATGACGCGCAGGGGCGGCACGTTATTTTACCTCAAAATAATTGAAATATATAAGTTTTTTCGATACTAAAATTAAGTAAATATTAACTTATATTAAATGTTTTTAATTTTTTTGGGAATTATTAGGTTTTTCTAAGAAATAACTCAAATCAAAGTTCAACGTGCTTTTGATGACACTAAAATAAGTCATACTTAATATTTAGTAATATTGCCATAATATGGCAGGTCTTAATTACAAGATTTCGCAAAATCATTGAAAAATAAAGTCTTTATTCGTGACTTTTTCAATTTTTTGTTATGACGCGTATAGCCGTCATGCGCCTCTGAGCATTGCAAGTTCAAGACGCACGGACGCGTCATGCGCCCTTCAGTAAGTGTCTGCGATGACGCACATACGCGTCCCGTAGCACTGAAAGGGTTAACTTATAAAAATATACATAAATGCGGTTTTCTGGTCAAAGGTATACACAATTCAATCAATTTATAGTATAGTTTGTTGTTTCGCTGATGCGCGGACAGAGTGGCCAGTGTTTGACTAAGTTATTGCATAAGCTCTTGACAACAGTTCGAGTGTTTGACTGTGAACCAGGAGTGGATGGAATGCTGTCCAGTGTTGTTATGTTAAGCGTCATCAAGAAGATCTACTTTATGCAGATCAATATAACAGACTTTTCAAAAGTAAAGATAGCAAGTATCAAAATTAGACAAAAATATATATGTAAATATATAAATACGAGTATGTAGGTATTAGAAATATATTATAAAAGTAATTGTACCTTCTGCGTCATAGAACATTGTTAAAGAGTAGGTAAACGCCTACTGCCCTGTATTTAGCTTTATTAGTTTAGGTTCAGCGTTGATGAAATGGTAAATCAATTAACGAAAACTGTTTTTATAAGTAATAGTAGCTTCTAACCTGAATTTAATATTCCTCTTTAAGCCATTATCTTAATACATAATTGGTGTAATGTGCGTTGAAAATTCTCGATTACTTCGGAGTTTATTGTATCCATACAAACGCACAGAGAGGCCCAGAAAGTGCCAACGAATCTAAGAATATACAAAATATTTGAACAGGTATATTAATGGTCTCCCAGTGGATGACCCCTGGCATTTTCTGCTGAACGAGCCACTGGCTCTAATGGACTTTTATGCTTGTTCTAATGAAATTTTGTGTAGATACCTTTTGCTCCTTACTTGCCGGCGCCCCGAACTTGGCATATCATCTTACGTCAAGAATTCTTAATTGATCTCTTTGATAAATTGCTTCTCGTAGGTACCAACATATTCTTAGGTAAGTGTTGTGTTTTGGTAAGATTGTAGGTATATTTCGTGAAATACGTGTATGGTAGTTGTTGTTGAAAGGTGAAAGTCTTTTTCAATTATGGAGGAGATTGCTTCTCTTTAGGAAGATTTTAATTAATTTCAAATTAGGGATCTTCAAAAGGATGTGCTTACCTTATATTTACAGTTTTTGGATTTTAAAGATGGCTGCACAGGCAGGTTTTAATTAAACTGTGTAGGTAAATTATCCGGATCCCGTTCAGCCCTTGTTATCGAGTAAACGCTTAAACAAAAGGCACCCTTTACCGGTCGAGATGCCAAATTTACCTACCTATCTTATTTTTTGAGCGCGATCAAAAGAAAGCCTGCTGTTGGAAAGCTTTTTTTAATGGAAATGAGGTAAATAAACAATTTTACGACGTCAATCATAAAACAATGGTATTCATTCAGTAAACGAGCGATTGTAAATTTTAACAAAACTCCTTGAATTTTGTTTTGTTTTGCTTTTGTGGGCTGTACAATTTGGGTTGTTGTTTGTCTTCCAAAAACTGGCCTGAGAACGGACCTCGTAGGTAATGAAGAACTAGCATCACGCATATTTAAATATTTGGGTAACGTTTTGTAACCCCGACACGTGTGTTTCATTAAACTAAAGTATTAATATTTTATTATTATTATTAATAATATTTCGTATCCTTTTTTTTTTACATGGGGAAATCCATTATGGATATGGTGTTTCTTCTCTTCGCCAAGTGACAGGGACACGGGAAAGCTTCCGCATACGTCCGCGAACCCTGTCGGCGGTGTCCGCCGAAGCAGATCCTTCTCGGGCAAATGCCCATCCTCTCTTCGCGGGTAAGGTGTCAAAACACCAAACACGTCAGCCGCACCTCCTCGGAGACCAACCAGTGGTGAGTGACGGACTCTCCGATTCCGCCACCCACGGTCTCCCCGCAGCGAGCCAGATCTGTGGCCTCGCTACAGCGAATACCCTACTGTTTAGATATACTTACGATTCAAACAATTTAAAAGAAAGGAATGTTGCTTAGGACTCTGAAACCTTGAACTAAACATGAGTTCTAAAATTAAATTTCTCATGTTATGTTCAAAGTTTGCTAAGTTTGCTCCAACATAAGTACAACGTTGATCAAGTTATGTTAACCGATGTCAGTACCGTAGACGAGTTCCAGGAACTCTTCTAATGATAGACGGGGCAGCCTTCGTCGGCCGATCGGCCGTTTGCCGTTGGAACCAAGTTTAAAAATAAATTCAGTGTCATATCTGTTTTTTTAGCCAGTTGATTCTTTTATCGTGGGATGAAAACAGTAATTCAAAGAATATTCAATAAAACGCGCCATTGGTACCTACCCAAATCACGAATAGAGTTTACTTTTAGTTATCAAATAATCGATCCCACTACAGTGCCCTACCTAACAAACATTATGTTCCTAGTAAACTCGATATTAAGAGCAGGTTTAATTTAAACGTCTTTGAAATATTACGCCGAAGACAAATTGTTTCGCCCTACATTGAACGAGAGTTAAATAAAGCTGCGATAGGTCTTATAAGAAAATTCCATATCTAATAAGAGAAGACTTGAAGATAAGGTAACAAATTTGATCAATGTAAGTATTAACTATGGCTATGTGTGACGACGATTCTTTACTTTTATGTATCTGTTACGGGCAATGTGATTAATTGGGCATTATGCATAATGCCCGGGCATTATGAATAATGCCCAATATAAGCGGGCAATGTGATAAATACTGTGCAATTAATCAAATTGCCCGGGCATTATGCATAATGCCCGTCACCTATTGGGCAGAGTGATAATAAACTTGTTTCAGTACTTTTTTTTATTTTACAATGAAACCTTATCTCACCTAAACCTAACTGAAAGTCAAATAAATATGTAGGTATTATGAAACTCAACATTATCATCATTTCTTCATAGGTTAAGTTGGGTTTTAGTTTAGGTTAGGCCATTCCGAACTCTCTGATTGGTCTCAAAGGGTGACATGCGCTGGTTTCCCTAAAATACTGCCTAAATCCCTAAAATACTACTTTCCTAAAATATGTGGAAGGGATTGATGGATGGCACATGTGTTGAGACCTGTGTGAAGGTGCTGCTGTGATGGCCGGTCATGTACCTATGTGGATTCTATAAAGCTAAGCCTTTCACTTTTCAGTTTTCAGCTTCCCATTTACTTACCTATACCTTGTTCTGGATATTGCGGGGGCAAATTTTTTATTATTTGTTTATTGATTTAAGCTCTATTGAAATGTAAATTTTAATGTTTGTTTCAGTGTTTTAGCCAAAAAATTTGTAATACTTAAATTGAAAAGAGCAACCCAACAGAACTTCTTGCTAGGTTTTTCTCTGGGGGCACTCTTGCGAATCTAGCATTAACTTTAAAAAATGACCCGTCGAAAGTGTTGTCAAACCTAACCTACAGGATTAAAAGAATTTCATTCTCATTTTATAGTTTTTATAAACTTTGGACATTTGCTTCGTCCCAAATTTACGTATCTACGCCCTCTGCGCCGCCGCCGGTTTGTTGCCGTAAAGTTGAGTTCCAATTTTTGGTACAGTTGTTTTTACACTTATGAAATAGCATAATTAAAAAAAAAGTATTTACCCTAATAATAACAAAAAGGATAGGTACCTAATAATTATTATAAATGCACTATGTTAAATTTTCTAACCTTTTACAGGAAGATTGAGTAGGTCATTTAAGTAATACGTTTTACATCATCTTCATTAAAATTAGAAACTTATAAACTTATAATGCCGAAATTATGAGCATTTTTTCCTTTAGATATGCAACACGTACGTAAAGTTTCTAAAAACTTAATTGTATTGAAGTATCTACTTAATAATATAACATACGAGATGCCAAATTATTTCTTTACTCTAGTTCATTATTCTTAGTTGCAAAAAATGCAAAAACCTAAATTTCTAATAAAAAAAAATGTCTACCATTAAGTCTCTGACAACGTTTCAAAAATTTGGCGACTTTAGAATTATCGCAACCTACAATTATCAAGTTAACGGACTATTATTATCAAATTGCCCAATGGTCTTTGGGCATTATTCATAATGCCCGGGCAATGTGATAAATAGCACAGTTTTGAAAGTAATTAATCACATTGCCCAATACAGCTGGGCATTATTCATAATGCCCGGGCATTATTCATACTGCCCGCATTAATCACATTGCCTGTAACATATCCACTCATAAGAATTTAGTCACACCTGAACGAATACCGGACCTTTCCATTGTGTGGAGTAATTCAGTCGTACCTCAACCTTCCTATTTATTCAACCCCTCTATTGTGGTCCCGTATATTTTCAGCCACCGTGTTCAGCCGGTACCGTAAACAGTGAGCGAAAAAGTTTGTGCAATTAATTAAGCGCCGCAATCGTGCAAATGTTGACCGACACGCGCTGCCTCTTGCCTCGTGCCTTGCTCGGCGGCCGAGGCACTCCATCCACGCTTCATTTCTTCTTATTATTATGAAGGAAAATTATTTAATAGATTGAAAATTATCTGTAGGTATTTTTTGCAGGAAAAGTTTTCAAGATTATGTGACGTCTTTTTGAAGCTGCATAAATGCAATTATACCTAATTGCAAAATGAAATGGTATTATGACAAGTAATGAATAGCCCCCTACCCACCTACCACCCACCTACTTACACACTATTACTTATCTACCTATTCGTCCCTACTAACATACCAATAATAATGTCAACTAAACTAAACAAAAAAAGATAGAGAGGGTTATAGAAACCTGTTTACAAATACAATACTACGTACTATATCGTAATGACCTACTATACATATTAAATGTATCGGTAAATCCAAACAAAATCTAACAAACACAACAATACACAAATGTTGGTATTGCGTGACTTGTCCCAGTTAAAATAAAGGTATAACGAAATAACTTGATACCAATTTGTATTATTAACAAAAACTGCGTAATACATGCCTACTAACGCTCACGACGAACTGATTACTTTGATTTACAACACCTAGATTATACCTTTTATAAACACTACACCATTTAATATTATGTCGAATATAAGGCGAGAGGATACCGGATGAAATGAATATAGCAATTATACACGCACTAACAAGCAGTATGAACGCTTTTAAAAAAGAAATAATGTCTCTGTAAGGTAAATGCAGTGGCATTATGAATAGGTAAACCCATGTCACATGGTCTACCTCATACGGCCTTTGTGAGTCCACTTGTCTCTTTGATGCCAACTGAATAGAAAGTCCTTTTTCTTGTAGGTACCTATACCCTATAAATGTCTTATTCTAGCGGGATGTGGCCTACGAGTTCTTTGAACCTTTACCCGTTCCTCTCATCTTCTAATCTAAAGAATCGTTGTGTGCTTTTAATCTATTTCCTGAAGGTAAGTGTCCGGAAAAATCTAAATGGAAATTATTTTTTCGTTTCGTAGGCGAATCGATCGAACGTTTGAAATTTTATCATAAGAGGTAGGAAGGTCCCATCAAATTGCAAAACGACGACTTAGTACGTACTAACCGCAGCCCCCAGTGATATGCACTCCCAATTACTCCGATAATGTGTTGAAGTCTTTTATATGGGTGAAGCTATTTTTAATTTTCGAAATTCATCGTTTATTTTTGTGTTTATTAAATTAAACTTGATTTTTATTTATTACAAGTTACCTAAGTAAGTGGGTACATACGGGCTAAAAGAAAAAAGATGCACAACCTACTTTCCTGTAAGTACCTAATAAATACAAAGTTGCCACACCTGTACACTCAAGTGCCCAACTTTTTACGATTTAAAGGTTTGATGGGGCCATTGCGGCAGCTTTCAAATAAAAGGAAATTCAACCACAACCTTTTTGTAATAACCTTTATTGAATGTCACTTTTAGGATGATGTCGAAGAAATATAAATATATTTAGCAGGACTTGAGGCGACTATAAATGAAGGAAGACTAGACTATCTTGAGGAGATTTATGATAAGAAAAGTTTTAGAGTATCCCGTCCGTGATTTTTATTTTTATTATAATGTTTGTTTTATTAAATAAACCGACCGATACTGTTTGTCACATCATTGTTCACTTCATGTCTGTCGAAATCACTAAATGAATGAAGTATGAAGGACAAGCGAAGGATGTAAACTAAAGAAAACCAAGAAAATGAAAACTTCAAGGTTCATTACCTCTCCGTTCAAGTTGTGGACTGTCATTTTCTTAATAACAATGTAAAATATTACTTGACTCGTGACATAAGTAACGTCAGACGGTTTATTATCTCGTCGACCATTTTAATAAACACTAGGCACGGTTGACAAATTAGGTAATTCGTTTCGTGACACAGACATAAAATTAACTGTGATTTGTAAGGCGGGAGCGTAAACAGTGGGGATGCCCTCCCCCTTCATCGTGTGGGGAAAGAGGTGGGAGTCATTAAGACCCAGTTTCAAAACCCCGCATAGACAGGAACAAATACAAGAGCGGGAAAACAGAACTACTTGCAATTTTATAAGGACCGACATTGTGGAGACCAAACTTGCTTGGGAAATTTACCGAACAATTTCCACTTAATGAAGACTTGTAACCTGAAGATGAAAAGGGTTAAATTGAACTTTTTGTGCGAACTAATTTGGATTTTCACTTCCACCTCGTAGGTGCCACAATGGGCACGAGACACGATTCATTACGTTGTACCTACCTGCGATTTGGGTCGGATATCCTTTGCACAAATAAACAACTTGTTTGTATGAACAAAGTCAACATGAAAATGTCCAATCCAAATATTGTAAAGACAATATGTAATTTGAAAAAACAATTTCTGGTAACGCCGTTTAAACAAACAAGGAAAGCGCACAAATCCATACTAATATTATAAATGCGAAAGTAACTCTGTCTGTCTGTCTGTCTGTCTGTCTGTCTGTCTGTCTGTCTGTCTGTCTGTCTGTCTGTCTGTCTGTCTGTCTGTCTGTCTGTCTGTCTGTCTGTCTGTCTGTTACGCTTTCACGCCTAGACTACTGAACCGATTTCAATGAAATTTGGTAGAGAGGTTGTCTAGACCTTGAGAAAGGACATAGGCTATATTTTGTCGCGAAAAAAGGCTTAAGGGGGTGGTAATAAGGGATGAAAGTTAGTATGGGAGATCGTCATTATTCAAAGATAAAACCATGAAACTTTATATTTAGGAACTTAATACTAAATCCATACTTCCATACTATCCATACTATCCATACTAATATTATAAATGCGAAAGTAACTCTGTCTGTCTGTCTGTCTGTTACTCTTTCACGCCTATACGGCTGAACGGATTTTGATGAAATTTGGTATGGTGATAGATGATAACCTAGAAATGGTCATAGGCTATAAATAATCACGCCATCATTCTTAGGAGGTAGGCAGTAGGTAGATAACTAAATTGAGTTAGTGATTTTTAGTCGTTTTTGTTGGGACTTTTGCTCTTTCACGTCTAAACGGCTGAACGGATTTTGATGAAATTTAGTAAGGTAATATAGGTGGTTACCTATAAACGGATATCAAAATGATCACGTCATCGTACTTAGAGGGTAGGAAGTAGGCAGAAAACTGAATTGAGTTAGTGATTTTTTTATGGTTTTTGCTGGGAGTTTTGCTCTATCATGCCTAAACGGCTGAACGGATTTTGATGAAATTTAGTAAGGTAATAGATGGTTACCTAAAAACGGATATAAGATCAAAATGATCACGTCATCGTACTTAGGGGGTAGGAAGTAGGCAGAAAACTGAATTGAGTTAGTGATTTTTAATCGTTTGTTTAAAAGTTTACCTCATTCACGCCTAACGTCTGAACGGATTTTTATAAGACTTGGTTAATTTAAAGATAGAATCCTAGGCACGGACACAGGCTACTTTTTACCGCGGGAAAATACCTCATTCCCGCGGAAATCTAGCGTGATCGTGTTAAGAAGCGCATGACGCCATAGCTACTGAAATGATTTTGATGTTTTTTTTTTTTAACTGAGTGTAACTATGACTTCAAGATAGTATTTAATCACTTTTCTAACTTAGAGGGTAGGTAGGCGCCATAATTTATGGAATTTATGATAAAATTTTGATGCAACTGTCTTTAAAAGTTTTACTTGGATCGAAACTTAGCGACATTCCATCACACTACTTAACTTATAGGGTAGGAAGGTACAAAATTCAGACTACTTTTTACTTCGGGAAAATATCTCATTCCCACAGGAACGTATACATAGCTACCTATCTACAACATTAAAACTCTGTCTAGAATCACATTACGCCAAAACTATTGATCTGATTTGTATACATCGGGGGTTGGCAGGTAGGTATAGTTAGTAGTATTTTAAACCGATTTACATTATTTACTTTTTATATTTACTAAGGAAACATTCGGAGCTATCCATTATGTGCTTAGGTTGCTTTTGAACAAATTTTGATGTGAAGTTGAGGACCGGAACACGATAGAGGGACATTGTTACAGGGGGACTTACAGCCGGGAGAAAACAAAAAACTTATGCGGACGAAGTCGCGGGTAAAAGCTAGTAGGCTATAAAATAATGATTAATATTCGTGTTATTGGCAATTTCGCTTCTCGAGATCCGCTGCAGCAAATTAATTGCATTCAAAATGAAACCAAAGGGCCATTTACCAAGTTTTGTATAATTACGGAATGACCATAAATTATTTTCGAGAAAACTTGGAACGCCTATTGAAAAGTTGGGAAACGTATTAAATATTATTGAAGTGAATTGGCTCGTGTTCAGAAATGAGTAAGTTTCTATCGGTAAATCAAGAATTTATAGCAATTCAATGTTTAGGCTCTTATTTTTGTTACTTGGTTTACAAACTTTCTAATTAGACTAAACGTTCCCCTTTCTTTTGCATTTAGAGTAGGCGATTTGAGTTAAAACAATTAAATACCTACGTACGGATATGCGAATGCGACTGTAAAATGTATATCTCCTATTTATTGCCACGCAGAGTGGATGCTACTATAGTTGGGTATACTTTTTATGGCAACGTCGTAGAGCCTGTTTCAAGCCTTTATGAACCTATAAACTTTGAGTACTCTATTTACCTGTTAAAAAAACATAAAAGAAAGAAATATTCGTAAAACTACGAAGTTGTATGAAGATTTTGCGTAGTTATTGTACAGAATACGAAACAAACGTATATTTGCTAACAAACGACTCTACTCTACTTAAGACCTTCGGTAGTATAAAAACAAGAAAAACAGTCATATTTCTCAGTAGATCCATGCTAGCAGACTCCTAAGCGTTATCTGCTGGAGATGTCTATAAAAACCATAATAATTACAGTCCAAGAGCTATAGAATACCGTCTTTTAGTGTCGTGACCGTCTGTTCGCAGTGCCCACGTACTCGAGGACTCTCCTAGTGGTTTACGACCTAACTTAGGAAAGTAATTATTGTCCGGAAGGAGCTTATCTTAACAGAAGTGTTCTTCGAGTAGTTTTATGTTTTATTATTTCCAAATGTCTCATCGGTGGTGTAATCTAGTGACGTTCAAAACTATTCAAGCAAGAGTCATATAAACTTAGCTGTCTGCACGATCGTTTATTTTTTAAGTCTTAGTATTGAACAAAATAATTGATATAAATGATATCCGGCGTTATTTTTCACGGCTAATCCGTACCATTTTTAATCTGTCGCATTATTTCTGTGACGTCACAAGTTCTTATTAGATTACAGCGGATCAGCGGGAGTTGGGACTACAAGTAATTATATCACGCGGTTGGCAGGTGGCGTTAATGGCCCATATCACTGCTCGTTTCGCCTAATGCCACTTCGAGTGGCCCCACGCACAGTGTGCTATACCTATTTTATACAATGTCGAGTATACCGCCCTTTGATTTATGAGTTAAGATTAATAAAACGACTGAAAACGTGGACATGGGTTCCGTTTTTGTCGGCCCATATTTCCTTTGGGCGAGCAATAAATTCTCCGATATTGTCTCGACGTCTGAAAATTAGACCCCTCTAAAGTTATTTGTGTGATTTGATTTATAAGTAAATCATAAATAGAGCAGTTCCGCAACTATCTATTTGTAAAGTAGAGGCAGACGTACAATGTTTCTTGTTCTTATCGACTTTTGTAGATAATAAAATTTTGGTTTCTTCATCTTAGGTGAACTTACTACCTGATGTGTAGTTTTACACACATATTTTGTATGTACTTACCTAATTAAGGAAAATGGTACAAAATGTAAATTAAGTTACTCAATATGTCGCGACCCGAGGAATACGAGTACGTACAAACAATTTTGCGCCAACATTGTTTGAAAACAACAAATGAATATTTTACTCGTTTCGTACCCGTTTCTGTAACACATTTGTAGACATGCCATGTCGGTCTTCATAAAGAAAGAATGCTTAATATTTCGCGACATATTCACCTCAGTGGACTTGCTTGATTATTTTATTTAATTCACCATCTTCAAAAGTGGTACTTATACATATGTCGTCTCTTTTTTCCGCGGGATGTTACAGTAAATTTTTACTTCAGATAATTCACTGACCTCTCTCTTTCTTTTCCTTTCCTATTTCGTTATTTTTCTCCTTTTCAGTTTTTTTTCTATTGAAGAGAGGCATGATAGATACGTATGTTTGTATGTTTAAAAAAGAAGCACTTACCTATCCCTATATAATTTTCTCGCGCTATAATATGTCATAAGCTACTTAGGAAAGTATTTATTATTCAATCGCAAACGATTGTAAGAATTATTGTCAAATGAAATCGCAATTACTGGACAGACGATCGCGTCTGCGGTTGCCATGTAATTAAAGAACCTGATGCACGTTCAATGGAGTCACTTGCTTTATACGATTCCACTCCAGAGCGATATACACTTCATAGATACACTTTATTACCTACTGATACCCGGAAATGAATGAGAAAATCCGGATAAGAGGGCATAAGGAGGATTTATTTATTCAAAGGTTACGTACATTGCATAGCATTTAAGTTGAAAGTAATGTTAGTAAAAGTAGACAAAATAAAAGCCAGTAATAACATTTCCTGACAGAACCGAGTGTTTAATGTGGATTGCAAAGCGTTCATCGTCCTTTGATTTTGACCAGCCATGCATATCGAGTGTGCAATGTGCAGCTAAAGGACGGTCTGACCGTTTAACTAAAAGAAAAATCTACCAGACGTGAGGACGGCAAAGCTGGGTTGTTATTTCAACTTAATGGAAAGAATAGGACAAGCTTCCCCTTTTACGTTCACAATCCTTCTGCATCTTATTACAGTTTATCTTTTTTTCCATCCCTTCAATTTCATATTTGATAATAAGAAAATATATTAGTATTTCAATGTCACCAGTTTATAATAGTGTTTGTTTGTTGTTTGTTTTTATATTTTTATCTATCTATCAACAGCATATCGAGGTAAATAGCACGATGACTTTAAGACACAATAAAGTCATTGGTGGTCTCAATATAAATAATTTTGAAAGCTAGTGTTAACGTATTAATTACTACTATCTCAGTAGTCTTGAATATTTTATCGCTACTTCTTGTTATTTTTTTACATATAATATAGCCTATTCCGGAATAATGACGCTAACGACTGACCGACAGTTTTATGCGTTTTCAACATTGGTTTAATGACTCTGGCAAGTCGTGATCGTCATAACCATAAGTGCAATCTGTTGAAAGCTCTATAGCCATCTAGGATGTATATACCTATAAATGTATAGAAATATGTTTAACAGAGATAAAGAATATTAATATTCAACAGAAAGTTATAAAATGACATGATTGGCTTCTACGATTTGCAATATTGCAATTTTTTACTATTTAATAATAGTCTACGTTCGACTTGGGTAGTTTTGAATTTTTACGTCACCATTATAACCTTGACGTTTTTTACTTTTCTTTTCTGATTCGCTTTTGTTTGAAATGTTTCGCAATGGAAGTAGGTCTGAAGATTAAGCAAAAAAAGTGTTTGCAACAATATTTTCTATTACTTGTTTTACAGTACTAATAGCAAGCGTTTTGTATTATGTGTAGTGTGTAAAATATTTTCAGTGGTTTTTGCATGAAAGAGTAACATCATCAATAAAAATAAAGTAAACTCATCCTACATCCATCTACGTATAAGAACAAACATCAACATTTATGATATAAGTAGAATTAGTAGGATAAACAAACATATATTTAAATATGTTTGTTTATCCTACTAATTCTACTATACTATGTTTAGGTGAGCATTCCGTTTTAAAGCGCTTAATGAGTGCAAGATGCGTAAGTATTGTAGTGAATAATTCAGCGAAGGCCGGGCGAGACCTTTTGTTCCGCCGCGGACTAGCTGGATCATTCAGAATGTCAAAGGTCAGGAGCTCCTACTCGCTATTGTAAATATCTCCAACTTCCCAACTTTTTATCAGACTACTAAAATGTTTCACTTTTCCGTGTAGGATCCTTTTTTAAACAAATCAGTTTTTCATCTCTTTTAATCTTCAACGTGAACTGTAATTATCTACTTTAAATTAACAAATATCAAGGCAAAGTCTTGCTAAAAATAATTGTATTAACACATAACAGCTTTCCCGCTAAAGTAAAATTGTGTTTCGCGGCGTTCACAGGCGAAATCTAATTCACTTCATATTCCGGCTGGTTAAAGCCCGCTTATACAAGCATTTAGGTTTAAATAAAAAACACGTTGTCCGTAAAATTTGATCATTCTATCAATGGTTTTACACTTAACTACGAAATAACTTGTTGAAAGGAGTTACAAATTAACAGAGGCGAATGGGCTGAAATCTACACAGTTTAACCAATACAGTTTAAAAATTTATTTATGACACTATTTTCTAATCTAGCAGAGCTCCTAATGCATTGCAGTTGCATGTAGAATACTTAACTACGGACGTGTGCAGAACCAGCAACAGATGAGCACCAAACAATACATAATTCTTATATTATTCTACCTTTGTTCCAGATGCTAAAATAACCCTTCCTGTTTTTGGATAATCTGACTTGCCAAATAACCCCCTAACTCCTATTCATCATCATTAATTTACAAAATAATTCAAGCGAAATTAATTTAAGCGAGCCTAAAGTCTTAGATTAACCCTTTCAAAAGTAGGGTGTTATAGTTCAGGTTGGTACCTTCCATACACGTTGCAGATTATATTTCGATTCAAATTATAAGAAGATTAATTAAAAGGTTAAATTGTTTATTTTCCTTAAACCACACATTCAAGCGTGTAAACATATGTAGGTTCTATTTTCAGAGGCTGTTTTAAATAAGTACCTACCTACTTACCTGTTCGTTATTTTACTCGTTGTTATAAAACTAAGTATCTAAGTAATGTAATGAAATAGCGAACATTATGTAAATTCAATGTTTACATGACATGTTTTCAGTAAACTTTAACAGCATGTCGAAATCGTGTTTATTTGTGAACTTTATTTATCTTACATTGTACTGGTGCTTATTATTTTAAACGGAATCATCCACTTGTTTCTATAATCTGCAAACACGTTTATAATAAATATGTACCTATAGGTGCGTAAATAAGTAGTAGGTATGTGTTTCTATTTATAGCGCTACCAAGTTCACCCGCTGTGTATTGGTATTGAAATAATGACCCATATGTATGAAATCCAACTATCACAGAATAATTAACAGAAGGTACTAGTTTTAGGCAAATATATATGTATCAAACTAATTTAGTTTTTAAAGTAAAAAAACGTCTATAAATATTTTTTTATGAACAACAAAAAAATTTAGTTTACCTAGAGATGTTTTAACTTGATGTGATGTGATACATATTCTCTACCGACTCAAACTTACTAGATAATAGAAAAATAGAATATATTATAATAAACAATAAACTAGGATATAACTACTGAGTTAGTTTAATTATAACTTTGACTTTTTATGACAAACTATTAGTCTGTCGACAACAAAAAGCTTTCAGAAAAGCTTTTTATACGATAAAGCTCCAGTTGTGCATTTAAATGCTTAAATATTTCTACTTTTACGATCTACCTTGATGTATTCCGAAAGTCTTAAGAGACATTGTAAGTTTGAATGGCTGTAATATTGAGCTAACAGGATTTGGTTCAATCGAGTGCACTCACTCGCAGAAGCTTAGGCACTCGTAAAAGTTATGAAGGTGTTTTCAGATATTTATCTGGAACGTTTTAAAAGCGAAAATGTAGGCGTTTTTTGAATATCAATTCTAAAAACATCAAATTGGCGAAATAGTAGGTAGAGTCGTGGTAGAGCCCTTTTGTTATGAAACGACACATGCCAAAAGAGTAGCTGAAGAAGCGTGTAATAAATTTGTAAGATAATAAAACAGATTGGTTCGTAAGACGAGCAGCAACTGGGGTCAGATGCGGACGCGGACGGCTATCGGAAGCAATATTTTTCGGTGACAATAGCGGCAGCGGTCCGTCGTCGGTCCACATCTTTGAACAGGGGCTACAAACTCTTAAGTGGATTAAACGTCTAACAAAGGCGGTTTATTGCGCGTAGTTACACATCACAAACACTTTGTTAAGATTTTTCTTGCTTTGTTTGACTTCGTTCAATAAAGAAACTGCAAGTGGTTGATATAATAAACCTAAACCACAATTTAACTTACTCAAGTGGTTTTAAATAAGTAAGTAAAAAGTTTTAACAATACTTACTTCACCCAAATAAAATAAGAAAGAGTTTTTCATCACATAAAGGGCATTGGTACATGTAAGTTTTTATTTAGTGATGTCTTTGATAAACTGAAAAGATTGTTTGATCTCTATACAAGTGATATCCGAAGGGCGTTTAGAAGACTTCGTCTTTTATGGCTGACGACCTTTTGTAGTTGTGCCCTAAATCAGCAATAGAAGGGAAAGCGGGAGAGGTAGGGGGAAGTGGGGCACATTGATACACAAAAATTCAAACTCCGTTTTAATACACAAATGTCAACATATTTGATCATTTTTTTTGCCGGGTGCATGGCTTGATATGTTAACTTATAATTAAGTTTAAAAAAAGCTGATAGAAACGAATAGGGAAAAAGTTATGGCGACTTTTATAAAAAATGGATTTTGTATCATTCTGCCCCACCGGTGGGGCACCTTGATACAGAGAGTGGGGCAGCTTGATGCGTATTTTATTTCCGTAAATATTATAATATTTTTTCAAAATAAATCGTTATATTACTTAAATTGATCAAATAAAAAGCAAATAATGCTTGATCTCTGAAAAAATCACGTTATTTATTAGTTATTATTCGTATTAACGATAATCACAATCAGCCTAATAATGAAATGAGCTAGGAAAAAAAATTGTCATCAAAAATCTAGAATTTATCAAGATCTTAAACATGTAATTAAACATAATTACTCAGTAATCAGCCTAAAAGTACTACAGAATTGGGCATAGTGAAATATAGAAATAACAAAATAAAATCCTCTATCAAAATTATAGGAACTTTTTCTTAAAACTCATAATCAAAAACATCACAAAACTGAAATCCTAAACGATTTTTTCACATTTCTCTGCTTAACTTTAAAAGTCCGGGCCATTTTCTATAATAAATGAGATTTTTAAGACTACTTTAAAATACTAACGGGGCACTTTAATGCACTAAAGGGGCACTTTAATACACTAACGGGGCAGATTGATACGTATCATTCTGCCCCGCGCTTTACTGTATCATAGTGCCCCAAGGGACTATATTCACGAAAAAGTAATTTATTATTTTTTAAATCAATATTGTATTAAATAAACATATTAAATAACATTTATTAAAGTATAAACGTACTTTTGGAAAAATAAAACAATGAAAACAACTAATAATATGGAGCTGAGACACAAACACATTGCTCTTAAAATTTTAGTTGTCGGTCCCAAAAACACGTTTGTGCCTGTAAAAGCAAAACGGCGAATAGGCGGCGAGCATCGTCACAACTATCATCCTTGTGGATGTCCTTGAGCGTTCTAATGATGTTTCCGTGTGCGTATCGTTTTTCAGTATTTCAAAACAGGTACTGTATCAATGTGCCCCGAGTATCAATGTGCCCCGCCTCCCCCTAAAGATAAAAAGGTCTTACATTGAATTTCGACTTGGTTGTGCAGGAGGAGGGAATTGTCGAGGATTTCGGAGGTTTCGCGGTGACGTCAGAGGCATGGCGGGGCGAGCCGCGGGAGTGGCGCGCGCCGACCGCCCCGCCCGCGCCGCCGCTGCCGCCGCCGCCAGCACCGCCGTCGTCGCCGCCGCGTATCTGTTGCGCGCCGTGCGCGATGCTCGTGTAACGTCACAGTCCGAGCCGGGTCCGTCGCATGCGCCCGCTACTCTCGTCGTCGCCACCGTAAACAAATCTCTGATCACCTTTCAAACAAACGAACTATTTTCTAGTGCCGTATTTATGACTTCACAAACTTTTAAACATTGACTGTGATTCTTCTGGTGACTTTTGTTGACACTTTAAAGTGCAGTAGACGGCTCGCCGGGGTAGACGGCCGATTGCCGCCCACGGACAGTAGTACTCCAGTTGTAACCCCCGTCAACACACCGCTGGGTAATGCACCGACTTACGATTATCGCATACATTTAGACAGGTACGGGCATATATTTCCAAGCATGTAAAATCTCCTATAAGTAGATACCTACTATCGTAAAATAAAAGTAGTACCTATTTTATTTTTCGTTATACCATTTTGATCAAAACCTTTGCATCCAACATAAATCCTTTCATAAAGTCATTGGGATATCAAAATACTCACTTAACTTAGGTAGGCATCTCTTCGTAAGGGCATGTACCTAAACGAGTTTCAATAGATTTAAATCATAACTTAATATCACAATAAAAATATTCCAAGCTAAATATTTATAGATAGATACTAACAATACAAATACCAGGCATACATTTTTGAGTAATTAACGCACAATACAACTCATTAGCATAAAACACATTTTCACCTGTCACTTTTCTTTCATTAAAAAGACATTGGTTATGACAAAATGCTATTTTTGTACATAGACAATTAACGTATGTCGTGCATGTAAATATTTCACTCGTGCTTTGTATTCATTTTTGTACCTACCTAAGTAGGTGCCTAATGAAAATAAATATAATTTAAAAAATATTGGACCTAAAAAAATTAAGTTTTTCTTTATGTCGATATACAGGTAGAATACAAAAAACCTACGATTAAATACCATCATCATCATTATTAAATTTAAGCGCGTCGCTCTTGTCGGTGGAAATTACCATCAAAGTACTGAAATTAAATTTTTTTTTCGCCTATCAATAGCATTTGAACAACAATAAAATAATTACACGGCGTATTAACAGGTCTATTAATAGGCCGTATAATTATTTTGTATTTAGTCAGTCACAATTATGTATTTGTGCCAATTAAAAATAAACAACAGTTTGTTTTCCACACACTGTCGTGTTGCCGCACCGCCACATTTTCTATCGTTGTTGTTTTTGGGGCCCCACTAACTGCACGAAAGGTCAGTTATGTATTTAAGTAAAAAGAAAACAAAATTGATGTACGAAATAATTATAACTGAAAATTGTCGTGGCATCGTGGTTTTTTTTTATCGTAGTTTTTTTTCTACGTGATTACGGTTTATTTTATTTGGATTTCATGTTGACAAGTATAACTCAGGACAGGAAGTATTCTTTTGTTTCTTATTACTTACTAAGATTTAACTGTCCATCCGTCCGTTAGCTACCAGGCTGTATCTCAGGAATCGTAAAAGCTAGAGCCCTGACTGGTGTATTAATAACAAAGAAGTATTTAAAATTATCCATACTTCCATATCCATACTAATATTATAAATGCGAAAGTAACTCTGTCTGTCTGTCTATCTGTCTGTTACGCTTTCACGCCGAAACTACTGAACCGATTTCAATGAAATTTGGTAGAGAGGTTGTCTAGACCTTGAGAAAGGACATAGGTTATATTTTGTCGCGAAAAAAGGCTTAAGGGGGTGGTAATAAGGGATGAAAGTTAGTATGGGAGATCGTCATTATTCAAAGATAAAACCATGAAACTTTATATTTAGGCACTTAATACTAAATCCATACTTCCATACTATCCATACTAATATTATAAATGCGAAAGTAACTCTGTCTGTTTGTCTGTCTGTTACTCTTTCACGCCTAAACGGCTGAACGGATTTTGATGAAATTTGGTATGGTGATAGATGATAACCTAGAAATGGTCATAGGCTATAAATAATCACGCCATCATTCTTAGGGGGTAGGCAGTAGGTAGATAACTAAATTGAGTTAGTGATTTTTAGTCGTTTTTGTTGGGACTTTTGCTCTTTCACGTCTAAACGGCTGAACGGATTTTGATGAAATTTAGTAAGGTAATAGATGGTTACCTAAAAACGGATATAAGATCAAAATGATCACGTCATCGTACTTAGGGGGTAGGAAGTAGGCAGAAAACTGAATTGAGTTAGTGATTTTTTTATGGTTTTTGCTGGGAGTTTTGCTCTATCATGCCTAAACGGCTGAACGGATTTTGATGAAATTTAGTAAGGTAATAGATGGTTACCTAAAAACGGATATAAGATCAAAATGATCACGTCATCGTACTTAGGGGGTAGGAAGTAGGCAGAAAACTAAATTGAGTTAGTGATTTTTAATCGTTTGTTTTAAAAGTTTACCTCATTCACGCCTTAACGTCTGAACGGATTTTTATAAGACTTGGTTAATTTAAAGATAGAATCCTAGGCACGGACACAGGCTACTTTTTACGGCGGGAAAATACCTCATTCCCGCGGAAATCTAGCGTGATCGTGTTAAGAAGCGCATGACGCCATAGCTACTGAAATGATTTTGATGTTTTTTTTTTTAAACTGAGTGTTACTAAGACTTCAAGTTAGTTTTTAATCACTTTTCTAACTTAGAGGGTAGGTAGGCGCCATAATTTATGGAATTTATGATAAAATTTTGATGCAACTGTCTTTATTTAACAGTTTTACTTGAATCGAAACTTAGCGACATTCCATCACACTACCTAACTTATAGGGTAGGAAGGTACCAAAATTCAGACTACTTTTTACTTCGGGAAAATATTTCATTCCCACAGGAACGTATACATAGCTACCTATCTACAACATTAAAACTCTGTCTAGAATCACATTACGCCAAAACTATTGATCTGATTTGTATACATCGGGGGTTGGCAGGTAGGTATAGTTAGTAGTATTTTAAACCGATTTACATTATTTACTTTTTATATTTACTAAGAAAACATTCGGAGCTATCCATTATGTGCTTAGGTTGCTTTTGAAAAAATTTTGATGTGAAGTTGAGGACCGGAACACGATAGAGGGACATTGTTGCAGGGGGACTTACAGCCGGGAGAAAACAAAAAAACTTATGCGGACGAAGTCGCGGGTAAAAGCTATACATAATAAATACTAAATTAGATGGTTACAAACATGTAAAAATTTTAAAAAATAAAATGTGTAAATCATCGTTGCCGCCACATTCGATAAGTTATTCGCTTTTGTCTTAATTGTAATATATGCATACGCGTAGGAACCTCTCACACGCCCTTTTTGAACAGTAATTCTGTAGACAAAAGTGTGAGTCCCCAATGAGTCCCTGAGTGACAGTTGATTTTTGTTCGTTTCTACAATGTTCAACACAGGGACACATAACGTTTTATGTCAGTTTTTCATCTCCATATTTGTGGTTCCCTTGATGCGAATTTCTAAAAATAGTATCCCAAAAAACATGAGAGCTCAGCCCTAACTCAATCTTTGGTTGTTAACGTAAGCCTGATAGGTGGAAACTGTCTTTACTTACCCTCGTCTAGCGGTAAGTAATACAACATAACACACGCCGACCGAGCCGACCCAGCTTTGCCTTCCGTCACTTGCTGTTATACTTACAAAATTGCTTCTGTAAGATTTCATGGACGAAAAGCTTAAGTAAATATATTTTCAATTACCTATATTGAATCCTTGACATTTTAACGCGCATAAAGTTAAGCGACTCTTGCAAAATCATAGCTCGGCAATCAGCACTGAATTAAATCTAAGTTAATTTAATCTGCTGATAAAGCCTTCCTCCGTCGGACGGATCATCATTGACCCCGAGCAATCTCTATCCCGGTTACCCAGTAATTGGTTTTATTGACTCTGTTCAATATCGTTTGGCGCTATACTACGTCTGCAGCTGCTACACTGTGCGTATCTATCACTTAGAGGGTTCGCCAAAAGGTAACTATAGTTAATAGGCAATATACGACATCTTGGTTTGTGGTCGAATATAGTTTTGGAGACTAGATTGTGTGGTTGAGGGTTGTTTGATTTGAAGTTACCACCAGTTTTTTGAGTGTGATATACCTACCTAAATCAACAAAAGACTTGAATATATCGAAATCTGTAAATACCTAGGCACCTCGCTTTCCTGCATATACTAGTGTTAGAGAATGATATGACTGCAAAAAACATCCACCGAAAAGTAGATAAGTAGGTACTTTGGTACCTATATTATATTTGGAGAATGTTGGTCAGTCAACCTTTTTTGCGGCGTCATTGTTGAAATCAGCTTATTCCGGTTTAGAACAGCACGCAATTTGTGAATTTGCATAACATTTTTAGAGAAAATTAAATTTTCAGCATTCTCTTTGTATTTTTCTCACCTTCATTTATTATGGCGTAGCGGAATGAGTTCTGCGGGAATTTTAACTCTGAATAAACAACATACGCATTTACGCATTGCGAGGTTCCCACTTTAATATTTGATTTTGTGTTCACTTTAGCTAATGAAAGATTTCATATTTCTCGTTACTGAGTTGATGCTAACGTCATGTCACTGTCGTTCTACTTTACACTAAAATATACAAAGATCTGATATCTATAATAGGCTGCTAACTTAAGACTTAATTAGAATATAGATAGTAGACCATCGGCGAAGCCTGCCGTAATGCATTGAATTAATTTATGAGACGCCACTCTTGGCCGGTGTACTCAACCGCGGGATATCGTTGTGGTAATGGAATGCATGCACTGTCGCATACTATAACCTCTCAACGTGGATTCATTGAATATTTACGCAAATACTTACACATTCTTTACAACTGTAGGTAGGTACCAAGATATATGGAACTAACTCGAAATACAAAAAAGTTCTATTTTCACGCTCTATTTCTACTGAAAAAGATAAACGGTGTGTCAAACCGAGCATAATAGGAACGCAATATGGAAGAGTTTCCATATTATAATTCGTATTACGTTCCGTAGTTGGAAAAAGGAAAGCTCACAAAACAATTTAGATGAATGAGTCTGCGTATTTTACTTTCAGCTGCCTTAAAAATATTTTTCTTGCCACGAGAATGCACTGCGTTAGTTACGTAGACGGACGTGGGTAGGCGTAGCAAACCAACATTGTTTTCAATGTTCATTAAGGCTGCGCTGCCTCATCATTATAACGGTTTTAAGCAGATAATTAATTTGTTTGTTACGTAGCGCAACAACATTTTCATTTCGAAGTTATTAAATTGATAAAACGTTATAATATAAAACCCTACAATAATCGTGATTCGTGGTTATAAGTACCGAGTTTATAAATTATTTTAATCTACAATACCCACTTTCGTACATCACTTAGCTACGGCAATATTGTGTAGTGGACCAGAATTTCGCATTAGCAGCTGAACCGCTAAATAGATTTGACATTTAATATGGAAAACGCCAACGCAACCGCTCAATTACAGACGATTGATCGACGGATTTGTTGTAACGCACCTAAAACATCAAACTGGGTCGGGATTCCACTTATACTTAGAGGCCCTTATTCTTCACATTAAACTGCCAAAATAAGACGACATTTGGCTTTAACATAACAAGATCTAAAATAGAAATGTGGTAAATAAAGCTATCAACATTCGCTATTACAACCACGTTTAGCCTCTCAGATGAAAAAAGAAATTATAATAGGCAAATAATTAATATAATTCCACATCCAAAGTTATTTAAAAATAGGTATCCTGTGACAATATGATTTTCGGGTAATCATTGACGTCATCAGTAGAAGGACATTTTATGATACTTTTCTAGAGATAATTGAAATCTGTCTTTAGAAAATTTCAAGACACATTTGGTGACAGAATGTTTACGAGAATCTGTATTTCAATGACACACCTACTCAAATAAGTATGTATTAAAATCACCTTTTTAATGAAGTCGTTTTTACATTTTTGAGACAGAAAAAAATCATTTCGTCTCGAATTATGTCCATTAATTAGTAAATCACATAACAAAACCTTCTTAAAGGCATTGTCCCCCATTTCGTTAGTCATAACGAACTCGGGATTAAAAAGCGTTATTGAAAAGAGCCCCATTAACGACGCTTCGTTCTCTCACTGTATGTTTATAGGTAGATACCTTCTTATACCTATTTTAATAAAGTTTGTTTTTTGGTTAAGCTAGTGCAAAGATAAACGTACAAAGACTTGGCATAGCCAATCAAAAATATAGCCTCTTAACAATTAAAACCTAATGCTAGCTGCTTTCGTTCAAGAGCGGTCTAACAATATACTTAAATATATTTATCTTATACCGTTCACTTTTATTATAGTTGTAAAATATAATAAAAAATATGATGAAGACAGCATCTGTCAATGTTTGTGTTAATTATTGAATGGTGATGAGACGTCGAGACGTTCCCATTATTTAAGATGAAAAGAGAGACTTTGAGATGTTCTGGACATCTTTTAAACAAGCAAATTAGTATGAAGCCAATCATTTCAGACATCACGTTTCAATAGACAAGTATGCACATTACGTGACGTCACGATTCTGAAACACTTCACTTACGACAGCGCAATAAACGTGTCAATAACAATGTCTGTATCCATAAAGATTAACCGTAAAATTCCATTATAAAAGAAAAACACAGGTGAGTAAAATAAAATTTCCCAATTGCGTAATGGTATTCGTCAACAGAGGCCATTAGTGGAAACACTCTATCTATATTACCCGAAAAATAAATGGCATGTTTTCATAAACATCTATATTTTTTCTAACAGACTTATGAAGTGTGGTGCTCAGAAAGACTTTTTGATGACGACTGGCTAAAGCAAATAAAATAATGTTATTGTTTATCTTTCAAGAAGAAAACATTAAATAAAGATACGTAGATAGAAATTAATTAATTTGCTACGAACTCGAAGGACGTCTACATAGAATGTTTACGGTGTTTTAAATGATTTTGGGAGCCGTCTCGTAGCTATAAAGTTAGGAACTATATAACGGAGTGACGAGTGGTGTCAGCATCAATCACTTGTCGGTTTTCCAACCGAGGTAACAGCTGTTTAGCCGAACTTTAATGGCCAAACCCGTTCCCAGTGTACGCGAAAATGTAGAAAAAAATATTCTTCCCCATATAAATCATATTTGTTTATCGAATTGAATATTTTTCAGTATTATGGTCTAGGAACTAGTACCTATGGTCAAGAATACAATCTCATTCAAAAGAAGGTATTAGGACAGATCAACTTTTTACAGAAAAAAAAGAGACGAGTCACTTTTTTCTACGATAATAAAAATGAAAATAAATGTAAAAAATGCGAAAATTATACAGACTATCAGCTTTTCAAAATATTTGCATTTGTGTGTCCTTTTGAATAGACAAGTTTTGTGTGTCCCATGAAAATTACTTGTAAAAAGAAAAAGTGGAAATGTTCAAAACGTAATTAAGGAAGCCGCCCTTTTCACCGTAATTTAAATACCCAGTAAGGTACACAAAACATATGTCAAGAAAATACAATCTAGTAGATAATTAGACTGGAAACTCTATTGCCACCTGTGGGACCAGTATTAAGTTTATAAGCGTGTCTAAATGCTATAAATTAGATGCAAGAAAGCTTCTAAATGTTGTTTGTTACTGCCTATAAAAGCAGCACAGTACCTAAACTATAAATGTCAGTGCTAAAAGTAAATAAATGCTATATAGCATCTATTTCAATACATTTAACTGTTGCTTTTAACTACTTTTACATAACAATCAGTCTCTATACGATTTAAGAAGAATGGATGCATAAAACGAGCATTTATTAAAGAAATATTTTCTAAATAAAGAATTTAAAAAAAAGGAAAAAGTCTAAAAGTAAGTTTAAAATAAAGGAAGAAGTCGATTCTGCATTAGAACTGTTATATAAGTAGGTACTAACTGAAATGAACAGGTCAAAAATTGGTGATAAAACCGTCCCGTCGCTCACAGATCACTCGACCCAAGTGTATCGTGTCGCTTCCTAAAATATTCAGACACAATGGCCCTGGAATTCGTATATTGCCAACCCATGTTAGAGTTTTATTTCCGGTTGTGTTTGTAGACTGGGAATTCTCTTTATTTACCTACTACTTTTGCAGGCTCTTTTCTTGTCAATTCAGAGCCTCAAACACTTATCTTTTATTTCTTAAAGTATTGTTACAATAGATTAACAATCCCTAGTTTCATAATGAATTTTGCTAAAATCATGGCATTTTTATAACACCTTGGCTTTGGTTTTCTGTTTTCGGTAACAATCCAGTCGAATTCCGTAGCCAGTAAACACCCCTACTTTATTTTTAGAACTTCATCTGAAATTCATATTAACCCCGAGAAGTATTAAGGAACACATTTTGGACGTAATAGAAAACCGAGGTGTCTGACTGATGATAGATTTTTCGCGATCATTTTTTCGATCTTATGACATTACCTTACGGAGAATCCGACGCCAAATTGTGTTTGTGTCACCCTCCTCGAAAGCAGTTTATCTGAAACGGGAGATAAAGCCGATCGAAAATCCGATAAAATTTACCTTTAGCACCCCTTAGTTCAATTATTTTAAATTCCATTAATGTACTTATATACGTAGTTATCCAATAGATGGTCAATTGAAATGAGTAGGTTTCTTGTAAACCCGTCTTAACGTTATTTTGAGTTCATCATTAATTGCAAATTAGTTATTTATTAAATCCCTTTTAAAGCAAATAAAAATTAACTGAAAGTCTAATTAAGTAAAATTATTACATGAAACGAAATAAATCAGGTCTGATAATTAATTTCGACCCAGACGTGTCACCCGAGACCAAACAAGGCACAGACTGTCGCCGGATACTAAATAAAGTCTTATTTACACGGTGAATTACGAAGCAACATATTTTTTGCTGATGTTGTCGAGATATGTAAGCAAAACAGAACAAATTGGCAAAGAGAATTGAACCGACAGCGCCAGCTCTTATCCAAAATTACGTACCTACCTTTCTATTAATTTTCCTATGTCTAGGAATCATTGAGGATTTTGTAAAACACATAAATATAATACAGTTTTTACTATTACGTTACTACTAAAACTCATTTTCAAATTAGATGAATCTAATTGTGACTATAATATACAATATTCGTCTGTTGGGACTTAGTACAACGTAATGTATTCCATCCAATGTGCCTATATACCTACCTTTATGAATCCTTCATAATTTAATCAGAGCTTCTACGTATAATTTGATTCATTAGAACCGATGTAAATGTCAAGTAATGGGGATAATAACGTGCCTGAACTGCCATGAAAGAGGCGAAACGTGTCTCATGCATGAATGACGACCCAATTATTTGACTTTGGCGTAATTGCATTAACTTCTTATTTAACTTCATTTATGAATAATTTGATCAGTTATGATTAAATTCATTTCAGTTTCATTGTTGAACCAGCGCTGCCAGCCAATTTGCACCGTTGTTTGCAAATTTTTATCGCTTAATAACAAAAATATTAAACGACAATGTTCACATTATAATTTTATTTCATTAATTAAACACAATTTATTCTTGATTTGAGTTTCAAACAACGAGGTCGTATTTCAAAATCGATTATTTTCTATGACAAACTAAAACCAAAGTTGGTAGGTACCTCATTGGCTTTGTTTGTTGTCAACAACTAACTCTTGCACGACCGCAAAGGTAAAACCAAGTTAGAACAGCCAAAGCTGTAATTATAAGGACATCAAACGATCCCCAACAAACGAGATCGAGTATAAAGCCATTTTACACGCGGTGAATTATTAAAATAGAAGTGTTAGGTAAAGATGGTATATGTATTGCCTACGTTATAATAAATCTTATTGGTAATACTTCTGGGTAAAGATTGGATAAATCCATCTCTACATAAGTCAGCTTGAAGATAAATTGCACCAGGAGCGATGTAGCACGAATACGAAATTTACGTAAAAATATTTGAAGCGTTAAGGAAAGCATGTTAAATCCTGTAGACGTCAGCTATATTTGCGTTAACCAGCGACAAATTGCGGTGGGCATCCGAATAGTCGGGATACCATACCGAACGAATGTAAATGAGGCTTTAAGTAGGTGGAGGCGGCCGCAGCGGCAGTGGTTTCAGGTTACAGGCTGTGGTCGAATGGCCGGCGAGAGGCGAGCGGGCGCCGCGCTCGCAATCAGCGCGTGTCCACTCCACTGGGTCACTGTGCCTGCCTCTCAGATACTTCCAACCCTGATTCTGACGTACAATACAATTTAAACAAATGGATCCCGTTTAAATTGAACGTAGGTCAAGGGAATTTGTCGCTATTGTATCTAATGGTTACCATCACCACTTGATGGGTACGTTGCTATATCTAAGAAAGCATGTGATGGAATAACCAAACACTTTTAATGTACCTATTTTGTATTTATTTACTTCAAAGTTAAAATTCACAAATATTTAGTTCTTTCCTACTTAAGTAGGTAGAGTCAGTGTATGACGAAATCTGAATTCGTTATTCCATTGTTTTATTGAATTAAACGCATTCTTAGTTAACAATCGCATAATTGCAACAAGGAAAATACCATGGCGGTATTAAATGGATCATAGTCAATTAAATAAAATGAAAATCCAGTATTTTCCTGGCCACATTGTAGCGTAGTAGCGACGCGACGCGGTCATGTGAAACACGGAACACTTTAGCGAGAAAAATATAGTCCTGTCCGTTTAATTTACTATGATGAGACGCAAAAGTTACAAAGTTGCTGTAGGTGCCTAGGTAGATTATGTATAATGGCAAAATTACATAGTATTAACAGATAGGAGAATCCATCTAATGCTATAGGTACGTTTGTGATAAAACTTGCCAAACCTCAAGTTAAGCCACGAAGAGGTTCTCAGTTTGATCTGTATTCATTTTTTACGGTTTTATTGAAATCATACTTAGCCGTACATCGAACCGCGAAGGCGGTTAACCCGGACAAAACTGCTCTACATTTTACAAAGATAAAAATAAAAAGAAAAAACTTACAAGAGGTCGTAAACAAAGAAAGTAGAAAAGAAAAGTTCATATCAAAATGTCAGTTACTTTTTCTTGAGACTATCATTGCTCGGGGCAGGTAGACAGTTGGATAGAAAGTTAATTTAGATGTCTAAATGTCTCGCGGGTAAAAGAAAAAGAATTCAATATTCAGTAGTTTGAATAGATTTGCAATATATTTCCATTTATTTGTGCCTGACTAGTGGATACTCTAGCTTAGAATGAACAGGACCTATTTTCCAGAAGATAGGTATCTACTTTCTTTCAGAAACTAATTGTTACTAGCTACGAGTGTTTTGGTATAGTGATTGATCGATCATTTAGCGCACTATATGCCGAGCTCGCAGCTCAGAATTGATCAGAATTTCCCACCTCAGTCTAGCTAACGTGTTTGTAATTTGCATGTGTTCCTTAGATCCAGCCAGCTGCTATAACCGCAAATTGCGTTGTGGGTTTCTGGTGTAATTATTTCCCGATATAGTTGGACCACGACCGTGCCGTACCCTTGTTCCCCTCATTACGCCGCTTTGGATATTTCGAACGATCGCTTCGATTATCACAGGCTCGGCTAACCTCTCGCAATCGCACTTAACTTTCACAATTCGTTCGGATATCGAGACAATTTTGAACATTTTGTCCAAAAGTATTATCGTTATCAAAGTAATCCCCGTCACCCAAAGTTTACTTATCTTTTCGAATTTTTAGGAACATCATTATCATTTTATCGGGATTCGGGACAAGTTTTGAGAAAAGGGTACAGTATTGCTTTGATAGGAGTTTGATGCGTTTTTCATTTATCAAAACTTTAAGGTTTCAACCTACCAGCTATCTAGTAACAATGATTTCTAATTAGTGCTACTAAAAGTAACTAGACAAAATTATTAAATTATAGAGTGGAAATTAGCTGCTTTAGAAGCATAATATCGGTGAATAGTATCGGAAGCAAGTTGCTTCCCGTAGAGACGTCGGCAAAGCGGATGCTCTCACATCACCCTTTAATTTTCATATTGCGAGGGAACCGGGGAAACTTATCTTGTGCTCTGTTTACCTCCAACAGCCTTGCAACTTTTATTTTATTACAGTGAGCGAATTAAAAGCTAATAATAATACTGAACTACGTATTATCTAATCACTCCCGGCAAAACCTAGAAAATCTAGTACAAAAGCAAAAGTCTCTTTTGAACCAGCTAGGTTGGTATCTATGATAAACCTAAAAGAAAATAAGTAGTTTTCAAATATCATTTTCTAGGAAACATTCCTTCCACGAGAAAATTCAGTTCCAAAATAAATCCTCCGTGATCTGCGGGCAATCTTATTTTTACAGACATGCATCTTGCAAAGATATCGTAAATGTTATTTTACCGATTCATATTTCATATTGAGAATATACCAATACGAGAAAATAAACTAGAAGTAGGTTTATAAATGTATGTAGCGACTGTAGGGAGGGAGACGATGTATATTCGTTTTGGCTTCCTTTTCTATTTCTCCTCTGAATTGCTTTGTCCATAAAAAATGAGATTTTATTATGTTTATGGAGTTGAACAATAACTTGTTTGTTTCGTATCCTGTTGGTCGATAGAAATAGCAGTTCACGGGGCTTGCAGTGGCAGCCTCACTGTGCATTATTATTGCTGCCTGAAAACAGCGGGATACAAACCTATTTTTATTAGCTTTTATCGAGTGGAAAAAGCCAAATCGAGTTGTTTGCTTTGTACAGTTTCTAAAATGTACGTAGCGCAAAACTAACTTTTGCTAGTTTGCCTATGTTTGCCTTCGAGCGTAAACAAACAGCGAATTGATTGTATGCCTAGGCAAGGTACTACCTTAGATATGGTCAGATTAAGTGACATAGACAGACAAATTCGGTTCTAATTATGAAATTACAGACACTATTTTATAGAATTAGATACCTACAAGTTTATTGGCTCAACATCTCATACTCGTAGTTGAGGAAAAAAAATTATGTAGTCTGCTAATCTTTCGCTTAACCAAGCGTGTTGTTAGGGGAACTCTAATAACGACCACTATCATAAAACGATCCACTATCGCCTACTGATACGTAATAAGCTTTAGGCTTAGCCTTTATCCTTTATTATCGAATCTTTGTTAGGTAATCTTTAGTTACGTTTCTATAAAAACAGCTTTAAGGGCCACTTGTTCCATTTTACATTTAAGTTCATCTTAAATAAAATTAGCTAAAACTAATTAACTCGCTAATTTTGATTACGCTAATTACGTTTAGGCCTTTCTTGTACCACACCATTTGAGATTATATTTAACTAATTCCGTTTATAATTTTTTGCTTTTTTCTGACACTTACAGATAAGTTAAAAGAGAGATAGCGCTCTAAGAAATACAGTCGTGCTGTCTCTTTTTATTTTATTTCCTACATCTAAAAATGCCCTAAAAATTGATCCTCTCTGTCAATGTCATTGTCAGTTCGATTGTTGTTGAAATAAATCTTCATCCATTTTGCGGCAGATAGAAATGAATGACAATAGCTGAGTCAGCTGATGACATTCCGCCATTTTGAACTAGCTAATTATGATTAGGCTACCTTAATTGGCCATCAAGGAGCATTTAAGTTTGACAGCTTACTAATCACGATTAACGCTTGGAACAAGACAAGTTTTACGCTTAAATAAAAAGTTGTATTTAAACACATTTTTAATTTTGATTAGCCCGATGGTACAAGTGGCCCTAAATGTCAAAACAGTTTTTTACGAACGCAACTCGTGGTTCGTCACTATGTTGAAAATTCGTTTTTATTCGGAAATGGATTTGGAAAACTGACCTTCAATTGTACATTCGCATTTCCTTTAAAATTGGAATAAAAGTGCTGTATTTTGTGGCACACATCGCTGCATAGGTATAAACTTTATGTAGAGAGAGCTCGAAATTTTTAAGGATTTCATCAGTCAATCTATTAAGCTTCATAATGATACGTGTAAGTAAACTATCTATTTGCTTGCCCGTGGCTTCCTAGCATAAAATAGGATATTCTATACATAAAATATCTTAAAGATCCCTATGTAAGTATCGCAAAGCCACACATTTTTATGCATAAGATTTTGAGGCATTGTTTAAGAATCGGGTTTGTAAAGATCTTATCGATGTTTTATCCTAGCGAAGGGAAGCAAAGCTTTTGGTCTTCAAGTGGCTTACAGTCTTTCATCGATACAAAAAGGTTTCTTTACATACTCTTAAAACCTAAGGATTGTGCACCAGCAACCTTAAGGATTGTGCAAATTTTGCTACTAATAAGAGAAAAGCCGAAATATATGTAGAAAAAGATATTTATAAAAAAGGAATGGATTGATTCTGTTAAGAAATCCCTGGGATGTCAAAGGCAGTATCAGGTTATCTTTCGATGAATGAAATATAGCTTTAGGCGAGGCGAGCCCAAGTTGTGGTTACGCCAAATTTAAACGGGTTGAAGTAAGACAAATAAATTATTTTTTGTGTCATCATTAGATGAAATATTGGTTTCATATCAATCTTTTACTTCGACAATCATCTTTTCGCATGCCAATTTATAAATTTTGTAAACTTGTGTTCTAGAGGTAAATAAACCCTGAAATGACATAAAAGCTTAAACAAACAGTATTCATTCATGCCCTGCAAAGCATGTGAAAACTGCGAAACTTGTGTTTTGCATGAAACTCTTTGAGACGAGCACGTACAAATATCTGGGGAGTCTGTCTGGGAATATACTAAAAACAGCTGGAAATCTTTTTACTGAACACGCGGCTTCTCGATCTTGTTTTTCACATAACTTTTTATCATTGTTTGTGGCCATATTTACTCAAAGTAGATTGGGAGCCATGCTGACGTATGCATAAATATTAAAGAAATAAGCAGAATATTCTTTAAATATAATAAGGTAGTTATACACCCACACATCCTATCAAAATAAGCATTCGCTTTTCTCTGAACTTTTCTTTTTAAAGTTTTATCATTTCAAGCAAACGATCGAAATTGTAAAGATTCATTCGATTCATATTGTAGAGTATTTATTACAGAATATTGGATGGTACATTGTATCTTGAAACCCTGCCGGGAATAGAATGGAGGTCATTCCAGCTTTTACCACGGAGATAGTACCTAACAGACATTTATACTTTAGTTTTATTTATGTGTGGAGTTAGTGCGTGGACCTGCCGCCACCACTCCCTATTACATCTGAGTATTACCGTGTATATGTTTCTCGATCATAATTTAAGTACATAGATCATAATTTACTACTGAACTACTGATAAAAAACTCAATTATTTTTGTTTTCTATTTTGGTCGTACAATAAAAAACTTTATATCAATTGCTTTAATTTGACAGACATTAAAACTCGATAATTAATATAAGTTACTAGCTGACGCGACGAACTTCGTACCGCCTTAGCGTAGCTTTGATGCACTACTTTATTTTGTACAGCTGACCTATCTTATAAATTAAATGACGTTGACATTCGTTACGCGCGTTTTTTAAAATATGCAAAATTAAATGTATATTTATCAATCTTTCTGAGAGATTTTCTTTATATTTTTTTCCGTAAGAACCTTGTACAGAGTATTAGAAAACTACAAAAAAAAAATTAGCCAAATCGGTCAAGCCGTTTTCTTGTTATGTCGTGACTAACGGAAAACGAGTTTCATTTTTATATATATAGATTAATTTGAAAAAGTTGAAATATAAACATATTCTGGTACGTAAAATTACGCAACAAGAACGCATTATTGTACAAAGTTGTACTTCAAGTACTCAGGTAGGTTATTTCAATATGTTGGAATAGTTAAATTTATCAAACAGGGTGGGCACGCACTGGGTAAGTAACGCCTCTCTAATCTTACCATCATTAGTCTAATGGAAAGAAATAAACCACGATTTCATTACCTACACGTGCACGTGCATAGTGCTAAGTAAGCTGGCCATTTGACTCATTTTAAATCATCGTGATAACCACTCAACTATAGATATAACTTCGGTTAAAAACCTTATACGCCCAGTCATAATTATTGTACCGATCACTTAAATTAATTTGATTTAGTCGGGTTATACAGTTGTGTGAGTTACATAGTGACTTTAAATGAGAGGAAATGACTCGCAAGTCGCAGTTCGCAGTAACTATGTAAGTACATAGAAGATAAATTAATAGTTATTTGTAGTATGTATAAATAAATCTATATATATAAAAATGAAACCCGTTTTCCGTTGTCACGGCATCACGCCTGAACGGCTGGACCGATTTCGCTAATTCTTTTTTTTAAATGTTCATTGAAGTCCAAGGATGGTTCTTACGGTGAGAAAAATTCGAATAATTGCCGGGAAAGCCCTAAAACAGACCTTTTCTTTTGCCCATACAAATTTTTTCTTACTAAAATGTATAGTCAATTTGAACTTTATTCCTACACAATAAAGTTCATTCTAAGGCGGGACGAAGTTCGCCGGGACAGCTAGTAGTTAATAATTATAATTGCAGACACAAGAAGAAAATGAACGTTAGATTTGAAACAAGCAATTCATTTATCACAAACAGCGAATATAAGTACTTAGGTCGTTAATTGAAGTTGATTTAATTACGTTTTGTTCTTGAGTATATTCATTACATTTTTATATTAAACAAGTGCCTATCTATGTCCAATATAATAATCCAATATTGATAAATTGGTTCATCGCTCGCCTTAATAAAATATTTAACATTTATTAGCTACCTATTAACAAGCAAATATTAGGCAATATTTATTGGACGATAAATCGGAAGGCAATTTAATACTCAAATTTATTAAAATCTTTGTGTGAAATCTCAATCAATTTAAACTTCCATGAGTAAGTAGTTATTTTTGTTCATTTGTAAGTAGGTAAAGAATTTTTTTGACTCTCTAAGAAACTCAAAGGGGATAACCCCTTAGACAATTAGCAGAGACATTGGTCTATGTAAATAGACAGAATACTTTGCGAGTAGAGGGGCGTTACGGGAACAAGTAATGAAGTTTCCATTTCATTTTCAGTTTAATAAAACATTAAATACTGAAAAAATTTGAAAACTGTCATTCATAATTTTTTTAGGTTTATTCTTTTTTATCCAGAAGCACGTTCTAGGTAGATTTATTATTTTCTTTGTGTCTTAATTAAAATTCACAGGTAGGTATGTACCTAATTATAAAAGGTCCTTTGTTTGCATTTCTTCTTACCTTTATGTCATTCCAGACTCCTTTGCATAAAACAATTAATAGTGAAACAGGGTTAAACTTGGAATATGAAATCAGTGTGAGTCCGTTTATTATCGCTATTTCCTACAATAATAAAATAACAAACACCAAGAGAGAAAGAACAAGAGATCTCATCGAAATATGTTTATGTTATGTTTTTACATAGTGTTTACTTTTATTGACAATAACGTACAGTAACAGCACACTAGATATTGAGCGATGAAAACTGTTCAAAGATCTCAAAGAAAGAAATAAATAGACGAACAGCTTGGGAGTCTCTCACACACGCGGTTGATCGCCGGCGATATGAAAACGTTCATCGGAAATCGAGATGTGGTCTCTTAATAAATGTCAGTTTGGCACCATCTCGATAACGATTGGCGAGTGCTTTCTATAATCGATTTCAGAAATACTACGAGCGAGAAATACTCAAAGTGCATTCATTCAAATTACGATGAAACGCTCGTAAAAGTGCAAAATGTGCAGTGTGTGCAGCGCGGAACAGTTTCACGATTTAATAGGATAGTTCGAGTAAATTTAGCAATTTTATCGGTATTCGAATAGCAGCTAGTTTTGTTTGTTGTAGTGATTTAAATGCTATTAAAAACTAAACGAGAATTGCATTTCTCGATTGTATTTCTTGGCACAAAACAAAAAAGTAAGACAATAGTAAAATTTCTTACCTATTATAATCCATTTTATACGAAAAGTTACCTATTACTAGACTGGACTTACTTTAATGTAAATTACATTAATATTAGTACTTATTTATGTTTAAGACATGAGACCTTTTGTTTCGGGAATATCATTGTATTGAGCTAACAGTAGTCGCAAATGAGAAAGCGAAATGGATATATTTTATGATATTAATAGTACCTAAAGGTATACTTACCTATAGATACCAAGGTCTCAATAATTGTATAGGTATGTTTAATCTTGTGGGTGCGTATGTATGTAGGAAATACCTGACTACGTAGCTCTATAATTTACGCCATTCTTAGAATTATTTTACATGACAAGAAACAATTCTGCTAAGTCACGTAGGCATCAAAGTCTGCAGCAGTTTATAACAAAGTTATTTGCAAGTTCACACCACTTATTTCACCACCACATTATATTATATCACAACGCCCAATGCTTAGCTAATTAACCTTCTTACTTATTAGGTGCGAAATAAAAATAGCCTTGATTTTTATCATATTCAAACCTATGGTAATGTTTATTAATAAATATATTTCAATTAATTAGTGAAGCTAAACATTATCTTCCTTTAGTGTAGGATCTCAGAAGTGAGAGCGATTTAGGGCCTTTACGTATAAGCGGCTGAGCCATCTCTGCGTTATGGGCTTTGAAATGAAACCGTGCCAAAAGTGTACGTTTTATCGACTAGCGAAGACGCTGCAACCCCTATAACAGCGTTTAACCACTTGTCTAACCTCTCCCGTCGCATCGCAGCCGCAAATGCGTAAACAAACGCCCTAAAGCCACTTAAAGCGTAATAGCTCTTATAACCTACCTACGGTACCTTGTTGATTCGGTTTACGCGATTATTTTCCTGTTCAGAAATACGGCAGGTACCTATTTAATCCGAGATAAAATTAGACAACGCGAGAGTAATTAATCATTCATTCTACTTTACGGTTCCGTGGACTTCAGTTACGTATGAGCTCTAATGATTAGCAGTGAAGGATGAGCAAATGACGAAAATACAATCGATAAATTTTAACAGAATACTAGCGAACACCCGCGATACTTGTCGTTATATCTTGGAGAACTTACACAATATTTAAAGGTAACATAGGCTATCTATGGGCTATACTGATGTTAAGCTACAATATGTATTGTAAATTTTCATCAAATCTGTTCTGTGATCTTTGCGTGAAAGTAACCTCACATACAATGGCATTCATATTAACGTTTATATTATAAGTACCTACCATAATCAATTTGTGACAGGTATTTACATTACCTAATTTAAATCTGGCATAATCCCTTATAATCCTGATATAGGTAGTGAAACCACAGCTGTCGAGACAGCACCGCATAAACTATTAATACGTAAATCGGTGCATATCCCTTGAACACTTTCAAATAAGTAGGCAGTGCATGGTAACCGTCTGTTTATTTTACATGCGATCGATTTCCATTTACGGACGCGGTTTATTGCCAACCGAATGATTTGGTGCAATTGTATTCTGCAGCAGTGCTTCGCTTTCAACGAATTTAAAAATCCTCCGTTCTATAACGCAGTGAGCTAAAAGGATCATTCAAAAAAAATATATTCGGCACAGTGTGTGGATCTGACTCGCCTTGATAAACTAAAGCGATTTGTGCGAGTCAAATGTACGTGACGGAGATATAAGACTCTCTTTGGAAATAAAACGAAAGCTCAGTTATCGTATTTGTACAGTTACAGTGTCAATAGAATTAGATGCCGACAAAGACGGAGGATGGATGGAGTTTAGGTATTTACATTAGGCAGCTCGAATGTCTGTACGTTAATTTAAGAACTTGTTCACGAGTTATGCATATTCAAAACAGGATATTTAGGAACAACATCAAATTAAATAAATACTACATGCACCAATACATGTTTCACAAGCCAAAATAGCACTAGATAAGAAATTGTTAAGTACCTAAATATAAATACGTATATAGATAAGATACTATTGTGTATTAGGTGTACTTGGTGAAACAAAATAAGTACCTACAAACTTGCATAATAATGTAGCGCTCAAAAACGGCGTCAAAAGATATCCTAATCTAACAATTTAACACTTTTATAATGAAATATGAAAACTACTCTAAAATTAACTTCTAAATGATAGTTCAGTCTTATAAACTGGATCGAAATTAACTGTGGTTATCTTTCATAATACCGAAACTACGATTAGAGTTGGAAGTTCGAATATTGGCAGGTGCTGGGCGATTCATTCGTTTCTATTACGATGCTGCATTTGACAGGTCGATTAGCAAATAGAGATGTAACTGTCTGCAATAAGCTCTGTTCGTGTTTTGTCAACGTCGCGCTGTTTTTAAACGACTTCAAAAAAAAGGAGGAGTTTCTCAATTCGACCGTATATTTTTTTTTTTTTTTTTTTATGTGTGTCCACGCAAAACTTCGTCGTTTATGAACCGATTTTGATGATTCTTTTTTTGTTGGAAAGGAGGTATCCCGAGGGTGGTCCCATGGTAAGGAAACTAGGATCTGATGGTGGAATCCTGGAGAAATCGAGAGAAACTATCGAAAAAACTGTATTTTCGACTAGTCTGTTTCTTATGTTTCTTCACACAACTTCGTCGTCCATGAACCGATTTTGATTATTCTTTTTTTGTTGAAAAGGGGGTATCCCAAGGGTGGTCCCATGGTAAGGAAACCAGGACCTGATGGTGGAAACCTGGAGATATCGAGGGAAACACTCGAAAAAATTGCATCGCGACTAGTGTGTTTCTTAATATTATGCAATAATAAGAATTTTAAAGCCCTAATATTTAATGAGGGTCTGACGTTGACCTGATGATGGAGCGGAAAGGCAGTCGAGGGAACTCGACAACGGTTTACAGCAAGTACTTTGTGTTTGGGCTTGATTAACTTATATTATTGAGACCTTTCATCTAAATGGGTTGTGACTGTTATTAGGGGTCTGATAATGAAAATGAAGGACAGTCAAGGGACACTAAAAAATGTGAAATAAAAAATTTTTGCCAAAAAAGAAACAACTTCAAAACAGAAACTAAAAAGTATGAAATAAATTAACTTGTACAGAAAATTTCGAGTTTATAAGTGATTAAAAGAAACATAAACAATTAAATAATTATGTCTTTAAAATTTTTGAAGACGGTGCCACCTGTTTCCTTGAGATGTGAAAAAGATTGAAGTACCTATATTACCTATATCTAGTTATTGTTTTACTTGGCACCGTCTTCAAAAATTTTAAAGGCATAATTATTTAATTGTTTATGTTTCTTTTAATCACTTATAAACTCGAAATTTTCTGTACAAGTTAATTTATTTCATACTTTTTAGTTTCTGTTTTGAAGTTGTTTCTTTTTTGGCAAAAATTTTTTCCATAGCGTTAACGACGACGTACTACCTCTATCTAATGAACTCTATTTAACTTCAGCTACATCCTACGTGGGTTCAACATTATCGAAACTTGCTCAATTATTAATAAGTAGGTACATCCTGACGCTATTCTACCTGCTAGGTTCTAGTACTTTAGGTACATAGATAGGAGTAACATAGTTTCTGCTCTACTGATACATACTATAACTATAGGTATTATATAAGTTACGTGTATTTAAGACTGTAAGTAATAATTAAACGTAATAACATATCTTATAATAAATAGAAAGGTATAGTACATAGTTAGTTACGGTATAACGAATTATGTTCGTGTAAGAAAATAAATAAAAACTCTAATTTAAGTGTTTTTGCAATTACTTACTTGCAGAGTAAAAATTAACGTCTTTTGTTAAATCACTACCATTTGGGTTACACAAAGACTTTGATAACAAGAGTCAACAATGGATTGCTGGTTGCAGGCTGTCCGACCGCCTTGATTGATGGAACAATTAGGCCGCTAGGAAATTCCATTTGAACATGCTAAACTCAACCAGATATTTTTCAACTCGTTTTTTTGTATGTTTGGCGGTGCATTGGTATCAACTGGCGTAGATATAAACATACCACGGCGTTTGTGAGGTCCTTGTGGTCTTACTTAAGCCGAAAAGGTACCAAAGCTTGACATACCTGAAAGCAAAATTAGTCGTATCCTATAAGCGACATTATCCCTACATGACTCGTTATTTATAAATGCACATCCACTTAAAATGCTGTTTATTGTTTCAGATATAATCACAAGCAATAAGTTGGAAATGATGGACGACGCGGCCGGCCTACTTCCTTGGAAATATGATACTAAAAGTAAGTACCTATGTGGGTATTTATGTACCTATAGACTCATGCAGTATCGCGTGTGATTGCGTACCAACTTTATAAATATTGTGTAAGATGTTGAAGTAGGGACTCTGTTGCGTATTTATTAGGACTGCGGACTATGATTGTTTTTTACATAACTCTCTCTCTGTTCTCTTCTCAGCCTATAGATACCCTCTGCTGAGTATTGACCTCTCTGATGTGTGTCTCTCTCTCTCGCTGTGCTTAAAAAAAGAAGAATCATCGCGTGTTACCGTGTTATCGTTTCGCAGGTATAGCGGAAGTGCCGAGTGTGCGGTGAGGCGGCATGGAGGGCGCGGACGGCGGGCTGCTGGAGTGGGACGTGCTGTACGAGCGCCTGGCGCCGTCCAACGGCTCCTGGAACGCCAACGGCAGCGGCTGGAGCTGGAGCAATGCGTCCGCGCCGCTCAACGCCTCCTGGTGGGACGCCGCCGCGCCCTTCGACTCCCCCGCCGCGCTTGTCCGCGCCGCCGCCAAAGCTGTCGTGCTTGGCGTGCTCATACTTGCCACTGTTGTTGGTAAGACTCTACCTCTATAAAGGAAAATATGGAAATCATATTCATTCCATATAACTTGACATTGTAATCATAATGTATCTAGGTCTAGGGACGTCTATTATTGGGTAAAAGCAATCTATGTCACGAGACTCTCTATAACTTTATGATTCGCGCTGTCAGCCATCAACGATTTTCTATGATTTTCATTTTAACCGATCCTCAGTTACAAGTTACATATTTTAGTTTATTAATAAGTACTACAAGTATTATTTTTTTCTATTAGGTAACGTATTCGTGATAGCAGCAATACTTTTGGAGCGGCACCTGCGGAGTGCGGCGAATCAGTTGATCCTGTCGCTAGCAGTAGCGGACCTGCTCGTGGCTTGTCTGGTGATGCCGCTGGGCGCCGTGTACGAGGTGGCCCAGCGCTGGACCCTGGGGCCCGAACTCTGTGACATGTGGACCTCAGGCGACGTGCTCTGCTGCACCGCTTCTATACTACATCTCGTCGCCATTGCGCTTGATAGGTCAGTAGTTTTAATACTTCTTCACTGTTTGGCAGGTGTTATTCTTTATTATGAATTAAAACGTTAAATTTTTGATTTCAGATACTGGGCTGTGACAAACATCGATTATATTCATGCTAGAACCGCGCAGCGAGTAGGCCTCATGATAGCATGCGTATGGGTTGTGAGCTTTCTGGTATGCATCGCCCCTCTCTTGGGCTGGAAGGACCCCGACTGGAATCGTCGCGTCTCCGAAGATCTGCGCTGCGTTGTCAGCCAGGATGTTGGGTACCAGATATTCGCAACAGCTTCATCGTTTTACGTGCCAGTATTAGTCATACTAATACTTTACTGGCGAATATATCAAACTGCTAGAAAGAGAATCCGTCGACGGCGGGGTGCGACAGCCCGCGGTGGTCCTCCCCCGGTACCGGCGGGCGGCGCGTTGGTCGCAGCGGGAGGGAGCGGGGGGATCGCGGCTGCCGTCGTCGCCGTCATTGGACGACCGCTACCTACCATCTCGGAGACCACGACAACGGGGTTCACCAACGTGTCCTCGAACAACACGAGCCCTGAAAAACAGTCATGCGCAAACGGTCTGGAGGCGGACCCGCCGACGACAGGCTACGGGGCAGTCGCAGCAGCTTACTACCCGACTCTAGTCAGACGGAAACCGAAGGAGGCCGCAGACTCTAAGAGAGAAAGAAAGGCGGCGAAAACATTGGCAATAATTACTGGCGCATTCGTGGCTTGCTGGCTTCCGTTCTTCGTGTTAGCGATCCTGGTGCCGACGTGCGACTGCGAGGTGAGCCCGGTGCTGACGTCGCTGTCGCTGTGGCTGGGCTACTTCAACTCCACACTGAACCCGGTCATCTATACGGTGTTCAGCCCCGAGTTCCGGCACGCGTTCCAGCGGCTGCTGTGTGGCCGACGCACGCGCCGACGTAGAGCCCCTCCATAGCTCCCTTTTTATTCCCGACTGACCTTGTCTAACTCGCAACACGTTATGTTACCTTGTTACTATTTCAGAGATATATTTACACCCCTTTATTTTTTGTACGTGATGAATGTGAATATGATTACCTGTCTAGTACCTAAATAAAATCACAAATTATCGATGTTGTTTTACTTAGTTTTGAAATAAAACCCTGAATGAAAACCAAAATTATGAAATTTGTACATATATGATGGAACACCGCAATGAAGAGCCTCGTACATCAAAAATACCTCTTTATGCTTAACCAACTTTCCTTGTTTAGTCTTTGTTTAATTTCACCGAGAATCACGCAGCGGAAAATACTTTGTCGTATTTAAATTACTTTGATTTGATAAATATAAAGTTTCTGAGAAGGATTTTCATAATAAAATAACGTGATTAAATTTTCGCTTGTTCCTTAAGTAAAATATTTCTCACCACTCTACAGATTAGCCGGTAGGTACAAACACAAGATTTGGGCGAAAATATTTTTGCTACACTATGTTACCATAATTCAGTTGAAAGTTCGGTAATCTCGTTCTAGGCTTCTAGGAGCTAGTTCCAAAACTTTGTGTTTGTTTTAGTTCGAAATAATTTGAAGCTAACAATGAAACCTATTTACCTACTTCTAACGAAGTACTTGAGTTGATTGATGATATTTGATAAACAATAACAGTTTCATTTCTAGAATTAACTGTTAATTAAACAAAAACTTTGGAAGCTTTAAAACCTAGGGTTTTAAACACAACGAAAAGATAATCAAACCATAATAGAAAATATCCGTGGGGGCTCCGTGCCTACTAAGTACCTAAATCTATAGAAAAGGATCTTAAAGCACAGAACCCCAATAAGCTGAAAACGTTTTTAGTTTGGTTAGGATATTTTGTTAAGGTGTCTTAACAGCAAGGCCTGTGGCATTCATCTGTCAAAAATGACATCGAAAATGTTTAAAAATGACGTCCGCCTGGCAGACAGCATATTTCTGTGTAGATAGATATTGGATAGTTAAGAGATATCAAAGAAGAACATTCAACTGTTTCCGGTCGTAATACTACCTATAGGTAGAGTTAATAAATCCGGAGGTACCCCCTAGTACTTATACTTATGTCTAGCATGGTATTGAAAAGAGACAATAAATATGAACAGAAGATGAACTTCTATAACTCTTATTTACATGGACATTACAAAAAACTCTTCACGGCAAATGTTATATGATCAGCTGCCAAAATGCCACGGCAGAATCTAGTGGGAGGACCTATTCTCATTATTCTTTCATAACTTTTCAAGTGGTTTTTATAGAACCTACTTACGAGCTATATAATTGACAATAAACCTTGGTAGTCGTTAACCACCGAAACGTCCACATCTTAATGAGCCATTAGATCCCCTGCTTATTATTTCTTATACGGGATGCCTTCTAAGTAGGTCATTCTACTTCTGAAAGCGTTACTCATTTCCAAGGTTTCTGAGCTAAAAGAAGGTATGGACATACATGAATAGAATATTACTGATAATAATTGTTAAAAGAGTCTTTCACAATTAGGTTTAATACCTACTGCCTACTGGTTGTTGGCATAACATCCTCGACATAAATCAGACAATAAGTACCTACCTAGTTACGGAAATAGACTATTTTACTGGTTTTTTAAATCAATAATTTTCAATTTTCGATAGTGAATTTCAATTTTTTAACTTGTATTTATTTCATACTGATTACAGTAATTAATCAGTATGTAATACAAGTTAAAAAATTGAAATTCACTATCGAAAATTGAAAATAATTGATTTACATACTGATATTACATACTGATTACAGTAATTAATCAGTATGTAATACAATTATTATTATAAGGTCGCCTGTTGCTTCTTATATTCTTGTTTGTGTCTGTACCTTAATTATATCTTTTGTGCAATAAAGAATATTTGTATTGTATTGTAATTACTTAATACTTTATTTTTAACACTGTCAAATAGCCTATTCCAACATTTCAATGTTCGAATTTTTCATACCGGATTATTATTAATTTTATTAGTTGGGTGGACTTGTTTCGATAGTGATATTAAACGAAATGAATTGACCCGTTTACCAGTTCAAACGAAGTAGGCAAGTCTTGTCGTTTGAAGATTTGTAATGTCTTACCAGTCATAAAATCTCTACGAGTAATAATTTTCGCTTGTCGTTTACTACCACACCTTTTTTATTACAATTATTGTGGTGATATCTCTCGTTATCATTACTTACACTTACATTCATAGTAGATGCCACTTTTTACGATCGTTGGTAGCTTTACGATTCATGCAAAACGGTGCAAAATTAAATTTCCCATTTAATATATTTTACGAATGCTGTAGTAAATACCTAGACGTAATAGCATTTAATACTCTTTTTATTGCAATTTTATGAGAAAGCCGCAATTCTTAATAACTATAATAAAACTTTTAGGTAATACCGCCTGCAAACGAATGAATTATGAATTTTGATTGAATTGACCGATCTCTGAGATGAGTTCATAGTTACAAAATATAAATTATATGAAAGACAACCCACCTACCTTAACACTTTGAACAAGACCAAAAAAATGCTGGTACACCAACAAAGTATTTAGATAAGTCTATTTTCATTACCAGAATATCGGAAACTGCCTGGTAAAGAAAAAAATATTAAATTAAAGTAGTTATAAATAAGGTAAAGGGTTACATTTACCTTATTAACGTTTGTTAAACGTTGATATATTTTGTATGATTTTTATTAACCCCCGACGCCAAAAGAGGGGTGTTATAAGTTTGACGCCTCTGTCCGTGTGTCTGTGTGTCTGTGGCACTGTAGCTCCTAAACGCGTGGACGGATTTGGATGCGTTTTTTTTTAATTTAAAGCTAGTATTCCTGGGAGTGTTCTTAGATATATAATATGCAAATCGGTTCAGCCATTTCAAGGTCATCAGCTCTTTTGTCGGCTGTGGTAGGAATGTTGATCCAATATAACAGCAGATATGTCGTGTTTAGATTCATTTTGATCAGTGTTTAATTCTTAATATAATGCAATGGTGACAACAGGTGAGGAGCTGATGATGGAGTCAGAATTTTTATCCATTCTTGGAAAATGTAACAGCAGATATGTCGTGTTTGGATTCGTTTTGATCAGTGTTTAATTCGTAATATAATGCAATGGTGACAACAGGAGGAGCTTGTAATAATTATTATTAATTATTTATTAGAGGTTTAAAAAATTCAAAATTAAAATTAAATTTAAAATTTAAAAAACCCTTGACTATAAAAAGTAACAAATAAAATAAGAAATATTTTATAAACTGAACATCGCTTAATATTTCATACAAATTGACAACTTTCATACAAACTTCATTTTCTCGGGGGACCGCTAAGTAGCTAGGTAGGTACGCAAAACTATAGTCTACCTATCATTAAAAAATTGAAAAATACCTGTGAAATGTTTTAACTGAATTGACAAATAAAATTTAAAATATTCGTAAGGAAAATAGAATGCGGTTCCCCGACGAAATGAAGTTTGTATGAAAGTTGTCAATTTGTACGAAATATTAAGCGATGTTCAGTTTATAAAATACTTCTTATTTTATTTGTTACTTTTTATAGTCGGGGGTTTTTTAAATTTAAAATTTAATAAAAAAAAAAAGACGTGAGGCACTCGGAGACTGCCGCGGTAAAGCTATTGCATAGCATTTTGTATCAACTTATGCAATTATAATTATTTATTTATTTTATTTATGCAATATTTCTTTTTCTTTGATATTAATTCAAGTTACACTTTTTGAGCGTGGTGACCGATAAGAAAACAAATTTTTCTTTTATTAAATAAATAGAAAGTTAATATTGTTTAAAATATTTTTATTATCTAAACTTCTAAACTATATAATAATATAATATTATAAAGAGGAAAGATTTGTTTGTTTGTAATGAATAGGCTCCGAAACTACTGGACCGATTTCAAAAATTCTTTCACCTTTGGAAAGCTACATTATCCCCGAGTAACATAGGCTATATTATATTTAAAAAGAAATTAGGTATCCTTACTAAAACTCCAATAATGTAACCCAAGGTGTAATAAAATGACCTGAAAAATTCCTTACGTCGCGTGCGCCGCGAAAACGATTGATGATAGAACAAAATCATTTACTACGACTTTGCAGAACCAGAACTCATCATTATCTACAAAAAGTGTCGCGACAGCATATGTCTAAATATTATAGTTATGTCACAGTAAGCGGTTTTTAATTCTAAAAATTTAATTTATATGCCGCCGCTTGAAAAGGCTCTTTATTTGTATTTTGGTATTAATCCTTATCAAAATAAATTACTTTATATTCAAGACGGCTTCAATACCTTTTTATAACTTTTTGAATTATTCAATTCGGACATTTCATTCGGAAGATATCACGAGTTTAAAAATGCAAGTATTAGAAAAAAGTCGCGTGGTTGCCGCTCACCGCGCTCAGCTAGCCAGCATGCGATGTAGGCTACCTAGGCTCCATGTAAGCGTCACTGAAGTAAGGGATCAATGTAATAAAAAAATCATTAAAAAAATATTCAAACTTCCTTTATAATTTTACTTTTTTTTTTAAACCCGACGCAAAAAAGAAGGGCGTATGTGTATGTACCCGTGCGAAGCCGGGACGGGCCGCTAGTTTTACAATAAAATTTTAAATGCCGCCGCCGCGCGCCCGCGCCGCCGCCGCCGGTTTATTTCCGTACCGAACTGCCGAACTGAAACGACGTTAGACGATGCACATTGCACGGCCTTCAAGCCACACCTCCGTGCCCGTCGGAGTGGGGAGAGCGTGAGGTTTTTTCGTTACGGAATTTCTGGATTCGGTCCCCGCGCTCAAGGCCCGCGATAGAAGCTATGCATTAACTTACTTAAAAACTTCAAAAAACAATTTAATTAGGTACATATATAAATATGTTATAGTCAAGTACGTATATACATATACCTAGGTGACAATATCGTGACTTAATCGGTGTTTAGATCAACAAACTACCTTACTAGAACAAGCTAGGCAATCCAATTAAATGATAAGTATTAACTGAATATTGAAAGCAATTTCAATACCAATCCGTCATACATACGTCCGTCATACATAAGATAGCTAGATCTTTACGTTAACCTAAGAAGATATTGCTTGGTATGTTAGGATTTTGTATAATACATAAATTATAAATACATCATAAACTAAATAATTTGGATACTATTTTTAAATCTGGCAATTAGAGCTATGCCGTAAATTGGTTGGCCTCTTTATCAGATTTAAACGCATCTGCGGTTTGACGTTTGTTATGAATTTTAATGTCAATCGAAATTAAATGATCGGATGTGTATTTTCTTTCTGAATAAACTGAATAAACTTCAAACCGTTGGTTAAACGTTGAACCGGTGCATGATGCATAAAGACCTTAATTAAGTTTTTTTTTTCGATTTGATAAAACTCATTCGGTAAAATATGTTTGACTTATTAACTAGAATGGCTGTCATGAATAGCATTAAAAAGTAACTAAGTAAGTGCCGTTTGAAAGTTGTACCAAAACTGGGAAGTGACAATGCTGAACATTGGCTCAAGTTTACCCATTCGCCCTTACCCAAACTCACGCTAGCTGACGTACAACCTAACTTTGTTTACAGAACACGCCCAGCGCCGTCTAACTGAGCCCTTTTTCAAATCACGGCTTCGTCTAGGTATACACAGTTCACTTGTTTAATCAGTGCTACCATAGATAACTAAGTAGGCATTTAGTTACTTCAAGAATACTTCGAACATTAATTTTTAATCCCATTTGTGCTATGTTAATAGAATAGCTTAGTACCTACCGTACCTGCCTGCGATATATATTTTGTCAATATGAACATTGTAATATAATTTGTCACCGTAAGTAAATACAACTTTATCATGTCTTGATTCAATGAGTCGAAGTATGTCGCATGGGACTGTTACCGAAATAGATTCTATGTATTTGATTTCTAGGCCCGAGAGGATTGAGAAAACTTTGTTTAGGTAACCTACCTCTTTTTGGCAATGTCAATGGTCTATTCTATTACATTGATTTTACTACTCATTTCATGGTTATAATATTCCCCGAGCATTCGGATATTTACTCATCCTCTGCATTTAATTAATGCAGACAGACAGCTACCCAGTTTATGAAGGTAATCTGAGCAATTTGAACCCACAGCTGCCCGTTACTAAGTTCACAACGTAGATTGTACGCACCCTTGTAAATTACAGACAAATGTTGTTTTCATGAAGATCAGGCGGTGAAACATGGCGGCAGCAGTTTCCTCCCGCAGTATATAAGTATGCAAATCGTCGACTTGATGCTTCTAAGTGGAGATAGCAACGATTTGTGACTGTCATGCCATGTGCCTGCTATCCACTTAAGCGCAAAAAAAAATATGCCTGAAACATGCCTTAAACGTTTCAGTGGTAGGTACGCTTGCAATTTATTTAATTTAAGTGATGCCATAAAGAGATGATAATTAGTTTTGAAACAACAAGTTAAACTATCTTTTTAAAAATGTGGTTAATTCAGTTGGTAGTCATATCAATGGCGGCGGCGCACTTTTTAAAAGTTCAAATAATTATAATATAAACAGCAGAGAGAGACAGAGACCAATCTGTTTGATAAAAATCTGTTCCATAATATAATGCTGCGCTGTATTATGGCATGAAGCCAACCGTGGCGCAACCGATTTATCAAAGTTCGAGAAAATCGGTGACGACGGTTAAAATATTAGAAGTTTATATTTTTAGGTTTCCTTCGAATACATACTGGCTTGAATCAACAGACAAGGCATTGAAAGTCTCCAGTTCGAAAGATTTCAGACTGTTTAAAATATTAAAGAGAATTGTTTACATCATTAATAAAGTTGCTTTGAGATTAGTGAAAAATTATCGCATTATTGTGACTGCAATAAGAACTTGGTTTTGTGTTTTCGCACTTGTTTCCAATTCATTGTTGGATTGGACAAATTTACTAATAGGGTAATCTGTAGTCAGTGAGTAGTAGGTATTGGCAACAGGTCCTGATTGGTATAACACCGCGTGTCGATGATCAAAGGGCATTAATCAAACCTTCGGGTGAGAAGCTAGCGACGGATGTCCACGAGGAAAGGTCAAAGTTCAAATTCATTTAAGACGAAATAGAAAAAAATAGGCGCTTTTTATCGAAACACGCATAGATTTACACAATGGACAATATCAGAGATGTTTTATAGGACTAGCCTTATTCCTCTCGTTTGAAATATTTGTCAAAACCAACTGTGTGTAAATACCCAAGTTAATATAAGTTTGAGTCGGTAGTACCTATAATATGAAAATGATGACGTTGACAAGCTTACGCGCGTGAAAGTTGGGAGTACATAGTTGAATGTTTTTGGCTCTCCGAACATCTACCTACCTACAAACCGATAGCTACGTTTACTGTATATTTATAATATCGCATTTGAGTTGTTATGATACTTTCGAATCTCGCTGGCTAAGGGAACACATTGATCTGATGAACACAGCAAGCTTAATACTACTCTTAAAATCTTACAAAGATAGAATATACGACCTCTGAATATCCTGAAAGCCTATAAATGGTAAATTAGCATTTACGTGCTGGCCTCAGTTAACTTACCTCTATATTACATCCTAAAATTTCATTTCGCATTGCAGTGAGTTACAATATAGACATCAATTTAAATGCATGTGTTAGGACAGCTCTGCATCAAATTAATTTTACAATACGAGTTTGCGGTTATATCTGATGACATTAATGTATGCTGTTTGAGGTTTGAATAATATATTTAATTATATAAGTACCTAAGTATATGATAAGTAAGTATATCTAGATAAATATTACGTCATTATAAATTGCTTCTTGCTTGAGCTCTTTAGCTCTTGATGAATTTTCTTGTAGGCCTCTGTTCCGACATAAGCATAAACTGGTCTAACTTAATCATTCAATTATTGTTTTGTATTTAGGTGGCCGGATTGAGTGGTTCGGTCAGTGATTTTAAAAGTGAAGAATAGCGCTAGGAGAACATGCGAATGGCTTCCTGAAGAAAATTCACAGTAAGTAAGTTGAGAAAGCTCTGAGTACTTTTGGAGCACCACATGTTTCTTGAAAGATATTTATTATTTTCAATTTGAAGCCTTATTTTAGAACATGTACGTACGAGCGGTACTTTAGCTTTAACAGCTGGTTCGTGCACAAGGGAAAAGTACTTAGGTAGAGTGCAACCAGAAAATTAAAAAGTACAAAAGAAATACTCCGGCCTCTCGGCTAAAAGATAAAGCTAATACGTGTGTTTTTGGAAAAAAAATACATTTAAGTAAAATGTTTAGCTGGGACAGTTTTTACAGTGACTTAAAAATATCGTTAATAAGTTCATATAGATTATGAGATATAATTTTATTTTTTTATCTTTATGAACCCCTACAGAACATGTGGTTATAAGTTAGTTTTAATCCTGGCAGCTCATTGAAATTTAGGGCCCCACGCAGACCCACACAAAGCAGGTTCTCGTGGTCCCAACATCCACATTTATAACTTTCATTACTAAACCCATACTCAACCTACTGCGACGACAAATCTATGGAATTTTAATTAGTTTATCGTGTTTTACGGAAAATATTATTTATGTTTGGGCTTTGTAATGATAAATCCAGACATAACGCACTAGCATGATTTTTTTCCGATATCAGAATAGGTGTAGGACATTCGAAATGTATAAAATAAATCACGATGTAGGTACCTAGTTATCGCCACAAATACTTAGCAAGCAAGTGCGGCTATTACATTATCTAGGATAGTACATAATATGAGTTTATAAGAATTGCTACAATAGACCAACTTAGGTGCTCACATAATAATAATAGGTATCTATACTTTATTACGTATAAAGTAAACTAAGCACCACACAGCAATAAAAACTCATTCTCATTGTAAGTGTCCGAACATAATAACATTTAAGTCGTTTCGTCGTCGGCAAGAAATAGTCCCAAGCGATCCATTTTTCATCTTGTTGTTGACACCTAAAAATAGCCATTAAGTTCGCACAGTTTTGTAGGTAACAGGAGGAAAGTAAATGCATGCTGCGAAGTTAACTCAAGCTGGGCAGTGTTTGCTGAGCGCCATAACGGCTGCCATTAGTTAATGGACGCTCACGGGTAATGGTGGCACGGGCTCGAGGCAGGCGCCACTTTGTATCGTCGCCTCTCGCCTCGTCCGCCTCGCTGCCTCGGTACCTGGCACTCTCAGTGCCGTCCTCAAGTGTTAGGAAACACTATCAATTTACACCTACAAACAGTTTGCAATAACCGCTATGTTTCCCTAGACTGTGAAAATAGTTTGAATACAAAATAAGGACTCGTTGCGTGCTTTATATTTTTAGTAAAGTACGTAGAATGTTGATGCTGAATTTTAATATTTTAGTTAAAACAACAATCCATTAGATATTCTAGTATCTAATAAATAGAATAGCGGATAATTTAGTTATTCGGAACTTTGTTATAATATATTTGAGAATTTCAAGATCCAACAAAATAACAATCTGACAATTAAACAATCAGGAACCCTTGGTAATTAAATTCGAAACGTTCGTAAGAAACAAACTGGCTCCGTAAATACTCCCTGACTTTCAAATGAAGCCATTTTCAACTAATCCGGGTCCACAGACGATCCGCTTAGCAAAATATGTAAATTATATACCTAACGAATTGTTAATAGGAAAAAATATTCAAATTCAGTACCTACATAAATAAGTACGCTTTGGTCGCAGAAGTGTGCAGCTGTTACAGGATGAAAATTTTCAATGAAAAATAATAAGGTTTCCAGTGGAATATTTAGAAGTTTTCCAACGCTATTGACCACTGCGCGGCAAAGTCTGTCATAAGAAATCGTAAAGTTTCAAATTTCCGTGAAAAGCAACATTTTTGTTACGTTTCCCTGCAAAGTGTTTGTGGAGTTTTCTTGAAAGAAAATCTGGAAATTACCTATATGTAATACGCGTTTCTCCGCTATTATCGAAGCTACAACATTAAGTACATAACCTATGTAGGTAGTAATGATTTTTAATTGAAATAAGTGTTTACAATCATGTTTAGTTTTCTATTTCACAATTTCTCCAGTACTTATGGAGACCATGCTCCTTCTGTTACTGTTTTTGTTTTACTGACTAGGTAAAATTAATTCTCAATTAATAAGTATCTCAAACTTACTCGGAATAACAACTTCCATTGCTTTATGAATTATCAAAATTTCTAATGAACTAAATGAGTCGAAGTTAATCAGCTACCGGCATCCATAAGCTACTTACTTAGAATCCTTTGTAAATGAGATTTAATTCCTAATTGTGTAGAGTAGAGTATGGATTGGGGCTTTTGTGTATGAGCAATCACAGTTGGCTTCTCTAGCTTACACATTTTCCCGACCCCGGGCACAAAGTGGTGGAAGTACAACTAATTTGCCTGAACTGAAATATCGTTCGCTGCGCAAAAAAAAGAGTGGTTTACAGGAAAAACTACGGTAGCTGGTTTACGGTGGACGTGTTTTTACAACAACTTTGCCTCTAGAATAATTATATTTTACTAGCTTTTACCCGCGACTTCGTCCGCATAAGTTTTTTGTTTTCTCCCGGCTGTAAGTCCCCCTGTAACAATGTCCCTCTATCGTGTTCCGGTCCTCAACTTCACATCAAAATTTGTTCAAAAGCAACCTAAGCACATAATGGATAGCTCCGAATGTTTCCTTAGTAAATATAAAAAGTAAATAATGTAAATCGGTTTAAAATACTACTAACTATACCTACCTGCCAACCCCGATGTATACAAATCAGATCAATAGTTTTGGCGTAATGTGATTCTAGACAGAGTTTTAATGTTGTAGATAGGTAGCTATGTATACGTTCCTGTGGGAATGAGATATTTTCCCGAAGTAAAAAGTAGTCTGAATTTTGGTACCTTCCTACCCTATAAGTTAAGTAGTGTGATGGAATGTCGCTAAGTTTCGATCCAAGTAAAACTTTTAAAGACAGTTGCATCAAAATTTTATCATAAATTCCATAAATTATGGCGCCTACCTACCCTCTAAGTTAGAAAAGTGATTAAATACTATCTTGAAGTCATAGTTACACTCATTTAAAAAAAAAAAACATCAAAATCATTTCAGTAGCTATGGCGTCATGCGCTTCTTAACACGATCACGCTAGATTTCCGCGGGAATGAGGTATTTTCCCGCCGTAAAAAGTAGCCTGTGTCCGTGCCTAGGATTCTATCTTTAAATTAACCAAGTCTTATAAAAATCCGTTCAGACGTTAAGGCGTGAATGAGGTAAACTTTTAAAACAAACGATTAAAAATCACTAACTCAATTCAGTTTTCTGCCTACTTCCTACCCCCTAAGTACGATGACGTGATCATTTTGATCTTATATCCGTTTTTAGGTAACCATCTATTACCTTACTAAATTTCATCAAAATCCGTTCAGCCGTTTAGGCATGATAGAGCAAAACTCCCAGCAAAAACCATAAAAAAATCACTAACTCAATTCAGTTTTCTGCCTACTTCCTACCCTCTAAGTACGATGACGTGATCATTTTGATATCCGTTTTATGGTAACCACCTATATTACCTTACTAAATTTCATCAAAATCCGTTCAGCCGTTTAGACGTGAAAGAGCAAAAGTCCCAACAAAAACGACTAAAAATCACTAACTCAATTTAGTTATCTACCTACTGCCTACCCCCTAAGAACGATGGCGTGATTATTTATAGCCTATGACCATTTCTAGGTTATCATCTATCACCATACCAAATTTCATCAAAATCCGTTCAGCCGTATAGGCGTGAAAGAGTAACAGACAGACAGACAGACAGAGTTACTTTCGCATTTATAATATTAGTATGGATAGTATGGATAGTATGGATTTAGTATTAAGTTCCTAAATATAAAGTTTCATGGTTTTATCTTTGAATAATGACGATCTCCCATACTAACTTTCATCCCTTATTACCACCCCCTTAAGCCTTTTTTCGCGACAAAATATAGCCTATGTCCTTTCTCAAGGTCTAGACAACCACTCTACCAAATTTCATTGAAATCGGTTCAGTAGTCTAGGCGTGAAAGCGTAACAGACAGACAGACAGACAGACAGACAGACAGACAGACAGACAGACAGACAGACAGACAGACAGACAGACAGACAGACAGACAGACAGACAGACAGACAGACAGACAGACAGACAGACAGACAGACAGACAGACAGACAGACAGACAGACAGACAGACAGACAGACAGACAGACAGACAGACAGACAGACAGACAGACAGACAGACAGACAGACAGACAGACAGACAGACAGACAGACAGACAGACAGACAGACAGACAGACAGACAGACAGACAGACAGACAGACAGACAGACAGACAGACAGACAGACAGACAGACAGACAGACAGACAGACAGACAGACAGACAGACAGACAGACAGACAGACAGACAGACAGACAGACAGACAGACAGACAGACAGACAGACAGACAGACAGACAGACAGACAGACAGACAGACAGACAGACAGACAGACAGACAGACAGACAGACAGACAGACAGACAGACAGACAGACAGACAGACAGACAGACAGACAGACAGACAGACAGACAGACAGACAGACAGACAGACAGACAGACAGACAGACAGACAGACAGACAGACAGACAGACAGACAGACAGACAGACAGACAGACAGACAGACAGACAGACAGACAGACAGACAGACAGACAGACAGACAGACAGACAGACAGACAGACAGACAGACAGACAGACAGACAGACAGACAGACAGACAGACAGACAGACAGACAGACAGACAGACAGACAGACAGACAGACAGACAGACAGACAGACAGACAGACAGACAGACAGACAGACAGACAGACAGACAGACAGACAGACAGACAGACAGACAGACAGACAGACAGACAGACAGACAGACAGACAGACAGACAGACAGACAGACAGACAGACAGACAGACAGACAGACAGACAGACAGACAGACAGACAGACAGACAGACAGACAGACAGACAGACAGACAGACAGACAGACAGACAGACAGACAGACAGACAGACAGACAGACAGACAGACAGACAGACAGACAGACAGACAGACAGACAGACAGACAGACAGACAGACAGACAGACAGACAGACAGACAGACAGACAGACAGACAGACAGACAGACAGACAGACAGACAGACAGACAGACAGACAGACAGACAGACAGACAGACAGACAGACAGACAGACAGACAGACAGACAGACAGACAGACAGACAGACAGACAGACAGACAGACAGACAGACAGACAGACAGACAGACAGACAGACAGACAGACAGACAGACAGACAGACAGACAGACAGACAGACAGACAGACAGACAGACAGACAGACAGACAGACAGACAGACAGACAGACAGACAGACAGACAGACAGACAGACAGACAGACAGACAGACAGACAGACAGACAGACAGACAGACAGACAGACAGACAGACAGACAGACAGACAGACAGACAGACAGACAGACAGACAGACAGACAGACAGACAGACAGACAGACAGACAGACAGACAGACAGACAGACAGACAGACAGACAGACAGACAGACAGACAGACAGACAGACAGACAGACAGACAGACAGACAGACAGACAGACAGACAGACAGACAGACAGACAGACAGACAGACAGACAGACAGACAGACAGACAGACAGACAGACAGACAGACAGACAGAGTTACTTTCGCATTTATAATATTAGTATGGATGTACCTATCAAATACATATTTTATAATCCGAGAGCTAGCAGCTTTCTTGGCCAGAGTATCAGTATTGCCATCCAGAGAGGTAGGTAATGCTGTTAGCTTGCTGGGTACTTTGCTTCGTGGGGACGCGCTACAAGACATATTTTTTGTGTTTAATTTAAGTCTAGGAGAAAAGACGGTCGATGGACGAAAGCAGTCACAGAGTGGTGGCCGAGACAGGGACGTCGATCAGTGGGCCGACCACCCGCTCGCTGGGCAGATGACATTGTCAGATCTACAGGGCCGCTATGAGTTAGATTGGCACAGGACCGTAGTGAATGGCGCGAAAAAAGGGAGGCCTATACCCAGCAGTGGGGAGAAACGGGCTGATTTGATTGATTGAATTTAAGTAGGTATTTCATGCTGTTGTTTGTATTGTTAATATTTTAATTAATTCTGAAATTAAAGATACGATTTATAAAATCTTTGTACTTAGTATATTGCTTTTCTTTAGCATTGATAAACACAAATAAAAGATATACTTAGATGATATCGACGCGGCGGAGTTTAGCTCGGATCGGTATCGGTCGGTATTAACATTCCGCGTGAAGGCTCCTCCTCGTAAAAGAGATTGCCGACGCGGATTGAATACGAGCCATTCTGTTTGGAGATGTCGAAATGATCTCTAAAACGTTTCACGACTCTTAACACCAACTGAAAAGTATACTTACCTCTAATTTATACATTACTTGTTCCTGAGTTTTTGAAAATATTACATAAATAACAGTTTCTTGTATTGTAGACCCGATGAGCATTTAATAAGCGTCGAGGTTTTACAGACCAATTTTATATAGTTTACGATAGCTTCATTAAATGGTAAATAAACCAATACCGTCTACTTAATTAGGTACTTGTAGAAAAAGTGTACATGAGAAGTCTAGTAGGTAACTAGTAGACCTAAATATTTGAAATCACTTCAAAGGAAATCTAAATCTAAGTTTTTCTTGACCTCGAGGTTTAAGTAGGTATAGGTCGCGCCACGTAAAATGAACCCCAGCTGACAGCTGCGCATTAGACGATTTTTGAGTCTGACGTTTAACATTTGTTTTAAAATACCATCGCGCACAAAAGTGTTTAATTACAGTCATGGTTTTACGCACAAAGGAAAGAAAAATATTATTAGTAGTATTAGCAGAGAGGAATATAATTTAAAAATAATACACAGCTACCAATTAATATTGGATTTAGTGTAAAATGTGTAAAAATGTAAAAAAATATTCGAAAATAAAAAAAAAACATATTGTTCTTCCATTAAGTCTTCATGGGTGGCGCGAAAACCAGACGAGGACGCGGTGTTGATTCCAAAATTGGCTATTTTATTATCATCGTTGTCGTCATTTTCATAACCTTTTGAATCAGAATCATCATCCCCTATGTATAGTCTATAAGTCAACATACATAACCGCGTGCAAAAGACTCTTTCAAGAATGAAACGATAAATAGCCCTAGTACTTTCGAGCGTAAGTGTACCCATGCGCGAAAACGTGATTTTCAATTCTTTCTAAAGTTCTTTTTACGTGGCGTGACCTATATTCAAGTATGAAATCGTCAATGGAAAGTGTTCCCCTGCTAACATTTCAAATAAAAAGAAGTCTGCACGGCGGCAGTAGGTAGCTTTTCGTTTAAGTGCACGTTTTTCCACACCTACATAACGTGAATCCCGTTTATTTCCCAAATAAATGTTAATATACCTTCTCAAACAACAGACGGTGACGCAATAAACTTATATGAAGAAAACACTTTTTACTTTTTTGCTTTGTTTTTCTGTAGTCCTTTTGCTACAGAAAAATAAAGCCACGGAACTTTTATATGTTTCAACAGTACCTATTTGTTTACCGGATCTGTCATTCGAGTACTTATGTTATCTATTAAACAAGAGTTTGCCTTAAAACATCTATGAAATAAAGAGAATATTTCTTCCGCGAAAAGACGGAGCTTACCTTTAAAGTGCAGGATCATCTTGAATGATATCACGGAACAATATTGGTTACGAAGAATAACGAGAAAACGCGGGGAACGAAGTAAATTAGATTGTATTGTCAAACTATGTTTTTCTTTACGGTTATCATTTTAATGTGCGTATTTTTGTTGTGCCAAGTTGAGGTAGAAAAAAGATTATTGCACTAGGTTTTTATTAAATTGTTCAATCAATAGTAGTACCGAAAAGCATTATAGATGTAAAGAAAACTATTTCTTTAGTTTATGATTTAAACCTATTTTGAATACACCTAATTGCGTTGCGTCAATTAAACTGTCAGTGGTCGGTCTGTCACTGCCAAATATAGAATGTGCTATGATAATTAATATTTTAATGTAATTTTGTAAAAAAACTAAATCTTAAATTAAGTACTGTGGATGGAGAGGTGTACAATAAACTTTTATTGTCGTTTCTTTGTTTGCAGGTAAGAAATATTACATTAGTAAGATTACATTAGTTAAATATGTGAAGTGTAACTTTTCACTCAATAAAATTCTCTTTGTTTGCAGAGAAACAAATAAGTTTTATTCCACCTTCGAACAGACATAAAATCATCTTATATAGATATAAAATGAAATATAAAAATCTTCTACTTAACTTCACTGTGACTTTAGTATTTCAATTAATTTGTCCCCATTAATCTTAAATGGAACCGAGATATACCGAACGCTTAACTAATTAAAATTGTTTTACTTTTACATAATTCCAAATTCCAAAAGTCAGTAATGTCGAGTCAACGAAGGGCCCAGAAGTGTCAACTAGTCAAGCCGAGCTGCGACCAAGTTACCACATTTGTAATTCAGACGAAGGAAAATTCCCTGGATTTTTCATGTCAAGCTCGCTGCTTAGAGAGCAAAGATTCGTCCTATGCATATTGAACTGTGGAATGAGCAACTCCTCAAACTGCATATTCAACATTGCAATCGATCTCTTGCAATTTCAACGTTAAAACCGAGATAGTGTATTTGCTCGATCGTAATTAAAGCAAAGTTGATAGATCTATAGGTTCTAGGTACCTACTTACCGCGTTATGCTGTAACAGTCGATGGCATCTAAGCGGCTTTTGCTTTCCGTTTGAATACATTATTATTTCCAGAAACCCACAGTAACAACGGGAAATTAAGTCAATCCTTCTTTTGAATGTAGCATATAACTTTACATGTATTTGTGGCTTTACAAATTGTTTTTACGGAAACATTTATCAAAGCTTTTAGTACCTACCTTAGTGGCAACGAAAGATCATTTTTCAAAGTAGCGTTAAGCGATGATAGTCAATAAAAAATAAAGAAGAAATAAATAAATGTGTAACAAAATCGACCGAAATTCCTAACGTTAGCATAGGCATTAGGATTATTTCGGGCCATAACTAACGGCGAATAACTGAAGCCATGCTCAGTTTAATTACCCGTGTGCTTACTCGTAGAATGAAACAGACCCAGAGGCCGTTCATTTAACGCGACGGTTCAATACAGTTTAAGACGATTTGTTTCTATCACATGTTCTTATCTGGATTAGTACTAAGTAATGGTGATCCTACTAAAGCTAAACAGTCGTATCTCAGCGTATCCCTAATTGAGTCTAATTATCTCCGTCAAAGAAACGCCATAAAACAAGTGAAAAGGTTTTACTTTAGTTTAATGCTTAGTGCCAATAAACCCTATAGTTTACGTTTACTGTATTTTTAGGAGCAGACTTACATGAATAGTACATTGAGCCTTTAAGGAGCTGTTTTGTTATAGCAACCGCGCCGTCCCCGTTTCCCCTCCCCTGGGACTCCGAGTTGGTCGCGTCAGTACCTTTATTTCCAGTCTTTTCAGCACCTTTTTGTATCCTCGAGGGGTGCTATCTCGAAACAAATTATACTTTCTGCCAAATTTTATAAAATTTACTCCTAAAATTATATTAGGTGTTATCCTATAATCTACAAATAGGTATCTAACTAAGTAAATACAAAGAGATTTTATCGACATCAATACAAATTCTAGTGACAAAATTTGCTTAGCAATGGAACGTTAAATAATGTGAATCCATCCAAACTGCGATCAGATAATATTTTTCAGATACGGTATTTGTGGGCAATAACTCATGTTCGAGTGCCCGATCAATACGAGCAGCCTCTCGGTTAATACTAACTCATACTTAGGGTATAATAGTATATATAGGTATATATGAACACTATAATCATTACTTGTTGAAGTGTAAAGTGTGGGATCATTGAGCTATAAATCGCGATTATGTATAAACCTTATTTTATTATACAAACATTACTTTCACGAGGTTCTGAACCTATGAAATGAAACAAGTGAACTTTCGAATAGAATATGTAGTAAGTTGGGAAGATAATTGCTAATGCTAAGTATTCTACTAGTTCATAAAACTTGGGAGAAGTTTACAAACCTACCTCATTCAACCTACTTTTAATAAGATCAAAGTAAGAAAACCAAAGGTAAACCTTTATAAGACTCTTAAATTCGTAGACTACGGTATACGGCGGGCGGCGGCGGCGTAGCATCTCGTAGCAGTTTTTCATTGGGTGAATGCGTATTTTTTAGAGCAAAATGTTTACGCACTCAAATGTATTCTTAATATAAATTTCTTTCATACTACAGTAAATTGCAGCAGTATTATAATGTTCGTCTAGGTAAAAATATATTACTCAGATTTTAATATTATAGGCAAGTACATAATTTTCGTAGAAGTGTTAATGCTACGCCATTATGAGTTGTATTGTAATACCTACAGAATTATGTCGTTATATAAGTTATAAATCTGCTATTAAGAGCAGAATAAATATTAAATTATCATTTGTGATTCGGAGTAACATATGAATATGTGATATGAATAAATAATTCTGAGGCTTTGTTCGACATGATTGCGTTTATGATACCCGCCATGACAAACTAATTTATCCACACTAAGCTAGTTGTGGTATATGTGATGTGCTTAATCTTATAAGTACCTACGTAATACACGTAGCTCTCGCGGCAATGTAATTAGTCAAACTAGACAAATATGTATTTCATACAGTCGATCTAGATGGCCTAATAAAAAATATACATAGAGGCCACGTTACAAAAGAAAAGAAGACATATGGACCCTTTACTCATTATTCACCGTTTATAGCTTTTATTTCAAATTAAAACATTACGATTCCCACAATAGAAATATGTTGATTTAGAATTACATTTCGAAATAAGAAAATGTGCCGGTTCAAAAACGTTTTCGGTCGTATAAGCAACTAACTTATAATAGAATTCTTTTGTGCTCTAAAAATACAACTGCATGTGACGTATGTACATATTTGAAACGAACAAGAATACCATTTTAAAATTTCAGTTTTGTAAAATAGGTTAAGCTAGGTTGTTGAGATCGTTCGATAGGGGGGGCCGGGGCAACCGCGCCAAGACGTGCCGGCGGTGGGTACTTCACTTACTTATACCCAGGTCGGTTAGCGTGGTGCACTCACCCGATTCTTTATAAAACGCCGCTTTCTTGCAAGGAATTATTTAAAACATGGCAATTAAACCTTTTTTGCAAACCACAAATCCTTCTAGTGTTCCCACAAATACTTTTTAAGTCTATGCAATGCGTGCTACTTGGTAATTTTGCATTTGATTAAGGCTTCTATTGTTTTTGCATTTATATAATAGTTTAGTTTACTACACAAGTGATGTTTTCATGGTATCGTTTTCATAATGATCAAACTATAAATAAACACATGTTCGACAGAAACGATCCTTTATGAGTTTGATTGTTTGCTTGTTTTCAAAGTTATGTTATACTTTAGCAGGTAAAGCCATTGTTAGTTTAAGGAAATTGCTCACTATGAAACATGTCAGCCTTTCGCATGTTAGGAGCCGCCGCCCCATCTTAGCGGGGTCACGACTAAGCAAATATTGTCTGTGGGTACCGCTTCAGCTGCGCTGTTTGCACTTCTGGTAATTCTATTCACGCAAATCTTCGCCGGCAACGCCTAACGCAAACTTTGAGCAATCTCCTTGCAATCCGAATATCCTCTTCACTTATTATTCGTTTTATGAGAGCAAATACTGTTGCATTCACTTGCTCTGAGACGTAATAACTGTTATAGGTATGACTAAAAACAAGAAACCACTCTAAGGTAGATAGATATTTCTACCTGTATTTTTTTCGGTATAATCCTTTTATATATGTACGTACATCCTTGCTGAAAGAAAAAAAAACAATACAAATTCATTTCATGACAAGACGGTACGAAGCTATATTAAATAACACGATTGTCAGTCTTAATTCATGGTGGTGTTTGTTCCACATATTACATTGTCTGGCGGCAGCGTACACACCATCATTGTGTTGAATCACGACGCCCTAAGTTAATATTTTGTTTTCAGGATTTATTAACTGTCGCGCGCCATGTGTGGTACACGAGGATTGCTTTAGTCCGCTCCATTTATAATACATAAATGGGTACCAACGTACTTTATTTCCACAGTTTATGCTACTGTTTTATTACTTACTTACGCGCTCTGCTTACCCACTCCTTTTGAGTTCTGGCAAACGGAATACTTTTACTAAAATTAAACCTTTGTTCCTCAATGGGATGAACATACATACTTATGTACTTACTTGGTTTCATAACATAATTAGTGGCTGTAATGCTCGTTACTGTATATTATTATGTGCTCTGGTTGTGCGGCTAATTTTCATAACAATGTTTTGGCCAATCAGATAAGGGCCTTGTTTACTATGCGCCCGCCGCCGCCGCCCGGTAATCCCACCTCGTAAACTGAATTGCAGATCCACACTTGACGGAAATTAACATTAAGTTTTCATAACGGTTGCGAGGAAACTTCCCTCTCTTATTTAATTACACACGTCCATCCAAATCAGAGGCGTGCGTGCGGACTCTAACTCGATTGAAACTTCAACTCCCACGGATTTCAACGCCAAAGCTGCGTTGATTTATTCCCTGATGTTAATTCCGAACCAACTTCAGCAATATTTAATGCTGACCGAATTCAAATTCGGAACTTTCAATATTTATCTACCTATATTTATTGTTTGTTGCTACTGAATCTCCATCCACGTGGTAACCATCAGTCACGCTGCGAAGCTGATCGATTAGGCTGTCACAATTGAGGATAGTATTGTTGTGTGTTTTAAGCTTAATGAAATGATGGATCTTGTTTGGTTTATAAAGTCGTGAACACACTAGGTAGCTATAAAGTTGGCTTTGGAACTCAAGTCTTACAACAATTTAGGGCGTCGCCGCAGCCAAGTAAGTAGCGATTCCCCCAATTCCTCTGTAGGAGAGAGTCGACAACAACGGCGCGCGCGACGCCACGAGTTTCAAATAGTTTACAGCCTTCAATTACAATGACTACCTATATATAGTTTGCCATCGTTTCCCCTCTGAAACAAAATATATATACTTCATCTTTATTTTTTACTCAAAAAACTAGCATAAGTGGGTACCTTTGTTCATACCTAACCTATATACCTACCTCATGGAATTAGAAAAGGACCTACCTACCTTACTTACAAATGTAAATCACTAGTTATCTCTATTTTTTGCCGCATTTCAGTTGATATTCCTAAAATCTTCAAGTTTTTCAAGTTACGTAATTTCACAAAACGATTAAAAGATCAGAAATCTCCGAAAATACGTTACATTTATTTATACAAGTAATGTTTTTGTAACTTAGAAGTATATTTCCGCTTGCAAAACAAAACACACATGAAATCGATCGAGCATCAACTTGGCGAAGTAAACAGCTTACGGATATTGAAAACGGCTTTTTAATGCTCTCCAGTCAGTTTTGCGAAATAATGTACAGTTTGTCGCCTTCTGCTTTAAATAGCACTTTGCGTTTTCTTTTACATTCTTTCCAAAACCCGTAGTAAGTGTGACGATTCGACAAATTGGTAAACAAATTCTAACCAGGCAAGCAGAAAATACGAGGAGCGCAATGCAAAGGGTGAAATCAAGGCAGGGCAAGTGATAATGATAATAACCTAGGAAGAAGGATATAATATAGAGATAATAAGAATAAAGTGTCAAAAATGGACTACCTATGACCTCAAGCCTCAAGTAGCATTGTGATCTAAGTTGTGATACAATATTTTCCATGCTATAGAATTTTGGTAAAATGTATTTTTTAAAGTGCTTAGCATTATCTAAGGTTCAGCAGAAAACTTCTGAATAAGGTACTCGATTTTTCCACTAGTTGTTGTTACTTACATCCTGTATATTGTGTAGTGTAATTATAGGGGCGCGGTGGTAGAAGTTTGCCAATGTTTGGCGACGGGGCCGCTATCTCAAGATTTACTGCGACAGGCGTCTTGCTTTATGGCGTAACCACTCTTCCCATCCACATAGTTCCTTCTTTAATAATACCGTAGTTAATGGGTTATATCCCGTTCTCTTTGAACATTTACTACCTGCTTTACAACTAACGAAGTCAGTATACAAAATATAAAATAAAACGATGAGAAAAGGATATAATTGTATCTACTTAAGTATATCTGTTACAATATCTAAGTAAATTAAGATTTAAAAGAAGAAGAAACCTACTCCTGGGGGCTTAGCATGGCGTGCCGCGACAATTATCTCACGCATGCTGTCCTTATCACATTTCAAACTATAGACAGAGACGTAAGCGTGACAAACGCATGACAACGTCTTCTCACGGAGTGCCATGCTAAGCTAGCTGTTATGATAATAGTCATATTACATGAACATCCAATCACGATGGCATTTTCTGGTACGATACAAACAAGAAACACTTCGAATTAGATTACAGTATTACTTTCCGGGAATCTTTTAATCAAAATGTCGTTCAAACTGAATGCCTTTCTCCATAACAAGTTGCCTATAAAATTACTCGTCCTTATGAAACTCCCTTATTTTCAAGTATCTCATTTTGGTGGCTCTTGCACTTTGACATTTTTACTTCAATCTGTTGTTATAAGATTGTAATTTTGAAGCTAATAATGTGCTCTCTCGTACCGGATTGCCTGCGCCATAGAATATGTAATTGATCAATAAAGGCAAGTCACGTGCTCTTAGTGAGATTCTATGCCCAATAAATGGTTGCCATTTTATATTTGTATTTACTATGTATCTTTGTAATCTGTCAGTCAATCAAACACGTTTAATTTATCAATTACAATTACGCAAGATACCTACCTACACCAATAATTTATCACACAGACAAAAAATCGATGGCAAGACGATCTTCCTTCACTCCTCATTTACTTTAGAAGCTGATGTAAGAGCTTTGACAAATTATTACTTGGATAAAGTTACCAGTCTTTTTCTGTCCTGCCCTTTAAAGGTCTTATGAAGACAACATTTTTTTATCCCTAACCGCATTATCAGTTTTTCGTTTATGCTGCAGAAATGTTACCTCAAGTGCCATAGTAATGAAGCAGAGTATGTAGTCCTACTCTAGGCTTTTACATTTAGCAATCGTCATATGTGCCAGCAAGTTACGTAAATTCTGGTGCAAAAATGAAACAACATATCCAACATAACCTAGAAGTTGAATTCGCTGCAAGTCGCTGCAATACTTTGCCAAGATTTCATTCAAACCTTCATTTTAGTTAACTGTAGTCAGTGTTTCAATATTGACCGTAAAATCTAACCTGCTTCACCTAGCCAACGCGGTGAACTAAGCAAAGTTGTAAGTATGTTTCTTATTAAAAGAAACCCTGGGAGTACACGTTAAAGTTTTCGTTTAGTATCGTTTTACGACATAAAACACGTACTAACTTATGTAAAATGCATGACTGCTCAAGACTCCCCAACTCCGCCTCCCGTAAAAGCGGAACCAGCTCTGATAAGTATACCTATACGAGTATGTAGGAACTCTAGAAACCTATACGACTTGCCGAGCACACTTACCCGAAACCCGATATGAAGTCTGGAGCACGTACCTGTCTAAGCAAAGTTACACAACTCCATTCATTTTCAGATCGAGTTGACGTGTCGTTAGGAAACCTTGCGAATACGAAAATGTTTCAGAAGATACTTTAGTATATACTGAAATGCATATTCATTTGTAGTAAATTATGGTTAGAATTAGTTAAAATGACTGTAAACCAACGCAAATCGTTAATAAAATCTTGCTTCCTTTGTGGTAGAATTACTTACAAACATTTTTCATTCTACGAGTATACAGAAAGCTATGATTACCGGCCATTATCCAAATATAGTGACATCATGTCTGTATGCGATCGTGTGGCTCGATTTCAAGTGGACGCAAAAAACGAATCAGTGTAGAAGAATGTAGGCGCGTGAAGCCATCCCATCTCGTTACCGTGTGATGGATGGCATTCAGTAGCCGCGGCGTCATCGCGCCTGTCTCGATGCTAAATTGCCCAATCACTCAACAGTCTTGGTCTTCCAACTCTTAATGTCACGGCCAGTGTCATCTAACACTAACTCGACACTTTTTCTCCTAACATTATTAAACTACCTTATCTAACCTTTTACCCTTGGGATGAAACAGACACCTTGCCAATCATAGCTACTGTTATTGAAACCCTTTAACACGACAAAGGTATTATAGCAGGATAGTGGAGCCATTTAGTGATATCAACCTTTGTCTGAAAACCTTTGTGTAATGTTATGATTGTTTTTCTTGATTTTTGTGGAGCTTCAAGTAGATCATTCGTATTTCAAAGCGTTGAATTCTTTAATCAAAATTTCGCTTTTACTCTCTAAACAACACTGTAACACAGCACCTAAGTAGGTACCTATAAATAATTAATTTGGTTATAAAGTTGTAAAATTTTAGAAGTATTTGTAATTAGTTTGCAACTTAAATTAATTTTCTAATCCGTAGCTTTAAGTACCTACTTATATAGGCACCTGCCTATAGCTACACAACTTTTCAAAGCAGTTACAAAACCTATTACCTACTTAATAAATAACACAGTACTCTTGGAGCTATAATTCCACAGGGAATTGAAATACTTAACTTGTCTATAGCTTTATATTACTTACGTAGAATATAGTCTAGTTATACTTATATAAGTAAAGCACATAAAGGCACCACATGTAAACTCATTTTCCTACGCCTTGTACGTTCGAGCGGTTGTTGTTCGGCATGCATCATTAATCACTCTTCGAAAATAATTTGTTTCGGTACATAGAAGCCTGATGCCGCACATAATACTTCTCTAATAGGTAATTACTTTGTGTTTTGGGGAAGTTTCTTCAATAAAACTTCTGCAAAGGTCACGTCTGATTGTTGACAATAATTTGAAATTTAAGTACCTACCTGCCTACTTACCTAATGATTTGAAGTAATGCTACGCGAAAAATTGGCCACCTTGTTTTGTGGTTTCTAATTTCTTGGAAGACTAGACAATAGCGTTGAGTTAAGTAAGTAGGTACTATAAATACTGTAGGTACGTACTTATAAAAATAGTCATTGTTTTTCTATATAAACGAATACCTAACTTTAATCTTGCATAGGTATCTATTGAATCAAAAATACTTAAAATACCATATTTTGATCTCTAACCTAAGTACTTATTCATCAGAAATCAACACGAAACACCATTTAATTTCTGACCTTTACCCAACTCTAAATTTGAAGCTAAAGATTGCGTTGATCCTTTCCTTGAGCGTTGCGTGTTTTTATCTGAGATTTTGATTTTTCGTCGATCTCTTAATCTTCTCCCGTTGATGAGGGTAGAGAGCAAATGAGCCGTCTCGATCACGGGGACGACGGATGGAACACATTCCCACCGCATCGCTTTTCTGCTAGGTTTAGCGCCTTATGAGCCAAGTGAGCCAACAACGCGTTTTGCTGTAAGCTTTAAGATTCTCGTACAATGTACACTCATCAGACCATTAGTTGCTGTTTAGCTTCGGTTATACCGAATGTAAGAGGCGCTGAATATTTATATTTAAGTACTTGACTTAAAACGTATTCTAACATAAAGTCATGTAATATAATATCTACCGAAAACGTAGGAGAAAATGTGAACTCTTGTACTGAAGGAAGGTAGATAAAATCCCCAAAAAAAAAACATTATCTGAAGCACTCAGACCTTGTAACATCTCATGCAGCTTATAATGAGCGCTCTTCTGAGCAAGACGGTCCTTCAAACATTTCTAAGAGAAAATTGAACAATAGAAAAAGTCCGAACGAAATACTGCATCTCGCAGTCAAAGACGCTCAAGAAACTTGGTTATCAGGACTGCTTTTTAACCAGCTCAAGGAGAATTTTTAATGTGTAAAGAAAGTTATTTCATTTATGTATGATGCATTGTGGTTTTAAAAGTCTATTCAGATATTTGACTAGGTAGAGATACCTATTACAACATATTTCTGAATAAAATTCTATAGCTGATCCACGTGATGGGTTCAATAATGTCCCATAATCACTCCATATCTATTTTATTCTAGGTTCAGAACGCACACATGTCAAAATAAGTGCTTTGATTGCCTTCATTAATCACGCGAAGTGCGTACAATATTTCCATAATGGAACACTGGTGTCCTTCAAAGCAGTCATTAGATTTCCTTGACACTGGCCAGCCAGCAGCTACGTACGAAAGTCGATGGAGCAAGGTAAGGTCACAGCAAATTCGCTTCGAGTTTCTTTATCGGCTTCCTCATATCCATCAAGGTGAGCCCTCAAACGGAAATAATCGCTGCATACACGCGAGCCCCGCGTTTACTACCTCCATGATATCGGCGGGATAAAATAAGCTTTTTACCCGCTATCATCATGCATCAAATAAATTATGACGCGCTTGATAAATTGAGATCGGCTTATTTTCATAACGCTTCCACTTATCATAATTTTTCTTTTTCTCATAGCTTTAAATAGCTCTGAAATTGCTCAAAATTCTGTTTAAATAAAAAGCCCTTTCAAGTTTAATATTTCTCAATTTGATGCTTGAATACTTTCCAAAAAATACTTTTTATTGCAGATACTAGGTGGTTATAAAAAATGTTAAAGTAGTGGTAAGTAGGTATAGCCACACAGATTTATTTCTGCAGTAAGCTACTGTCATATGAACATTTGTAAATTTTTCAGGCTGTACAAAACGTCTGAATTCTAAACAAAGGTTGGTAGGTATTGTGATAATACAACAAATGAAGACAATGCGAACAGCTTAAAAGCACTCTGTCGGATAAGAGGACCCTGCGCAAGATGGATCGTGTTAGCAGCGTTATCGGAAAGACTTTTTCATTATCTCATCCCATTCATTTATTTTTCAGAGCCGACAGTCCCCAGAGATACATATCGCAGTAAGTCCGAGGTATAACATCAAAGCAAATATGGATCTACAGACGTATTTAAGGAAAGGACACTGTACAAACCAATTAGGAAATTTCTGTGGAACCCTGCTGCTACAATGAAACTTGACTCAAAAAGATGACCAGTCATCGGTTATAATATGGAGTTTTTTATGTCTATTCTACTAGCTAATCTCGTATGCCAAAACCTCATAACGTATCTAAACTTTTAAAAACAAGGTTCTGCATCGATGATTGTTCGAAACAAAGGTCATCAAAATACTTATATTTCCATTTTCGAAATAAGTCAGGAAAACAGAAAACAGTGAAAATAAGAAACAAAGTTTCAACTTTGTGTTAACATTTATTTACTGTGTGACGATAATATAACAGGATATCGCCTGTGAGAGTTTTGTCAAGCGGCGCCTTTGTTAGAATTCCAGCATAATTGTCTTATTGTTCGGTTAACAAACAATGCTTGCGACGAGACAGTCGCGATAACTTCATTGCGAGCTTCAACTCCGGCTCTTAGGATGATACACGTCATTTTCTAAACTGCCACAAAGCTTGCAGTCAAAAACAGTACTTACTATGAACTCTAGCTTATTTCACTAGTACTTACCCTGCCGCCACCACTCACTAAACATTTTGCTTTGAAGTTTCATGTTTTCATTTCGTTTAAGCACTTGTTTATTTTAGAACTTGTTTGTGACGTACTTAATTGAATTCGCATTATGGAATTGTAGCTGACTTAAAGCACTGGCTAAACTTGTACAGTTGAATTTAATTTGCTTTAAAAGTACTTATTCTCTAAACTATTGAAGTATGGACCATGAAAAGAAAGTATTCCGTTTACTTATATTAGCTACAAGTTTCGCAATTTGGAAAATTGATTTAATGGTCATTCAATTATGCCGCACTTATTGATATAACCGCGATCGCGGTAATAGCATCTAATTTACTATCAATTTTATCGACCTCCACAAGGTTAAGTATAAAGTCTAGTAAGTATTTTAAAGACGGGGATATTACAATTTGAAACAAAATAACATCAAAAATAAGGAAAACATTTTATTTCAAATTTGAAAAATGACAACAATTATTCAGTGTTGTCGTTCTTAATGATTAATGGTCGCGACACAGCAAGTCAAAAGATATCAATATCAAATCTACAATTAATGACTTCCAAGTGACTGATTTTGGTGGTCGATTTATTATCCCTTCGGTCTACTCAGAGTACCCAAACAATGAAATACACCTCCTGAATTTTAACGAGGTCCCAACAAGTCGGGAATAGAACGCTTTTTATTCTTTCTGTAATCTGGCTCAAATTACATTTTAATATTCTTTTTTACACAATGTTCGTACCGGATAAAACCGAAAATGTTGAAAAGTATTAACAAGATGAGTGTTTAATAAGCGTCTCTCTAACATGACCAATTACTTATATAATGATACCCTAAATTGGAACACGATCAAAATTACAAGCCAAGCTTTTAACTAAAACGATTGTCGTACTGACAGACATAGTACCGCAGCATCTAATTACCTGCTGAGTAGAAACTGGCACATAAATTATGTAAGTAGCTACTTCTATGTTAGACACCCACTTTCAATGTAAAAGGGTTGCGAATCTGAACCGGAGAACGTTCCAGTTCGGCCAAAGTTGCTTCCCGTGTCAGTCATTACGGCAACTTGCCGTCGCTGAAACATCGATTTAAGAAAACAAAAGATATGTCTATGAAACTTATAAATTCACTCATAAGCAACCCCAACATATTACCACTAATGCACTGGTTGTCGTCAGTTGTTTCTTTGTGGATATCCAAAATATTGCTACGTGGGTGATCAGGATACCGCGTTATTCCAGAATTTTTAAAGGAAAAAAGATTCTGAAAGTTCCTTGTTTTGGCTATAATCCACTTTGTAATCTGAATGAAACACTTGACTGAGGAAAGAGTTTCGTACGGGTATGAAGGGTGCCGGCCGGCGGTGTACAAAGCATATTAAAATCTGTCAATGATAAGAACCTGAAAATAACCACATCTATTAATGTGTACACTGTCTCTGTACCACCTCTGTGTCAGTGAACTCTAGACAGCTGACAGGTCGGTAATGAGTTCGCCAACTAAAACAAAAATTCCAACTTTTCTTTAACCAACCATTCGTCTTGGAAGTTTGTGCGTTAAAGGGTAAGGGTTCCCGTTAATTGAAAGAAACTCACTTACATAAAGTTGTAAGAGATTTACCTTTCCTTTATTAACAAATCAATTTAAAGGAAAGTCAGTTTTTTAACTCAAATATTATTTTTGTTATCCTGTTCAAGAAATGAAGTTTTTGTTTTATTCTTTACTTTCCTGTTTAAAACTGTTGCGTCTGACAGTTTTAAAAACATTGTTTAAGAAATATTAAACAATGTTTTTGGTATATAAAGTTTTGGTATTGGTATATAATGATATATAAAGAAAAAAAAAGTACCTAGATTAAAATTCGGACCATGTGTTTATATTCAAGTTGGGTGACGCATGACACGACACCTTGACCCCGTCTATAGAATCGCTAGATGCAAACCTACTGTAGCATGCTCCATCTACGATGCAGTTATTCATTTGGTTGCTAACCTTTTTGCGCCCCTTATTTCTTCTTACAATTTTTTTTTCTTGTCTGGTTTCTGTGTAAGATCATTAGCACAGAATGAGCGTTGAAGTTGGCGGTTTGTACTAATTAGCCTGCCGCAATTTCTAGGCAGCTTAAAGAGCTGAGATTTCGCACAATAAAACAGGTGTACAAATAACACAATTAGGTACCTACATAAACAACAGAACTGTAGTCAAATGCTGTATCATAAATAACTAACAACGTCACAAGCGATATAAAGTAAAATAAATCCACCGAATCAATGTGCTTTGAAATCCGAAACTAAAATACAATTACGTTTGAATGAAAAAATGCCTTCGCAAAATGTCACGTAGGAGACCCTTTTTCATACATCAAGCCGAGTTTGCATTGCAATATTTCAATCTTGTAAACAAAGCGTATGATTTTTTGGAATTCTTTTCTACATCTATAGATTAAGTAGACTGCATACTAATAGAATGTAACAAATACTCTACCACAATCCGAAATACGGGGATAGTACTTGTGAAACTGAAAAACTTTTTCAAAGGAACAATGGTCGAAATATGAAAAAAGAAATCCCTGCTAGCTGATCAATTTTGAAAAGTAAAAATATTTTTTTTTTCATATTTCGACCCATGTTTCTTGGGGAAAGTCACGAGTAATATTGCTAATAACCTTATAATGCTTAGCTACATCACAATTGAGTAGCATTTATATAGGTATTTGTATTGATTGATCAAAATCACTAAAGGGTAAAACCTAAGAGTAAAAGTAATCAAGCGTTTCGTGTAAAAGGTTTTGTTAATTTAACCCTACTCCGTTTATGACTCTATTTCAACTTACTTATTATTTGTCTGGACCAATTGGTTTACTTCAAATGATACCTAAGTGATAATTAAGTAGGTACTTAAAAGAGATATAGGTTTACCAAAGTTGGCCTTTTCAACGTTTAGAATTGCTCTTCGCTTTATAGTATATCTAATCCCAAACTACAGGGCTGATAGCGATTAGATAGCCGGCCGCGTTCCAATTTCATAGCGATCCGCCAAAAGTCAGCCTTTTTGCGATGTTATTCGGATTGATTGAGTGATCGAAAACATTGCGCGGCTTTTACCGATTACCTACTTAACTATCACAGCGAAACAAACAATGGATTTCTGGAATATGATTGGAATAAATAGAATATTTTATATAAACAACAAATTCCTTTAAAATGTTTTTACTTGTACTTTTAAATTTACTAAGCTCCTTTAAATGTCCTAAAATCAAATCTAAAGAGAAATTTCTGTATCAACAAATATTCCGCTTGGCGTTTAATTAACGAAGATATTTCCAACAAAGACAAATTGTAACGTGAACGAACAATGAACAGTCAACGAGGTTCACAGCGACACATTTTTTTAATTTGTACGCTAGAGAACTATTGTGGAACATAATACCTACGAGATGAGGTGATGCTTTGAAAGGTCTAGAATAAAAAGGCCTTGCTTGTAATTAGACTCTCGAAAGAGGTTCTTGACTCGATTCTTCATCCGCCCCTTGAAGCTCGGCTCGGGAATAAAGGACAGCTTAGAGTGCGTTTTACGCTTTACACAACACAAGCACACCACACTACTCAGACCAAGCGCCCTTTTGAAAACCTTACGAGGTATATGTAAGTAATTGAATTCCCAAAAACGATTCTCTTTCGCCTCGGATCTAGTGATGGAATGATTGAATTCCACGTCGATCACTACCAGCAAAAAATGGAAGAGCTACAATTTTATTGATACAAACTAAAATGAGTTTTGACTGACGGGAAGCGTTCGTGATAGGATTTTTCCAATTGAAATAGCATAGAGTGGAACTATGAGAATTACGCACGTGTAAAGCGCGTACGAATATGGCGTACAAAATAATGCGAAATTGAGTATAATGATGTTCTTTTTGGCATTTCCTCGGTTACGTCTAATATAAGTGATTGCTTTCAGCCAAGGCAATATTTCGACGTCGAGTTAGACATGTAATAAACACATGCCAACTATGAGTTAGGTTACCGTTATATTACAGTTATAACTACTTACTAAATACAACCACCTATACAGGTCCCTCAGCTGTCTGTTATGTTAAGCAATTAAATTATTAAATTAAGTTATGTTCAGCAAAAAATTATAACACTATCGGTGTGTAGTAGGTCTTATTAGCGATATTAATAGTTGCCTAGAACCAAACTTCTATTACAGGAAGGTCTGTCGTGGAATCAGCGCAGCCGTATCTAAAATAACAGACATTTAAAATTTAAATGTAGAGTTCTCGCAATGAAAATATCTCTAGTCGCAGGTGAAAAGAAAACGTAAAAGTCAAGTATCTCGCAATGCACAATGCTGAACGTTACTTTACTTACTTTGAAAGATGAACAGAAATTTTGATATGAAGACTATAGTTTTCATACAAGTTACTAGACAAATAAACTGGTTTCGCAATGTCTTGAATAATCTTACAAAGTTCGTCGTAAGCGCTTAAGACGCGCTGCAACTTTGCTACCAGTATAAGGTTGCTTTAATGAAAACAAAAAGTCTTTAAGTTCCTTCTATGATACACTTATTAACAACAAGAGAACTTTACAGAATACGTACCCTACATCTATGAATACCACAGAGGTAATTAAATCAGGGATATATTATATGCTATATGAGATGATCATATTACGTAAGATAACAATATTGAAATAATAACAATACAAGACAATACCAAGATTCAATCTTGGCAGCCTGTGCTATTCACGTGACTGAATATGTAAAATGCAATTCTCTACGCTGCATGCAACTGACGGATGCAGAACAGGTAGTACAGTATCAAGATGGATTCTATTCAGAGCACGTGTTCCGTAGCTTTCGAATATATTTCACATTTACGACGGACGGTAAACAACATTGTTAGGTACCTTATGAGCGAAACTTGGCTTCGGAATTTTGATAGTCAGTCATTTTGATTACAGTTTGGGAGCTGACGTATAAATAAAGTTGTAAAAGCGCGTCGAGATGGCCCAAAAAAGGGCACTGTAGAAAATGAAGAGGAAAATATCTATCCATACAACTTTTTTCCCTGTAATACAGGATTATTTATTTTTTATCGAACCGTAAATAGTAAACACTAGATAACTGTAAAGAAAAAGGTAAACCTTACATTACAAATGTAATTCAAAATGCTTTCTGAAAGTTCTTCAAACCTGAACCAAGTTCTGATAAATAGAAGTAGTTGAGAAGAAACTTTAAATGCTTGACAGATATAAAGTATGTCGTTAGTACAACACTAAAGTTTCCAACTACTCTTCCCTTGCTACAATTAATTCACCGCTCAAGCTATATTAAGCACATGGAAGAAACTTATGACATTTTGTAAAAAGGGGAAATGTGCAAACTCTAATCGACTTTGCATATTATTAAAACTACCCACCCGATGAACGGGCTCATAAACTTTTCTATAAATAAACATTGTCTCTTTCTTTTTGCTACAAACTGGACCGCTGGAATTGATATAATATTTCCAAGATAAATTGATCCTAGAAGAATACCACAAGACTCTAGTAACATAAAACATTTTTTACATTTAGGTAGTACCCTAATAGCAGGAAACGGATTAAAACTCTGCACTTGAGTGGTATCTAAAACTTTTAATAGAATGCGATACCTAGCTAATTACTAATAGCTGAACATAAAGAAAGTTTTGCTATTAAATACAAACTATGGATGAAGGATATAATTGAGAGAAGAGCAGACTTAATGCAAGGATTGAAATCATTTTAATATCCTGAATTTTATTGTAAAAAGAAATATTAAGCCCCATATACCGCTCAAACCCATTTCATTTGTATTCAAAGTCATATACCCGTAAATCCAATCAAAATTTCAGATCAGCTTACAAATAGGAACATTTATTTTATATACAAACAAACTAGGTACACTCGACATGTATATTCACTCAATTTCGAAGCTCTTAAATTATGTAAATCAGTCACCTACATATGAGATGTTTGAAAAAGCTTTGGGCCATGTTTACGAGTAGCTCAACACTGTATATCTATGGATAATGCAGCGGGATCCCAAAATATTTGCTTTTCAAATTGGCTTTTCCGAAGCATTCAATTTCATGACATCCTTCTTATAACCATTTGCTATTTTGTGTCGGAATCCGATCAACAATATAGACATTCTATTGGGAGGGATAATATTTTATTTGTTACCTTAGCACCTTTTTCATTTTTCCACTTAGATATAAAAATGAAAATCGTAATATTGGATAGATATTCTTAGGTTTTGTTTTATGCATCAGACGCTGTTGCGTAGATTTAAAATGATACGCTTACTGAATAAAGGAACATTTTATTTAAGTATTTTAAGTAAAATGAAACCACTTATATGCCACTAAAGAAACAATACTCGTATTGAGTTTGTTTAGTAGGGTATCGGATTAGGGTGGATCCGCTTGAGTAAATGGATGAGTCTTTCACACATTTCAAATTATAATAGAGGCTTAAAGAGATAGATTATAAAAGAAAATGAAACCATTACGAGTAGAAAACTAGCCTAAAATTAGTCGCAAGAAAGAGGTAAAGAGAAAAATTGTCATATTTTAAATTAAAATGGGCAAACTAAAAGATTAGGATTACGTTTAAGTTAGTTCAAAATACAATTTAACGTACTTTTATTTAAGTGAGAGTGAGCATTTGCGTCTGCTGTGTGATATGCATGCGGCCTTGTCGCGCAGCCGGCTCGGAGCGCGCCTGCATCTTACAACGTAGTAGTTTCAGGGTATTCTCCCAAAGTCGCGTCTGCTCCTCCACCACGCCTTGGCGAGAGCTGATTGCGCGTTGCTCCTAAAATTTTATAAAAGAGTTAAACGGACAATAAATATAGATAGAACAGATAATAGATAGCTGCTAACTACTACGTAATTCAGAAATTAAAAGCTCAAATCACAGCAGTGCACACCATTAGGTTATATTATATATCACGTTGTTCGCCCATAAAATCTCTATCTTCACCTTCAAGTATCATTTAAGTTTGTAATCCTTTTGATAACTAATTAAAAACTTGGAGCGATGCGCTCCGTCGCTCGCTTACACAAGAAAGACAATCACTGAATTTAATTTTCTTTTCGTGTGCGTACAAATTTAACTTCCGGCACATTATAGTTATCATAAATTCATACATGACTTACCATAGGTGCTAATATTGGTTTTTGTTTTGTATTCTACGGTTATGAACTTTATGCAAAAAATTTTTTTAAACATAATTATTATCTTAAATTAAAAGTACTGTACCTCTTCCAAGTCCTTAATAACTCGTTCCATTTCAGCAACTTTGTTTTTCAATGTTTCCATTTTGGATGGTTTCCGAGGCGATTGCATTGAGTTTTTCATTTCAGACATTACGACATCTTGCAAACTTTCAGCTTTTGTGATTTTTTGCCTCAAGTTTTTCCATTCTTCCTCCTTGCTATTCAGCTGGTCGGTCAATTCTTTTACTTGATTTTTTAGGGGCTCCATCTGCGAGGTGATGTTGATAGACGTCGACTCGTACACCCTCTTCTTTTGTTCGTACTGCTGTTGCACTAACTGGAATTCCTCTTTTATGGGCTTAATTTTATCGGCGAGCGGTTGGATTTCTTGTCTCACTTCGGACAGCTTTTGAGCGGTTTGAGCTATCAACTGCAAAATATTTCATAGCTTTAGTAAATATGTACGTACGTACACATACTTAGATATCCTACTAATTCAATAAGATTAATCTGTAAATTACCTGCGAAAACTCATGCAAAGACTTCTTTTTCAGATCGTCCGTTTTATTTTGATCTTTCTCAGCTTCTTCATCTTCAATTTTCAACTTCTTGTGGTTTAATAAAGCCATTTCAACCGTAGGATCGTTACTACTAATTACATGAAGAGTTCGTGATAGTAACCCGGCTTCTACCTGGAGATTGGGAGTTTTTTTAAAACGTGGCATCTATACCAGCTAACATGAGCTTTTATAAAAACCATACGTTTACAAATATTTATTATTCATAAAGCTTAGTATTTCAGCAATACCTACTAACTACTTTAAATGCGATCTTTAAGTAGCCTGGATAGCTATTTCTGAAAATAAGTATCCTTTCCATGAGAATTGACATAATAAAGATAATACTCCCGCTACTGAATAAGGGAATAAAGTGTAACCTTACACTTTTTATCCCTATTCAAACATTCATTAATAAAGGTACCGTACCTTAAAGGTCGAAAGGTTGGCCCTTTGTCGTTTGTAGACGGTGCTTTTTGTGCGGAGCGAGTTGACATATTTCTTTAACTCCTCGCCCCTAAGAACCATGTCGCCTAAAAGCTGTTTCACCTGTAATAAATTGGCACATTCGTGTATTAAAAGTTTAAAGTAAATTCGATGAAGTAGGTACTTTACTTTAAATGAATTCCAAAGTAGAAATGTATTGTGTCCGCGTCTTTTATTCTGTAATCAATCAATAGAGTGCCTACTTACTTAAAGTATAACAGCTGGAGGTCCATTTATCGAGAACTGTGTTTGAAGCTCTAACATTTACTTAAAACGCTTTGGTTAACCAAGCGATAATCTCCATTTCTCTATAAACCGTAGTTATTGGATTGGAAAAAGTCTGTGGCCTGGGTCTATTTTACTCGAACAAATATTTATCAGCCTTCACTTATAAAACTTCGGACTCGTCTACTTAAGAATTCTTTCTTAAAAAGGAAGTTATGAAATTTTCGAATAAATTACGAAGTTAAGATATACTCCTACGTCAAATTTTAACTTGTTAAGCACATTTGACTTGGTCTTTACCTACTTGAGATTCTAGGGAGAAAAAATATACAATAAATAAATAAAAAAGACAAATTATCGTCTACAATCTCCGCCTTTGGACATAATGACGGATTAAACACGAAAAAGAAGAAGCATCCCCACTCGATCGTTTTCAATTCCAATACGAGCCGAGATGGAGCCCCGAGACAGGCCATAGATTTCAATTAACTGTTACTTGATTCATACAGTTAGGTATATCTCTCCCAATTTCCTTGCCTTTGTAAGTTTTATGAATAGGTGTTTTATGTTGGCAACGAGAGCAAAATGTCTCAGAATTTAGTTTAATTTGCGTACAGAACGTAAAGTTCCGCAAACAACAATTACGAAGTCTCAAATTAGGCGTACAATACAACCGTTTGACATATTGAGGGACCAACAAAGATCCCTAATAGTACCAATTCAATTAATTCGAGAACGAAAGGAGACATTTACGTTTCTGTACAATAAGAGCAATACTAAACATGGTGTATGGTGTGTAAATCATTGATCCAGGGAAAGTTAAAACATGTTAAACATGATTTAAAGGTAATTTTTGATAGGTATTAAAAAATTACAACAGGATATTCTGAAACACCGTATACCTATTACATACAAATCCTAATAGAGGGGGTCGAAGAATGCGATGCCAAAGTATGCTGTTTGCAGTCTATATCTTGGAAATGCGACACTTTACGAGATTTTAACAACATATCATTTATGTTTGTATTGAAGATAACTATCGATTTTTGGAGCCTTGATTGACAGCCAACATTAAAAAAAATGTTTAGGGAAGCCAAAATCTTCAAAGGCTTAAAAGATGTCAATATAGTAGGTACCTGAGACTGCAAATCAGCCAGACTGGCTTCATGTTCCTTTAATGTGGCGGTGAGCTCGTGAACGCGCGCCGCACTGGCCTCCTTGTTGCGCCGGATGATCGCCGCCTGCTGCCGGAAAGGCGCCAGCTTATCTTCTTGCGGCCCTGCTGCAGCCAGCTTCTTTTGCACTAGGCTTTCTAGCTCGCTGTTTACCGATGTTATCTAATAAAATAAACATTATATACCTACATAGCCATTGATTTTGAATATATCTTTATTTAATAAAAAGGAGAACAAAACACCAGAGCAGAAATTCCAAGATTGCGGCTTAATCACTCTCGTATGAGAGTAGGCTCATACATGGCCCTGTAGTGGGGACGTTAAAAGAGCTGATAAGGTAAATAAAAAGATAGTGGAAAGTGAATATTTTTTTAAAGAAAACTTTGTTTTGCATCAGTAACTTTTCCTTTCCCTGAACTTACTGAAATTTTAATAGTCGAACGAAAGCTATGAGAGCACCAAAAGCGCAGAGTTTGGGAAGCCAAAAATACAAGAGATTGTAAACACGCAAACGAAAGAGCACGTTGTCAGAAAGTTTTGTTTGTTTTGTACTCGAGCGATTCGTGCTTGGAATGGGTAAACATTTTTATTTTTTAGTTGGCAATTGGGTAGGTATTTGACTTCTAATAAATCAATTGACGTATTTGATTTTATTGAAACTTCTAATGATATCACAAAAAATACAGTCAAATAGAGTTAAGTAAGTAGTGGTACCTACTTATTTTAACTTATTCAAAATTATATAGTAGGTAACTATCACATTAATAAATCGTAAATAACCGTTTCAAAGATAACTAATAAAAAGATAACTAATTACACTTATTGGACAAATTAGGTATTTTATAGCTATTCAAATACCCATGTATTAAGGTATCTTGTTATAGTAATACCTATATTAAAGTATAGTTACATACTTTATCTTGCACAGCGATGAGATCAGATCGCGTAGGATGCTGCTCCGCGGCCACATTCTGCATTATAGTTAATTCTTGCTGCAGCTCGGAACTCTCCTGAGGCAACTTTTCTTTAACCAAATAGCTGTTCAGCTGAAACAGATTGCTTAACATTTAACATTATGCAGCTACAAAGTTTACAAGTCAAGATTATCTATCTACGTACGTAGTGCTGCAAAAGTATCGCAAATTACTTGAATAGCTAACGACGACGCTACCTAGAGACTTTAAATTAATATTACTCATTTATTATCCAATGCCAGTTGGATTGAAAGACAATTTTACAAGTAGAATAACTTATTTAAATCTTATTAAGAATTTATTTAAATCGCTCAATCTTAATTCTCAATTCTAATAAACTTACAAACAAAGACAAGTCTTAAAAAGCTTAAAAAGAAGTCCTATGAAAATATGAAATAATTTCCGTACATTTTCTATAACTTTGTGAACGGGAACAACTAGATATCCATCTTCTTACCTACTTACTTATGAACTTTGTAACAAACCTGTATTTCTTCTTGTAAATGTTTAATAACTTCGTTGACCGACTTGGGTGTGGCGCTCTGGCCGTGTATCACGCTCAGATATCGCTTCAGTTGATCAGAAGCTGCTTTCATTTGGCTTTGTTGATTTTCGTACTAAAGAAACAGAGTTGGACAATTTGAGTGTGCTATCTTAAAGTGGATAATTATTTTGCTAAGGCTGTGATACTTTTTAAGAAAACTAAAATTGATTTAACTAGGTAGGTAGGTATGTACCAACAAAATTATACTGACCTAATAAAAAATAATAATGAGCTAAAAAGGAAGATAAGAAATAGGCACTATTTCTGTTTCGTATACCTACCTATGATTCCTAGGCATACCTACTTTATTTAAGTAGTTATTATATCATGTTATTATATTTGTTATTATTTATAGAGGCAGTAGAAAAAGACTACTACCATACTTCCTAGAATTCTTCTACCTTCTGTATTCCATTGCTTTCATAGCTCTACCTTATTCCTTAAGGAATAATGAGATAAATAATACATTATGTTAGGTACCTTGAAATGCTTGCGTGCCTATACACATTACATAGAATACTTACTATTTCAGGAAATAGATATTTATAGTTCCTTACCTGATTTTCCAATTCTTTTGCTTTTTCTTGTTGAATTCTTAGCGCCTTACTAACATTTAAAAGTTCTTCTTTATCTTGAACATCAACTAAGTTCACTTGGACATTTTCTAGGCGCTTTATCACTGAAAGTTAGACATAGGCATTCAGTAGATAGGTACCTTATTATCTATACGTAGAAAGAATGATCAATATTTGATAATATTATAAACCGGAAAGCAATTTTCCTACTTATCGAAATTGAATGCTCTACCAACAAAGAGCCATTGCAACAAATATAGCATAAACATCAAAGAAATATTTTAATATTGTACCGATATCCCTTTCCACGGCCATCTCTTTAATATCATTAATAATTTCTGAAGATTTCTCCTTTTCCAACATTCTGGTCCTTTTATGCACTTCCTTGAACTCGTTTATTAGATTCTGATACAAATCTAGTAGATCCTGAATTGTATTGTTGCGCGCTACGTCAGTCGGTATGTCTGGAATCTTCAGATATCTGAAAACCAATGGACCGAAATCAATGTACTAGATACTTACTCGTCGTAACTAAATGGGAAAGTCTAACTAGATCAAATTCGAAGTCCCCAGATACACATTATTGTGCTGCAACTTATTTTGCTATAAAACTAATGGAGAACTTTGAATTAGTTTGCAAAAAGTCCCACTGTAAATATATCTCTTGTACGCTGTCTTAGAGATAAGGGTCGACCCGCTTTTAGTTTTTGTATTAGACTTTTTATAAAGACGCTTACTCAGCTGCAAAAAGGGAGCTGAGACTACTTGTTAGTTTAGCTTCTCTTACAGTTAGCAATATCTAGTAAACAGGAAATTATCTAACGATATGAAATGTGATACCAAATATTAAAGAAAGAAAGGACACATGTAGTACTTAGGTAATATCACGCTGACTGAAAGCTCTGATGTACCTACTTAGTTCGATACAAACGCTGTTTAACATCTAGGTATTTCTGGATCCAAGTTGCAATTAGCGCTAGCATATAGGTAGGTACTTAAGTATATTGAATTGCGTTAATTGGATACCTAACTACTTAGTCCTACTTACGTCGTTGTATCTAATCTACGTACTAATCACAATGCTTAGGTAAGTAGAGAGTAGAGCAGGGTATTTACTATGAACTTGTAGACCTATATGTAGATAATTATGTAGGTAGGTACATAAGTTGTTTCTTCAACAATATTTCATTGGGACGTCAGGCATTATCTCGACAAATAAATAAAGACTTGGGAGGAGTTCAGTCGCCATAAAAGTTCCTGGCACGTGCCTCGTGGCGCTACGCCGGACTTAACTAATTACCAAGCTGAAACGCCTCGCAACTAACACGGCCACCGCGCTGTACCTACAGTATCAACTTTCTTGGTCGTATATTAGTTTTCTCTCTAAATACGTAGTATACTTACCTATAAGTAATCGTACGATTATAATAATTAAGTAGTTCTAAGTAGGTACGTATCTACATAGTAAATCGGTTATGAAAAGAATTACCTACCTATCTATCTACATAGTACATACCAGTACCTACGGGACGAGCAAGACTGATTACTTACATATTATATATCTACTTATTATGTGGCAAAACCCTACATTTACAAAATTGCTTCTACGCTCAATAGAACCTTATTTGTCAAAGTTACTCCGGGACCTGCTAACTTTAGGATGTAGGTACCTACTCTATTACAAGATATTTAGGTACAATACGTATTTGCTTACTTGGCTAGATACGCAGTGTTTTTGACCTGCTCCTTATTGGTTAAGACCCAGTGCATCACATGGTGAACAGTTCTGGGCTCTCCGGCGAGTAAGAGGGCTCGAAACCGAGTGGGCTCTACCCCGGCTGGTGGTCGATACTTCACACTGCCCAGCATTTCCAAAAGACGCACTGACACCGTCTCTGAGTCGTCGTTACGTATATCCAGCTGTATATCAAATAAACGTTTTGGTAGGACATGGAATCTGATGTGAAATGTCTCTATCTATTGCCTAGTTTTTGTACCTACATTACTAGCTAAGTTTATTGCTTACTCACATATTGACATTTAAACGAAACGGCACGAGATTATCTCTGAAGTAAATACCACTTTTTATAAAAGGTAGAGATGGAGTTCAGGATCAAAATGATGACGAAATAATGGCAGAAAGGGCGAAAGTCAAACATTTTAGACGGAGTGCGGTGTATGTGGTTTCCAGTTCCCTTGAGAAAATCAAATAAATACCTACCTATATCCAAAAATAATATTTGATTTGTGAGGTGAAGGCTTCTCTCGATCGAGAGTGAACCCATATAGTGTAATAAATATTGTATTACTACATAGGTACCTCTTTCTATTTCCCATTCCTGAATCCTAATCCATTTTCACGAGGCATAGGTACAATTTACCTATTACCTACCTTCCTACAACGTATGCGATACCTTTTAATAATTTAAAACCAATAAAGCAGCTTATGTATGTGTCTAGATTCGTAGGTAGGTATTCTGACTAACAAAAGATACGACTGTTGAGTTGGGTGGGTCTCTACCTGCCTAGGTAGCTAGGGACCCGACTAAAGTCAGCGAAACAATCACTAGATAAAATGTAGACCCTATATAGACCGTAGGCACGTTTAATTTATTAATACGGAAGACAAACGGCGAATCGATGTATTGAGCTAGATCAACTAAATAACTTTGTTCTGATGGGCAGTTAGGTAGAGCCCATACAAGTCAAATAAAAAGCCGGAATGGTGCCTGTTCAAGGACATCAATGATTTATTCATCTCGATGTTAATGTAGGCATCTCCAAAAGCTTTATTCAACAACTTACTTTATCGCCAGCATTGAAATGGACGAGTAAATCCACTAACAACTGAAGTAGTTGCTTTTCATCCAAGGCATCGAACTTGATAAGATCGTAGTTCCTACCCAACGTGCCATTCAACTCCTTCACTATGAATTTCATTTGTTCCGTCATTTTGGCTATTGTTTCTTTGATCACTTCTCACAATTAACAATTGCTGAATGGTTTATTTAACACAATAGGTACAGTACAATCGATGGAATTAATTTATTCTTATTTGAAAGTGTTTACATGAAGTACGATGTCGGGATTTGTTTGTCATTATCTTGACTGTCGTAACTATGGTAACGTAATACGTTGCTACAATGAAGATGGAATATAGCTGAATATAGATAACTGTGCGTTGCTCCGAGGCGTTGCTAATACGTCTATGGAACGTCCATGGTTTTGATCTCAGAAGTTTTGTTGCGAATTTGCGATTGCTTTGCTCATTCTACAGGGCAACCACAACAGGTGAAATCATATCAAAGACATCTCATCCCGCTTGGAAAGCACCAGTAGTTCTCCAAGGTCACTCCAAACTATATTATACTACCGTACCCATATAGATGCTATCTACTTATCAAAAGCATTGATAAACCGAAATAAAGAAATTACTATCCCTGTGGTGGGTTCTTATCATTCCTTTGTTAGTCTGTGCCTTATCGTAGATTCATCAAGTAATTTTTTGCTATTCCGAGAGGAGAGAAAGAAAACACAATAATGATTTGAATAAATTATATTTCTGTTAATTCTGATACAATCTTAGTTTGTTGCAATCGTCAATCATTATCAACAAGTTTCCCTACATTTGTGCCTGAGCTACTGCGTTACATTCGCAAAGAGCTCAAATTCTCGCACTGGTCTCCTCACAGCCTTCCATTGCTGGCTTCCACAAAGTATTATACCAAAGAGTAGCGCCATACAATACCGGCCGACCGAAACGTGTCTTGTTATATCAAACGGGAATTAGTAGTAAACAACCCGCATAAATAACGGTATTTGTGTACACTTCTCTACAGAAACAAAGTTGAGCAAAACTTCAAGTAGCTTGATTAAATGAAAGTAAAACAAAACTCGCATTTTTAAGCAACCAAGTTTGACTAAATTGGTTTAACGTTAATTTTATATTCAACTCTTATTTCTCACTACCTTGATAGGTAATTCTTCATACGAAACTCATTCACAGATTTAATAAAAAACGAATATTTAAATAATAACACGATAACATAAATTTGAGTAATATTAATAAGCAATCATCGGATAGTTTTCCGAGTATGCTCAATTTCGAGTTGTATTATATGACGCTACAATTACAATTTTAACGATGCTTTAAATTAGAAAAAGACAACACCAGTAAACAATAATAGCAGAGCAATACCAAATCATAATTTCACGTGTGATCCACTCGATCGTACTTTTTAAACCAACGCTTCACTGGTAAGTAACCTAGCACCGATTTCAATAACCTAAATTAGTAACGAATTCAACTAATAAAATCGATTAATACGGAGACACTTTGTCTATCGGAGTGACGAGGCTCCGTGTAAGAAACGTGTGCCTTACAATAACATTATCGTAATTTACACATTTACAATACTTACTTGAAACATTATGCCCGAACAATGGCAACGAATCCTTGCAACAATATGGCTACTAAACAAGTTTCTTACACCGAACCCCGTTCGATCGCAACAATTCCCTTTCGCTCATCTCGTAAGGAACCCATCGCATTAACATTAATTTCGATACTACTTACACTATGGCATGCACCATTATTTTACTCAGACCCTATTGTTAATAACAAGTGTACCAAAACCTATAAACAAATTCCAAGCAACTATGTTCAGAGCTAAATAAGGCTCCATTTTATTATTATTTACATTTGATATATTGTGATTTGTCATAATTAAATACAAACGTAACATTATTATTTGTTTGAAGACAATAATTTGGATTCCTGTTCATTCCCTATAAGCAGTAAATATTGCTTATTTTCATATCTGATTAACTTAATAATTTGTACTCTTCTAAATTAATAAAAATTGATTATTTACAATGATAATTACAATGTCACAGGAATAATCAATATGGACATGATACTAAAGCGATAAGTAATAAAGTAGCGGCTACCAAACTACTAGTTAAGTCTCACTATTTGCCTAACATAAATATAACAACCTCTAAACAATACTATGCATCAAATGATTCGTATCTAGATTTATATAACAACACAAACAAATTAAGTATCTTATAAGAACATAAATAGGTAAATCGTTTCAATGCTTACTGGTTCCATTTCGATCGTAAATTATCATTTTTGGTATCATAGTATTCCTGTATGATAGATTAAGTTAGAGTACGCGTACAACATCCGCGACTGTTCTCTCTGCATGACGTGCGGTCATCACTACGTTGAGCTCTTCGGGAGGAATGTTTAAGAGAGAAATTCGAAATGCTTTTAGATAATTTCAACACCTTTTCGTAAAAAATATAAAGCCAAAAAGAGCCGCCAACTTCTAAATCTCCCGATCGGCCACATACGGGACCGATCCCAAAAATTAACTAAAGTAAATCGTCAAAAAATTAAAATCGAACAACTCGCAAATTGAAAATTCAAATCTTAAAAATCATCCAACGAGACGTACACACGTTTTCCTGGACGCCCGTACAATAGGTACGACGTAGAAAAAAATCAGACTACAAAACCTACGGCTAAATCACAAGTAGCAAAATAAAGGATCTCCAAACGCGTCGACGCGATCGAGTGGCGGGACCTACAGCAGGCCGCCTTTCCGGCCGAACAGGATGTTGCTGATCGTGCCCAGCGGCGACTGGCTGCTGGCGGCCGTCGGCAGCGGGGGCGGCGGCGCGCCCACCGTGCCCAGGTCGGCGCGCGGCCGCGGCGCGCGGGCGCGGGGGCGGGGCCGCGGCGCCAGCGCGTCCGCGCCCGGCACGCCCGGCACCCCCAGCGGCGACTCCGACGAGTCGGACCGCTCGGGCGCGGCCGGCGACCGCAGCGTGCGCTTCAGGCACGTCAGCTGCTCCATGGGGCTGCGGTGCACGAGCCCCGTGTACAGCGAGCCGGGCGTCTGCAGCGCGATGGGCGCGGGCGAGCCGTCGGCGGCGGGCGACGCGAGGTAGCGGCGGCGCAGGATGGACGTGCCGCTGGCGATGAGCGCGTGCAGCGACGGCGGCGCGTCCCCGGGCCGCGGCGTGGGCGGCGGCGACGCGTCGGGCGAGCCCAGCAGCGGGCTGTTGGCGGGCGTGGCCGTGGGCGAGTAGTGCTGCCGCGGCGTCGGCGCCACGCACAGCGACTCGCGCCGCGAGTGCACCGGCGACACGGCGGCCGACGAGCGCCGCGAAGTCAGCCGCGAGCTCCACGCGCTGCCCAGCACGCTGCTCGACAGGCTGCTCATGCCGCTGCTGCACACGCTGCTTACGCTGCTGCCGGCCAGGCTGCCGTCGTTCGGGTGCAACACAGTACTGGAGATGAACGATCTCGATATTAATACCGCTCACGATTAATTACGAAACAAAAATTAAGGGAATCTGACAGCAGGGAAATAAATAAAATCACCTGTTGGTAAAGGTGTAGACGTGACTGGAGTGCGGCAACCGCGGCATGTCGTCGTCCTCCTCGACGTCGGAGAGCCGATAGAGCCTCAGCCCGAGCCCCGTCGCCGACCGCGCGCCACGCACGCCCACGCCCTCCTGCTCTTCTAGGAGACCTGATCGAACATTCATATACGAAATAAGACGGCATTCATTTTTTTATATTTTTTAAAATAATTATACCAAGAAGCTTTTTAAAATTATGATTTGTTTCTCACCGGACATGGTCGGTTTGGCGAGCTGCGCCCACGTGTGCAGCGTGAGCGAGCCCTCCATAGGTTTGACGATCTGCAGTTTGTGCGGCGCTCGGAACGTCGCTAGCCCGCCCGCCGCGCCCGCGCCCCACACCGCACTCTCCTCACTGTGCTCGCGCTCTGGAATACGTAATCATGAGTTTAGATAATTGATTATTTATTTACATAAGACGACCTGTAAAAAAACGGAATTCAACTTTAACTGCCTTTTCGTGAAGGTTCGTTAGATGGGATGGTGTTACCTGTATGCCGATGCCTGAGCACGTGGCTGGCGGCGAGCGAGGCGCGCCGCGAGTTAATCTCCTGCGGCGTGAGTCGTCGCAGCGCCGCCGCCAGCTCCGCGGCTCCCGGCGCGCCCGGCACGCCCACGCCCGTGCCGCCGCTGCAAACAACATCACATCACTTCTACTGTACACAGCTCTATTGTTAAATCACGTGTGATAAACGGCACGTGACAAGTACGTTATGCTTATATCGCATCGCTTACCGCGAGGAAAAACAAATAATCGAAATACTGATTATCGTCGTCGAAAACATTCAGTTATTTTTTGTAATTGTGTGCGCTGTTTCTTATACATATATATCACGATTATTTCGCGATTCGAAATTTTTTACGGTTGCTTCAAAAATGCATAGAATTTTTCACATATCAATCGGTCACTATTAGATATATCATAACTCAACCATCGGAATCTCTTGAACGAAATAAGACGCTAAACACGTAACCGTCATGAGAAAACTATTCGACAACTTCGAAGAAAATCAAAAGCGAATCCAATAGAGCGACTTGCATGAAAATGATGCACGCAAATGTAAACTTCCGGTATTTATCGACAATGCGCGGGAAAACCTACAACTCTGCTTCTGAATAACCTACGTAAAGGTTGTATAATATCTGTAGAATTGTAGATTCTTGAAAAATATATTGTTTCGTTTTCCGTTCTTTCTTTGATTTATCCAATTACTTATAGCTGAAGCCTAATAACATAAGTAACCGTCTCTTCTCCCACAAAATATTTACCTACGCCATAACACTACAGATTTACGTAGGGCTATGGCGCAAACGACGAAATCGCACGTTTAGTGTTCTGAGCGTACGCTCGAGAGCACGTCATCCTTTACAGTATACATAACTATAACTACGGTAAGTACGCGTGCTAGAAAGAAAGCACACCCCTTGTTCATTGGTCAAAATTCCGCAAATAAAATTTTAGCCAATCGTTTTACGTTTCCGTAATGCGTGTAAAATGATTGGCTAAAATAGTAAATGACAAGCACCCCCCGCGTCATGTTCAGTCCTGTCATTCACCTGCTTGATAATTAGTAGCAAAATGACAACATAGCCGGCGCATACGCATTTTTTTTGTTTGAATATTTGATTTTAAAAAACGGCGTCTCAACTCAATCAAATTCAGTGGCAGAATATTATAACTTTGAGGGAAAGTGACTACAGTGTGAGTGAAATTGCAGAACAAACGGGAATATCGGTAAGTTCTTTTTTTGAAGCATAATTTATGAATAGAATGTATTTAATTGCTATCCTACTTAATAGAATTATACTAAATGTGGGTGCTTGATCAAAAAGAATCTGTAGGGATTTGCAAGCGTATTTTTTTTCAAGATCTATGATTGTTTAGATTTGTTTTGGTCTAAACGGAGTATTTTTAGACTTTTTTTTTAAATGAATTTTCCCTCCCACAAGTCGACACCTTGTTTCTAAATGCTTGATCAACCTCTCACGGGTTAGATTTAGAAATCAGTATCTAAGAAAGGGGGTGGGGGTGGTAAAGGAAGGTGAAAGCATCTGGACAGCACCTCTCCCCCTTTTGTCCCCCTCCCTCTTTCGGACACTTCTCATTTCTGACCCCTCCAAACACTTGAAATATTAGCAGAATAACTATTTACACTAGCTGACCCCTCGAATTTTATTCGGCCTTAGATGCAATAAATGCGCAGAATGTTTATTTTGAAATTCGGATATAAAAAGTATTTTATTACCTTCCCCTAGTTCTTAGCTACCTCCCTATCAATTTTCAGACAAATCGGTTCAGCTGTTCTTGAGGCATTAAATGTGTAACTAACACGACTCCTATTATATTATTATATAATATGTAGATATCGCCTTTTAAACTAAATACTAAAATTAAAATCAATTGATATTTAAGGTGGGCTTTTTAAATACACATAACAAACGATTTTTTTTTTCGTGGGTGAGTCTGACTCGCCCTTGGTAAGTTTTTTTTACGAGGGGCGTTTTAAGCGTTTTGTAAAATGTAGGTAGTAATGAAACGGCTATCCGTCCAGTAGCAGCTTTTATGTTTTAATTGTCAAAACTATCTATCTTGTATGAAATCCGGATAAATTGCAATTTTCAGTTTATCATAGTAAGTAATACTACATTTTATTTAAGCATCATAACCTGCTATTTTATTTCGGAAGCATTCGGATATTCTTAGGCCACATCGCCTTCGCTGCTTTTATTTACGTAATCTGTGGCGGTGGTGGTTAAGCGGGATGCGTCTTAATTTTTGCATCTTGACACTTATTTACTTCAGGATAAAGTGCAATTATTTGAAGTTTTATATATGTCACCTAAAATTATTTTCAAATTTGATCAGAACTTTTAAATTGTTTAGTAATCATTCATTTTTAATTAATTTACAATCATCTGCAACAGTTAAGTTGATACTATGGGTTGCATGCACTAATAAGATGACGTCACTGCCCTGTTTCGGTTCCTTCCACTCCTTCTATGTATTATCTGTTGATAAAACTACTGTGAGTCAAGGCCATAGCTCATTATATCAACCCGGCACCCACTCCGCACCGCCTCAAGTCGTGAGGTTAGTATTTTTTATATGAACTTGTTTGGATATGCTACATCAACTTTATAACGTCAACGGATCGATGACGTTATAAAGTTGATGTAGTGAGCGCATATCCATACAAGTTCATATAAAGAATACTAACCGCACGAGATGAGGCGGTGCGGAGTGGGTGCCGGGTTGATATAATGAGCTATGACCTTAATGTTTGATGTTGTCACGTCAAACTATCGTCCGTAAACCGACACAGACAACCATTTTTTTTAGTTTATTACTTTTATAAATAAAAATACGACCATCTAGCTTAGCATGGCACTCTGTGACAAGACGTTGTCGTGCGTTTGTCACGCTTACGTCTCTGTCTATACTATTAAATGTGATAAGGGCAGCATACGTGAGATAATTGTCGCGGCTCGCCATGCTAAGCCTCCATAAGGCCGCGGTAACGAAATCGGCGTCCGCGGCCAGTTCCATATTTCCATACAAAACACGCCGCTACCCGCGCCGCAGTCGCCGCCCCGACGAACGCTGACTTCGTGTCCGCGGCCTTAAAAATTTATTCATATTCCAATTATTATGAGATCCTTTTTATCAAAACAGTCGATTAACCTTAAGTTGAATTGTTTCTTGAAGTCAAAAACCCTAAAATTATGTAAACAAATTATCTAATATTTAATTCCTGAATGTAGGTAGTAGTTTATTTTACTGATTTGCATAGAATAGGTTAAGGTGGGAGTTTTATTGTTTCTCTTTAGGCTAACATTAGTAGGAAACGAACTAATAAACTTTTGCCCTCAGTATACTATATCTATACCTAACTACATACCTATACATAAAAGGCACCCGGGTTAGTTACACATTTTATAACTCAAGAACGGCTGAATCGATTTGCCTGAAAATTAATAGGGAGGTAGCATTTTATCTTTTTATCACTAATACTTTTTATCACTAAAATTAGAAATCTGCTCATTCATTGCCTATTGCGCCGGCTCTCACCTGACGGAGTGCAACGCAGAGCATTTTTGTTTGTCATATTATTTTCAACATTGTTCTTATTAGAATAACATTCAAAATCAGTTGACACAACATTCGCAGGTAGTTGCTTCGATGTCTTCGATGCGTCGCGTCGATGCTCATTTGTTGTGTCAACTGATTTTCAATATTATTCTAATGAAAGTAATGTCTATAATAATATGAAGAAAAAAATGCTCTGCGCTGCGCTCCGTCAGGTGGCGCCGGCCCATAAAATCGTGGGGACAGCTAGAATAGCTGCGTTTCGATACCAACGCAACGGTGCGAACTATCGAACATTGGCTCGCGCGGCAGCCGCACGCAATTGAGATGCGCCGCGCCACGCGGGGCAGCCGCGGTCCGAGTTTAAATTTTAAACAAAAGTCGCGGTAGAACACGGTCGAGCATTGTTCGATAGTTCGTCGCGGTATATCGAGCGCGCGTGGCTTTATAATATGTATATCTGGCTCTAATAGATATCTACTTACTATTATTTTATTACTTTAAGTATAAATAAACCTTGTGTGAATCGGGTTTATTTTCGATAATCTACACTTGTGATATAAAACACTTTTGACTGCATATTATAATAGATAGGTAGATATTAAGATCGGATTGATTATTTTATTATGTATTATATTAATTTTTACAGGCGATTTTAGACTTAAAACTCTCATTGATTCTATTTTCGTATTTTTAGAGACCAACCATATATTTTTGGTTGAGGCGATGGGAAGAAGCTGGTTCGATTCAGGCTTATCACAGAGCACTGTATGAGAGAGCCACCACAGCCCAACAAGATGCACAGCTGGTTGCCGCTTACGTAGACAACCCTTTTTTGCCAACAAGAGTATCCTGTGCAGACTTCAATGTAAGTTATTTATTTTGATAAATTTAGCTTTAAGTGTTTGAAGGACATTGCTATAAAACTAAGACGCGGTTTATACCGACCGAACAAAACTTTTCAAAGTATTAAGAATATAGTCTTATTAGTCCTAATATTTCAAAGTCCTATATTTCGGAAAGTATATCACTTTTGACAACTATCCAAAATACTATCGATTTATATATTTTTCTCTATCGATTGACGTAATTTTCATCAGTAGCCGCCAACTTTTTTTCCATACTAACTCGAATAGGGGATGTTTAGCCTAATTGATACCGTTTTTTTACTATACTAGACTCCATACAAATATGTCAGATGCCATTTAGTTATATTTTCTTAACAAAGAAAACTCACTGCACGGGGTGATTTATTAGAGGCCATTATATTATTGTTAGGTATCATAACTTTGTCTGTTTTCCTAACAACAATAATAATAATTATTATCTTAAAATTCTGTGCTACAAATTGGCAGTCTTAAATTGTTTTACTCATGAAAAGAGAAATAAATAGATGTTGTCCTTCGAACGAATAAACTAATGGTGCCCTCATTCAAAAAAAGTTTTTATCTTTTATTTTCTTTAAAGTATTCAAAGATTTGAAGATTTGATAGGAAGATTAGTTTGAATTAAATTTGATTTGAATTTTTGAATTTGAATTTAAATTTGAATTGAATTTGAATTGAATTTGGATTTGGATTTGATTTGAATTGAATTTGATTTGAATTTGATTGATTTGAAGATTTGATTTTATATAGGTAATTAGGTATCAATATGGATCTAAGTTTCCTGAAGTTAATAATTAAACAGAAACTACATAGATACTTATCTACTATAGTTACGTAAAATACCTACATATTATAGCATTTCTTCGATTATACAGGATGTTAGGGAAAAGATGTCACTTTCCTTTTAACCAGATATAGTGTTAGTGATGTAGAACACATAACACGAAAAAACATTTTTTTTGAACTCATTTTTAATCAAATATTTCATTTTTAATAGCGCGCTCTAACGCAACGGTCATTCAACTCTCGGCGAGTAAGTAGGACGGGCGCGCGGCGCGCTCGCTTTCTCTCTCTCGCTCACTACGGCCGGCGAGCGCTCCCGACATACTTACTCACCGAGAGTTGAATGACCTTTGCGTTAGAGCGCGCGAATCGCGCGATTAATAATGAAATTCGTAATTAAAAATGAGTTCAAAAAAAATGTTTTTTTCGTGGAATGTGTTCTATATCACTAACACTACACCTGGTTAAAAGGAAATTGATACTTTTCCTAACACCTATATTATCGTTTAGTTTTGTTTTCTATTAATTTGGTATTATTTGTTTCAGATATCTCGATGGACTGTCCGGAGGCGCCTAAAAGACGTAGGTCTCAAGTGCCGGAGGCCAGCGAAGAAAATTTTATTAAGTGCGGCACACAAAGAAGCTAGGATAGGTTTCGCATTAGATATTTGAATTTTTGAATATTTTAGAATATTTGAATTTTGATTGGGAAAACAATATTGTCATTTTCGTTTATGAGAAAACGTTCCAAACATGCGAAGATGGAAAGACTATGTTTTATTGATTCGATAATGAGCGGTTTTTAGAAAAAAATACCATACCCAATCGGTCGAGCGGACGAATAAGCTTGGGTTTCTAGGGGTGGATGAGTTCCATGGGAGCGGGGGAACTTGTGGAGATCGGGGGTCATCTAAAAGGCCCGCAATATATTGAAATATTGCGGGATGTTTTTTTGCCTACAGTGCCCGATAATAGTAGTGTCCATAGCTTTGTTGGTGTCCAGCAGTGGATCCAAAATCAACCGGACCTACAGTTGATACAGTGGTCTTCAAAGAGCCCAGATTTAAACCCAATCGAGAATTTATGGGGACGCATGATTCTCGATTGGGACTCAAGTGAAGTCAGGAATAGGGAAACATTAAGGGAACACGTCCTAATGACCTGGGAAAATCAGCGGGGGTCAGAAGGGTGCTGGAATATGGTGACTGGTATAAGGAATAGGTTGAATGCTGTGTTGGATGCTTTTCTTTTTTAATTTGCTATTGGCGGTCCCACCAAATACTAGCCAAATACAGCATTTAATCTATGAATCATTCACATCACATTATCCGCTTGTTAGCTTAAATGTTGAACTATTCCTGTGCTTCACTTGATAAATTTGAGTTCTTTTTGGGTCATGGTATACGCTTTTAGGTATTTCCGACTACAATTTTAATATCAGGATGCAAGATAGTTTGATCTGGAAGACGTTTCAAAATGAAGGTAAAAATTGTTTTTGTTTATATCGTAGGGAATTTAGAAAGCATTAAAATATATACTACCCACGAATCGAAGCAAAGCGAAAAAAAATGAACATAAAAATTTAAACCTTAACTCCACTATGTAACGCACATATTACTCCTGAAATGTTTTTAAGCATCGCGCATCTTGGCATGCCTACGATGCTTAATATTTCTGAAGTAATATGTGCGTTACGTAGTTTAAGGTTGAATTTGTTACGTTCAGTTTTTTCACTTCGCTTCGATTCACGTGTAGTATACATTTATGAGGTTTTTAAATTGCCTATGATATAATAACTTTTTCAGTAACACCTATATTTTAAAAACATGTTCCAAAACCAACTAACCTGCACCCTGGTATTAAAATTGTGATCGGAATTACGATTTATGGGAGCCCTACTTAATTATTATTCTTATCTTATCTAGCCGTTGTTGTCCCACTGCTGGGCAAAGGCCTCTCTCCTCCTTCTCCACGACTTTCTATCCTGTGCCGCCTCTGCCCAGTCGTTCGTGAAGGTGTCCAGCTCATCTCGCCACCTTTTCCGTGGTCTGCCGCGAGGTCTTTTGGCGTTTGGTTGCCATTGGGTTGTTGTGATTGCCCAGAGATCGTTTGGCATGCGGCAGACGTGACCGGCCCAATCCCACTTTAGCTTGGCAGCTGTCTTTACCACATCAGCAATTATTATTATTATTCGATTTTGAGTATTTGTCGTTATAGCGGCAACAGTTAGGTATACATCATTTGTAATCGCTATAACAATTTATGAGGTGATGAACAGACGGACAGAGAGACGGACAGACAGACGGACAGACAGACGGACGGACAGACAGACGGACAGACAGACGGACAGACAGACGGACAGACAGACGGACGGACAGACAGACGGACAGACGGACAGACGGACAGACGGACAGACGGACAGACGGACAGACGGACAGACGGACAGACGGACAGACGGACAGACGGACAGACGGGCAGACGGGCAGACGGACAGACGGACAGACGGACAGACGGACAGACGGACAGACGGACAGACGGACAGACGGACAGACGGACAGACGGACAGACGGACAGACGGACAGACGGACAGACGGACAGACGGACAGACGGACAGACGGACAGACGGACAGACGGACAGACGGACGGGCGGACGGGCGGACGGACGGACGGACGGACGGACGGACGGACGGACGGACGGACGGACGGACGGACGGACGGACGGACGGACGGACGGACGGACGGACGGACGGACGGACGGACGGACGGACGGACGGACGGACAGACGGACAGACACGACGGACAGACAGACACACGAAAGATGGGTAGCCGAGCCTTAGTAGTCTCGTTTCCACCCTTTGGGTATTGAACCCTAAAAACCGCACGTAGTTTTTCAATCTTCGAAGTTTCGTTTATTTTTAGCAATATTTCTTTTTGTTTGGTTGGTCTCTTCAAATCTTCTTACGCGAAACTTACCTAGCTTCTCTGTGCTTGTTATTTCAACTTCGAAAAATACTATATATATCCGTTTGTCATGTTTAATTTTTTTTTTCGAAGTTCGTGTTTTTGTTTCTTGATTTTATTATATTTGATTTTTAAATTATATTTTAATATTGGAAGACTGATTTTTTTTATTATTTTGTTTATTATTATAAATAATTGTGCTTTTTAAAATATATTTTAAAATTTTAAGACTGATTTTTTATTATTATTTTGTTTATTATGATTAAATAAATAATTAGCATACATTTCTCTTTTATTTTTACATTTTACCCAGGGTCCAAACTATGCAAGCAGGTAGATTACGGTCAAGTAATTCGCCATGTAGGTAAAGAATCATATCGAGCTGCATCCAGATAGACCGCACGGGCTCGCGCGGCAGACTCGCAAGCCAGATGTTAGGTCAGTGTGGACGTGTTCAGGGCCGAGCGGGCGAGCCGTCATGCACCCGAACGGCGCTCAGGGCGTGCGCTGTCAGATGAGTCATAGCATCATCAGTCAGATGGCATGCGCGGCTGCCTCGCGAGGCAAATGCTTGGTCAGTGTGGACGTGCTCTTTGACGACGTTTTCAAAACTCGCGGTAGCGGAGCGGTTTCCGCGATTCAACCGCAACCTTGCAAGCATTGAAAAAAAAATGTATGCGTATCGTCGTCCCTACTCCTCCTACTCCGCTCCTATGTTTGTATCGCTTCAACACGCACGTCAACCACGTTTTAAGCGCGGGTTTACCGCGAATAGAATCGCGGAAAACACTCCGCTAAAGCGCGTTTTAAAAACGCCGTCTACTATAGCTCAAAAGTTCATTAAAATTTATCAATGTGAGAAGATTTCCTGTCCTATAAATTATTTGAGATTAATGCTAAGAGCTCACGGAGCGGTTTTCAACGGCGCAAAAGGCTGCGGGCACGCAACCACGTGCGGGCGCGGTTGAAAACCGCTTCGTGAGTTCTTAGCCTTAGACATAGCAGACGGCGTTTTCAAAACGCGCGGTAAGGGAGCAGTTTCTGCGATTTTAATGCAATTTGACCGCAGCTTTGGAACCTTAATACTGTATACATTTTATCGTAGCTTACTCAACTTTAATAAAATTCATACATTTTATGGGGAAATATCAGGTTTTTCAAACTAACAAATAAAATCTAAGATCAATGTGCTCTTGGTGTAATTAATTTAGTCATACTAAATATTTAGTAATTATAGTCTTTATTACTAGTTTACGCAAAATCATTGTAAAAAAAAAAAAAAATTGTTAAGATTACGCATCATAACAATATATTTGTTCGCCGCCCCTCCTGCTTCTATTCCGCTCCTATATGCTTGTGTCGTTATGGCGCACTTCAAAACGTGCGTTGCCTGTGGTTCTACCGCGACGTAAACACGCGTCTACCGCGCGCCGTGAGCTTTGGGCTGCGCGGTCGAATCGCGGAAAAAGCACCGCTACCGCGATTTTTGAAATCGCCGTCTGCTATGGCTCTAAGCGTAATCTTGGCTTTTTTTTTAAATTTCAAGTCTTAATTCAAGTAAATTATGTCATGATTTGATGCTATATTAAAATTTTTGCAAAGGGTATCATTTTGTTACCAATCTTACGTATTCAAAACTAAAGTAAGCGCAAAAGTGCTACATAAACAATATTATAAACCAGACAGTTACACACACATTCAGTCATTCAGTCCATCGATTGCTATTAATACACACACGCACAAAAACGGCAGTGCAGCACGAAACACTTGACGCGAAACAGACATACATTTATTCATCTCTGTCACTCATTTTCTCCGTTCAACTTCGAATAGGGCAAAGTCCAAACTGTAAAGGTTGACGTGCTCTCGAGTGTACCTTTCGTGTTAGCAACTTTTAAATTTAGACCAAACATAAATTGTACTTACGGATACAGATCATCAGATTCCGTATCGGAGAGTTCTTCTAGGAAAGAATCGCTAGATGGTTTGGGCGGAGCCTTGAGCTGCGAGGTGTGCAGCGACAGCGACGGGGCGCGCGGCGCGTCCACTGACTCCGAGCCCGACAGCGACGCGCCCGACCAGCGCGACGCGCACTGCACGGTCTCGAACACTTTCTGCATACTCGAGCTGAAATTACAATGCTTTGCTTATATATCACTTCACAATATAATATTTACGAGGTGCAGTAAGTGTGAGACTTACTTACCCAAAAAATAATATCGTCATGGAAAATGAAATGAACATTCCCGGAACCGATAACGGAATCACATCTACATACGATGAAAAACCTGAGTGATCTGATTCATCATGAGTATGTTTATAAAACTTTCGAAGTGCCAAAATATTTACAATCAACTTCCATCAATATGTACAGTGAATATGTATACTTTGGTATTGTATATCCGTGGCCTCATGAGTAGGTGAAACTATATAAACTACATATTAAGCAGCTTATAGTTTGGTAAGAAAATAATTAGTTTTCATTATCAAGTTACAATTTAAGTGACCTTCTGTGAACTGGTATACTTACTGTGCAAGCGGGTCGCCGATTCCAGAGTCAAGACTGAGCTCGGAGTAAACAGAGGAGTGCATCTCTCGATGCAGCGAGGCGGGCAGCAGACCGGCGGCGGCCGCCACGCTGGGCATGAGCCCACGCACGGGCTCGCCGCGCTTGCGCAGCTGCCGGACCTGCTCCTGCGCCTCCGCCAGGTGCGCCGCCACTTCCGCATAGCGCTCCTAATATGAAGAAATCAACGACCGATCAGTTAACTACTGTTGTTGTGGAGTCGCACAAAGGGTTGACTTACATAATATCATCAAAATGTCAATCAATAAACAAGACTGTAAATAAGGTAATTAAACACTAATGAGTGATGTCCCATATCTGAACAACAGCATTTTAGTATATTTTCATGCCGACTACCAAATACATTTAAGTACCCATTTTTGGTGAATGATTCATAAATTTCTTTAAAAAATAAAAAGTATTTCAAATAACAATATTTAAATTCGAGATATAAGCTTTAAAAATATTCACTGTCACTTTCGCGAACCGGATATAATTGATTCGGTAGTCACGGGACTTGGCAAGCACGCCTAGTGCCATCATACCTCAATATACTTCATCCTATTTCATCCGGTCTTTGTCTCTAGATTGTATAAAAAAGTAGGAACTTACCTTTGTATCAGCCAACTCTGCTGCGAGGGCATTTTGATTTTCTCTTGTTATTTCTAAAATTCGTAACGTGTGTTCATGTTCAGCGGATAACTGAAACAATGTTTATCATGGTCATGATTATTTCATGCGTTTAAGTACCTACTGTATTTAATGATGCGTATTATACAAAATAGGTTTCAAGTACTTATATAAGTCAGTCTTAAGTCTACACCAGACAGATTAATCTAATTGGAAATAACCAACACACCACTTAACATAATCCTGTTTACTAAAAATAAAGGCTTCAACCCTATCACGCTACGAATTAAACACTTTAATATACTCTGAACAATATCTCACCATCACCATAATAACAGGTTTTAAACAAAAAGCGAAAGGAAATTACTTTTAATTTTCAGTTCGCCTCAAACAGTGTACTATTATTAAAAACAAGTAAGATGAATCAAGATTTGCCTGATTAGTGAGTAATAATTTAATAAGTACGTCATACACGTGACTTAAGTAAATCACGTTGTTTCTTTAAACATGTTATAATATCTGACACTTTACTTACAATACAACTCGATTACCTAAGTATTGGTCAAACATTGATTCTGTCATAAGTGTTAATGGTATATACACGAGCGATAACGTATTTTATTGATATTTACTCTTGCGCCTTTTCATGAGCGATTCTCGAAGAAAAGCAAATTCTACGAGCAAACCATACGCAAAGTTAACGTAGTAGATTCCATAACATCGAAATATCTCGAACAAGTCACTAAGTAGGAAGTTGTCACAACTTTCTCCATTTAAAGTCCTGTTTGAACCAAAAAATATATTATTGAAAGATAGATCGAGAAAAGATGCGAAGTTTCTAGAAAGAAGATTTATTTATTGTCACAAATTCAGACAGTTATTTATTTTGCTTGGAATAATAACACTTGGCGATTTTATTTTGAGCATTGTTGACGTAACCGACCAAAAGGAGATAAGAATGAATTGCGACAATTCACGACAGATAAATTGATATATTTTGTGCTAGAACTAGGCAAAAAATTATAGAAGCCTCGCGATGTTGTCTACGTAAACTAAATTTTAATGTTATCTCGTCTGCCGAAATGTATAAATACCTTTATTAGGTAAGTATATTTTTTTTTATTAAAATTGGTCCAAGCGCGGAGAAGTAACAAACTTACACACTCGCAAACTTTCGCCTTTGTAATATAATGATTAGTGCGATGATTATTACCTGTTGATAATTCCGTTCTGTGGTAGCGAGTCTGGTGCTGAGAGAGTCCAGCTGCTGCTGTAGGTCCGCCGCTCGCTGCCGCTCCTCTATCAACTCCGTGCCAAGGACATTAGCCTCTGAATTTGCACTGGCTGGAAACAACACGAAAATTTTAATAAATAGCAAGAACAACTTAAAACACATGGAGCTTAAATTCGCAAATGTTGTTGAGCTCATAAAAAATCCACCTAACGGAAAGATCAGAGACTCAGCTAAGTACGGTAAAGCTTAAAAAGAACACATTAAACATGTAAATAATATAAAGGTTCACACACATATAAAAGATAAAGTTAAATATTTCGTAGTTACGTATCAAGAAACATAAATAATTGAAGTACCAAATTCTCCACAGATGCATAGAAATCTTGAAGTGATGACTTTTCTTTCTGAAAATCGATGACTGCGGGCAATTTAAAACAAGTATGGTCTGACAGGGTGCAAACCTTAGTGAAAACACGCTGCTAGGCCACCTTGTCCCAAAATACCCATATCTTCTTTTCATCTTCAGTTCTTGGTACATCTATCACACATTATGGTTGTACAGCTAAGTACATACAAATTATAAAGTTTCTAGAACTTATCTATTTTTGTTTCAATGCAACCCATTTCTATTCGATATCATAAACACGATCAAACATTTCCTACTAACTCTAAAGTACGTGCTTAAATATCATCGATAAATAAAATGATACAAACTTATATCAGTAAACAAAAGGAAACAATAACGATAATTTTATCAAGCTTGAATTACTTTACATCTCTTTGTAATTAAATTACTGAGAGGTAGGTATCATTTACTGCATTTAGTTATTAACTTTCTTTTCACATACATAATGAATAATAACGATATCCAAATAGCTTATATTCACGAGCTATGCCACTAAATAATTAAATTCCTATGATTCGATGAATTAAAGTCAGAACAATTACTAGTTAAGTAACTGTGAGAAAATATGGTATGGTATCATTCAATTTAATTATCATTGTCACTAGATCTAATAGCGACTAATTACATTACAATTAATGTCATTTTTAGCAATTAATTATAAGATTCATGGCATTCTATGCTCGACTGATAAGCGATAAAAACGTGTGAGATAAAAGCATCAATTTAAATTAAGAATTAAATTTGGCACATAATGATTAAAGATAGATTAATTAATTACTAACGTCAGTAACCTACAATTTGAATTCATTAAAAAATGTGTATTTTGAAATTTTAAAAAATGCTTTTCATTAAATTCTGAAATAAAAATATTTTTGGTTACATACATGCAAAGTTAATAAATTCAAAATAAGCGAACAAGTGCGGTAAATGGTTAGATTTTTTAATTTGTTGGTGAATCTTCAAATCCGTGCATGACGCTGATAGCATGGAACCCGACCACTTTTCTTCTCGTGTTTTAGTCACGCAAGAAGAAAAATGGACGGAAAGGTATTCAAAAATGTGCATCTTCTTAATTGAATTAAGAATAAATCAGTGATAAATCTCACCAGGTTGAGGCACTCTATTATAGGTGAAAATATTGTTATCGGTTACAAGCAAGAAAATATATTCATCACAAATGCTGTAAATAGTTACTTTGTTGGTGAAACTTCAAATCCATGCATGGCGTTGATATCATGAAAATCATCCACTTTTCTTCTCGTATTTAATAAAAGAAGAAAAATGGACGTATTTTTAAAAGTGGAAATATTCCTGATTGAATCAAGCTTCCATTGTTGACAAGGATCCCCAAAACCAAAGACAATGCTAGAAACAAATCTATATTAAGAAGTTAAATTATTAGTACACAAGCAAGTTAGAAAATCCATGAAAAGTGAACAAGTGCGGTAAGAGGTTAGCTAGATGTATTGGTAATGTGTTGATGAGTCTGTCCATGCGTTGTTAGCGTGAAACCCATCCACATTTCTTCTCGCGTGTAATAATCACTAAAGAAGAAAAGTGGACGGATATTCAAGAATTAACTAAAATTCATCTTCTTGGTTTCTTTAAAAGATGTTGATCAAAATACATTACGGCTGGAAAAACCTAGAATTCTCATATCATTTCTCATCACAGCCTGGAGTATTTTTTTGAGCTAATATTGAAAGACAAAAATAGATGAAAAAAACAATTACTTACATTTACACGTGCAAGTGAATGATTCATTGTACATTAGAACACGTCACCTAGAAAAGATTTAAATATCCGCGTTGGTCCGACCCGAGGCAACTAAGTCGTATTAAATGCTCGGAACACAGTAGCTCCTAGTCAACTTATTTCGGAAGCCGACTCTCTAGCTAGTCTCTAAAGATCTGAATTTTTCAAAAATTTACTCGGCTCGTGTCAAAGCGGTTTAAAAGTAGGTAATATGTAAATGAAAAGTAATATGTACCGAGCTGATGCGCGATATCTCGCAGCAGACGCTGCTCCGCCAGCTCGGCGCTGTCGGCGCCGGCGGCGAGGCGCGCGGCCTCCTCCCGCAGCGCGCGGTTCTCTCGCTCCAGCGCGCCGGTGCGCTTGCGCAGCGCCAACGCACTGGGAGACTCCTCCTCCGTCGGTGTCGTGCCTTCCTCTGTGTCATTTGTTAGCACCTGTCCGAAGCGAATGTTTGTGATTAATATATGGGTATATAAATAATCTTTAACATCGCACTGCACTTTTAATGGATCACCTGCAGCAAGTCAGCCTTAGTGCTGAGCTCGTGGCGCAGCTGCGTGATGTGGTCGCGCGAACTACGAAGCTCGCCTTCCAACGAGGTGACTCGAGCCTCCAATCGTCCGTTAGCAGCAAGCAGCTCCTTGCCGATGCGAGCAGTCAACTCCAAGTCTTTCTCTTTCTGATACACAAAAATGTACTCGTCAGAACATTTGACTCAAAGTTTTAAAGAAGTGATGACATTATGAAAACTGACGATGACGTGCCCTTAATTAGTTTTTCCTAGACAACTTCATCCGGGAAAAGGAAACTTGTACATCTAATAACGGCCGTCATTAGAGCGCCTAGTGCTGGATGACGACTACTTTATCCTACTCTTAAATTAAGGGACACTACTAATGGAAACAAAAGAATGGCGACAAAAGTTAAAACTAATAATTTCAGAGAGAGACCCCTACTAAAATAATAATAACATAAACTATTAAACTTTACCACCTCGTGCCAATTTTATAAATAAACATTTTCATAGAGTAGATAAGATAGACTAGATACGTAATTATAATAAACACAATACACCTTTTATTAGAAGCAAAAGAATATTTAATGAGTTATTTATTGTTCAAGGTTTTTATTGTACTTACCTCTTCTAAGAGCCGTGTTACCGCTTCGATGTCATTATAGGTTTTTGTCATTTGGCTCACCCTGTTGCTGCATAGAACTGTGGAAACAGAATAGTTGTTTTGTATACACTGTAACCAAAACGTTTCTTATCAACTAGGTGCCTATTTATGACGAAACAAAAGAATTTAATCACTATCAAATAAGCTGTAGGCACTAAACCCATAATTACTTGCTGTAGAAAGAAATAATGTATGAATTGTATGATCGCTTTACTTGTTTTAAGTTTTTAGCTGAATACTTTCAAATAATTATAAATTGTTTATTACGGGTCATTATATTTTGTTGGCCCTTCGACAAAGTATACAATTAGTCGTATACTATATATTAAATAAATAATAATTTATTTTTATTACTACTTTGCGACCTTTATTTTATGTAGGTAAGTACCTATAAAATAGTAATAATTTATGTCGGTAATTATCTTATTATAAATCACGTACCAACAGGAGATTTTAAAAAACGCTTCAGAAATTTGAAATTATTTCATAACTTATCAAATAAAGCACAGAAAAATATTTACAGAAATTCGGAGACCAGAATTTGAACCCAACACCACTTTCTTATTTTATTTTCAATTTTCAAGTTGCACTTTTACAATAAACGCGGCACAATGGAGAGATAAATACTCTTGAACGGACACAAATCAATGCGTTAAGGCGTGTAAACAGGACACGCTTCAGCAGACAACAAAACTTAACGAAGTGTTCTGTCCGGTGTGCAGATAAGATAATAAACTATCGCTTTAAATAAGGGATTATTTGCACTAAAGTAATTACGATTTAGGCGGCAGATAGAGTAAGAATCGATTACTGACCGGGGTAGCCCGCGTCGTCGCTTTGCGCGTTCATCGAACTAGCACTGATTGGAGCGGTCACAAAACAGATGGACTCATTTCGTGGTACGGGTACGGCACTCCCCGATTGTTACATCAATAAACAACGGCGCGGTCGCAGTCAACAACGAACTAGCGCGAACCGACGAGCAAAGATACACTGGATACCTTACGCACCAACCGCGTTCCCTGTCACTTGTGGAGGGCAAGCAAAACAAACCATACCATTATCCGTGGGAAACCTCTACACAAAAGAACACAAAATATGTGCACCGTTTTATAGTTTAACTAATAGTCTCATTACGCCTTTAAATGGCGTACGGTCACACATTTTGGTTGATAATATTTCTCAATTAGACCAAAATCTTATCTTTTAAGTATCTTCTTTAACATATCAGTTATAATTTGTCTGTCTCTCCCATACATTCTTTACTTGATATTATTCATAACAAAGGTACACGTAACTGTACACGAGTTGCATTAAATATGTATATTTACATAATATTACGAAAATGTAGATACTTTATTATAACTCTAGCTCAGGCTTGATAAATAGCGAACAGCAAGCGTACAAGCTTTCCAATATTGCAAAAAGTTACCCTGTGGGAATGAAACTATAATAGTCCATAGATGCATTGAATGCGGTGGATGTGATTTTTTCTCATTCTTACCTAACTCTTGATTACAACGGATATTGATTGTGTTCGCGGTTACGTCTCTCACACGAGCAAGAAGACTTTCACGGTTTTTGCATATGTTTCCCGTACCGAGACTTTACCGCACCCTGACGCCATTGTCATAAAATAGAATGTTAAATAACTTCACCTCGATTTTAATGTCTTCTATAGTAATAATATTACATTACGAGTCTTTATTTAGATTTCATATCTCGTGGCTACTTTCTTATCTGTCTACATAAGGGCAAAAACGCAAAAGTTTCCATTAAAGTAAAGCAAAAATTTGAATTTGATTAACTGAATACATTGTGAAACGAATTTAACTTGCACTTTTCTGTTTTTTAAGTGAGAATTTGACACACATTCAAGAATGTAAACTAACGGCGAATCAAGGGCGCGATAATGTACAGATAGTTTATCTGTAATGATGATAACCGGCTAATTAATGGAAATTTGAACAAAGGCGAGATATTCTAAAAGTTTAGTTAGATGCAGGTGCAATAAGCCCACGAAACTGACGAACTGAAGTCAAAATACGAAGAAGCAATGAAAAGGCGGAGATTAATGACAGACATTTAAAGCAGAATTAGGTGAAAAAATGATGAATGAGCGACAATGGACTGCTTGTAACGGAAGATGATTCCGGTGATGGTACCCGCCGCAGGGAGCGGATCCTACCTCGATCAAGGAGCAAGGTCCGGATGACACGAAAGTAGAGTCTGCCGAACCTGTCCCGCGCGACGTGGTACAGGAAGTCGGGGTATTCGCCGAGACACTCGCGTAACTCCGCGTCCGGGAGGAAGCTCAGCTCCTCGAAGAGCTCGCGGTCGAAGCCGGGCGGCGGCGAGGCGCGCGAGTCTCCCGCGCACCCCGCGCCCGACGCACAGCCCTCCGCCGTGACGCGCCCCCTCCGCGACCATCGGCCCCCTCGCCCTCACTCGCACCCCTCTCTCCCTCCACACACTCTGTTCACCTCACTATAGGTACTTCATCGCACTCCTAATCACAATGTCTCCTCAATATATGTCTCCCACTCATTTTTAAAAAATAAATCGTCTTTGTTTATTTTGACTTAGCACCTGTGAAATTGCTGTTTGAGAATCGTGCAGACCGTATGACCGAAAAGGAAGGACGGATTGGAACATGTCTATCAGCATGGCGTAAATAAGTGGGTACCTAGCTTGTTAGCCGTTCTAAAAACTGTACAACACGCTCGAGTGACTAGCGAACCGCTCAAATTAGCTCTTATGAAATTTTCAGTACGTGAAACATGAAAACCGGTGTAAGTACATAGTTAAATATAGTAAAATTTTACGTAAGTATTTACTCAAAAAAGACATCCTTGTTTGATATAAACTTCTGTGTAAATATCGAATATGTTCCAAAAGGAATGAAGTCAGTATATAAAGTATTTTGAAAAGATGTTAATAGTAACATTTCAGCGGTGTGAATATTGATCATGCAGAAATGGGGGCAGCGGCTGTCGAGCCCAGCGTTACACCCACACCCACATGCAATGACAAACTAGAAACATTCCAGACTACTTTCTTTAACAGTATTTAATTTCAACGCTTCGGTAAGTTACTGCTTCAGTTTCATTGCGATTTGTCACTTCAATCAGTTGAGATAAAGGAAGTGTTAATTGAAAAACTGCAATAGTGCATGACAGATAAACAATTCCTATAACGTGTTTCCTACTTGTCTGTAAAGTATTGTTTAACTTAACATAAAACGCAGCCCTTTGACAGCATAATTAATGCTTGCCTAGCAAATGTAAAATAAATAACAAATATTAAACAAACAGAGTTTAGAATTCCAGACGAATGTCATCAGTCAGTTCAACAATGACAAGCGATTTATTGAATGCAAAGACGTCGAACAATACCATTATGTATTGTCGATTTATTTCTGTGTTAGCATCAGTTTACGGCTGACTGTTTCAGGCTGTACAAGCGGAAAATTAATCTTACTGCAATTTCCACGGTCAATAAGAATGGAAGAATTTTTTCAAAGGCTTAGCATTAACAGTAATTGCTTGTTAGCCTCCAACTTATTATTTTCTGTGTTTAAGGCTATTCAAAACACGTTCCACAAATACTAATACGGTTAAAACATAAATTGAAGACAATTTGGTACACATACGAATAAAAATAAATGTTGGTGAGACAAATTTGACTTAACGAGCGGTGAGTTCACGACATTTCTAAATGGGAACAAACGACCAAGGAATTTATGTATTTATTTATTGAAATAACGTAAGTAGATACCGAATATGAAAATCCTGTAACATGTACTGAATATAAAACAGTTAACGGCATTCGCGTCGCGTCATTTACATTCTGCAGCCCTGTTGTAGGTAGGGTTACTACAAGGTTACTGCATTGATTTTTCTCCGCCGCGAGACTATAGGGAAGACGGGTAAAGATTTTAGCATTTCATACTATTACCTACTCGTATTTTTATTAGTAATATGCTTACTGCTGAACTGATATTGTAGACATGTATTACAAAAGCCACTATTTAATGACATCTTTGGTTCATTTGCAATTATTCAATCGAACCACGCCTCACCGTCTCGTTTAGAATCAGTTAAAGTTTCTACTCTAAACAATGAAGCTTCTTATTGTTCATGTAAAACCCTTCCCGGCGCTTCGAGTAAAATCAATGACTCGACCTATTATTTATTTTTAAACTGGTCGATCTCGATACACTCCGTTTTTATGGGAAATATCCATCATGAAGAACCATTGAAGGAGGAAGGTCACTTTTCACGTGATAGAACCGACGTCACACAGCCTTCGTTGTGTAGTGACTGTACAGAGCATTACGATATTACAATGAAGATATAAAATAAACAATTTGGTTGGCGTATGACAAGTCATTTTTGCAGAAGAGATAAGTACCTACAGTGATATTTTTCATAAGTAAGTATCAAGAATTTTTCGGTTTTTTTTACTTAGATAGAAATACAGTAGTTTTTACGATGTTTTGTTTTTCAAGTTAAACAGATAAAGATAAGTTGCCTCTAATCAATTCAATAGATGGATTCGACGTCAATAGTCCAAAGTACGCCGACTTTTAACCTCTGTCGAATAATTTCTAAACCCAACTAAGAATAGTGATGGCATGGAATTGGTTTTATCAGTGTTGCCATTTAACAATAAATAGATTGGAATAAAATGAAAGTAGGTTGCCGTGAAGTGACGTAATTTCGACCCTGTGCGCATAGTTCGCGAATATCATACCTAATCTATTGTATTTCGTACCAACTAAGTATCAAACGTATGTACGTTTGAACAACTTTTTGCAAGCAGTTATGAATTATGCAGTCTTCGGTAATATGTAGTGGTATCACTCTATTAATCCAGTAGATCTATTGTTTGTTACGTTGTACCAACACTGCATTGAATAACTTATTTGCAAGTACCTACACCTAGGCTTTACCGTGGAGTTACGCTCATACCACGAAAATAAAAAATATGCAGGCACAAGTTGAGTCGCATAGGTATAATTGTTGAGTTAATGGCGATAGTAAAAAGTACACTGCACCTGAGCACTTGTAAACTATCTCATTATGTTAAAACACAAGATTTCTTTTAGTAACGGTCCCAGTATTTGAGGCCAGTGGTAATAAACTTTCACGATCAAGTGCAAGCCAGGCGTCTGGTGGCCGCCGTCGGCACGCGATTAGCACGAACACGGCACACACGGTCCGGCGGTGGTGGCTACTCTAGCACAGATTCGCGCAATTCGCGACCGCTTCCGTTCAAACCATAACTTTGACTAAATTAATTGCGGTACACATTACTTGACATGCCGAAAGCGTTCAGAAACCGCGCGTGGCGCAGGTCGTAGCGTGATTCACTAGTCGATCGCCGTTGTAATCAGCGTCTAACCTTTTAGTAGTAACTAGTAAAACTACCGGCGCAACTTTCCCTTTTACGCGGTAATTAGACTATTATAAAATTGATATATTTATAAGATAGTTTTTATAATAATTAATAAAGTGAACGAGATTATAGAAAAATATTATGAATAGGTACTGACACGAACTGATTACGAAAGATTATACTGACAGAGCTAAAGGAAAATAGCAACCCGTTACTGCCATGGCCAGTTAGTACATGAGAGCTACCCGACACAAGGTTATACGCTCCGGTAGAAATTGTATACCATTATCATCGGCAGCCATTACGATCTATTTAATCACCAGCCACATGTATACAGAACATTGTTTACTAATGTTACTATAAACGAGTCGATTTGACATAACTAGCGTAATTTGGAACATACGCAAATATATTATTAGCGACGACCTTCACCTCAGTAATTGAACTTTAATTGAACAATGAACTGTGACAAGATTTGCACAATTTGTTTCACCTAAACAGATATTTTGGCTCATTGTCAAGTGCAAATCTATAATCTGCTCTAATTACCAGAACACCACTAGTACGTGCATTCATTTAAATACTTATTTAGTGTTATGTTTCACTCATTCATTGACTGGTTATGTTACATTATTATGGAAACAAATAAGTATACATATATTTATAATCCAGTGTTAAGCAATAAAATATTTCTACATAGATATTATTGACAAGCAACACTAACTACTAACATTTCACAAAACTTATTGCATTATTGTAATTATAAATAAGTACCTAGTCAAAAAGCAAGAAAATTTGAAGGTTTTTGGTTCAAACCATGAGTAGACAATTCCAACAGTTAATGAACGAGAAATAAGACTTTGTTGGCATTGTACTGAAGTAAACTGATAAGATAAAGCAAATAACCTCTACGCTTATTAAATCACAATCATCTAAATGTACACTACTACGAAATACGTGATTAAATCAGTTAAATTACCTTATTTTGCTTAAAAGTTGCCTGAGAGTTACGTCAGTTTAATTGAGTAATAGTAGCGGTTAGTTTAATTGGTACGTATATACGAGCAGTAGAACACAAACAGACAACAATGATCATAATGAAGATGGTCTCACGGTCAAGATAAGAGATCTGGTGCACAGCTGTTGCGCGGCGTGGGGCGTCGCGCCGCCGTCGCAACGGTTTGCGCGACGCTCACCGCGCCACCCTCTGCTCAATCGATGAGCCCGTCTACCTCCCGGCTGCACCGCGCTATGCAACCTAACTAACCATCCAGCTCCTAACACGCGGACAATGCGTCGTACTAAAGCTATACGATTCGCGAAAATAAAACACTTATGTAAGTTCGGTATGCGGTATCACTTTATCGGTGGAGGTAAACACGTAGTGCAGCGACCGTTCGGGCGAGTGTTGGCTGGTTCGCTATATCGGTGCACCGGTGCAGTCCTATGTTTAGCGTGTGGCGCTGGCGGGCGGCGAGGTGGCGGTATCGATCGGGTATGAGCGGCGCGTGCCGCGTGGCTACCGGCGCGACCGGCACTGGCTGCGCGCGGCGACCCGCGCACGCGCTCTGCGCTCAGATTCCGACGCGACGTACCCCGCATACCGACCACCCAACGCTCAATTTCGTTATATCCCTGTCCGCCACCCTAACTAAAGGTACATAATATAAGCGAGGTCTAGACGAAATTTATATATCCATAGGTACCTATTTGAAAGGGGAACTAATTGGAGATAGCCCCTCTCGTACGAGATATCGATTTTAACTTGAATTATTGTCGGTGTTGTTGAAAGAACCGGCTCATATAGTTTTGGTTATTTTTATGTCATCGCAAACACGTTTATGCGACACATGTGTGTTATGTTTGTACAGAACAGCAAGAGCGAATCCTTGTAAAAGGATGTCATAGTTAAGCAAATATTTGAACATTTGCTATGCAATATTCAAAGGAACTGAAATAATAAATGAACACTAGCAGCCCAAAAAGATTAAACGTACAGTTTGTTACGGTCAATTTCAAAGAATAAAACTTGAAAAATCATATTTTAAAACAACAACTTGCAAACTTCTTAAAATACAAAGAGCTAAAAATCGAATGGCCAATAAAATATTTCGCAATCAAACATAAAGAAGTCAACTTGTAAGTTTGTAGCGGCGAACTTCAATTTATAATTCAACACTTAATTAAAGTCACCTAACTAACCAAAAGTACCTTTCACGTTAAACATGAGCAATTGAAGCTGAACACGTAATTGCTCAACATATTTTTAAAGGCTATTTTGCCATATAAGGTATTTTATTCTATATTTTCTTTTATCACAGACTAAATATTTTAATAAATTATAGCTTGTCAATATATAATTATTCCGTGTTTACTGATTATTGTGTCCGTGTGGGCACAATAAAAAGTCATTTTATAATAGGATCTTTGAAGACTAAAGTAACAAAATAATACCTAGGTACTTCACAAGTATCAAGTAAATGTGATAGGTACTCACGGAAGTAATTTAAAGTCTCCCTGATCTGGTCAGGTGTAAGTGCTAGGTCTTCAGGCTTGACGGGCAAAGCTGGCGATGGAATAAACCAGTCCTGATTCTCGTACCCTGAAAACAATACAACGTTTTAATAAAAAGCAATTCCCCTAGGCAGCAACGTTCAAAGCTGAAGCATAAAGGAACTGGAATGTTCTATATAACGGAGGGCAAAGTACACAGAGGATTGGTTTAATAAAAACCAATTTGCAAGGGCTGACGTCACAGGAGTGTGAATCATATTTCGTTCCCCAAACCGCTTCATTCCGACCAGCCATTATAGTACGTACTACCACTGAACCACACCCCAGCCTCGTTGTGCTTCACAAATGCGCTATAAAAACCACGAGCGATATGTACAATCAAAAGCTCTTAGTTAATTATGCTAGTCACATTCATATCTCTAGCACGACCAAAAGATAAATGCACTCAAAACGATGATATTCACGGTGTGAAATACAACCATAACCATAATTAGTTACCTATATTAAACAGCCTCATTACTACTGATATTTCATGTACTTAGGAATCAAATAAATAATTAAGTAGTTTAAGGCTGACTTTATTAAATTATGTCTTTAAGGTGTTACGTTACATAGTGAGTACCGATTACGTAACACCAAAGTAAGTAATTGGCTTTTGAAAGGAGCCCGATATGTTTTCAACATTTATTTTAAACAAAATCTGTTTGTTTTGGAGTTAAACTGATTGGGATCTACAACAAGAGCACGTGTCGTTTTGGAAAACGTCCAATTAGATCAGTTTGTATAAGCTAGCTTGTCCAAGGAAAGATTACAATAAATTTTTACGAATAGCTACTCAACTACATTTGACATCATTCTTTGACATTTAAAACTTTCCACTTTTATAAAAAACATATTAAAACTACTTAATAGTGGTAAAAAATATCGAATTCTCAAGTGGAAGCAATCCCGTTTCTTGGGCAACAATGATGCAATAATGTTATCATAGGTGTGAATATCATGCAAGTTGGTGTAGTTGTGAGACGGCGAGGCTGGCCCGGGCAGGACTCGCGGCGGCAACTAGCGGCCGATGACTCGAGCAGTGAGACACCATTATTTATAGCTTTAATACCGTCGCAACGGCGCCGGCGCCGGAAGCCACACCACGAACACTTACTGGAACGGAACAATCTTAGTGCTCTACTGCATTGCATATTTTGCATGATGAAACCTAGGAAAAACAGAACTGGGCGAAATCTATCAGACAGAACCTAAAAGCCGCGCTAACCGTAATTTTCTTTCAGTATTATTTACATTCTGACGTAACTGTTTATAAAACAAAACTTGACTGCGATAAAGCTTTAAAATAAAAACATCTTTCAATACATATCGCCCTGCAGAACTGACGAATATTGCAGCATGTTTGATGCATGAGAAATCTCTTAGCCTCTTTTGAAATAAGATTTCGTTACGGTCGTGCCATGCACGTTAGCGACAACGAGACGTCTGAAATTTGCCAAGCAATATGATTAATTCCTCGGATTCTACACCACTTTTCTCGCCAATTATTAGCAGGAAACAATCATAATATCAGTATCCTTTCAAATGAATTGTAACGAGTTTATTGTTAACTCTTCATTTAAATTGGGTGAGACATTACTGTTGTATTTTACGTGAAACAACAATATGAGAGAGAAGGGTTCATAAATAAAATGAGAAAAGTAGAAAGTTTAAAGTCGCATTCCAAGAAATATGGTACATCTTGAAACTGAACGACATACAATACTTTCTTGTCAATGTGGCTAATGATGGTGCAACACGATCCATTCAGGTGATCTGCCATCATGTGATATTGATTGCTGTAAGATGGTGAAAAAATCTCTCAGCGTACAAGACATGGATCTTATAGGTTTTCGATGTAACGACATTTCACTGGAATGCGCAATTTAGACGGAGTCTGTTTGCAGGAAATATTGAACGTTTTGCTCGCAGGAGTTTCAAGGACCCTCCATTCCACTGAGTCACCTTATTAGGCGTTAGGATAGGAATTATTGTTATGGAAATCACACAGAAATTACTTCATGAACTCTTACGAAATAATGGACAATGTTGTTTAAATTACAAGCTTTAAATTAAAAACAGAAAGTTTTCAATAGTGAATTAAACAAAAATAATCTGATTACCTATACAATTGTTTCTACGCCCTATAACGCGGACATCTTATTATTTTTACAGTCCTGTTAACACAAGGAGCTCGATTTTCATATCGACCCTGTCCTAGTTCTAAGTAACACGCAAATAAAGCAAGGACACGCAGGTAACGGAAAGATGGAATGAAGGGATTCCAAAATGGCGGTGCGGTCGTCGTTTCGCAGTCCTTGAATAGATCGACATTTCACAAGCAAAGGCATAATGAAATGCCACGACGCTTGTATCACGTTACAATACAAGCCTTTTATATTTGAAAAGACAATCAAGTGTTTAAAACAAAGGCCATCACATTTAAAACAACACCCTTAGAACCATTCTGCTTCAATGCCTGCAAATCGCTGTAACCTAATCCTGGCAAATGGACGTCGGTAGTAGCAACCTACTTTCCGAACATTGACCTAAAGAAATTTATAACTTACCACTAATAGGAAACTGGGGTGCGGCTGTAAAATCGAGAATATTTTTTTCGCGATGTAAAAACAATGTGGAAATTATATATTATAGTATCTATCTATTTCAAACTTTCGGAAGCCCAGTTATTACATGTTTATTGAGTAGCCGAAAACATTTGAAAAAAAGTGGCCTTCTTACGAAATAGTGTGATAGGGAAACTAACGTAATGTAAGTTTAACTGAATGAGTGATACAGAGGAAATAAATAACACAAGTACATATTAAACAGTCACAGACAGAAAATTAAATCTAAAGATAAAGTGTTTCGTGTCTGTTCTAATAATATTCGTCCGCTATCGTCACGGCATCGATCGTTTATATCGTTTCCCGGAAAAGGGCTTACATTGAACTTGGCCATGATTATAGATAACTTGTGAGTCTTTACATCATGCATGATAGAACACAAACCATTATAATATACTCATATGCTATCTTAATACTTTCTGTAGTTTAAAATAACCAATTACGGTATAGGTACTCTACCTGTTCTTGGCTAATCCTACAACCTGTCAGACAAGTTCTGCATGCAAAATAACAGTTCAAATAAACCAGCTGCACTTTTTGTACTTGTAAATATTGCCATATCTTGATCGAAATACATAGTAAGTACATAATAGCCCCAGGTGTTTGAAACTCGATATGGGTTCGACGAGATAAAAGTAAAGTAACGTTTAAACAACGTCGCGTTCAAAATAAAGTGCATAACTCACCTCCAAATTGTGTGAGGCTGTCGGCTCGTAGTCGATATTTGGGTATGTGCTCCTGAAGGAGGCTGACGATCTCTACCTCGGGCACCTCCTCGCTATTGCACACCTCTGTTGACAAATAACAAAAGATAAATTAGTAAAACGCAAACCGAAACCCATGATAGATTTCTTCGAACTTTCTAGCGACAGACTTCGAGATAACGAATTGTTTGAAAGTAAGTACTCGTTTGAATGGCGATGTCGTGACTAGAGAAGTTAACCTGAGCGCAGTGCAGTACCTCACTCACGCTGTAGCGGGGTGTAGGTATGTCTACTTTCCGTATTTAGTATGGAGCTTGCAGACAGAATCGATAGGTCTCGGTCGGGGGCCGGGGGAGGACGCGGGCGCGGGCGCGGGATGCGGCCGGCTGCGTCGTCTGGGGGGCATGCACCCTGCATTCCAGCCTCCATGCCGGTACTACGCTCCCACACTACATCTAGTGTACCTATAGCTCAGATTCCTGGCTCTAACACACGACTGCCGCGTTGCAATTCCGTTAAGGTGAATACACGTATAAACATAAGGAAGTCAACTGTGCCGTTGGTTTACTGCATTTTCAACAAAAACTAAAAAAATTGGTATCATATATGTACCATAAAGCTATGATAACTTTTCCACATAGAATTAACTATTCAATTTGATTTGGTTGTAATTCTTACGGAGTAGGGGCGGAAGCAAACCAAGGTGCTTTCCGTTGCCAATCAAAATCTTTAGTAACAATCGCGTGAAAGTAAATTGATAAACAATCGTTGTGTTTAAGTACTTAATCGACCACGGTGGTCAAATACCTTGTATGATTTTAATAGTTTGCTAATAAATGGTTAGCTTTGTTTTATAGAACAAAATTGAATAACTTTTTTAAGTTCTTCACCTGCTACTAGATCATTTGTCTGATTAAGTTCTTTGTAATTAAAGTAGTTTACGTAAGGTAGTCTTTTCCCTTCACAATATGGCTTTGTAGTGTAATTGGAATAATTTCAACAATCCTTTGGAAGAAGAAAGGCCAATCAATGGCTTAATGCTTTGACATTGTGACCAATTTCAGTAGTCGATTGCAAAATCATTCGCCGTACGTTCGTTTCGTATCGATCAACTTATAATTGTTGAAATAAAAACCATCGACTAGCATGATTCTAACAAAACCAAACAAAGACCATGAAAAAATACGGAAAAATATTTCCCGACACTTTATAAAATGCGGTATTTATACGGCTTTGTTGGCCGGTGTCCAAGAACTTCAACAACTCCCTCGTAATAATCACAAGTTATGTAAACTCTTTTACAGTCGCAATACATACCTACCTACACAATTTGTAATCTCTATAGAACATGCATCACAAAGCAAATCAGAAGGAAAGTTCCGATAAGAATTTGTTATTAATTTATTTGCAGTAAGTATTGATAAAGTTGATATCAACTTCAACTCTTTTCTTTCTTATTATTTTGTCATCAAACGATAATTAAGTAAGGTTTTAATTTTTGGAAACCGAATCGAAAATGCATTGCTGGATACATAGAACATAGATAAACGTAACAAGGGACATAAATCGAGTACCTACGTTTACTTTTCAGGAGGACTCTTGTGCCTAAAGTAACATAAGTGTTGAAATGACAAATCTAAGCGCTCTGGCTAGTAAAAAGATATCAGCAGTTCTTAGTCTGGAGGCAGATTAAAACTTTTTCTTTTACCTAAATGAAAACTATTTACAACTGAGTAAATTGAGTAATTAATTCAATTCTAGGCACGTTGTGAAGTAACATCTAATCGTAGTACCAAGACAGTTTGCAGTATAATCAACCGACTTTTCCTAAAATTTGTAAAACCAGCACGTTCAACACACTGATTAACTTCATTGCTTTTACGTATATTACGAGGAAAAACTAAAAATCTTTAATTAATGGAAATTCAGCATGCTCAATGCTCATTGCCACTTTGCGAGCACCAACTTTTATTTTACTTGTTTAATAACGTTTCAATTTAAATAAAAATACAAATTAGTTTCTTAAAACTGGGAAGTTTTAAGTACTTGTATTAGTAAAAATTCCATATTCCATTAAGATAGCAAAGATAAATTTAATTTAATCAATTTAACAGTAAGCTACGCTACGTACGTAAGTCGAATTAATTACATATTTTGCTTCAATATCGACTAAGAATGTATTATATACCTGTATAGACACTTAATCTATTTACCAACAATTTGTTAGTACCTACCTTACCTACCTATCGACCTCGTCTAATGTTAATTTGAAATAACCTAGTAAGTAGATATTTTTATATATTGTAGAGGTGAGGTATTATTGTGTTTTACAAACGATTGTATAGTATTTACTTTTGACGCATAGAGATCCGTTAGCTGCACTTACCGTCACTCCAAGCCAGTAGCAAATCCTGCCGTTTTTCATGGTTCTCGTCGCGACGACGCGGGCGCGGCCGCGGCCATTTCCCACTCATGCTTAGCTCACATACACCCCACAGTCACTAGTAACGGTACCACACTCCAATCAGGGATGTCACATCATAACAAACAAACACTTTCACAAAAAAACTGCGGACGTGCACTGGGCAACGGACAAACTCGATTACGCGATGTAATGAGTTTCAGATAATATGATAATGTATGAAACGTCAGTAATTTTGATAACAAACGAAGGAATGCCCCAATCAGCAGCTGGTAGCGTATGACAAGTGTTATAAGAAGCAAGCGTTAGCGACAAGTCATATAATACCGACCGATTCGTACTGACAAATGTACTTCATTATTCAACTCATAACAATAAAGTTACTACAATGGCCTGTTTATGTAGAATAGAGAAATGGCTTGATATAAAGATCATATTCTCAGTCTGATAAATTATTTAGATTACAATAGACAACTAGAACGCGTTAAAATGCGGCTGTTTTCAAATGTGAACACGATATTACTGAAGACTTTTCTTAGGTTACCTATTCATAATCGCGAGTACTAAGGTGCGGTTACAATTGTGATTTGTATATGGACGTCGAATGTGGACAAAAGTAATTTGCAACTGGACGCTCTTGCAAAAAATTAACTAATCTTAAACCAACTGAATATCTAAGTAGTACTTTTTCCACTTTATTATAAAACAGAAATTATTACGAAATCAACGAATAACTGAGCTAACTTTTGCCATAAGGAAGCTGGACAAAATATGAGGCGCAACGACTAATCGAAATAACTTCATCGTAGATCATATTTATAGCTAAGTTCGTCAAGCCCTGAATAGATAGAAAGAAAGAGCACGAGGCCACACGCACAGTTGAGCTGTGGAGGCGGCACGGTCGACGCACTCGCTCGAACCAATAAAAATAAGGATGTCGTCAATATTTTGGCATCGCCATCGCGGGGTCACCTCCGGCACCGGCCCGCTAAACGGCTCCATCGCACTACTGATGACCTTGCTACTCAGCCATTACGGCCACAGGAAAATTAATAGACCCTAACACGAAACGCGGTTACATAACACAACAGACCGACGTTTTCATTCATGTCCACGCATCAATCTTTTTAAACACAACGTAATTATAAAACGAAATGAGATTTCCGAGCACCATACAGTCTAGTGTAGATATTACTTTTCTTATTTGTTTTGAGGTTACATAAGAGTAGGTACGTCGTTACAATTGATGATGAATAATGCGACGTATTTGCGTTCTAATTCACTTTCAGGCTATTGTTGGGTGCATATTTTATAAACAATTTTTATTTGATTGTTTCTAATCTACCAAAATGTATGCATTCAGTTAAGTTTCAATTTGCCATGCATAATAATCTTAACGCTGAACATTATTATATCACTTATACGAAACACAGTTCACGAACCGAAAAACAAAGTCAGTGTAGTTACGTATTGAGGTACTCGCCACCTACATTGCAACTTTTTCATAAGAAGTTAGCCACATAATGATGTGTTGTAATTACTTGTAAGTAAGTATGGTAAACTGAAAGATGAAACACGCGAATTCATAGTTTAAAAAACCAAAGGTAAAGGTACAGTTTTTATGTAAACTCTTGTTATTGAAGATGAAACTTATCAGACTAAGTTACGACCATGCCATTCGAGATAAATGTATGCAAATACATATTTGCAGTACCTTTCATTGCTCAAGTGTTGGGTCAGGCAGTTGCCTTGGACTGGATCTTATTGGAAAAAATACATGTGAAACACGTTAAAATAACAAAACAATGAATTCTACAAAAGCGATGCTTATAGCCAGCTACCTGAGTTTTCATTAAAATCGAATAAAAAAATAATCACGATTCCGATATTTAATGAAATTATAGTATAAATATAATTTCAAAAAAAGCCGCATGGAAAGCACTGGAGACAATAATAAGGTGGTAATTTCTCCGTAAACAATTGGAAAGGGACGTAAAGTAAGCCGCGGAGGCGACAGTGCGCGGGAGTGGCGCAGCCTGTGCTAGCACGGGTCGCGGCGCTAGACTGGTAGCGCGCGCCGCCGCCCGCCCGCCCAGAATCCACAACCAGAATAGCGCCAACCACTGGCCTCCAGCCAATCACGATTCTCCTCTTTATCCACTCCATTCATAAGCTCGACAAGCCTTTTTACCAGGAATACTCGAATCGAGTCGTGCGGTTAGATTAAAGTTCAACGTATTAAAAGGCGATAGAAGGCTTTTAGCCTTGTATGAACTACATCATGATTTCCCTCTCCTAAATGCTCTATCCCCATTTCAGGCTTAGATTTTCATGACCAATAAGTATTACAAGATATTTTTTGTGGTCAATGATTAAAAACAGTTCATTAATCGTAATTAATACATATAACTCACTCCATTGACTTTAAACACTATTATTTATTATTTATTCTTTCCTCAGTAATTACTTTAGCAAAAGTCAATGATCTATGACTAAACCTATCTTTATGTTTACCTAATAGGTAAGTGGATTTCACTTTATTATACAACTTAATAACTATGTACTAAAATCTGATAATAAAACATTAAAGTACCACCTTTAAGTACTATCTCTAGCCAATTTATTGTTTAAGTAAATAATTTATTGAGTAAAATTAAAATTTATTTTAGGGCTTAGCTATCCGAGGCTTCATATAAGCACATAAGAAATTCAGACACAAATAAGGTACAAAACGCTACGTCCCTAATTTCGCATTGTTATTCCTCAGACTTGAAAAGGTTAGTAACCTTTTTGTTTTTTATAAATTGAGTGACTTACCAGTAATAGTAGCAACGTGGCGGGTGGTGCGCGGTGCTAGCGAGGGCGCGCGAGCCGCATCCTGAAGGGCCGCCAGTTTGACAGGCTGTTCTAAAAAAACATACACTCTTTAAGTAGTTGGCTTTTGTTATACCTACTCCTTTAACAAGAGATTTAAAAATATGGTCTTTGGAAGGATTTTGTTGAGATCCTGTACTGTATTTGGATTAAGTAGAAGTCAGTGATTTGCCATTTCTTTATTATTATACAAAAACACTTAAAGCCACAAAGTTATTAAAAAATTAAGAATAAATAAACTCATACTCACAAACCTATTTTACCGGACGTCTGTGCCTTTGATTTTCATAGTTGATGCAATCTGCACAAAAACAACAAAGTTTTTTTGAGTCATGTAACTAAACACTTAACAATGTAATAGAAATTAATTACCATAAATTTTGCTGCTGTACTTTCTAAATTTCATAGTCAATGAATAACTTGCAAATTTCCTCGGAGACAATAAATATGTTTTGAAAGCTTTTTCTAAGATTATTATTATACAAAACTGTAGTTTTTTAGTATGTTTAGGCAGTTTAATAGAATCTAGTAAAAATAATTGAAAGTAAACAAAGTCATGCTTACTGGTTACAACCAAATAAATATGAAAAAACTAAAGTAAAAAACCCAACTAAAAGAACATTCATTTAAGATGTTGTTTCAATATCTTTACTCATACAAGGACACTGACACACAAAAACAAGTTTTCCTGTAAATTAGCGATTCAGACAGTGTATTTTGTATATTTAATCTTAAACATAAATCGTTAGATCTTAATAATTAATCGATGATATTTAATCAATAACCACTTTATATAAAAAACTGTTCTAGCTTTTACACCATTGCAAATAAACAAAATATTAGTCTTATGAACTCCACTATGATACTACCTAGCAGTCTTTTGGGTTTCTGCTAATGAGACATAAGTTTCACATAGAATTAATGATTTTAAACAGATTCTCATTGCTTCTCCAATGTAATCTTTTGATATTGATCTTAAAACTGCCTCTTACTCACACATGAGAAGCCTTTATTTTACAGAAAATCTCATGAAAAGTTAAGGTGAAAGAACTTGTATTTCATATCATATCCATAATCGCGCAAAATAATATGGGTGTTAAAATAAATTAGCATGATAAAATAAGTGCAAATTAACATTAATGTAAGAGCCCTATCTCTTTATTGCCATGATTATCTCATACATTCAATAAACAAAAGCGAGGTGTTGAATTTGCGCGAGGTCAGTTTGCAAGCAATATTAAAATAAGCAATTTAAGCTTGATAAAACCAGCTACTTACATTCACATTTTACATCATCGCTGCATTTATGATGAACTATGACCTTGCCCAAACCATAGAAACTCCATGAAATAACAAAAACACCACGTTTGGATTATAACAATTTGTAACAACACAAACTCATCACTTTTATAAATAGTTATTATTTCAGTCCAAGAAGTCAGAGTTGATTTCCCCAAAAATGTGTTATCTTTTCTTGATTATTGACTTTACACAACGAAACGAACCAGCCCGGTCGCACTCGCACGTCGACGTTACGCCATTTCGTTCATTCATTTCATCAATATCATTCGTTCTGTATCTCTTGTCTATGGTGAACTTTTTTTTATTGAATTGGAATCGTGAATTTTAAGACCAAATATTCCAAATTAAGCTAATTATTACACCATCTTAGTTATACACAAAATAAAATCATAATAAAATAAACGTCAAAAATATTAAGTTTAAGAAATTAGGGAACTGTATTTGAATTCCACAAATTTATGGGAAAATAAAATAGTAAAACAATTAAAATTTAAAATCCCAGTTCGTATCCAAATTAAATAAACATCAATTATAATTGAAATTAAGATTTTATTAACTAAGTAATTAACCTTACTTCTAAAAGATTTATTGATAATTTATTTTCATTTGTGGATACATTATTTACTATTAATTTAAACTTTGTCTTACAAAAAGGATTCTTATCGACCATAATGACCACATTACGACAATAATTGCTGTACTAATTAAATAAATAATGAAAAACGTAACCATTAACATGTAACCTGCAAAATAAAAGTGTTTTAAATTTAACACAGTATAATTTACATCATGCAATCTATGAATGGTATCCTTAATTTACAAAACATATTTATACTTACTTTCTAATAATATTATTGCTATTATGAAGGTTAATACTCCAGATATGATTAATAAAGTAGTCGTAGTTATTGCACTAATAATTAATATAAATGGAAGTAAAATTACAGTAGTGAAAATTGGCGTTTCTAGAAGTTTGTTAATAACAAAGTGGCTCCATTCTAATATATGTTTTGTTATTATTTTGTAGCAATTTGAACATGGCCCTGAAAGAGATACACGGAAAATTGATGTAATGTAAGTAAGTAAATATCTATTCCCAGTCAATACAAAAAACAATGTACGGTCTTAAACATAATAATATCCCACTAATATCCACAAAAAATGCAAGTTGACATTTAACTCACAAAGGGTAAGCTTCACAACGATTGGAACTGCATTATCAAGTGAAATTTCCATTATTACGTTTCGTATTGATCACAGTATTGATGATAATACGTTGGATACGGATATCAAAAGTTATAGATAGCTCAGCGTTATATATTTATATTCATATATTTATATTCACAGTCTGATTGGAGTAGCATAGATATTCATTAAATAGTGGAATTTTCCAAAAATACCCTCACTCAAAATTCACAATTAATGATCGCATTTGACGGTACGGTATGTGAAAATCACTTGTGATCTGTGTGTTAATCATTATTGTCCATGGGGAGCTTTATTACACAGTACGAATAATACCTGTGTTTGTGCCTAAAAAAAAACTATTTTTAACCACGTTGAGATTGACATTTGTTTACGCGCCATTTTTGACAAATCGGTTTGTTTGTATTTATGGATTTTAATTTTCACCTGATTTTTTCGTTTAATTACTATAGTTTGTGCATAATAAGTTATTTAATTTGATCGCCTTATAAAGGGTACGAAAAATAATGGTAAGTTATGTGTTAAAAAACTTCTAAATGGTGCATTGCTTGGACCATAGGTATATCTTAAATTATTATCGGTAAATTTCAGGTGGGTCAGCATGACGAAAACTTACTATCGGATATGTTGCCTGTGTACTACACGAGGCTCTTCCCTCAGAACATCTTCTGTAGATGGCTTACTTGCGGGAGCAGCCCACAGCCTCTTTCCAACAGAGAGTTATCGTTCACGTTAGCTGACGATGTTTATTTGCGGTACTTGTCTATAATAGACCAAAAAGAGTTTCAAACGTTATTACAAAAGAAATGTCCGTACAAATTGGATATCGGTGCTGTTTATAATACAAAGTAAGTATATATCCTAACATTTTGTACTTCTTTATTTTAATGAATAACCTTAAAATGTAAACTATTTCAAACTTGGTTTTAATACCTACTATTTAATGTGTTCTAGGCCATCCATAGCTCGGCATGATTCAGTAGTGCTAGCGAGAGAACTTGTATTTGATATTGATCTTACTGATTATGATGAGGTCAGGACATGTTGTCAAGAAGCTAAAGTATGTGAGAAATGTTGGAAGTTCATGGTTATTGCATGTGAAATTATTGACAGAGCTCTAAGAGGTAAGTTTCTTATCTAGGTCCTTTTGGGATTACCCAAAATTACCACAGATGCATGGTAAAGCATCAAAGTTTGCCAAATCGGTCAAAAGTGTGAGCTCTTTACACTATTGGAGAGTATAAAGTATAAGAGATACTTATCTTACAGATGACTTTGGTTTCCAATGTATTCTATGGGTGTTCTCTGGCCGCCGTGGCATCCATTGCTGGGTGTCAGACTATGAAGCTAGAACACTAGACAGTCCGGGTAGAGCTGCCGTGGCAGACTACCTTTGCTTGATAATGGGGGGAGACAACCAGCAGAAGAAGGTACATTTGGGAAGTGACAACTTACATTCTAGCATCAGGTAAAGAGGGTGATTGATTTTATAGGCCTTATAGTTATTGGCCATCATAATTTGAATAGGGGCAATAGATACTGGTTTCCTTTTTGTTTAGTCATATGACGAATAAAATCAATCATAATGTTATGTTATGGTTAATTGTAAATAAGAAAGAACAATATAATCTAATATAATACATAAATAAATATTAAAGAACATAATATTAACAACACAAAAACATAACATATTGTTATAGGAGAGCCCTTGGCATTATTGATAAATATTTCGAAGTCTTGCTCCAAGATCAGGAATTCCTATCAACACCAGAAAGGTTGAAAGATTTCTTGAAGATGATACCAGATGAAACACTGAGGTCTCAAGTTGGAGAATCTTTGGAAAGCATACCTGAAGACTCTGCGAAACGATGGAACACCTTTTTAAATGTCTATGAGAATTACTACAGAGAAGTAAGTTTCCTTTAATTATTTTTGTAGCTTTAGTTATAAGATTAACACTGTCTAGAAAGAGAACCCAAAAGAATAACTCATGTGTTGATTATACCAATCTAGAGAATGACTCTCTGAAACTTTATGTATGATTCTTTTTACAGAATACAAATTCATCACGTAAATTGAAATATCTAGTGGAAGAAATAAAGATCCAGTATTGCTATCCCAGGTTGGATGTGAATGTCACAAAAGGATTTAACCATTTACTGAAATCACCATTCAGCATCCATCCAAAGACAGGCAAAGTTTCAGTAGTATTCAAGCCTGGCAATGCCAAAAAGATCAAGTTAACAGAAATCCCTACAATCTATTCTTTGCTAGATGACAGCTTACCTGAGAGTGCACAACACCAAGAGAACATGAAATCTGCAGTTAAGAATTTTCAAGAAGTTGTATTCTCATTGGAAAAAGCAGAGGCTTTGAGAAGAAGAAATGATCAAAGTAAGTTTACTGACATTTTTTTACACTTATTTTACACCTTATTACTTTACACCTACAGCTACTTAATCACTTGTTTCTCTTTTTCAGATATGTCGTTGGATTTCTAAAATATGTAAACAAAGTATGTGATAAAAACAAAACAATAAAATTATCTGTGAAAAAATATAATTATCTGCTTTATTTATTTATCATAATAATTTCATTCATTTTACATACTGTGCATGTTTTGTGAAACAATTTGTCATATTCTCATCCATTTTTACTGAATAATTTGCTGCATAAGCATTTTCTAAGACTGGAATGGCAAGAAGCTTTCTGTCACCATTATTGCTTGCAGAACTTGAGGTAGAAGCAAATGCTAATTCATCATCTCTATTATAAAGAGCAGCTGAGAGCCACATTGAGGAAATCTTCAAATCCAATTGTAACAGTACCATTCTGCTGTGTGTCTCTCACTCTAAATGCTTCAGTGAAACGCTGTATTTGGACACACAAAACTATAAAGTTGTCCACTGAGATTTTTCCTCCACTTTGGTCGCCTCTCTTCACCAGAAAACTTATGAAGTCTGGCGAGAATTTGAATCCCATTTGAGATAAGGCTGTAACAAAATTATACCTTCTTTATATCAAAATTGTTTATTCAATAGCAGGCAGTCACGAATGGTATAGCATTCCAGCCGTTCCCAAGCCAATGATACCTTTACCATGATATAATTAATTACATACCTACTTTCCAATCAGTAGTTCATTAATCACCAGTGATCGGAATATCTTAGTGCATGGTTTTAGATTAGTATGGATAAGACTTTTGGTTCGGATATTTTTTCGGATATAAATTTTTACGTCGGAATTCGTTCATTGCACAGGTATAATCTCTTATAAGGTAGGTAATTTCGTGGTTATGGTTGCCATTTTTATAAGGTTTTTTTTTGCCTAGTATGTACTTTAAAAAATATTGTTTATACACCGTGAAATTGCAATGGTTTTCGATCGACAAGTGGAAGACTCCCCTTTAGCATACCTATCTATTTCAGTCATAGTTTTAAGAAAAAGCTCCAAAAATAAAAAAGTTAGAAAGTGAGAATTTCATTCTTTTCTTTTCAAGAAAACAGTAGTTATGTTCTATCTCTAGCTTTCACCTACCGAGGTACTTTCATTACGTATGCTTAGCTTGCGAGTAGTAGGTAACATAAATACCTACCTAAACTAGTTTTAATCTTCACTTCATACTCGTAAGGGCTTAGAATCGTCATAGATATTAGTTTCCTAGGTTTAGGTATTACTTGCTATAACTAGGCCGCCTTGAAATTTGATAATTTTTTAGTAAGAGGTCTGATACCTAACAAAAATAAAGTATTAAAGCGTACCTAGGTACCTATTTAAAAGATTTGAATCAACTTATTTACGACAATTATTAAAACGCAAGCAGCTTACTTACAGTTCTCGTGTCCCTGTTGGTGTTTGTAATTACGAAACACAAAAAATTACATCACAGTTCACAAATTAGGTACCTGCAGTAGGTACGCACCACAACACACCATAATCGAATACGAACCATTTCTTTCAATCGCGCCCTCTTACATAACACCTTTATTTAGATAACAGCTGTTTACTTAGATACGCACATGACACGGAAGCCGGAAGTGCACTAATTTCGCTAGCTTGTCGAAACAAGATCGATGACGGGCGGGGAGAGCGGGCGCGCGAGGGGTGACGCGCGTACGCTGCCAAGGCGGGATTTGTAGAACCCGTTTGTCGGTGTCTAAGTACTTTCGGTTGAGATCGCCGCGCGCCGAATTACTCGTACTACTGCTTCACTTTCGAAGGACTTTTTTGTTTTTTGGATTTATTTTTTATTTTATGTCGTCTTACTTAAGGTGAGTTGCCTGCCTTCGGATCGAAAACCACTGAAATTTCACGATGTATTTGTCGTTAATATAACTTTTATAAAAAATTGGATATCCAATATTTTATACCAAATATAATATTTAATTAAAGCTTGAAATTCATCTGAATAGTATATTCGGATATCAGGGTTACCTTATTTTCATAAAATTATCGTTTTTCTTGCAAGATAATAATAATGACGGTTAGTAATATGGTTAATTTTTAAAATTTTGCAAAAAAAAAAGCTAATAATAATAAAAATGTTTGTATTACCTATACAAAACAGAAACATGATTGATAGGTACATCAAAATAGGTAAACAAAAAGGTTCTTATTTTTAATACTGCAAAATTTGTACTTTGGTTAGTTACATAATTAAAAAGAACCTTTAAATACCTACCATATCGTGGTAAAAAATCTATAGTACACATAATAGTTACAAATAAAAATGAGTCCATGTATACTTCATATTTTTTTTAATTATGTGCAACATACCATGGGTACATGTAAACAACCCTGCATTCAAAGAACTATAATTGTAGTTACAAAGAAAAATGAGTCATGTAAGTAAATTAATGTTAATTGTAAATATGATTAATATTAATAGGTAAATATGATTCTGTGTTAATCAGTGTTTATAATACTAAAACTACTGAAATGAAATTACTAACTAAAGTCAGTAATAGAGAAAGTAGTAGGTCTGCACAAAATATTTTTGAAAAAATTCTTATTTGCGGGTTTGGTTGTCCACTTGTACCCATGGTATGTTGCAAATAATCAACAAAGTTATGAAATTATGAAATAAGAAAATCAAAAAAACATCGAAATATTTTTCTTTGTAACTATTGTATGGATTTTTATTTCCTACGATTTGGTATTTAAAAGTTCTTTTTAATTATGTAACTAAGTAATGAAAGTACTAATTGTGCAATATTAAAAATAAGAACCTTTTTGTTTACCTATTTTGATATGTCAATCATGTTTCTGTTTTGTGTAATACATATTTTTTTCATTATTACCTATTTGTTTTATTTTCAAGCAAGCAAATTTGAAAATTAGACCAAATCACTAGCGGTCATTATTATAATCTTGCAAGAAAAACGATAATTTTATGAAAATATGGTAACCCTGATGAACCCTATTCAGCTTAATTTCAAGCGAAAATAAATATTAGGGCTAGCATATTAAGTATAAAATATTGGATACCCGATTTTTAATGAAAGTTATACTAACGATAAATATAAGCAATACTTTTTAAAGTACCTACTAGACAAAAAAACCTAAGCACTAAAAATGGCAACCATAACGACGAAATTGCTTACCTTGTAAGAGATTATACCTATGCAAAATAAAAAATTCCGAAGTAAAAATTGGTATCCGAAAAAATATTTGAACCATAAGTCATATCCATACTAATCCAAAACCATGCACTAAGATATTCCGATCACTGTTAATCACCATAAATAAACCTATCATTCACTGAAATGAAATAGAAACATCGAACCTACCTTTACCCAGCTCCTGTTCGTCAATACTGCCAGACTGATCCAGATCGTAGGTTTTGAACACCGCTAACCATTGGTTCACGTAAGTGTAGAGTTTGTCAAATTCTTCAACATTGATGGTACCTGAACGGTCTTTGTCGAACATACCTGTGTAGGGATAAACCTGGATATTAAAAATTTGCTGAGAGAAGTAAGTTTTATTATGGATCAGTAATGGTGAGTGCTCCACCGATAACAGTCACTCTTAAATACATATAATGATGAATGAAGTCACAGTTCTGTGAGAACTAAACTGTTAATGAACACATTTTGATTAAGGTACCTTCCTACTTACTTTCTTCTTACCTCATTTATCCAGCTCTTGTATTCCGGAGAAAGTGCTATACGAAACACCATATAAGCATGGTAGTTGGTAGAGTTAGACTGATATAGAAGGCCAAACTTACCTATCATCAATCTACAGGCAGTTTCTGAGAATGTTTGTCCTTGTGCATTAACCAGGGCAGCTTTCAGTTCTTGAGCGCTAATGAAGCCAGATTGGTCTTTGTCGACAGCGCGGAACCACTGATGGACTTGCGGAGATATACCTCCGTCAGGACCGACGTTGGGGTACGGTCCGTGACCCATCTCCAGCGGAGCGCCAGGCTGGCCATAGGGCTGAAAGTACGATACATGAAAAAAAAAAACTAGACTCATTTCGATTGTGTCGTGAAAATGTTAAATTAACTCAGCATTAAAAGTACCAGTACTTAATTAGAAAAATTGAAACAACTCGTTACTTTTTAAGAGAACTTTATTTCTATAAATAGTTACAATAATTAATTGCTTATAATTACTGTATTTTTGTATATACAAAGTCTTGTATTTAAACCGTACAAAACTGCAAAATTACATAGTAGGTATATCAATTTTAGGCAAAAAATGCGGTTTAGGCCTTCACTATAATGTGGTAGCCTACTTACTAGTAGTAGCTGCCATTTAATTCTACTTAGGTATACATACATACTGCAGGTATCTAATTACACACCAAAAATATTTCGTGTACATTTTACAGTAGGTATATTTTGAATCTATTCATACGTAAACACATATAATTTTATTTATCAACATCATGAATACTAATTAAACCAGTCTATCTCACACATAGGTACATTCTTTTTTTTATCCTGAGAAAGTAAGTAATGATTATAAAGTTAGGTTCCACTGGGATAAATTATAAATAAATAGACTTAGGATGAAATTTATCAAACCAATGTTGTTTTTGTCCCTGGATGGCACTTATCTTTGTTCAAATAATTATAAAGCAGTATTACATAGGTAGGTATCTAGTTTGCAGAATTGTTTTTTTAAGTCAGAATTGACTGTTCTCAACAAACCAGTAGCTACAGTACAGTGCAAATGACAAATTACCTAAGCAAAGCACCCAAATATTTTTCATTTCATGCAAAAATATCAGGATTCATTTAGATTAGACAAACTTAAAAAAATGTTTGTGCCCGCTAGGTTACATCTCACTCTTATTACAATTAAAGTTGTCAAAACTTAGTTCTATTGTTATAATAATTATCTACATTACAATTAGGAAGTCTATCATTTATTGTTACAGAGTTATTTTTTATTATTGTTACTTCGACAAACTTTCGACATCTAGAAATAGGTTAATGTCTTCAAAAATGTCTTCCACTAAAAATACAATATCATAGAAATCAAAACTGTAATAAATATAGGCATTTTAAAAACTCAGGCACAATAAGAATATTGACCTATAATTGGGTCAATAGGATAAATGAGAAACGGGTTAGGTAGGTAGGCCCATTTTATTATGGATCTTGGGATAGATCACAGTAGATGTTGACTACTGCCCGACTATGACTAAACATGAAACATCACATATTGCAAGATTGAATGTAATATAATACTAAGTTATTGTTTAAAAACTCTGTTTCTGTCTAACCCCTTTCAGATTTGAAAAAATTGCCTATTTTATTAATATTAGAAAATAACAATGTTCATACACATAAATGACATTCAGTCTTTTACTTCAAAACCAATACTGGCAAGGTCGTTGCATTTACTTTGTACAAAATAAAGTAGGTAGGTACTATCTTAAATTATTAATTTAACAACTCTGCTTCTTCACTAAATACATGTCTTTTAGAACTTGTATTGCTACTATTTACTTTTATAGCCCTTGCACAAGAATAGTTATTGTAACATTATCTTAAAACATAAAATGAAAAAGATAAAATCTGAATTAAGTAAACAGTACCTGTAGCTCTGATTGGAATTTAAGTAGAGCATGTATGTAGCGAAAAGGCACAGTACTCATTAAATAAGTATTACAATATTACATTCTTTCCAAATATTCCCCAAGCTTAAACATCATCACTGTGACTAGAAAAACTGTAAGTAGCTGGTGTTACAGACGTATTTACACATACTTGTATAGAAGGCTTAAAAGAGGAAGGAAGAAGTTTATGTGCTTCTGGCACTGGAGAATAACTACGACATACAGCAGTCTCAAAATGCACTTGTTCACTTCTATCTATAGGCACTCCATCAAAGCTCGTTTGTTTAGCAGAATCACCTGTCCCACTATCTTTGCACGATGAGTGCTCAGATATATTGTCTGGAAACATTTGAGGCGAATCACTATCACTACGCACTACTTGTGTCATGTTTATACTTTCGGCGGGAAATGTATGCACGGTACCAGCCATGCGTCGACGCGTATGGTAAATAATAACTACCCAAACTATTGAAGTCCCCACTGCACAACACACCACTGTTATTATAATGATACCAGTCATGTCTTTTTCATTCACTATAATAGCTACTGGTGGCAACACGCGTAATTCAGTCATATCCTTTTTAGTACCCAACTCATTGGTGATTTCACATTCATAACGGCCTGCATCACTTGACTCTGTTCCGATGATAACCAATATTTGATCATCTCCAGTCAAATGATACCGTTCTGAAGGAATTATAGGTGAACCATCTTTCAGCCACTTTATAACTGGTTTTGGTGATCCTGATATCATGCACTGAAGAACTACTGGTTGTCCATTTGTAACTTCTACATTTTCCATTACCCTGACAAATGAGGGTTCTTGCAATACTGTTAGAGTTGAGTTGGCAATTATAGTTCCAGCAGGATTTTTAGCAGCACAGCTGTATACACCCATATCAGAGGTTTTTGCATTAACTATGAAGAAAAGATGATCTGTGGGCATGACATTCATTCTTCTCTCTCTAGCTGCTGGAAAATCATTCCCACCATCCTTTTTCCATGATATTTCAGGAGTGGGATCTCCTGTAGCTGCACAGTTGAGAGTTACAGTGTCCCCAGTTTTCACAGTAACATTTGTAGGCATTTGTATGAATCTAGGGAATGTTACAATATTGACTCTTGCTTTAGTAGAATATGTTGTTCCAAATTTGTTGCTAACAACACACTGATATTTACCAGAGTCTGTATGAGTCACATTAGGGATCACTAACACAGATGTAGCACGAGGTTGACCAGTGGCTGATGTTGTAGTATTTTCAAAGACAGTGGGATTGATAATATTATCATTGTTCTTTCTCCATGTAAATGTCATATTGCTAAAAGGGTTTGAGGTAGCTGAGCAAACCAAATTTGCTGATCGTCCCTTTATAGCCAAGTGAGTTTTAGGATGCTCCACTACCTTAGGCTTAGGTGAATCTCCACAATTATCTTCCTTTAGCTTGGAAATAAACACACCACTCACTTCAGATGGATAAGCACATGTAGCAGTCACAAATTTATGCTGCCCATTGTCTTTGATCCATTTTACAATCCATAGTATGTTACAATCACATAACAAAGATGATGAGTTAAGATGTAACTTTCTTAGTTTAGACATAGATCCAAAGGCATGCTGTTGAATTGATGTTATATTATTGCCTCTCAAGTCTAGTTCACTGAGATTTGATAGCCCTTCAAATGCTCTTGAGTTTATAGATTTAATATGATTGAATGCCAAACTAAAAGTCATCAGGTTTTGTAACCTGGAGAATGGGCCAGACATATCTTCAACAGTCCATGATATCTTATTATTATTCAATGTTAAAGTTTGTAGCTGTGACATATGACTGAAAGCTTCTTGAGAAATAGATGAGATCTTATTATTACTCAGATTGAGCGTTCGCAAATTGAGCAAATGTTGAAAAGTTCTTCCCTCAATCTCAAATAAGTAATTGTGAGACAAATCCAAGTTTTCCAAATTAGTGCAAAGTTCCCAACTTCCAATTACAATTTCAGATATCAGATTGTTTGATAAAGATAATGTTATTAATGACTCTAATCCATACATCCAACCTTTAGAAATACTTTTAATTCTGTTGTGATCCAATTGTAATAAGCTGACTGATTTAAATCCAAAGAATGCTCCATCCATTATGTTGTCAATATTGTTAAATCTCATTTTGAGTGTAGTAAGACTAGGTAGTCCTTGAAATAATAGGCCATTTATAATATGCAATTTGTTGTGATTTAGTTCTAGTGTTCGCAAATTAGATTGGTTCATAAATAAGTGGTTGGGTAAGGATTTTATTTCATTTCTATTCAATTTCAGTATAATCAAATTTGATAAGTTGTTGAGAGCTCCATCTTCTATCAATTTAATATGATTGTTATTCAGATTTAATATCTTCAATGAACTATTTGCTGAAAACTTTCCAGTGTTGATGGAGCTAATACTATTCCTATTAAGGCTTACCTCAGTTATCTGATTACAGTCTACAAGATTAGGGATGGATTGCAAAGAGTTTTTATCTAATTTCAATACTTGTAAGTTTAAAAGTTTGTCGAAACCCTCCGTAACATTTTCATTCAATCGGTTATAGCTGAGATCCAAATTTTCCACCCACTTGGGAATTTTTGGCACGGTTACGAAATTTTTCTTTGAACAATCCACGTACTGTTCTAAGCAATCGCATTTCTGTGGGCATTCATTGCTTTCTGTTTCTAAAGATGATCGTATCAGAAGCATTACCGTCATGAACAACAATAGCCGTGAGTGTCCCATTTTCAATGCATTTGGGTAGGTGTTCCATTCATGGAGTAGAAAGGTAAAGACGACGCTCTTTCTTCTTACATAATTGTGGTTTTATGTATTGCAGCTACAAAGTTTATATAACTTATCACTTCACTTAACCGCACAGTGATGAAATTGAGCATTTTATCACCAACAACAACGACAAAACAGAAAAACAACTCAATTTATTTACGAGAGACAAATCCGCCATTTTACTTTAGCGAGGCTTGACACAGTGTGACCATTTAATTCCATTATGAATCTACTTTAGAGTTACAAATACAAACATCAGTATCCTAAAAAAAATATTATACTTTAAAAATAAATTCAATAATATATTTATTTAAAATGGCTTTTATCTGTTTCTTCCATAAGCGTTTTTCTTGTCTTTTTTACGTAAATGTTAATAACTACGAATCAAAAGTTTTTTTATTCACCATAAGTTTTTTTATGCTGGTATCTTTTGGGCATACGGTGTTGCTGTAAATACCTATGTATTGCATTTTGATTTGATCAGATTTTTAAATAATTTTATGCCTATCATTAATTATAGAACAAATTATTAACAAAAAAAACTTTAAATTAATGTAAATAAGTAGGTTTAAGTTTGTAAATATTTTAATGAATTGAATGTATAATGAACGAATTCCAAAGGATTTAAACTAGGTAGATAGCAAATTATGAGATTACAATATCTGGGAAGTAGGTACCTAACATACCTAAGTACTTAGAAGTTCAATTTCAAATAGGGGGAGTAGGGACTATGAAAGTCTGCTAATTTGTAATATGTAATAAGGCTGCATCTACAGTAGGCAAACTGTTAGCGGCCGACCGAATGAGCCGCAAATTGTGGCGAACTCAAATTTGAGTTAGATGCAAACTTACATCAATTTTCATGCGTCGTCGCAAGCAAACTTATTAGTTAGTCGCTTATTTAGATAGTCAGCGCGCGAAACGCTGCAAACTGCGTAGAGTGAGCGTAAAACTAGCAAACTATTGAAACTCCATTTAAAATATATGGATGGGCGTACTAAATCAATAAGCTGCAACCTCAGTCAGCTGCTAACAGTTTGCCTACTGGGGACGCAGCCTTACATGTTGTTGAATGGGAATGTAGGTAAATATTTCAAATCATTATTTCTGAACCTCTTATCTATCATTCGACTAAATAAGAGTCAAGTACTTATTGCTAGTAGTTAGGTACCTATTAGTGATTGCACCTTTGATGTGTTATGTCAATCTTCTCAGGCACCACTCACATATTGACCCAGGCTGTTTGTTAAGAACATGTTAAAGAGCTTTATTATCTTAAGAACTAGATGCTAAGGAAGGCAATTCAATTAATATGTGAAAAGGCACCACACAATGTCTTTGTAGATACTTAATTATTATCTCCCTGTAGTTTTATTAGAAATTAAGTATATGGACCAACCAACATAAAACATGGTCAATTCAATCATTTTTTTTGAAAAATTGTATAGTAGGTGCCAGCAGTAGTATTTACTTCATAGAAAAAAAAATAACAAAATGAAAAATAACTTTGTTTTTCTTGCTATGTACAAACCTTTCCATGGCCACTTGTAAAGTCAATTAAGAGGTTCTAGTAGGTAAAGGTTACTTCAATTTAAAGATATAACGAATGTTATAGTTAAGTACTTACATTATAAGCCATAATTCTGCTTGCTTTTGTATCGTATGTACTAGGTAGGAATCCAGCCTGAAATATAGTAAAGTTTTATTAAAATCTAAGATCACTGACTGCAACTGGCAACTTCAAGAAGTTCTGTATACCTACACAAATCACAATTGATTTTTGTTTTAGTGGTAGCTTATATTATTCTAGAAGGATTGGGTTATTTTATTTATTTATTCAAATTGGCAAATGAAAAAACTAAAATTACTTACCAAACAGTAAATAGCTTTGTGAATTGTGACAAATAATGGAATTGCGAAATTTGCTGTATATACTTTCATAGAAAGAAATAGCACATGAATTTATTGTATAGTAATTCTATACTACTGTCTTTGTTCCGTAAATCATAAATAACTTTCATTCTGTTTGATAAACGCGCTATTTGACAGTCCTGGCTGCTAATTCAAGTAACGGATTTAATTAATCTATTTTTAGGAGTACATTGCTAAGTTAAATACATCGAAACCATCGAAACTCCGAAGTTTCGCCTTTCAACGTTGTGTGCGTGTGGACGGAGTGAGCCATCAAAATTTTTGCCTAGAAATATGCCTAACTTTTAGTGAAAGTTCTAAAACAATTGTGAAACTAAATATTTTAATTTGTGAAAAGATAGAACAAAAGATATGGCATTAAACATCGGCTCACTCAGTTGAGCACGCTACCTATGAAAATTAGAGAAAGTATTAATTATTCATATAATATTTATATACCAGGATTTAGTGAAACTTTTGCTAAGTAAATCCTGAAAATTTCAGATCGCCTGGTAACGTAATAAAGTTTTCACAAATGATTTCTTCGGCTCACTCCGTCGAAACGTTTTTTCAACCCCTATTTCTGACGAAAATACTGAAAATTGAAACTGCTATGTAATTGTGAAGTAAGCTAAGGTAATATGAGAATTTGTGAAACACAAAACAAACCACTAACGCGGCAGGTTTTTGTATAATCATTGGTTTCATCGGCTCACTCCGTTGAAACGTTTTTCGTAAGTTAAAAATGTCAATATCTTAAGATTTCTAGCACTATAGAAACTAAAAACTGTCTTAACTTTTAGTGAAAACTTTTCACTAAATATCCACCATACTAATGTTTTATATTCCATGTCTGATTTAAAAGATATTCAATTGTGTTTATTCTGCATACAAACTTCAGTTTAGGGTGACCACACTGTTTTATAAAAATTGAGGTCATTTTTTAAGAAAACAAATTTGTTTACTTAATCAGCCTTCTTTATTGAACTAGGTAATTCTTTATTAAACTATTACAACTATTACTATGAATTTTAAATGAAATATAACAAAGATGGAATAATTTTGAGTGAATTAATGAAAGTTGTGGCCTGGCACTACAATATTTTGAGACACATTCGTTTTCCTGTTAAAAACGCTAAATCATGGTCAAATAAAAATCTGGAGTTACGAATTTAGCGTTTTTAACAGGAAAACGAATGTGTCTCAAAATATTGTAGTGCCAGGCCACAACTTTCATTAATTCACTCAAAATTATTCCATCTTTGTTATATTTCATTTAAAATTCATTTAAAAAAGGTAAATATTTGAAATTTTAAATTACGTCTTACATTTACACTAATAAGAATATGATCAGTTATAAGTCTAAATTTATAGTTTAATAAAGAATTACCTAGTTCAATAAAGAAGGCTGATTAAGTAAACAAAATTGTTTTTTTAAAAAATGTCCTAAATTTTTATAAAACAGTGTGGTCACCCTAAACTGAAGTTTGTATGCAGAATAAACACAATTGAATATCTTTTAAACCAGACATGGAATATAAAACATTAGTATGGTGGATATTTAGTGAAAAGTTTTCACTAAAAGTTAAGACAGTTTTTAATTTCTATAGTGCTAGAAATCTTAAGATATTGACATTTTTAACTTACGAAAAACGTTTCAACGGAGTGAGCCGATGAAACCAATGATTATACAAAAACCTGCCGCGTTAGTGGTTTGTTTTGTGTTTCACAAATTCTCATATTACCTTAGCTTACTTCACAATTACATAGCAGTTTCAATTTTCAGTATTTTCGTCAGAAATAGGGGTTGAAAAAACGTTTCGACGGAGTGAGCCGAAGAAATCATTTGTGAAAACTTTATTACGTTACCAGGCGATCTGAAATTTTCAGGATTTACTTAGCAAAAGTTTCACTAAATCCTGGTATATAAATATTATATGAATAATTAATACTTTCTCTAATTTTCATAGGTAGCGTGCTCAACTGAGTGAGCCGATGTTTAATGCCATATCTTTTGTTCTATCTTTTCACAAATTAAAATATTTAGTTTCACAATTGTTTTAGAACTTTCACTAAAAGTTAGGCATATTTCTAGGCAAAATTTTTGATGGCTCACTCCGTCCACACGCACACTCAACGTTTCGGTACATCTCTAGTAAAGAACGAATGGAAGAATGACTTTTGGTACATAATATTACACGTCAATCATTTACGATTTTTCAATTCAATAGTCTACTCTACTTTTATTTTATTTACAGAAAACTATTGGAATCATTAATAATTTTGGTGTGGATAAATTGTTTATGAAAAATGGAAACATACGAAAGCGTTTTACTCGTTAAAAATGAGGTGTTTGTATTTAAAATTCCACCTAAAACATCAAACAGAGGATACAGGTAATTAAATGTTACTTTTCGTTTTGGGTATGTAAATAAGGGCACTGTTTTAATAAAGAATGCCTCCAGGGCCGCAGACTGGAACCTGCAGGAGCCGCAATGGACGGGGCGGATGAGACTCGTAGCGAAAGGAGAAGAGTTGATAATGAAGTTGGAAGATAAAACGAGTGGAGATTTGTTTGCAAAGTGCCCCATTGACAAATACCCGGGGGTTGCCCTCGAGTCCGTTACCGATAGCTCACGGTACTTTGTTGTGAAAATTCAAGATGATAATGGTAAGCTGTAAGCATATTCTTTGTTCTGTAATGAATGACACAGCTGTGACCAATGTACGCCCCCTAATTGAGTATGTTTCTGACTGTTATCACTTGTTTTTACTGATTTGTGGCACAGAGAAGTCATTATTACGGTTTTTGCTTTATTAACTTACAAAAGAACATTGTTGTCTATGAATTATAATTGGTATGCAATATTAACTTCCATTGTGTAAGAATAATGGTGTCATTGCGTTTTAATATTATTCCTGAAAAATTATCCATTTTAAACAATAAATTCACTCAAAAGTAAGTTTTATGTTGTTTTTGTGCTACTTTGTTACTTTTTTTTTATTGTAGGTAGTAGGTATCATATTTATCTATTTTTAATTTATGTGCATGATAGGTAAACATGGCTGTATTAACTTAATGCATCACTTGAATCTGAGGCTCATACTTACTCTACCTGCAGTCCATATTGACATCATCAATGCCAAGCATCAAGTAAAAGTGACTGTGTTAGATTGCTGACATTTTGTTCTTTCTTAAATGTCATTAAGTATTTAAAGTAGTGATGGGCCGAGTACCAGTTTTACCGAGTAACCGAGTACCGAGTATTACTCGGTTTAAAGTTTACCGAGCCGAGTACTCGGCCGAGTTACTCGGTGTACTTGAAGTAGGCAGAATTGCACGCGAATAAGTTTGGGAGCGAGTGGTGTTAATGGTGATAAGACCCTCCCTCCGCACCCCGGTAATTATTCGTAATGAAAACAATAATCCGCAGGCATTAATTGGCAAAAAAATTATTTAAAACACTGTTTATGAAACATTTCTCATAAATAATTACGATATTAGCAGCTTAATACATTGCTCCAGCTGGGCGAAGGCCTCAATGAAGGAATTAGACTATGATTTACCGAACAGACCAAGTGCTCTCAAGGTAGATTTATTTGCACCGAGTACTCGGCATTTTAACCGAGATATTCGGCCGATTACGAGTAGTGAAAAAAGTGCCGAGTATGCCGAGTATTAACCGAGTACTCGGCCTACCTCTAATTTGAAGGTAATAATATAAGTTCAATGCTGTTTTTTTATATTCAGGGCGCAGTGCTTACATTGGTCTGGGATTTGGAGACAGATCAGATTCATTTGACCTGAACGTGGCTCTGCAGGACCACTTCAAATGGCTGAGGAAAGAGCAAGAAGACGCAGCACCGCATCAGCAACTGGATCTCGGCTTCAAAGAGGGAGAGACTATCAAAATCAACATGAAAATCACAGTAAGTGTAACTTTTTTAGAATAAAAAGAAATCTGAGTTATTTATTTGTGTTGTTAAAGTATAAAGAAAAGCAAGAAACCTCATAGAATTCGATATTTAGGGTAAGGGAATTATATGGCCTCATCATAGTTATGTTGATTTGTAACATTAATTCAAACATTTTATTATGCACCTTATAGAAAAAAGACGGCAGTGAAGGCAGTCGGCCGCGACGCGGGTTGGGTACGGGCGCGGGCGGAGCGCTGCTGCCGCCGCCGCCCGGCGCCGCGCGCCTGCCCCCGCCGCCCTCCCCGCAGCACACGCCCTCCCCCTCCAACCCCGCGCCCGCACCCGCCAGCTCCGACTGGGGAGACTACAACTCTGCCAGGTACTAATGGTCCTTCCTTATAGACGAGACAATCTAGTAAGCCAGGCCAACATTGACTTCGCGAGAATAGAGCCATTCATTGGCCTTGTGTAAAAGGATTATAATGCAACTTCCGAAACCTACTCCATGCAGTATATGTCCTATCAGAGATATCCTCATTCATATTTTGGTCTAATGTTCCATCTACTAAGTTATGCCCTAGCTAGGTCCTAATGGGACATGTATGAATTTTTATGAATATCACAAAGACGATTGTCATAGCCATAGCTGTTATCCAAACTCTGCCTTGCTGAGTTGCAATCATTATTACATTGTTACTCATGCATAAAGCAATATACTCAACATTACAGAGATATTTAATATGGTAGAGAATAACTCAAATTCTATTGTGTTTTCAATTTTAATATGTGGGAAAATCCACTTATGTATGAGCATAGGTTTTTATTGCATAAATTGAATGCATTTTATTGCATTATGCGCTAGAATATTTTAATAGGTCAAGGCCTACAGACTAGCATTGTCGTGTTTTAGGAATGTAATATTAAAAACATATCGGAACTCGGAATTCGTTTGCAAAAAGATAAATCGAACAAATTGACCTTACTTTGCCATGTTTGAAGGTTGAACAGTCAGGAATGGATGAGTTCATTTTATTACGTGGCTAACACCTATAATTCAATGCTTATTACGCAATTATAACTATCATATGTTGTAATTACAGTTTGCATTCCGGTTGTACGGGAATACTGGTGAAATCGTTTGTTTAGGTACTAAATAACTGTAGGCGTTTTTATCGAAGATTTTTATCAAGAAATATGTTTGCATTGTTTCAGTGGCGCCCCAAGCCAACCGCCAATCGAGCCGGCGAATCAGCAGAACTGGGTTCAATTTTGAATCGCCGTCGAGATGCTATTGTGATTTGGTGTCTGCCGTTACTCGTGTGTGGTAGTTTGCACAATACTTAAGCAAATACTTAATGAATTAGACTTACTATCGCATCACATGCTTACGAATTATTTAGGGAATTTGTGAATGTGACAGAATGATTGTTGCGTGAACTAACATTATACGGGTGTTAGAATGTTGTAGCTGAAGCTGGGTCTACATTTAAATAATTATTAATTCCTTATTTCGTGAATCTTACAGATAGAGCGTCCTAATAATTACATATACCTAGACGTACCTTCTTAATTACATTTCAAGTGCAGAGTGTACACGTATTTTTACGTAAATTTTCTCTTACGCCTGGATACAGTACTTGGTCTAGGTTTTAATTGAATTGAATTTGATTTTCCATTAATAAAAAAAAGTAAACTGGACCAATGTTCCGTCATGTCAGATATCTGTTAAGACCCAAGTCCATATTGTCAACGCCCCAACTTAATTTGGTACTGTAATACGTAATATGGCAGCATCATAGACCCGGCTGAAGAATTTACTTAACAAATATAGTGTTCTCACATGTAACTTTGTAAGTTAAATCCCCTTTAGGACGTGTTATATAGATTCAAAATTATAGAAAGAATTTATATAATTAGATACCAGATCACAATATATTAAGATAAAATGCAATAATATATCTGTTATAAAGTGGATAATACCATTTATTTCTGTATATGTTGTAATACTTATGTATATTTATATATATATAGTGGTAACTACAGTAGATATTTTTGGCTCTAAATATTGTTGTTATTTAAAACGTATGTTGTTAAAATGCATGGTCGTAGACGGTTTCTTGTAAATAGGATATATATTTAATCTATAATAAGAAGTTAAGTAGATAAAGTACATAATGTACAAATCACACTATGTTTTGCTCTGTAATAGATCTGCATTCAAAGGATGTACAAATATAATTAACAAAAGTACCTACATAATCATAATCACTAATAAAATTTGTTTCTTTCAATTTCCTTTCTATTTTGTACTTATCCTTTACTCTACCTACACGTATCTTTCTCTAAGCAAATTTTATATAAGAAAGTAGACGGCTTAGACAGACTAAAACACAAAAGAGCCGCTGAAACGAACCCAACCAAATATCAGTAATGTTTCATTCAACATAATATTATGTAGATCACATATCCGTTATTCGAATCGTTTTTTCATTGATCTACGTAACACGTAACGTCTGAAGCGTGAAATTGAAATTGTCGCGAGACGCGCTACAAAATGATCATAATGATATGTACGTAAACACGATAGCTCGAGATCTGCGCGGCATATTTTCTCAAGTAGACACTTTGCCAACTCGGTCAGTGCTTCAGAGCTTCCATATACGCGATGCCGATTCTTATCATTCTTTCCTCTTCGATTTTTCCTTTTATTATTAGACGCTTACCAACATTGCGTACATACCTACGTTTACTTATATATACCTAAATATTGTTGTGTTCTATATCTTATTTATAGTACCTACTAATCGTAACTTGACATTTGCCAGTAGCCCAGTAAGGCCCGAGGTAAGAGCGAAAGCCAATTTAGCTATAAAGACACTTTACTGCTGAAGCAGATATCTGCCCGATCGGAAATATTATACGATGGGCGACATAGAATTTCCATTAAGCAGGATTAAACGACAAGTGCGCTGCGCATTTTAATAACTCACAGATTTATCGGGGGTGGATATATTTCGATCTTTTTATAAGAATTAGGTAACATGCAGTAGGTACCTATCTACTTTGAAAATTAATAACTTTTAAATTATTTACCTGACAAGGTATGCAGATAAGGGGGAAAGTACCAGTTTAAAGTATATCAGCTTATCTGAACTATTAGAATTTCTAATGTGTAGATAATCTCTTAAAATCCCTGTTTCAAAAACATTATAATCTAAGTAGGTAGATATACCTACTTGTTTATATCATGAAATCATCTACCTACCTATTTACAGATAAGTGTAGTTAGATTCCCTTCTTCTTACTCCCATTGTAGGTACGGTACGTAGGTATCCACTATATTGAAGTTCCTTTTGGACCTATTCTAGTGTCTACTTAGTAATTCGATCTCAAAGATTTCCCTGCCCATAAACGTAACAAACAAAAGAAAGGAGATCTGGATAAAATGTCCCAAGATTGCGGTAACAAAATAAAATGAAGTGGATAGGTACTCTTTTTATTGATGGCTTCACTTGTTTTTACGATAAAATCCCTTTGGGTTTTTATTTCCTTTTAATATCTCGTGGTTCTATCGTGGCATTGTTACTCATTAGAACAAAATATCTATCCGATAGAAGTTTTCTAGAAGCGCGAGAAAGTTTTAATAGCACCAATTATTTGTAGCGTAGTTTTAATGGAGGCTCAAACGTTATGTACTTAGGTATTATGAGGATTTAGTAGCCGTTCATACGCTCCGTTATCACGCCCTGATGCAAAAACCCATAACAGGTATGCCCCAAATACATATAAAACAACAGTTGCTTAGGTACTTACCTACCTGATAACACCTATTTTTCTTTACAGGGAACAGACAAAGCCCCCTAACACTTTGGTGCGAGCTGGAAGGTCGACGAAGCATTGTATATCAGCTTGATTGATCAATTTCTTCCAGGTGAGTTCAGTATCATATCGTATCTTAATTGAGATCTTAACGGATGTAAAGATTTTTAAGGACTAGGACTTGTTTCAGAAAAATCCAAATAAGCCAACGCTTCATGAAATCTATACTATATATATATATATATATATATATACGATATTGTCATTGTTAAAATCAGGAAAAGCAAATAGGTATCTTTTTCTAAAAGCAGTCACGATTCCGGAGATACAGCCCAATGACAGACAAATGGACAGACAGCAAAGTCTTAGTAATAGGGGAGTTATGTTCGGAACCGTATAAACCGGAAGCATTATTCTTTTTCAAGTATGTATCACAATTTATAATATAGAGTAGGTATTGTACTCTCAACTGTGTTCAGTGGCTAGCGATGACTTTGAACCGTTCTCCGTAGCCAGTTTCCTTCCGCCCCGCTAACTGCAAGCGTGTATCGACAGTTACTTGTTTGCAACCCAACTCAGACCCGTGCCAATCAAAACTTCGTGTAAGATTCTAAGAAGCACCTACGTAAAAGTATCTACAAAGTTTATAAGAGTAAAGACTGTTATCAGACTTTGTAGGCGTTTTAATGTAACTTTGTTTTCGTAAGCTCCTGTTGATATGATTTTTGTGTAGGTGCCTAAACGTTGCAGCAAGTACTTACCTAATTGTTCAAACGTGTTTTAAAATGTTGCACTACTTACTCCAGATACAAATCTACCGCACTAAAACCCGATTATTTACTCATATACTCAACGTATAATACTCAATAAGTAGGTAAGAGTTTGATAATTCCACACCGGTAAAAGGCTCCAGTAGGTAGGGGGAGGCGGGGCACATTGATACTTGGGGCACATTGATACAGTACCTGTTTTGAAATACTGAAAAACGATACGCACACGGACACATCATTAGAACGCTCAAGGACATCCACAAGGATGATAGTTGTGACGATGCTCGCCGCCTATTCGCCGTTTTGCTTTTACAGGCACAAACGTGTTTTTGGGACCGAGAACAAAAATTTTAAGAGCAATGTGTTTGTGTCTCAGCTCCATATTATTAGTTGTTTTCATTGTTTTATTTTACCAAAAGTACGTTTATACTTTAATAAATGTTATTTAATATGTTTATTTAATACAATATTGATTTAAAAAATAATAAATTACTTTTTCGTGAATATAGTCCCTTGGGGCACTATGATACAGTAAAGCGCGGGGCAGAATAATACGTATCAATCTGCCCCGTTAGTGTATTAAAGTGCCCCTTTAGTGCATTAAAGTGTCCCGTTAGTATTTTAAAGTAGTCTTGAAAATCTCATTTATTATAGAAAATGGTCCGGACGTTTAAAGTTAAGCAGAGAAATGTGAAAAAATCGTTTAGGATTTCAGTTTTGTGATATTTTTGATTATGAGTTTTAAGAAAAAGTTCCTATAATTTTGATAGAGGATTTTATTTTGTTATTTCTATATTTCACTATGCCCAATTCTGTAGTACTTTTAGGCTGATTACTGAGTAATTATGTTTAATTACATGTTTAAGATCTTGATAAATTCTAGATTTTTGATGACAATTTTATTTCCTAGCTCATTTCATTATTAGGCTGATTGTGATTATCGTTAATACGAATAATAACGAATAAATAACGTGATTTTTTCAGATACCAAGCATTATTTGCTTTTTATTTGGTCAATTTAAGTAATATAACGATTTATTTTGAAAAAATATAATATTTACGGAAATAAAATACGCATCAAGCTGCCCCACTCTCTGTATCAAGGTGCCCCACCGGTGGGGCAGAATGATACAAAATCGATTTTTTATAAAAGTCGCCATAACTTTTTCCGTATTCGTTTCTATCAGCTTTTTTTAAACTTAATTATAAGTTAACATATCAGGCCATGCACCCGGCAAAAAAAATGATCAAATATGTTGACATTTGTATATTAAAACGGAGTTTGAATTTTTGTGTATCAATGTGCCCCACTTCCCCCTACCTATCCTATTAGTTCGCACGAGTACCCGCATACTTTACGGTATAGTTGAACATTTATATCTTATATAAAACGTTATAAAAAGAAACCTGCACAATTTTCCTTCGCTATTAATTAGACGGTGTAAGTAGGTAAGTAAGTACTTATAATTTTTTGAAGCCCAACCTTGACGGTTCTCGGCGAGCTTTTCAGTAGGTAATAAATTTTGTCTTATCCCTCAGACGTAATGGATATTTACGAGGAAAAGAGTCACGAAAAATCTCATGATCCAATTAGAGCAAAAAAGCGTCAAAAGGAGTTGGTAAGTACTTAGGTACCTACTCGCCTTCATCCGCCTTGTCACCAGCTGGGGATTATACCTCCCTGCGTGATTAATCAAGACATCACTCGATGTTGTTAATATTAAAATTACTTTCAGTGCTATAAGCCATAATCCTAAGTGCAAAAGCCTGTTGTATTATCGATATCGAAAACGAGGGAGTTCAAACTGCCTGTCAGGGGACTAAAGTGTTTGAATCGATTTTCAAAGTGCATTCGCACTCGTTTGTGCATTGCAAACACAATTTTTATATATGGTTGCAAACATGCGGTGGTCGCAATCCGGTGAAAAGGTCAATAGGACTAAAAATGTAGGTCGCCCTTGCTGGAGCGGCACATATAAAATTGATTTAAAATTTCGCGTTCAACAAGTCGCAACTTTCGGACCTTTTGGGTTTGTTGGTAACTTTTGTGGATATTCCATCCATTGTTTCATGTTAGCTTTTCTGCGTTATCTTCAAACAATTCTCTGTAATATGGTTGATTGCGTAGTTGGAGGAACTGCTAATATGCTAGTATGGAGCCGGGTTAAAGTTTGTAATTAGTCTCTGCAAGTTGAGCGGGCCCATTCTAGCGAGGAACAGGATCCTATTCTGATTGGACGCTATTACAAGAAGTTATTTAGCTTACCTACATAAATGCAACGTCGTAACTTTAGCCTTTGATTGATATATCAGTCGTTTTTTCGATCACAAATATTTCTTCAGTTTCAGTTAGTCGACATTTAATAAAAAGGACGTATTTACCTATTCTCTACTTCATTTAAATTTCAATCAGGCTTCAGATTTCGCGGAAGATCAAATTAATTTCAAATAAGTAGATACCTAAATTGTGGCAAGGATTTATTATCTTATTATCTTTTCAGAACACTAAATATTAAACTTCGTACTCATAAGTTGGCTATGTTAAGTAAGATATACTTACATTAAGAACACGCAAGAATACCTTTAGTTTAATTTAATATTTAGGTAGATAAATTAGTCACGCATCTGTCTGACCCCATTTTGTACCTAACACGCGACCTCAAAGGTCTCGTTGAAGCTACGTACTACCGAAAAATAAAAAAGGCAATAAGAACGACATAAAACGAGTCAAATGTTGACACATGCAAGTCAGTACAAAACGCGTGTAGGCGTTAACAGCAATGTTCCGCAACAACGCAACTGTGTGACTAGATTAATGGCCTAAATGTAATTTTGTAATACGTTTGGTTTAGGGTTATCATCGGATGGAGTAGCTTGGCATTGATTATGGCTATTGCATCCGACTCAATTTCATATGTGTATAGATATCGCAGTTTCCTACCTAATAGAAAGGTACCTTGGCTGTAATGTTGCCAGATTAAACAAACTAAACAAAAAAATAAAGAAATAATTTTTGACAACCAACGCGTTGCTAGGTAAAAATCCTTGAATATTACATAAAATTGTGTACCTATAAACATACTTAAGTACGTTGTTAAGTCATAACCACAAGTATGTTATTAAGTCCTCATTATGACGGTGGATGGTAGCCCTGTTTCTACATGACAGGAAACAGTGCGCCTGTCTGCTAAAATAACGTTTAAGCCACTCGTATGAAAAGTTCTATTGTATTCCGTTATCCTTGTTCATCGTTAAGGAATTTTTATCGTTATTTTCGGCTTAAATTTGGAATATAAAAATAAAATAGGTATAAGTACCTACTTAAGATTGTTTTGTATGAGACAATATTTTCGTACCTACATAAGTAAGAGACGGGGGAATAACTTTTCCTGGAGATAAAGTGTTACCTTTATGTACAAAGAATTTAAAACAAATAAGTATGTTCCATTTTGCATGTCGGAAGCTTTATAATAAAGGTACTTATTTTGTCAGTTCATTTGTTTATATGTAGTAGGTCATTATTATACCCGTGTTGTAGGTACCTACCTGAAATTGTAAGGGCAGGATCGAAATGTTTATTTTCGGAGTCTGTGTTCGTCCGAGTGAGGCATGACCTGGATAATTGATAAGTAAGTAGGTACCTATCCATTTTCATTTTAAATGAAAGGAAAAATATTTTAAGCTTTAGTAGAATCCTACTATTCTGTGGTGTTGGGCAAGTGACTTAGGGCAATTTTCTCAAATAATTACAAAAATACCAACTTAATTGAAGGGGTGATTGTACACATGAAAACTGAGCAGTATTTAAAGGGATATACCTCTTATGCGTAATAAATAGGTTTTGAAGCTAAGTGCTGGGTAGTTTGAATTTTAGCTCTTGTTTTGTGGACAAAGTTAACGACTACCTCCAAACTCTATCCCCGTTATTACAAAACGAGTTTTAAATACAGTTTTAGGACTAATGTTATTTTTTAACGTTTTGTCTAAAGCCGAAACGTCATTTATCTGAGTTAGTTCTAGGACTATAAATAAAACTCGTTTTGTAGATAACAAGGGGCTATAGATACGTTTGTTAAGTTGATGTTACATTACAGGTAGTTACTTTTTAACTAAGCCGTACCTACTCTACGGTGGGTTAGGAACTTATGAAAATTATGAAATCCTGATAGAATTAGTTAGCCGCCTACAGGCTAGCATAGGGTCAGTGATTTGAGACCAAAGGTCAGAATACAGATTAAAGCCACACACCTACGCGTCCTTTTGAACAACAGCTGGACGCCAATACGATGACAAAAGTGGGAATAAGATCTACACACTTACTTATTTATACAGAGATAAACAGTTCAAGTAAGTACTTATTTACAAAACTTATCATTAAAAACCCCTAGTTGATGTTTTCGTTAAATATTCAATCAAAGTTACCTTAGAACCTTTCTATCTGAAAACATATATTTGATACAATTACACAGAATTTGAGATATAGGTAACATGACATATCGTGGGAAGATCGGAAGCTTTTTGTCAAGCCAAGCATCTCGCTACTCCGTAGATACATCCGATCTGCCAATCCGACAAATCGATTTCATTAAATTAGAATCCGCTGCCGTTATTGTCAAACGAGAACGTGATACAATTACCGACACAAGTTTGTTGATTGATCAGTCGAATGCAACTCGCAAACATTTGTCAATCAATCTATCAATAACATGTTTTGGAGTGAGTGAAGAGGTGGCGAGGAAGAATTAAATACCTACATATCGGTATCTGCGACTTAAAAAAGACAGTCTTTAGATGCTCTTTTGTTTGTAGCTTAATTACATACCTACTTAGGTATATTCCTAAAGGTTTATGAGCAACAGCTATAAAATTGATGAAAACATAGATAAGAAATTATTAAACCTATAAATATAAGGAGGTACTTATACCATCGTACACGCTCCCTGTCTCCTTGATTTTCACGTGGAATTTCTCTTTTAAATATTATTGGTATTTGACTTTGTTTGTCTCGACTTCATGTTTCTTTTGTTCTCTGTGTTTTTTTATGTTCTCACAATACTCGAAGCGAATTTACCGTCTTTCGTCATTTGACTCAGTTATGAGATGAATTTGAATTCAGTAGGTATTAATCTACCGATACAACCCAAGCACTGATTCTATAAGGTAATATCTGGCCCGTTACCCGTAGGTATAATAAATCGCTCTCATCCCTGAAATCCATCTTGAGCCCGCTCTCAAGTTGTTTGTTTATATTAAAGTATAAGTTTTAATGAACTTAAACTCCATTGCGTTCTTACTCTACCCGTTTAAGTAAGTAATCTAATCAAACCCAATTAAAAATCTTTCTGTTTACCTTCTCTGAAATAAATCGAGGTCTAGGTGAAATCCAGCTGTATTTTGATCACAGAGCTATTGACAACATTCGTACGTACGTTATAATCAAAGCTTTGATGAAATAAAAAAAAATATTAGACCTCGTGGAAATTTTTAATGACGTTCAGTAAACTAGATTAGATAGTAACGAAGAGCGAAGTAGCGCGAAGCAAATTGACAGCTTGAAACTGAATGATGCTGTTTGTATTTTTGTATAGGCAAGTAGAAATTAAATTATTTTTACAAACTTCCGTATTTCATGTAGATTACTCCAAAAACTCTCTAGGATACGAACAAGTACCTATCTCATAAGCTGCCTTACGATATTCATTATTTAGTGTGAATAAACCCATTTATACCCTCTCCACCTTCCTTATGGGTCTATTAAACTTGTATTTCGCTGTAAAGAAAACTGTAGTTATTTAGGTATAAAATAACAACAATGAATTGCGTATTAAGCGCTAAGTTACGAAAATGTAAAACACCTACGCACCTGCACCTATAGTATATAGCTTCATTTACGACGGTTTTTATTTCATTAAACAGGAATAAAATGTTTGCAAGTTAGAGTCACCAGTAGAATTTATAAAGTAAACAACAGTTAAGCCGAGGTAAATACTTTTTACGAGTAAAGCTTAACGACGTAACTCGTTGCAACCCGGGCAAATTGCATTTCACGCATCACAGCCTACACTCGCTTTCAACTAGACACCTAACGCGGTGTGTCCAAATTGGACGGGAAAATTATAAATGAGATTTCATAACACGATGATACGTTTGTTAAATGTAGATGTTTGATACACGTAGGAGGAATAACTAACTTTAGGAATCTACTTAAGAAGCCCAATGATGTGGTGTAATAAAAAATGCATAAAGACTTTATGCTATCAATAAACTTCGGATTTATTAGTTTTCCATTGAAATTCTGGAATATTCGATAAAATATTGCGCCTACGGCAATGGAATTGTTTTCAACAGGGTTGAGCTAGAGAGACAGCAGACGGATGGAAATGTTCAGGCACGCGGCTACAAAAATATGCATAACAAAGGCAGGTAGAGCGTGGTAGAGCTGAAAGTTTGTGTTCACTCATCGATAGCATACGCCCGAGTTTGTGGATTTCATAAATCTGAATGAAGAAGGCTGTGCGTTGCGAGTTTCATAGAGCGTTGTAAATATTTAAAAAACAAGATCGTATTAGCTGCAACTTCTATTTGTATTTCATATTTTCCTTAGATGCTCAAAGCTCAGCCGAATGAATAATTTAGATACCTGTAGCGCGGCTGCAGTAATATAGTCCTAGTATACAAGTATGAGTAGATAGGTACTATTGTTGAACTTGTGCTATTATTGCCGATCTGCGACTACATTTACTGGGTTAGAAGATGTTGCGACGCGGACATCGTATTTTGTATAAAATTGCTTGTTATCTAAACGAAACACATTTTTCTTAAGAAACATTATTGGAAAAGGATAAATTCTTTGAATCTGATACAAACTTTCCTCTCTCTATCTGTTTTAGGAAGTAAATGTTTGTGTTGCTATCTACTCTGAACTCCCCCATTGCTAAATGTAGAAATTATTGTCACAGCAACAAGACTTTTTTTAAATGACCCAGCAGCGGTGTTAATTAATTCTGAGAAGTGGCTTAAGAATATTTTATACATATAAAGTAATCTTTTATAAAATTGGATTATTTTCATTATTAAAAGGTAGCTGTACTTTGTTTATGTTTTAAATAAAGTCACTAAATAAATACAATATCAGATGCTGAAAGTTGTTCCTCGTTTAAAATGGTAAACTAGAGTTTTCCACGCAATCGCAATCTAAGCCCCGAGAGAATCCCAAGCGAGTGGCGACCGGCGAGGACGGCCGGGCTGCTCGCGACGAATTCAGCAATTCCTATACTGCTAGCCCCGCTCAACTCGACCTACTTCCCCGTGCAATTCATTACATGCAACTGCCTCAGTTTTTCCAGCTTTTTTCCCCTTAGCAAAAGCCAATAAAAGAGAAAACCCTCACAAATGATTGAGCACTTGAAAAACGCAAACTCCAGAAGTCCGTTACGGTAAAATCTGAATAATCATTATTTTAATTGGATTGACCGTTGTAGGTATAATAAAAGACTTTTCAACATCGATTCGTCTTTATTAAACTTTATGTAATTAATACTTTGTACTACAAGAAAAAGATATTTATATAATAACATTCTATGTACAAAATATCGATTACTTTTACACTCATTTAACTAGCGTAGTTTTGATATAATTTAGACTCAATAGTTACAGAAATAAGTAAGTAAATCAATGAGTTAGGCACTGCACGTGTTACATCATCATATCACATTCATGGGATCTATACAACGTACATCTCAAATATTTAATTATTCTAGTAAGCGTTTCCGTTCTTATATCAATTTATTATCATTTTTCAACACCTATCCTTGTGTAAATGCCTTTAAGACCAGAATATTTTGGATTACAGCAATAGAGTTTGTGTCGAGACGTCTTTTAGGTAAGTAGGCAAATAATGAGATGACCGGCGGTGGTCGCCGGTAGGTAGGCGGTAACTTGTTTACGTTTAACCAACCTGCAATACTCAAGGGGTCTATTTTTCTGATAGGGCCATAACATGTGTTACCTACTGTTAAAGTCATGAACGTTTAATTTCCCGGAAAGTAACCATGCTTTTGGGCATATTTTGGGCTTATTTAGGTAACTACTTGACATTTTCTTTTTATATTTTCATTCGAACTCAAGAGCAATTATTTCTTTATGAGTACTTTCAATGAAAATAATTATGTTAGACATAAGTAGGTTATATTGAGTTACTTTGCTACCGTACTTTAATATTAATAAGTCCTTATTTTCTTTTCAAATAGGGATTTTATTTAAGTAGGACTTCTCAAAGTTAACCGCATGATGAAAGCCTTGAAAACGAGTAACTTAAAATGAATATTTCAAACCGCGACGCTGATATTTTCTTTTTAGCTACATAGGTATTGCGGCTGTAGCGGTTCAAAAGAAATAATTATTAAATAAGTAGATACATATATAATACACTAATTAGACGGGACTTTTTAATACAATCATACGTCATCATCTTTAAATGTAGGTAGTCGAATTATTTTCATATTCTTATTGCGTTCTGGATGCATATTTAATTTAGGTATATCTCAAATTGATAGTTTAACATATAGGTAAGTACCTAGCGACGTTTAAGTAAAAGTTCGTTCAATAATTTCCTTTTTATAATGTAAAGATACAGGAAAATTTTCCAAAAATGTTTATATTTTTCCAAATATATGAAGTAATTCAAATCAGTGTTCCATAAAAATCTAAAGTACCTGGAGAATTTGATACAAATACTAGAAAACATTCTACTATTTGCTTAGATCGAGGAAAAAATCTATTACTGATTCATACTTTCAAAAATATGTTTTGAAGAACTAGGCACTAACTGCTCTTTTTTCACATAGATACTGATATATTTTAATGAAAATCGTGTTAGATATTAATTAGTATTTCGATATGCATTCAAGGTAAAGACTGCAATTGAATGAATCTGTACTTCGATTTTAAAAGTACTTTGACCATTTGTCATTTCCTTATATTTTAAAATTATAAATCTAAAATCTTACTTTAATATAACTTTACCTATTCCTAATATTCTTTTGGCACACGCTTTTTAACGGCACATCCAACGATATATCGAAGTTTAAGTAGCACACAGCATATTTCTATTCATAGCGAACAGTTGATAGAACACATCGATATGAACACTATAACATCCATCGGAAATTAACTAGGAAAGCTATTTCAAGTAACTTCAAGTTATCGTAATATACACCCTATCGCTATAGGTAGGCAATAGATGTATTTATAGAAATTCATTGCAGGAATTTTCAAATTGGCTTCAATTCGATTTACGAACGGTTCTGTTCGCGGTATTCCTTCCTTAAAAACGGAATTGTACGCCAGTTTGCATCCAATTTGTGTAACGTTCGCTACGCGCACTGCACTACACTCGCACTACATTCAGAATGCAGAAATACCTTTATATTTTCCATTGTTACAGCACCGAACCTATTGGTATTTTCCACAAACGAATCCACTGAATTACAAAATACGTACACACTATTACTAAGTTAACAAGAGGAAAGGAAGACTATTAAATTGATGTTTTTTATATAAGTATTTTGTTTTTGAGATCAGGTTGTAAATATTTTATGATTTTGTTTTGTAAACTTTACAAAGAAAATACTTTGACCTATTACTATGACTGATAGTCCTCAATCAATACTGTCTTACTATAATATAAAATCAGTGGTATATTTTAATATCTGTCGCAAAAAAGATTACTGTATTAAGAATATTATACTTAATTTATTATTGGAAGATATTATTTTAAATGTTTGTTACCTCTTTTCACAAAGCTCGCCATCTAAAAAGGGTCCCTCGTTAATACTCCAGTCATTATAGACATTCGAAATCGAAAATTTAACAATAATTCCAAAAGTTTTCAAACTTCGGTCAAGTGAATGGTACATTGGGACGACAATAAATCTCATTTTGCAACCTTGTCCGCAGTCCGGAACATTGTTAAAATTGCAATTAAATAAATTTTTGCTCTATGGTCGTGAAAAAAATTCCAAAAGTTCTGCAAACTTGGGGAAGTTTTCGATATAATATTTCATATCACGTATTAAATTTGCAACCAATTTAAGTGTACGGAACATTTTTTGTTATTAAAAATTAATGTTTTTCTTTATTAAACTGAAGCAAACGTTCCTAAAGTTCTGCAAATTTGACACATATATCGGAAAAATATACCGAACGGTTGTATAAATTTGCAACCTTTTTCGTTGACCGGAACATGTTTATTTATAATTCTTTTTAATTCGTGGTCATTTTTTCGAGTAAGCTGGTCTCGGAATAATTACAAAAGTTTTGAAACATGGTTGCAAACTTCGAAAACATCTATTCTGGTGTATTTACAAATTTGCAACCTCATACGCTATCCGGAACTTTATGCAATTTGCAAAAATGTATTTTTTTATTTTTTCACCTTCAAGAAAATTTCAAAAGTTTTGCAAATCGAGCGGATGGGTCTTATTTTAGGATCGATACCACTATTCAAATTTGCAACTTCGCACGAGACCCGGAACCTTGTGTTACTTGTACCTACTATTTTTACATGACAGGTGATTATGCCAAAAATAAATTCCGTTGGGCTTATTTAAACCGGACGTAGGATTTTGCCGGTACGTATTTTTTGATTAATAAAACGAATCTGGGGATTAAATGCACTGTTACTCACCTACGCATTGTCGTCCATTAATGTTTACTTACCTTTTTTACGAATATTTGATATCCTCATACTTTTTTTCTATACTTTTGAAATTCTTATTATGTCTATTTATTTTTTCGACGGTAATAAAATTAAAAAAGTCGATTTTTGCAAATAACACAAGGTTCCGGGTCTCGTGCGAAGTTGCAAATTTGAATAGTGGTATCGATCCCAAAATAAGACCATCCGCTCGATTTGCAAAACTTTTGAAATTTTCTTGAAGGTGAAAAAATAAAAAAAATACATTTTTGCAAATTGTATAAAGTTCCGGATAGCGTATAAGGTTGCAAATTTGTAAATACATCAGAATAGATGTTTTCGAAGTTTGCAACCAAGTTTCAAAACTTTTATAATTATTCCGAGACCAGCTTACTCGAAAAAATGACCACGAATTAAAAAGAATTATAAATAAACATGTTCCGGTCAACGAAAAAGGTTGCAAATTTATACAACCGTTCGGTATATTTTTCCGATATATGTGTCAAGTTTGCAGAACTTTTGGAACGTTTGCTTCAGTTTAATAAAGAAAAACATTAATTTTTAATAACAAAAAATGTTCCGTACACTTAAATTGGTTGCAAATTTAATACGTGATATGAAATATTATATCGAAAACTTCCCCAAGTTTGCAGAACTTTTGGATTTTTTTTCACGACCATAGAGCAAAAATTTATTTAATTGCAATTTTAACAATGTTCCGGACTGCGGACAAGGTTGCAAAATGAGATTTATTGTCGTCCCAATGTGTACCATTCACTTGACCGAAGTTTGAAAACTTTTGGAATTATTGTGAATTAATTGTCTTGACTGACTGGACTATAAGTAATATCAGGAGGCGTGACCTTATGAAATTGATTTCGAATTTATTCAAATTAAATTAGAATAACTATTATTCCTAAACTAGAGTTCAAAGGGATTATTACCGGCTATCTCCTCGATTGTATTTGCATGATATTACTTTTCTCTCTCTTAAAATTCTAACTAACAGTGACTAGATAATGCACATCTTATGTCAAAGAACATAAACTAAGTATAGAACATTAATTTTAAATTGATTGATATGTACAACTCGCTAAAATATGTATTTTAAAGTGATGAAATGATTAGTAGATATTTTACTGATTCGTATGTATGCGGTTCACTGCAGTTAAGGAGAGCATCTATTCGTTGCTAATATTATTTAAACTATACTCGTATGTACCTAATACTATGTAATGTACTCGTGGAAGTTTATTTCTACCCGTTTATTATCAGATACCTATAGGTATCTAAAGGATTTATGTTTACTTAGTACTTTTGGCTGAGTTGAACGGGTATTATAACTTTCCAAAGCGAAGAGTTTGACAGCAAATTGATTTAAATTAACTACTTTTAAACTTTAAAGACTAATGAGCAGAACGTTTCAACACGTATGGAATAACTTAACTGTTAATATTGAACTTGAGGCTTCGCGTACTCGGATGCGAGGAGCTCGAAAGTAACCTCTCCGACTCCTCGCAAATGTCACTCGTGGAATACCTATTTCTCTTTAAACTATTTGGTTTACAGTCTTTATCTAATAGTCTTTTCATTTCCGGTTGAATATCTAGGTCTTTTACACTTCCTGAACGGCTGCGCGGCTCGAGTTTCTCGCTCCCTGTGCTGGATGGGGTTTGGCTGCCGTTTTCATTTTCAACAATTTGCTCGAGTACACTGGGGCGACGGCCCCGGGTGTCATAGTACTCTACCGCTGGGGCCATCACAGGCGCCAGATTCGCCATAGGATCTAGACCGAGCAGCAACATCACAGTAGCGGGGTGCTCCATGATGTACTGCGTGACTAGATGGAGGAAGGGTTCTGTTTGTGCGCTTCGATTTACTTTAGGGCGTTCCGGTGTCATCGGTCTCTCTTGCTGTGAAGAAAGTATTTATTATAATAGCAGATTCGTAATGGGTAGGTACCTTCTTTTTTAAATTAGGAAATCATAGGACAAACCTGCTCCCAGCAAAAGACGTCTGGAGGATGGCTGCAGCTTCTGGCGAGCTGGTTGAGGGGGGCATTCCATTGCAGGTTAGGGTTGGAATGTGCAGCGTGCCAAGCTGCCGGGGGACCTGTCATCTCTTGCAGAGCTTGAATGGCGTGCCGTACCTGCATCATTCGGGTACACATAGAGACATGAAGCCTTAAAAATCTTATAAGTACTAGTAGATAATGGAAAACATATTATAATGTATGATTTAGCATTGGATAATCCATGTACAAAATGCAAACAGTGGCGCATTTTGCTGTTTATCATATTAAAGGGTATATTTTTACAAAACTCTACGATAAGGTAGTCATCGAGATGGGTCAACCAACGGAGTATATAATGGCAACTTTTGGGGAGTGCCATTGTTGAACTCGTAATAGAGTCTCGTCATCTCATCCAAAATGAAATTGTTGGGGCTATTTTCGTATTAAAGGAAAATATATTCATTGAAATCATCAATCAAGTTACCCGTGTACGACAATAAACGTTTTCCCATTTAAGTATTTGATATCGAGGGCAATGGATGATTGAGGGTGTGTATAACTAATAATGATTTATAGCTAAGGAAGCCCGTTTCACGTGTGGTTATAGAATTGGTTATTTATGCACTTATACGAATTCATTAAAGGTGTAGGTATATGAATAGCTGCCCGAATAAAACTCAGCTTTTATTCATTCGTTTCGTTGAACACAAAACAATGAAACAATGAAAACTCTGCGATAAAAATATGAGCTCAATATTGTTATGAAAAATAAAATAAGAAGATGATAAGTTAAAAATAAACTGAAATATGAAAAGAAGCATAGAAATAATAGAAAAACATCGACACTACCTGACTTACCTCCATGCTGAGAGCAGCCACGTCATGATGGAGACTTGACACTTGCGTATCCAGCCGTTCAACTGAAGACTTCGTATTGTGCATCTCCAAGTTTAGACCTTCGATGGAGTCAGACCTCGTGACCTTGGGCGTTGCAACAGATCGTTGTCTCTCTATCCTTTCTCGTAATTCTTTATGAGATAGTCTTTGCACACCATCCGACCTAAAATAAAAAAATATTTGTTTCGAAGCCTGTAAATTGGGCTGTAATATTTATGAGCCTGTCCGAGAAACAAAATTGATTAATTAAATTTGATGGCTATAATTTGGAATTAATTAAATAAGTAGGTGCTACAACAGTAGGTACTCGTAGCAAGCTTCACAAAGTACAAGGAACTTCCCCAAATGTTTTCTGGAGTTTATTATGTAATTACTTATCTAAAGATAGATGGGTAAACTTATAACAGTACTTATTTTGTGGCGTTTTCCTTACACGAAACTATGTAGATCATATAAGGCATATTCATAGCCCGTAATAAGCAATTGTCTACTTTTCTTTCTTCACTTCATTAGCTCATTAACAAACAAAGCTCCGTTCCAGTCCTTTATAACATTTACCAAACTCCTTACAAAGTTATAAATATTCTTACTTAGAAGTCCTTATCTTACGCACTTAATATTATTAATGGGAAAATCTATTATCTCGTTCTGTAATCTAAACAAGCTCTTGAAAATGTTAAGAGAAATACTCGCCAGATTTTAATCTCGATCAATCATGAATTCCTCTGGGGAACCATTTGGGTATCCTTTAGGATTCGATAAGTGAAGGGACCTTTAGGTAGATAGGCAAATGGAAATATATCTTACCGAAATTTCGCGTGTCTCGGGCTGTTGGTATTTGAAATAGGCTTTTTGGGTGACGTAGCGTGGTCTTCTGCTGCGTTTTCGTCGTCTTCCGAGATTGACGGTAGTGTTAATGATGGATGTCCGTTTCCTTCTGATTCCGCTTCAGCCTCGTACCCTTCTCGAAGGTTATACGTTAAGTCGTGTTGTATGTCGTGAATGAACTCCTGTTGGTACTCCGGATAGAGCCGTAGCGCCTCCGCGAGTCCTCCCATGTGGATACATTTCAAGTCACAGTACGTTAGAGCCTGTAATTGCATGCATTGCGTTATGTAAACTACATTATTCTAGAGGATAAGAACATATATCCATCCGATATACTCGTACGTACGGTATTCCTTAAAGACAATATTGCTTTTAGAAGAATGTATTTTATAAAACGTCGCTGTGGTTTAAATCTAATATTGAAATATTTTAAAGTAAACTAGTTTGAAATAAGTATAAACTCCATCTCAAGTTGGAAACTAAGATAAAATAGTCGTAAAAGTCAAAGTAAATCAAACTAAAGCAAGAAATCTGTAGACGTAACTTCAACTTAGTGTTTAAAGGAGCAAGTCTAGACTAGATCTCATTTTAGGGACTATCGATTAGATCTTCTGTGCTTTGTAGAAAACTTTACTAATCTAAGTATATCTTATAGATTAGAGTACATCAATTGATTTTATATACTTATAGTCTGTGTCTGTATTTTGAGATAAAATTGAATAGCAATATTTATGATAGGTCATAAACAAGTTACGAGAATTGTATCAAACATTTTGCAACAGTTGATAAGTAAGTAATGGAATAATAAAGATGTGTAAAAACATTTTTTTTAAATGGGGAATGAATAAAAAAAATAAGGTTCATAATGTGAAAAAAGCATATTTTCAAAAATGTTGATTGATTTAGAGATGCGTATTTACGGAAAGAAATGTAAAAATTGATCTTCTTCAGTCCAAAACCTTTTAAAATTATGTAGCATGGATTGGATACAAAGAAGCAGAAAGGTAGAGAGACTTTTAGAGTAATTTATACTATACCTTTACGTCGCTACTGGATTTGACGACGACGTCGGGGTTCGATTGAGATTGCCCCGTCCCGTTGTACGCTTGCAAATGCGTATTCATATCACATCCAACCAGGTCACCCTTACCTAACAAACATCGACTATTCATTACAATTTACATAACACCGCGCCAAAAGCAACAAACTCAACTGTTTATTTAATATTCGTGTTTACTCATAAATCTAATGACGCTACGGGAATACATCAAATTGTTAGGATCATAGAAATGTTACGAATTGTTGGTTAAAGTTAACTGAATGTTGTCTGCTCTTATAATTTGGAATTATGTTTCGTAACTCAATTCTGTGGTAAATTTGCACACCTGCGGAATTTTGTCAACATTTGAGAAGTTTATTTTTAAACCAAGTACCAAGCACTCATGAATTTTAGAAAGGAACATTTTAACCATTCTTATATTAATTTATTCATTATGTTAATAAATAAATGATAGAATATTTAAATAACAGTCGATAGTTATGGAAAATCCTTTAACTTACCCAAAATAGCGACTACCATTTCATTCTGCATGACTTCCATGGAGCCGTTGCAGATATAGTATATGTAAGTGAGTGCATCCCCTTTGTGGACTAGGTACTCGCCGGGAGCACAGAAGTTGTTACGTATGTGCAGCGAGAGTAATTTGAGGCATCCTTGCGACGCCGACTCAAATATAGGCAAAGACAGTATCTCTCTGTGAAGGTGGAGCGAGACGTCCCCCCTTAATTCCTCCGGGAACTCTTTAAGTGTCTAAAAATAACAAAAACATATTAAGCAGGCATCCAAGTGGATTTCGTGAATGGTTGAGCAACAAATATGCACTCAAGGTAAACAATATCCAGGGATGATTTACAAAGATTACCTGCATAGGTATACCTACTCCGTATAAAACTATTTCACCTAATATGAAGATCGTGACTTTGTCTCTTTACTTTTCCTCGAGGTTGCAATATACGTAAACTGTATCCTTTTCTCAGAACTTAGAGCAAACAGCTTGAAGTAGCTTTACGACTTCATAGCGCTTTCAATATATTGGATATTTTACTACAAACCATACAATAATATCTTTGAAGTAATAAAAATCTCGTAGGGTTTAGAAAGTAAATACCTATAATGTTACGTGGAACATTGTTATTTATTATTTTAACGAAATAGAGATCTGCCTTTTTAGAAATTATGCCATAAAATGTAATTTACAGTAAGTATATACCTAAGTAGAAATATTTTTCATCGGAATGCCACAATATAGGTAATAGAAATGCCTTAAAGATAGAGGCATGTGTCAGTGGAGGTAGAATCGTAAATAATAGGGGCTTTCGAAAGTCCAAGTCTATTGTTATCTGTCGCATTATTGCAGCCCCATCTTATCTGGAGATACAGATTTTATGTTCACGATGACACAGACCGTAATAAATCCGTGAATAAACAGAGTTATTTGCGAGGGTATTACGCGGTGTTGCCAACTAAATGATTTATCTCCGAGTGTGTGTTTGGCCAGGATTTGCGCTAATAGTTAATCTGTTCAGCAGTTCCCCTTAATGTAATTTCCGTGCCCCTCAAATACAAACTGTCGAAATAAGATTCAATTGAGACGATCTACTTTAGCCTTTCCCCGGTACTTCAAAGTGACCCAACCGGACATTAATTCACTGTATTTCAGTTGCCACAAACATAAAAGAGACTCGGAAATAAAGGCTTAAGAGATTATCTTTCATCTTGAAAAATTATGTGGCGGAGACGGAAAGTTGTAAAGATTAATGGCACGAATTTAGTCATTTATTTTCTTTTCCGACAAGTTTTGTTTAATCCGTTTAATATTTAAACAGAGTTTTTTTAAAGTTATGAAAAATTAAAAATCCTGTATTGAATAACGAACACCTACTTAATGCGAACTTATTACTTAACTATGTTATGCTCTTAACAGAACTCCGTTTATACATTAAGAAAATCCGTCCATCTTAGAGAGAAGAGGCTTATATTAAAAGCACATGTTACAATTAAAGTAAGTATATTTATAACTACAAATATACGATCGAGGGACTTTTGGGAAGAAACATTTTGTTGAATAGATAAGTACCACGTTCACTTAGGAAAAAGCGATTACGTGGGTCAGCGGTTTACTTTGGTAGGCTTTTCTCTAACGTTATACATTCTTAAACGAAACTAGAAGCAACCACTAAGTAAATTCATCATAATTGAGTTGAAAATGTCGCAGCAGCGTAGGCTTTAATGCGATAATGTGGCCACCTACGGAGTTGCTACGAGGTGCTACGGTGCTACGAGCATAGCAAATTGGTTGTCTAGCTAGGGTTGGTTGATGTAGATTACGCTACGGCGTAGCGCGTAGCTCTGATACGATAAGTAAACATACAAATGCTTTTTACGTCGTATAAGTACGCATTATTCTTTGTTCAGTTATGTAAACACATGACATAAATAGCTATTAGCAGTAGTTTGATATGTCAAGCAATGTGATATCGATATCTACAATAATACTTGTGTTATGATAGATTTATTATGTATTATAGTAAAGCCCATCATTATTATCGGGAAGTAGGGTTAATAATAATGTATTTATTATAAACTTACATCATGAATGTCGATACCATGGTTTAAAGACCACATCGTCTGGAAGTAGTCTTGCATCCGCTGCTTTAGTTCTTTGGGGACCTGGTTGATGGAGAGGAAGTCCTTAAGGTCTCTCCACTTGCTCTGGTACATGGACCGGCGAGAGTACATCCTCTGAATGATTGCCGTCACGTTACCAAACACTACAGCGTGCATAAGTGCTGAAACAATATATTAATGTAGAAATGTTTTATTCGTTGACCTATATTCATTTGTTATAGTGTTACAATTTGTTAAGAGTTAACATTTTCTAAGTAGCAGATTTCGTTTCAGGGTGGATCTTCAAGAGGTCGAAAATTTATGTCTCGCCCTATCATTCATAATTGTAAAAGAAATTCAAAACTTTTTATAGTTATTCTACTACCTAAATAAATGAAGTAAAAAGTTATCAAAACCGTTCAGTGATTGAATAGCAGAAAAACAAGCTATTAGAAAAAAACGCTAGAAAACCACGATATTTTAGGTGTCGCCTTTACATGATTTTCGATATTTTATATCATAGTGAAAATATTATTAATAATAGAGTAATCCTGTCTAGGAATATATTATTTATCGTTAAACAGGCAAGATATTTTAAAGAAAATAAATTTAAAAAGTAGGTGGTAAGTTAATTAAAAATTAGTACAAACAATGTTCAAAAAATATTCGTCATTATTGGTAACACGTTTACTTAGCATTATTAAAAAAAAACGGAAAGCACCCGAAGCGTCACGTCTAACTTAAAAGTCGCAGCCCCCTCGTACCTAAGTCGAACACCACTCGTCATAGTGAACGGACGCTAATTTTTCCAATGATAATTAATTGAATATCGTTCTCCAAAGATATTCATGCCACGTCGTCATTGGTTTCTTTTGCTGTATTTTAAATTTAATGCATGGTAAACTCTTTATTTATTTACCATGGCGAACTTATTAGGGAAACAGATAACGTGTAATGTTTGTTTCATAATTTAGTAACCTATTTTGCCAATAGCAGCGATTTTTCCAAAATTCGTCATTGTTAGTAACATCATTATTCCCAACATTGTGTCTGACGACGATGACATCTGTCACCAATAATGATTATTTGTGTAGAAAACAATGACGTTTGTTACCAATAATGATTATTTGTATAGAAAACGACTGATGGCAATAAATTATTTTGATGTACGATTATCATTAAAAAGCATGTTTTTCATATACAGGGCATGCTACATCATTTGAAAATGTTGAACCGGCAGAAAAATGGCAGCCCGCACTCCTGGAGGCTCCCATTCTTCATGATGCTATTCCAGCTGCCTTAACTTAAAAAACGAAATAACCTGCCGGGCGCGCCAGCATCTGAAGCAGCTGCCTGCCCATGTGGCCTTAACACTCTTCCGTAGTTGCCTATATGTCCCAACACTGGTGTATAATATGAGAACGTCTCCGACTTGGTTTTTATGAAATGTCAATGAAATGTCTAAAATCGGCGAAGACTTCAAGGTGACATTGGAGACGAATAGACGATTCTCAATGTAAAACTTAATGAGGCTCAATGACAGCAGACTTCGTTATCATCCGCTACGGTAGATTGGGTGTTAGAAGAATGCAGGATATCAATATATCGGCGTTTTCACCTCCTCCCACGAGGTTAACGGTTGAGTCGCTTAAAAACTTCATGTCCAAGGTGGCAATCTTCTTAATAGTTATATACGGCGGAGGCTTTAAATGTTTGGGCAACTGTGTGTCTTGAGCAGCCAAGGGACAAAGGTGTCCAGCGCTCTTGGCACGATCACATGTACAAAGCAAGCAGCCGGATTCTAATGAAGCTGCTGTGGGTAGGAATCTGGCTATGCTTGAGGCGGCATCAAGCACAGAGTCTGGCCGTATTTGTTCTGTAATCAACGAGCTCATTGAGGATAGTAATTTATCTGCGGTTGGATTGTCACGTTTGTGGTACGATTGCGGACTCTTTGGGACATCAAGGGTTGAGTTGTGTCAAGTCAGCTAAACGATTTCCTCGTCACTATAAAATATGCTTAACGAGGTTGAGCGGCGACCCCGGAACCGCCAAGCCTAAATCACACAAATGGCAAGAGGACTGATTGATTAATCCTCATCTCTCGGGAAAGGGGACGCTGTCTAGTTTAGGATGCAACTTGCATAAGTACCTTCGCCATGTCCCACCTGCCTTGTATATGTAGGGCAGCTAGTGCAGCAGCAGAAGGAGCTGCCATACAAAAGCAAGCTAAATATGCTCCCTTCCAAGACGAGGTAAGTACCTCTTTGTTCCCGTCGTAGTGGAGGAAAGCGGGACTTGGTGTACGGAAGCTAAGAGTTTGATGCGTGAACTAGGGAAGCGCCTAAAAAACAATAGTCGGGACCCTTGCGTAGAATTTTACTGCGCAATGGTCCCGACTAACCTTTTTTCCTCGCTATTCAGTGTGGGAATGCTGCTAGTGTCATAGCCACTTTTGCATCGGGTGCGATTCAGGGTGGGCTTTTGACCTAGCCGTCTTAGCTAATTTGTAATGGATTGCATGTTAACGGTAATTAAGTTGTAGTTAAAAGACAAATAAAAAAGTATTTGAGAATAAATATTTACATCAATAATATAACTCAAACGTCACTGTCGGTAACATTCCGTCATTACATTCGTCACTGTCGGCAACATCCGTCATTATCAGTAACACTCAAATTTTTATATTTGCCAATATTTTCTAAAATATTAAATTCTTTAACGTGTCTTTAATATAATATAGCATATAATTCATGTGTTTATAGATTTAGCTTAAAATAAACGCCATTCTCGGGGTAAAATGTGATATTTTTTTTTTGTATGAGGAGAATAATCTTGAGTAGATTCACCCTTCAACCAAGCTGTTATATCATCATAAAATATTACCTATAGGTATTAGGTACCTAAGTAAAATATTCTCGTCTCATCCGTGTCATGTAAAATCCTAACAAAAAATTTTAGATGTTTTTGATAAAAAAAGTTATTCGTAGGTATTTATAAATAAGCAATTGTCTTAATTTCCAACGTTATGTTTCTTTAAGGTATAAATAATTTACGGCAACAATGAGCTACTTCAAATCTCCGGTAATTACACTGAAAGCGTGGGAAGAAGGAACCAAAAACAAAAGAAAGATGAGATACCACCCATCGATTTTTTGCTTACAATGGAAATTGGACAGAAATGCAAAATAAGTCTTATCACGAAGACGCAGGTGTATTTTTTATTGGGATATTTAACATATTTTACAATACGACTTGAATCTTTTAAAAAGGCAAGAGCTTTATTCATATGCAAATCGAAGCAAGAGAAACCTTACTTAGAAATATTAAAAAATCTATAAAAAATAGTCACAAATTTGCCATAAATAAACGTGTATCTAGAACTAAAAAGTCGGAAGCTATTCAAAGGAACGAAAGCTATTTAATAATTAAAATCGAAGTGATTAACATTGAAGAATTTGATTCGGAAAGTTTCGGCAAAAGGGGTCGGCCGTTGTACAGTTTAGGCAGTTAATTGTATCGTCTTAGTCTTTGTTGTAATAAGGGTTACACGATTAGAAGTAGCGTCGACGGACTTAGCGCGTAGCCGTAATAAATAAAACAGCAGTTACTTTAAATATAAATGCGTTTGCCCGTGAAAATAATTAAACTGGTAACATAACAGAGAAATTCAATTTAAATGTATATTTTTTAAACAGAAATTACTATCTAGGTATAGGCATATAAAACAATATTTTGAGATTAGGTAGAGTCTGATTAGATCATTAACCTTTTTTAGACAAGATTCTCTCCTATTTATAAAATCTTAGATCATAACAAAATTACGTAAAGGAGAGTACACCATTAAACTGTTAAACAATTCAGACTTTAATGACTATCGAAGAAAGGCAACCGTTTATTTAGGTACTAAGTAAGTACTCGTAACTACTTCAGAATAAAGGGGTGATCTAATGAGATCTCAATGCTAACTTCATTAACGTGACTAATTTGATTAAATAGTTATCAACTTGTGCCAAACGATATTAATAATTGATATCAACCAGCTAACGGCCACAATTAGTTATATGTTGTATTCTGTTTTACAGAAGAAGTATTTATTCAATCAATCAATCAAATCAGCCCGTTTCTCCCCACTGCTGGGTATAGGCCTCCCTTTTTTCGCGCCATTCACTACGGTCCTGTGCCAATCTAACCCATAGCGGCCCTGTTGATCTGACGATGTCATCTGCCCAGCAAGCGGGTGGTCGGCCCACTGATCGACGTCCCTGTCTCGGCCACCACTCTGTGACTGCTTTCGTCCATCGACCGTCTTTTCTCCTAGCCAGGTGTCCTGCCCATTGCCATTTTAGTGACAAGATCCGCGAACCGACATCTTCGACCTTAGTTTTCCGGCGAATTTCAATGTTTGGTACGCGGTCCATCAGTGAAATTCCTAGCATGGCACGCTCCATAGCACGTTGTGCGATTTGTATTTTGTTCATATTTTGCTTTGTGAGCGTCCATGTTTCGGATGCGTAAGTTAATATGGGCAAAACACACTGGTTGTAAACCTTCGTCTTAATAAGGCATTGAGGGAGTTTGGACTTGAAGACGTCGTCTAATTTCCCAAAAGCAGCCCACCACAGTCGTATTCGCCTTTCTATCTCCGCTATTTGAAAGCCGCTGTCGAAGGATAAACGATGCCCAAGATAGACGTAATCATTTACCAGTTCTACCTGGCAATTACCCACGGTTATGTTTGATACCTGTACCAAATGATTCGTCATGATCTTTGTCTTAGACATGTTCATCCTTAGGCCTATTTTGAGGGATGATGTTTGTAGGTCTTCTAACATCGTCTGGAGATCTAAGACATTTTCGGCAAAAAGGACGAGATCGTCTGCAAAGCGCAAATGTGAAATGCATTCGCCGTTGATGTTGACGCCCTTTTGATTCCAATCCAACGTCTTCATCATGTCCTCCAGAACGTTGGTATTTATTCAATTCAATTCAATTGATCTTTATTTCGCAGGATTATTTATAATCAAATTAAACACGCCACTGTTTTCTAGAGCTAGATTAGCAAGGTAGCAGTTGTCCCCAGAGAAGAATCTAGCAAGAAACTATTGGATTGGTATATAAAACACTTGAGAATTTCACATAAAGGAAATAAGAGACTCACCTCCAATAAGCATGACTAGGATACTGAATATCTTCTCGGGAACCGTGTTTGCGGCGACGTTACCGAACCCAACACTCGTCAGAGAAGAGCAAGTGAAGTATAGAGCCGTCACGTAGCTCTCACTATGTGATATGTTACGTATCGGCACTTTTAGTCGCTCTGCTAGATTGTTAATCCACCCTGGAAATAAGAAAGCTATGGTAATGATAAAAGGTAACATATTCACCTGCTTTTGATGGAAGACAAGTTATAAGTAATGTTGCAATTTGCTACCTAACGCGCCCCGAACTCGTGTAAGCAGATCCCCAAAGGTAATATCTGGTTTTTAAGAACTGAACCTTTAATTAAAGTAAAATAATTAAAATAAATAAAAGGCACTTATTTTGCGTTAAGGGACTATTATATATTAATATATTTCCTTCACAAAATACAGTTTTTTCGAAAAATTGGCCTAAAATACAGCGGGACGAGGGATTGTTTACAAAGTCAGCTTCACAAAGATTAATTACTTTGGAAGCCACCATTTTCCAGTGGCACCGGTAGCGGCTGTTTACCTCATATGTTGCCACATAAAACAGAATTATTCATCTTCTGCTTTAATTTGCCCCGTTTTATTAAAAGAGTGAAACGTAAGCAGCGTGTTTTTTTGTGTAAAAATAAACCTACGTGCCGCCGCAGTTTATCTAAATATAGTAAAAAAGATACCAAATATACATTTTGCATTAATTTAATCATCCTAAAAAAATAAATCGCTGAGTTTGACTTCAAATATTTTATCGATAGAATTTTGATTGGCGAGGCAACAATGTAAATTATTCATTATGTCGTTATATTTAACAATCCCTTCACCAACTTAGAGGATGAGAATTGCTTGTCGAAATAATCTTAACTCATAATTTACTTAGTTGTATGTTTACGATGAGATAATTTCAGATAATCGCTTTAAGATTTAAATACTTTAATACGTGTTTTCTTAGGTAATTAAGACAGGAACGGGAAAGTTTGTGTAGAATTGTTTTACCTAAGTCCCAATTTTCGTGTTTATGGTAGATAATTTCTTTCTCGGCTATAATGAACCAGATGCAGGCGAGCCAATGCGCCACCAGCGTGAAGGACAGCATGAGGAGTGTGAGGATCAGGGCCGAGTACTGCGAGTACCGGTCCATCTTCTGCAGCAACCGTGCCAGCCGCAACAACCTCGTTAATTTCACTAAATGCACATTGCCATGTGTTGATTCCTGAAAGAATTAATGAAGTTAAAAAAAAAAGTCTATTTGTAAATCAATTTGATATTTTACGAGTATGTTCTTAATGGACCTAAATACGAATTAGGTACAAACCAATACTTCTAGAATTAACGCTTTTTATGATCAAAACGCAAGAATTCAAGCTCGTTAGTCACATAATACGTAGTGCTTGCGTAGTACTCCAAAATATCAAGCTCCGTGACGTGTTTCATGCAAAACAGGAAAACTACACGGGATGCTTTAAAAATACTTGCATAAGTAGTCGCCCACATGTTTATTTACCATCGCAGAGGAGGTAAACACCTACGGTTTCCGTAGTTAACTTATAGCTCTATTAAGAAGTAATTAGGAATAACAACAGGGTTTATTAATTAGTCTCACCGCCCCGCTGTACACGTCGGAGGCGTAAAGTAGGTCGAACGGCAGTGCAGCCAGCAGATCCACCACAAACCAGCTACGGATGTAATTAAGAGCTATCAGCTTCCAATCTGACACAACCTCGCCTTTTTTACTCACGAAAGTCGTACGAAAATTGAGCATAATATCTGCAAAAAATAATGTATATTGTTAAGGAAAGATCTCAAAAGGCTGATCAACATATAAATGATATTACTTTTTCCATAATAAGGCAAGCATTCGGTTATAGTCCTGATATAGCGTAGAGACAAATATACGTATTGGAAATATATAATTTAAATGACAAAAAACAAATTAAAAAAGGAAAGGATAGCTCGGAAATACCACTAATCATTAATGTATGAAGTGTGAAAGGTCGGCAACATACCTACGATAAAAAGCGCCTCGACCACAACGTCGCTGGTCACACTAATCCTGGGGTGACCCTCGTCAACGAAACTCGCGTTGTACGGAACCACAACCGCTACGTAGAAAGTCGCTATCAGGATCAACCAATCCCAAAACGTTTTGAATACCCCATAATGCGAGATAATGAACCTTGATTTTTTTATAGCCGACGTTTTGTATTCGGGCAGCGGAGGGTCTGACGAGTGAAGGAGGTTCTAAAAACGTATACAAAATGGAATAAGTAATTGCGATTATCTCGAATTTCACGAAGTCGTAACAATGTAATTAATTAACCAATTTCGTTGTTCTACTTCCAACTCGGCCCATTTAGCCTAAGCAAAAATAACAAGGGTAGGTACCTAAACTAAATATTTCAAATTACAATTTTCCAGAACAAAACATTTTAGCGGCAAAGTTTTTTTTGAAGTAATTGTTTCGCTCTATTCATTCAATTTTAAGTAGTAGGTATAAAGGGTGACTTTAAATTAGTGAACGATGGAAAAGCATAGGTATGCATGTACTCGTGATAACAAACAACTTTTAATATGAGGCCAAGTACGAAATCATAAAAAAAATTGTTGCCCCATACTATCAGCTGATGCATTTTGTATGGGGACTTTAATTTTTTTTGGATGATTTCGACCTTGGTCCCATAGAAAAAGTTGTTTGTTATCACGAGTACATGCATATCCTTTTCTATCGTTCACTAATTTAAAGTCACCCTATATATCTACAGAAAATACTCGTTCATAATTTGACTTTATTGGCACTTATAAGGAAACAATCTGAAATGTTTTTCATCGTAGAAAGTACCTTAAACCAGCTTTCTTGGTTGACTGAAAGTGTTTTACTTCTTAAACTAACATTCAAGTTCATAAAATTATGATTACCTTACTAACATTGTTGAGTTTTAGTTTTGACTTGGTCTTTTCCGGTTTATAATGTCCTGAAAGCTGGTATAGAACTGCCCTGGAGCGCCTCCTGCCCATGTTGGCGGGCGAGGGCGCTTCGGGGTCAAGATTGCCATTCGGGTCTGGAAGGAGGCAACTAGATTCAGCGCGGAACCGGGCGCCCAAGAGTGCCGCTGCGGGTACAAATGGGGATAACGCTAGAGTGACCACGCCAGCCGAAGGCCGCACCGCGGCTCCTGCGTGTACAAACCACCCTGTTACAATCTCCACTCGCCCACTTACCACCAGCCCATGGTACCTCCCAACAAAGTATACCTGGCTAGCGCCCGCGCTCATACCACACTCATTACCAACACTGCGCTATACGACTTGTCAAAGTACCATGCACCAGTAATAATGAGACTACTTCTGATTAACAAATTACAACAAAGGAAATTAATGACAGAGAATTCTCTTTGTCGTAGCACTAGAGAGAGATTTCCCGACGTTATTTTAGGTACTCGTCCATCGGCTTGAAGGATAATCGTAATTAGGAACACTGTAACAATATATGAAAGAAACGTGGGGAAAATCCTCTGAGGGATAGGATTATCTACTTTGCCGGTTGCTCGGGACCGAGAAATCTCTTCCAGAGCTTACAGTTACAAATCGTTATGTTCAAAACTTTGATAACAGTTCCAAACCTCGGACCAGTCGTCAGTTTTACCCATATAACGATAAAACTTATCCAAAGTGAGACAGGTAAGTTAATAATAAATAATGTTGGAAAAAAAACAGTTCTGTATGACGCGGTGGTTCCGAAAAATTGAAAATGTCGCCAGTTATGCAAAATGTTATGAATAAGTATTTTGATTTAAGTATTATTTTTTTAAACGAAACACTAACTACTTAATTAATTTCTGAATTCTATTAGGTAGGTAATTTTAAGTTAGAAAATTAGGATATTGGACACACGTCAGTTGTGTTTTTCGAAAGAATATGTATTATTACTTACCTAAATAAGGTAATCGAAACGCATCACTGTTTTATAAAACGCTAACAAACGTAACTATTAAATTTTCATGCATTTCTATATTAAAATGATGTGCATTTGATCGTGTTTTTGGTGTTATTCTTTCCTTACCTACTGTGTATGTTTCTTTAATTAAAAAAATTGTCTTTGCAGCAAAATAGTTAGCAGCAATCGTAGAAAATAACGAAATATTCTAAAACCAGCGACATCTTAATATACATATATAGATAGATATCTACTTCAACTTACGAGTATATACCTAACATATGAAATAAAAGAAACATAGATTTACATACAGGGTGGTTTTAGTTCTTTACACAAATAAATAAAAATAAATGTGTCGATTACATTTTAGCAAGAAAACCCTTTTATTTTATTAACACTGTATATATTTGGTTTAATATCAAAATGGGATGCTGGCAAATTAATTACTTATGCCTATAAACACTTCATTATGTTTCAATTAAAAGTATTTATTTGATAATTTACTCTGGGGTTGCAGGCAAAATTTTGATTAAATTTAATATCACTTATTCCTTTTTTCCTTTGTAAGTTGATATAATCTTTTTAACGAGCGAAATAAATTTGACGCATCCTATTTTGCTGTGTGATTTTGCCTTACCTGCATGAGTAATTAATTTTTAAGTAAAATGTTTACAATTGCATAGAATTTATTTAAACTCAGGGAACGTTCTCGTACTAACATATTAATTACTCATGGGTTGTCTGCGTTAGATCCTTTACAAATATTGTAGATACTGTCCAGTATTTGAAATTGCACGAGCCGTGTTGTTTGTTTAAGCAATGAGTTGCAGAACAACAGCAAAATTCAAATGGAATCGTCTATATTCTATACTACTGAGACTCGAAGTCCAACTATCTATCGACTACGGACCAATTCTACAGCGTGGCAACTACAAACAGTCGTAAAGGAACTTTACCGTGCGGTGGTGCTCGCAACTGGCTACGGCAACGGGTAGCTAGGAGGAGCTCAACTAACGCTATCTTACAGGTACCTATAGCACTAAAACAACGTGCTTAGTTACATGTTATCACAAATAACAAACGGGAAACAATCAACTCATCACCCACGCCTCAACAAGGCCACACAATAATCATACAAGTACTTAAGTATTCTCTCGGTAACTAAATTTGGTAGCTTGCTTATTTCTTTATATCTGAAAAGCATATTTGAAATACACTTACCGCTGTCGAAGTCCTCGTTAGTGCTCATGGCGGCCATCTTGGTGTTGGTGATGTCCTTGAACGAGGCGAGAAACAAAACCACTTCTCGCTTCTCATTCTTAATTGGGACGATATCGAGCAAACACCAGAACGGGGTCCCTGAGATAATTAAAAAGATTTTGTTATTCAAATTCAAGACCACAAACGTGCTGTTGCATTGACTTAGAACCAAGTTTTGAATACAATTTCACTAGTATAAAATTAGCAAAATGTGTTCCTTATTGAATGTGTAATACGAGTACTTGACCGCAAAGTTCTCGGATGCCGTAAACCCAGTGACGACAAACAGCTGGATGCTTGTAAAAGTTTAATTTGGTCGAATGAAATCGTAAACCTTCTTATTGGTTTTTGTTTACGATTGTCGAGTGGACGACGTCTTTAAACCATTACTTCGAGAACCCATCTTGAGTTCTTACAAGCCAAGCTATTTGTATACGAAAATATTCGTGCCTACAAAGTAGAACGTTTGGCGAAAACTTTCACATGTATGGTAATTGACAAACACGGGTAAAGAATAACAATACAAAATGAAATGTAACAATCACGAGGACAAAGAAAAAAGGTTCGTAATTTCATATAAATTGATTTCCGGAACCCGCGTCAAATGGCAAAATTGGAAACATTCTTTGAAGTTGGCTTAAAACAGAACCCTGTCATTCCGCAAGGCCAGATATGTGAAAAATTTTCAAACAAATTAGAAATATACAATTTTCGCTTTAAATGTTCTTCAACTCGAAACCGAAGTATCTTGTACCTCGAATAACTCTTTCACATTTACTACCCTTCTGAATTAATAAGTAGGTAGGTACTCGTACAATGAAACACTTACCATTTTTCTTATAAAATATGAGTTCAAGTTTGAGTTCATGCTTGGAGTCGAGCGCGTCTTCGATCTCTGTCCGATGCTCCTCGCGTGTGTCAGGACCGTGGAGGAACTTGCACGCGCAGCCTTTCTGCATGATGTGCGCGCGCGCCCACCCTGTCAGCTCGCAGAAACCGTCTGAGCAGTACACGATCGGGTATGCCGGCACTTGAGCATTGCCCAACACGAAGTTGCTGTCTGTTGACAAAAACATAAGTAAATAAAAACTAGTTTCAATTGTTTTTTGTGGTTTAAAGCCGTTCTAAATTCAAAACAATACTTTAATTTTGTCTGTTCTGTGACCTTTCCAATTTCAAAACTAATCCATTTCAGAATACGACTGACTATTTCCACCAAACATAGTGGTACTACCGTGCAGAAGTGCATAGAAATCGATACACGTCGTTTCGTATTCAAGCTAACATAGTACTTTGTCATTGTCTGTTTCCACCTGCCATGTTTCTCTTCACAGAGGTATTTGTCTTTGTTCTATGCACTAGTATTACAGCATTATATTACAACACAACGTCGAATTACCTACATTAGATAAAAGGAAACTGCAGCCATTATCATAGTCATTACCGGCAATCCTCGTGGTTTTATAACAATTGCAACGGCTCTATTCCGAGCTCAATAGCTTATTACAAGTTATTTCTAAGCACGTACTTCCTCTCTAAGCTTATTGACAATTGTGCTGTCTGACCCTACAAATCGTATTTCAATAACTTAATAAGGAGTTATTTAATCGGAAAAGATATCTAAAATTCTACGTCTGGATTGGCATCAATTGTTATTTATGATGCATTGAATTATTAACGATAGAAACTGCACAAAGGTACTTCATTAGTGCATTTCAAAAGCTGTCCTTTGTAAGCTTAAAAGTAATAAATTTCTTTGTGGTCTAGACTAGACCAAATGACGCGAAAGTAACTTGAAATCGTAAAAGTCTTAGAGAGGGGACTAGTACTCGTATTTCTTTTGTACGAACATAAAACATGGACAGTCTCTAATGAAGACCGAGCACAAGTACAAGATGTATTGTTGTTTTGAGTACAGTTGTACTGAATTATTTGATAACTTTGTAGGTACTTGGCACAGCATTTGGTTACAGTAGCCTATGGATAAATAATAAATACATTTAATACACGTTCTTGTACCTACTTGCTGTTTATCGCTGTCTTGTAAATGGTACCTACTGTCATAAGTTAGTCGTTTTAATTAAATTGATGTGGGTTACGTTACGTCAACATGCCAGTTCAGTTTTCATTTCAGTGGACGAGCAATTGTGTTTCGAAATGTGTTACTTAGTTTTCATATAAATTTATTATTGAATGAAGCTTTTGACGCTAGCGTTGTAGCCGAATGAGCTATAATATAACTTTATTTTCATTAACAGTATGAAACATAATTTATTATTACTCTCTAGAAAAAGTAATGCTGAAAAGATATATCATCAGTTGGCATAAATTAATTGCTACGAGACGAGTGTGAGTGCGAATGAAATAACTTTCTTCTGTAACTCAATACTGTCTGTACTATGTAACATTCTGCAAGAAAAACTTAGCTACACCAAGAGTTTTATTCGTTTATTTCCTCTGAATTTTGTCGCCTTTTATGAGAACTTTCAATATTGAATCGTGGTTCATTTTCCGAGGGGTGTGGAATTGACACGAAAAGGCGAACTTGAATAAAAGCTGCGTCGGCCAAAGAAAACATATATGCATAACTAAGGAGATACCAACTGCCTGTAGGAGTTAATATATGCATACGAAGATAATTAAATACCTATGACAGCGAGTGTTATCCGCCTTTGTCCGCCCGCGAATGTTCAAATTTCACTTTCGGAAAGGCGCGGAGCAAGTTTAAATTGCCTTTACCATAGCTCTTAGTTAGTGCTAACTAGACTCGGTCTTCTCGCTTGATTCATTTACGGTAAAGTAACAAAGCGGGAGATTACAGCGAGGAATAAGGTGACTATCGTCATTTTCTTATTAATATTTTAAGAGCACCGCGAGACAAAGAGCAGCTGGAGCTGTTTACCTAAATAGAGGTGCAGAATTGAAAAGTCAATATACTAAAGTAACTTTAATCCTTAAAACAAGAAACTAGACAAGTGTATTAAACTTACAGCAAACCTCTTAACTTAAAATTTTACTTAGTTGGTCCTTAATATTTATAAGTTATAAGTTATTGAAGTAGCGAGTACAGGTAGTTCTAATTAAGTTAAAAGTTTGAAAGATAAGGTGAATGTAGTTTCATTAGAGCGTAGTGCTTGTATTCTATTTGAGTACAACAGCGAACTTTTTTTATCTTTCATGTGCACCAAAACGCGCGCGAGTTTGTGACACGTTTCTGTTGTTACATGTATCACAAATGTTATTACCTTGCCAACCTAACTTTGTCCAGGTTTTTAGAGAGAAAACGAAACGTTGCATACTTTCTTTTATGAAAGCTTAAACATTTTGCGCGATGAATAATAATAATTATGCATAGAATGACGGTCGATTAAATTAGTGTTGATAAAATCAGCCGCAAGTAAGTTATATAATAAGTACTTATCTTTCTTTAACCTTTAACAACGGCTCAGCGATAAGAGGAACTTGTTCATAAAGGTCTTAAAGTCGAAGTAGGTAATCGTTGAAAAGTTTTCCAATTCTTCTGATTGAGTGGAATCGATCGAATGCAAAGTGGTTCAGCTTGTTGGCAGCATGTTCTATCGATACACTGGGGCAATTGTGGCTGAAGTATCTACGGGGAAAACTTTTGATTGCTTGCTGCTTGTACCTACTAACTACGTACACAACTAGCTACAGATTTCGCTCAGGGCTACCTACGCTACGCGGCAATTCCACAAATTATACCTACAGCAATGAGTAGGTATAATTATCTTTAGACGTAAAAGATTAAATGTGAGAAAGTAGCAATTGGGGCGTAAGGAAAAAGAGCTGAGTGGAGTTCTTTGTGATATTATGGGCAACAATGGCCGAATGGCACACTACTGGGTGGAAATAATTTGTCTACCTACACAATGAACAACAGGAAGTACAGATAAAATAAGTTGAATTAACTAATTTTGTACATTTTATTTTAGTAGAAAAAACAAGAAACCTTTTTCTCATTCGAAATTAAATTTACTACACTACAAGTACTTCCAACATGATTCAAATAGGATGGCTCAAGCTGTGGCGCTATTGAAGCAGACTTTTAATTTATGAAAGTTTCCCCAGACTGCGCTGACGTTTTACACCAGGCCACCAGCGCAGACTCATTTTTCTTCCAGGTTTTTTTTTCATTTTTGCTTCAGTCTGCTGCGTTGTGACAAATTGTAAGTTGTAGAACGAAAGCTCAAGTTAGACATCGTGCATCTACCTTGAGAACAAAATTAGGTAGAGCTAGAGTTTGAATCCATAGTTCTATCCTTTAGAAATACCAAAACTTACCTTTAGTTTCGTATTCGAAAATATACGGTCTACAAGCGTGAAATAATATTCAAAATATGTTGATTACTTTAAGTGCAGCTACGACAGCGGAGAAGAGCCGTGGTATAAATTACGAGTATGTCTCATGGTTTTTAGCGAATGATACGTGGCCCGCCAGTTCACTCTGCTTCGATTATATTTTCACCGGAAACTAAAATAAAAAACCCTTTTTAAATTATAATCTTTTTGACATGAATATCTGTGCCACAGAAAACATACAAGTTCTTTATTGTTCTTTTTACAATATACTTATTTTTTTATCCATTTAAACATTTCTGAACACAATCCTAAAAATTTTGGTAGCTCGATGAGTTGCAACGAGAACTTTGAACAAGCAATTATAATCTACTAAAATACATATATTCATTTCTTTCTACCTTTTATTCTATATTATAAAATCTTGTATGTTAATACACGTGATCGTAATTTTAACGGACACAGAGTTTACGTGTGACCTTACAGATATCAAATCAAGTGGAGCAAGTATCTTCTATTGGATTAGGTTAGGTTAACTTGCTGGACGTGTGTTTACCTTTAGCCAATCAGCTGAGTCCTTCGTTTATTTCTTTTATGTTTCGGACGTGTATTTGTAACTACTATTAATCTTATATCGGAGTACTGTTGTGTACGTGGTGAATTGGATTTTTTGCTGCGTGCGATAGAAGCGGAAAAAGTTATAGGTAGGTATATACTTTAAAGGCAGTTCTATGTGAATTAAAAGTGGAGCTTTAAAAATGATAACTTTAGTTTTATAAGTTTGTGAAAGAATTCTGTAATCTGTGGTGGAAGTAACTATCCGACATTGAAATGGACGAGTCAACAAAGAAAGACTGATGACGGGTGCCGCCTAAAATTTCCGAGGAAAACTTAACTTTTGGTGTCGTATAAAAAAGGATTCTTAACATATGATGCTGTAAATCAGTAAGACGCCCGCAAAACTTGATATGCCTGCAAAAAACCAAGATTGATGAGTGGTAGGGGCAGGGGGATCGTGTGAGGGAACCCGCTTGTAGCCTCTAGACGACAGCTCCCATATTTTGGGTCACGAAATTCACTCGACCGTAGACGAAGGTACGGTACCTACTACGGTAATATCCTCAAGCCAGAGAGATCGAATGCCGCTAGGGTCATAATGTGATAAAGATCAGGAATCAATGTTGAAGTTCGTGGTCCTTTACTCAAATATCTTAATATATCAGGGCTTGTTACAAATGCTGAAATTATAAAAAAAATTATGATTCAGATACAGAACAATATCATATAGAAATTTTTAGAAAAGTTGTAAGTAGGTACCTAGTAGAGTAGAAGATTAGCGAAAAAATCTAAATTGTTTGTAGCAAGAAGCTATACTATGAGATAAGATGAGATATGTGACAGCTGAAGAGTAATAATGATGTGAATATAGATATGAATCTAGCTCCACAAAGTACTTTGATCTTCCAGAGTTTACTTTTTGCGCGAAAAAATATTTTTGTTACGCTATATCTAACAAAGTTGTTACTACACCAAGATATTTTTAATGATTAATTTAGTTTGCGTTTAAATGCTAACTACTAAATCGAGGTTGCAATATTTATAAATCCTAGAGGTTCAGTGGAGCTAGGTATTTTATTGAAGCTTAATCAAGTAAACAAACAGCGAGGTCGTCCGCGTCGACATAATAATAACGCTTTTATGTTGTTACAAGTATTTTCAACGTTCAATAGATCGTTTATAAGTAAAAGAAAGACTCGTGTCAGCTACCACCTCTAACTCTCAACCCACTCCCCAATCAAGTTAGCTTCAAATTTAATTAAGACACAAAAGACAAATAAATTGTTTGCACTCGGATATTCACACAATAGCAGTCTCTTACAGTCAATTTTATTACTTCGTAAAAATACTTTCATTTTCGGTCGTCGGCGGCGATGAAAAGCTTTCATTTCGTAAATGAAATCTACGTCAACACTTTATAGACGTCGTTTTTTATTTATTGATGGAAGCAGCTGAATTGAATGTGGGTCATTTCACTATATAAATTCAGGCCTTTCCTAAAAAAATAGAAGCTAGAAGTTACCAAGTCGATATTTAGGAATTAAAATCAGTACAATGAAGACGTACAAGTAGTAGTTTGATTTAGTTTGTAGCGGAATACTTCAAATAAATAAATCAGATATAATATTGTAAAATCTTCAATATTTTTATAGAATAAATCTCTCTGTAATGTTTTAAAAAAGCTGCCGTACCTTAGCTTGCGGCAAAGTAAAAAGTTGGGCTCCATAACTGGACTCGACATAATTCTAAAAATGTTGGCGCTGTTGTTAAGTAGGTATCGCAATTTTGTTACGAATTTACCTATGTATAAGTAGGTACCCGTTTATGAGAAAATATCTACGCAAAATTGGTTGATCTTTTATATTGGGGTAGACAAACATACATTTTTCATTTTAAATATCTCAGTACTTTACCACTCTCGGTTGATTACGTCTGTGAATATAACAATTTAGGTATAGAATCTATGTTCTGCCAAAAGAAGCTTAATTAAATTATAAGTGACAGATTTAGTATTAAAAGTTTCAATCCTCGCTCTAAGTATTAAGTACCCGCTTATCCCGTTATAATAAATTGTTGCCATTATTCTGACCCATGCAGATGCCTTTCTAGGGTTAAAGGGCCAAGTAAATCGCGTTTCAGCACAGTTAAATTGCCTACAGACTTTAAACTAAACCAAATTAGTTTATATGACCTAATTTTGAAACGAAACCTTTCCAAATTCTCGACATACTTACTCCTAAATTAAGTTTGTTCAGGGCGGGAGCTGAGATCATAATGCTTCATAAACTTTGACTTCATATTTTTCATTTTGACTCATGTTCAGCTAAAATATTACGTAGCACCCAGTAGGTAATACATTTCTGCAGAATAAGCTGTCAGCTTCGTAACAAACAGTAAGCTATTCCTTTAAAGTAACCCTTTGAGGTTCCTTATGAGATTTGTCCTTGAATATTGCAGAGGTTTCCTTGGTGAAATTGAATCTTCTAGATAAGACCGTCGGGCGGCTAAGTCATTGTATTCGGAAACGAGAGATAAGGAACAGCTTCATGTTATTACTACAAAGCATTAGATACGTATAGTGTTACATAAGTCGTTGTATACTAGTTGTATACTAGTATAGTATAGTACTCATGAAACTGAACTGAAAACAGAATACCCAAAATCTGCTGTGTTGCATTAATTTTTGTCAAGTATTTAGAAAAATCTTGGCTACGATTTTTAATCATAATAATAACATTTATTTCCAGGTAAGTATAAAAATCAAAAATTAACAAAACCAAAAACAAATTAAAAACGGTATACCTACTTAGTACCTGAAAAGGGAGTGGGCTCAACCTATTGCTGCAAGTAGCTTACAGCACTGATATTCTGCCCCTTTACAATTTCTCCTTAGTTTCTAACAATCGCCTTCGCTTTAGCTATCTAAACCGTATTTACTCCGTCACTATACCTCAGTTAGTTTAGTAGAAGCCACATTAATATGCATGCAACACGTAACGTTTATATAAACGTTGATTAATGGAAGTGCCGGTCAGTAGCGGGTAAATGTTTATTAGTTCACTGCAAGTACCAAGTAAGACAAACAACTATTATTAAAACAGTATCAATAAAGTCAATAAAACTAAGACAGAAAACTAAGATCTGTTGTTTAAGAATACCTTTTAGTAAGGGACATTATTGCTTAATGATAAGTGATTGAATCTATGAAAGCAACCCGAGGTAATGAAAAGACTTTGATAGAAATAGTATTATTAGTTACTCGTACTTAACTAAGCGACTTCCTTAATGCTCTTCCTTTTGACAAGACTATTACTTAATAAGTGAACATTACACAGAGAAATAGAATATATCTAATGTTGTATGTAATACATGATACAAAGCATACATGATATCAAAGCTGAAGAACAAAAATGCAATTTTCAATTCTTAGCAAGCTTGATCTTAATATTTCCTACCTAAGTATTCTTTATTGAAAATTCTATGGTTTTTAAAGTTCTGAAACCAAATTGTTATTGCCAAGTAGTGAAGCATATTTACCTAACTACATGTATACCTAGCACTCAACTGGCAACTTCATTCAAGCACCTACGTTCAAAGCTATCGCCGCCGTTAAAGCTAGACAGTATCTCTATTCTGAATACAGCTCTAGCACGCGAATCTCTTCACGAGCGACTGCTTAAAATAGAAAGCATTTCTATTTTAAGCACCATCCATTCGAGATATATTTACAGGTGTCTTTCGAGACCTTGATGGAATTCGCTATGTTACCTTCTCTTTTTGATTTGATTTCATATGTTTGTGTTAGGTTAATCTACAGAGTGGTTAGGTACAACCTGACGAAATTCAGGGAACGTACCTAATCTACTCCAGTGAGTTTCTTTATATGCACATGATTGTCATAAGTGTCATTTTTTGTCGCATTGCGTTAATTTCTCGGTATGGGGAAAGCTATGTTCCTTCATTTTCATTTCAAAGAAAACAAGAAACAACATAAACAAGAAAAAGGCACACATTGCATCTACTTAACTAGATACGATGTTAATTATAGAATACTTTTAATATATGTATTTTATGAATAAAGATGAATGTAGTCTACGAAAATATCTGCGAGTAGGTAGTAATCACAAACAAGTCCATTTATATTCTATTTCGTTGCTTATTCTATGATTAAGTTCTTGAATGTGAAGCGATCTGTTGAGCTGAAACTACTTGTAACCTAATTAAACATCCCTAGAGGGCTGTTATCACATTATTCACTTTGTAGATCCGATACATAGAGGTTTGTTACATACTAAGCCTTACTATAAGTTAAAGGATCTTACTATAAGATAAAGGATCGGTCTAGGTCAATATGTTAATACTTAAGGTCCAGATTTGTATCTTTGGGCCGATCCGATCAGCGTATCTGGGTATCCGTATCAGCGTATCGTATATCAAGCCCCGTATTAAGTTGGAGACGCCTCTATTAGCTCAGTTTTCTAACTATTATTGCACCTTAATTATGACTTTAGATAACTTGTTAGAGCGTTGGATGGACCATACATTGTAAAAAATATATTATAATACCATTAACTCTAACCATAATTTAAAACATCTTTATAAGTAGGTCAGTCGCTTACAACACGAGAAAAATTCTAACGCAATTTTCTCTAATTACATAAACTTTAATGTCGCCAGGATTAATGTGGCTGCATTTTTTGTCGTGTTTTATTTGCAAACATTGTTTTTTATTTTAACGGAATGTGAAAAAATATGACGGAATCCGATGAAGATTATAAAATTACCTGTTTAATACGTGAAGTGGTTCTTAGGTAACTACATAGTTAATTAAATAAGGTAGGTACCTATACCTACTAAACGAATAGGTACCTACAATTTTTCAGTGATAAGAGAAATAAATTTGTGTTTCCATCGACGACAAATGTAGAGCATAGATGTGTTGTGTCCTATATCCAATATCATTGTTAGATTACTCGCGGACCGCTAGCGTTCATAATGTTACTAGAATTTACTTTATAGCGGTCATGACTGCAGTATGGTGCATGCGAAATCTCTGGCTAATTTTACTGGCTTTAAATTAGGTTTCGGTCAATGCGCCGCGATCCGGTACAGCCGAAATAACAAGCAGTTAATTGAAACTGGCGCCAATTGAAACGGAACGATTCACGTTTCCTACATTCGAGTGTACTTTTGGTAAGCACTTCAACTTCGCGCGTCACATTTGGAGCACATAAGACGCCTCATTTTCTTTAATGTTGCATAAGTACGTACATATTGTAAATACGTTTGGTAACGAGATAAACAATATCGAGCAAAAGAAAACGTTAGGTGTATGTACCTACTTAAAGTTTTCTCCGTTACTGATAGAAATATCCCTAAATTTTCTTGATTGTTATTTCCAATTGTAACGCATATAGGTCGCACCACGAAAAATGAACCCTAGCTGACTGATGCGCATTAGACGATTTTTGAGTCTGACGTTTAACATTTGTTTTAAAATACCATCGCGCACAAAAGTGTTTAATTACAGTCATGGTTTTACCCACAAAGGAAATAAAAATATCATTAGTAGTAGATATTAGTAAGGTGAAGTATAAATTAAAAAAAAATACACAACTACCAATCAATATTGGATTTAGTGAAAAATGTAAAAAAATATTCGAAAATTAAAAAAGTAACATATTGTTCTTCCATTAAGTCTTCATGGGTGGCGCGAAAACCAGATGAGGACACGGTGTTGATGCCAGAAGTTGCCATTTTATTATCATCGTTGTCGTCACTTTCATAACCTTTGGAATCAGAATTATCATCCCCTACGTATAGTCTATAAGTCAACATACGTAACCGCGTGCGAAAGACTCTTACAAGAATGAAACGATAAATAGCCCTAGTACTTTCGAGCGTAGTGTACCCATGCGCGAACACGTGATTTTCATTTGTTTCTAAAGTTCTTTTTACGTGGCGCGACCTATACCATTAATCAATAATGAGGTTGGTTTCTTTGTAAGGGATCAATTAGCGAAGTTCATATAAGTATTATTTGATTAACAGTACCTTTGGGAATATTCAATTTGTAAATATTTAGCTGTATAGGCATTGATGTTTGAAATAACCTCGAGCCCAACAACAGGCCTGTCAAAGCTTCCACTTTATTTCAATCAGCCAATTGATAAACGCTTTTATTTCGTCGGGTTTTCCGATGAATTCTAAATTGATTTTTTTTTCATTCGAAATTCACGCGGCCCATTTTTGTTTGGTAACCTTAATCCCTCGCTTTCAGGAGATTTAGGCGTTAGAAAGAAAAAAAGTGTAACGTTTGAATGGAGGCGTGGCGGAGACTCACTGAATGCCCCTCTTTATGGAGTGTGCTCATTCCCTTCAGCTAAGCACTCCTCAGCGGTTTACATTTCAAGGCCCTATCGTTTATTTAAGACCGTGTGGCAATTTTATAAAACGTCTATAAAAGTGTACTCTAGATAAGCCTCGGGTAGTTAAGTGCCCACTGCCAAGGGCGTGCGTATTCGATAGCTTTAGATAAATGCTACCTACTAATAATGAAATGTATTTCGATTATCAACAATTTCACGAATGTACCTTTCCGTACGGTGTCCCTATTATAATGGTGAGCGGAGTTTTAAAGGACCTTAATAACCTCAGATTGAGAAATAATCGACGAATTTATAAACCCGATTTGAACTCGTTAATCGTTCTAAAATCCATTTTATTTATCATGAATATGAATCCAATGTTGTAGGAATCCAATATTTACCGGTAAGAGAGTTTAATTTGGAGCATAATTATTGGAAACTGCGATTTAACGAGCTTTTATCGAGTCACGGGGTGAAATTTATTGTCTCTACGTGGGTATGTTGTGGTTTTCTGCCCGGATTGAGAATTTCCTATGATTTCACCTGGTTTTACCTACATTTATTTGCTTATTAATTGGGCATTTATTTAGTGGCTACCAGCATATCAAGTTATGAAGTTCATTTCATTCATTTCCGAGATTCATTTATTTAAAAAGGTTGGCTTTGCATGTGAGTGATTATAACAGCTTGCTACGCGAACTTGGTTTAACAAGCTTCATTATCTTTACTATAATTACCAGATAATTAGCACCTGTGTGACGTCAATTAGATGTATCTAGATATACATTATGTGCGCATTTGTCCTAATATCATTAACGATCATAATACGATTATATTATTATGATGTCGTCGCTTATCGAGCAAATGATTGAGTAACATACCAAGATTGCGCCTGTTTGCGCCGCTATTACGGGTACTTAAAGCTTTATACATGCAGCTGAAGCGATGAGTGAGAACGGCAAATATTATTTTGATAACTGATACTAATGTGTATCTTAACGCGTTTGTAATATCTCCATGTTATAAAATCTAGAGAGTTTTATTATCTATCTATTTTGCAGGGTTTATATTTTAAACATCTAGTTATACTTTTACTAATTATTATTTCCATCATAATGTCTAAAGATTTCCTGATCCGAAACAAATGGATCACAGTTTCACTAATTAAGGTAAGTATTAAGTAGATTAGACATACTTGCTTCTTTGAAATATTCTATGTAGTAAGTATAAAGAGAAGCTTCATATAAAAATCTGATGTTGGCAGAGAGTGCGGCCTCTCCCTTACGTCGATTTAAAGAAGCGTGACAGATATATCTCATACATACCTACTTAATGTGTGCACGAGTATTTTCTTATGAGCATAAGTTTCCTTAGGGTGTCTAAAACCAAGGCCACCGGCCTTCATTTGTCAAAAATGTCATCGAAAATGTTTGACAATGACGTAAGACGCCGGCCCAGCTGCTTTGGTGCGTAGACACCATTACGCATTATCGGTTGAATTACTCTAATGTTTGACGTTTAATATGAAACCGCAGTTTCAAAACGCGTTTTCCACATCAAACGTCAAGCAGCGAAGGCAAATCAACCGCAATATGCGCGTGATTGTAGCGTAGCCTTTATAGAAACGATGATGAGAGATGTACTTACGTGTGCCATCGAAGCGGGTTGCTATGGTATCGAGGAAGGTGTTCTGGGGCGCAAGCAGCCCCTTGCGAACCGGCATCCCCCCGCCCCGCGCCTTCTGCGCGCCTCACCCTTGCCTGAAACAAAAAATACACATTTTTAAAATACTGCGAATTTCTGAATGGCTTAATTATGAGTACAATTTTATCTCTAGGTGAGATAACGGTGCTTTGCAACAAAAACAAAAAAATCTGTGGGTAAAAAAACTACCTCTGGCATTTAAAACAACCCTGAAAAAAGGTAATTTGACCTACTTCGGAATGCATTATAAATTAGACCTATTAAATAACCTCACACCTGATTACCCAACTGATACAAAAATAAACACCTAGGTACTGTACTGAAATATAGGTACTAAGTACGAATTCATAACTACGCCTTCAGCAAGCTCAATGTCATGATTATTAAGTATTGGAATTAGTTTCCGATTGCGTCATCATTGATATTAGACCCAAATCCAATTTATACTTGTATCGTATTGACTAACTTTTGAGATTGACGTTACCCTTGCTAACCTGAAACTGTTGTATTGAATTGCTAATACGAAGGGATCAGAGGAAAGAGAAATCTACGTACGGTAAGTAATTTATTTAATTATGCATCCTATAATTCAAGATCCATTAACCCATTAGTTTACGATTCTAACGTGTAAAACAGGACCATTAACAAAGTCACTACATTGCTACATTAAAATTCAATTGCAAAAATAAATGAAAAGTGATGTGTCCCAGTTACATCACTGTTTCAGGGGTTTATAAGTTTTATAAAACCAGTTTTATCTTCAGGTACTTATAAGGTAAACATTCGGGTTTGAAATAAACACGATAGAACAACATGAAAATTAGTTTACTTAATAATTTTCTTCACGTTTAAAAACAAATAAAAAAATTGTATCCAGACAAAGGCATTATTTGCCTTGAAATATTATTCGAAGAAGACAATTATCTAGAATAGGAACCGGTCCCTTTGCACGCGCTATATTGAACCACGTTTCTAACCGAGTTTTGAATCGAGTGTTGATAGATTGGCATTGCGATTGCATCAGTCATGGCTCGGTATTGTTTACCTGCGAGGATTGGCACAACGCTTTCTGTTAAGCTGGTCAGTAGATGAACTAGAAGAGATGGTCTCGATTTCAATTTTAAGCAATTTATTATTGGGATTTTTACCTAAATATATATTTTAGACAAGGTTGTTTTTTAAAGTGTCTCAAAACTACCCCTGCATAAAATAATTTTGAATATTTCAGTTAGCTTAATCTCATAAGTTCATTAATAGAGGAGACATACCTAAAGTCGTTGTTATGATCAGAAAGTACTCGCCTTGTTTCCTGTATTTCGCTTAACTATTATGGCATGAAAATTAAATAATGTCTTGAATTAATAACTTACGATTAAAATCTAACAAGACAATTATTCACGTTTTCGCCGAAAAATTACACAGCATTTTCACCAATAAATGATTTATTAGGTAGTCAAATTAATTAATGAATGGCAAGAGATTGATGTACTACGTCTGCGGCTTGCTACTCCATTTAAAATTTGGGTAAATATTGAAAAATGTATAAATTCAAAATTGTTTATCTTACAAAGATGCCAAAGACTTGTTTTCTGTAAACTACATTTTCATACCCTGAATAGGCTGTTTCAGCGCTCGCTTAGCAAAGTTCCGTTTCACGCTATTATCCTAAACAAACGCAAAGTTTACCTCAACACAATATTGTAGTATTCTAATCTATGATAAAAAAAACATTGTTTTCGTTCGACGATTATCGTACCATGGTTGGTTGAAGGGCAGACAAACAAAGACTCACAAAATTTTTAATTTTTGTTAATAATCTTTTTTATATTATGAAAAACCCCACTATTGTACTATAAGAAGTACCTATACGGGATGTTGGCGATTGGGTTGGTGACCGATACGTCCGGGTTTTCATTAGCCACGCGATAAATCTTCTTGTATAATTAAAGCGCTATTTAAGGTGACCCATAAACCGAGCTGCGTTAGAATATGCCTGCAGCCTTTCCACCTTCTCATAAAAACTTTATGTTTCATAAATGTGAAGGCAGTAAATATGAATTAATGGGTTTTCTAGGCTACGTCCTTTGCTCATATTCTTTCTGGTTGACTATAAACAAGTGTTGATCTAGTACGTCGGAGCGCGGTAATAATTTCGCACATTAATCTATTATGTTATGGTTGCTGTGGTAATTATAATCAACCACCCGCTGTTTAACGGCTTGCTTTAATCTTTTAACTGTCCGAACAGAATCTCAGCCGAAAACCATTTCACACACATTAATTTTGTACTCAGGCTAACTTTGTTTTTGACGAAATGTGTTTAATAAAATATTAATTGACCAAATGATTGAATCGTTTTTTTTTTTAGTTTGTATGACGATGATATAAATTGTATAATAAAATGATGTCAACAAAAAAATATAGGCATAGCAAGCGAATAGGTAGCTGAAACGTGTGCTTGCTGAAAGCTTAGAATTGGTAAACAACTTTTTTCCTAATCGATTATCGACAAAGATCCTCTATGTATCCTCCTTCTTCCCCTATTAACAATGGCCAAATTAAAAAAAGACGGCATGCACGATGTTCAATTATATGTGGTTGTTAGTAAAATGGGCCTAAAATTACTTGGTGTGAAAAGCAAAGTGACATTGTGGCCGAGACTAGGGTCCTCCAACACGAAAAAGAGCCCTCTTACTGAAAAGCTTAAAGACGAAGGTAAAGACTCGAAATTAAACTTTGTACTTATAGCTAATAAGAACTCTTGTTCTGGGAAAATTCGTTCGGATCTTAGAGGGACACAGATATAATTACTTTTTTTGAAAAGAGGAAGAGCATAATCATATCAATTATTAGGTAATCACTAAAATTTTGTGTAGGGCGTGTAGTATGTAGAAGCTGCTGCGATTGAGGTTTGACATTTATATGAAACCGGGCCATAAACGCTAAAAACGCTTCATCGAGTACGAGAACGTAAATCGACTCAAGCCAAGCCTTAAGCCCTAAGCCAAAATAAGTAAATAAAGATGTGGGTGAAAACAGTTATTTTAAATAAAGCTAGCGCCTTAGTAAATGTAAAAAAAGCCTATTGCAGCCGTTCTGTACCGTGAAACCCGTGCAAAGACGTTGAGCTTTATGAATTCAATAGCCAAGTACACTCGGGCCCCGCGACGCGGTTGCCGCTTACTTGAGCTTCTCAACTCAGCATTTTATAAAATACAACATTTTGTTTCTCCATATCGTGTAAACGAAAAATATTTCCTTTTAGTTTCCCTAACTGGTTTCCATTTTTGAATATGTAGGAAAGTAAATAGGTATCTACTATTTATATCTATTCCAGACTCTGTGAGCATTTTATACAATACTCGCATAGACCCTAAATGTAACTATTCTCCGTCCATAGATAATGTGAGAGTTTTCGAAGTCGTAGACGTTCCTAATTAACAGATACAGTTCAGTATTCAAATAGAATGATATATTCATCCAATATTGGTTTCAGTACCAAAACGTCCACGCATAATAATATAATATCAAGATGTATATTGAATGCCCTCATGATAATTAAGAAGGCGGTTTCTAATTTCAATATGTATGACGTTTAATTAACATTCGCTTTAATTGTGTGAATTTGGTGAACTGGAACGGCATTTTTTAAAATAAAAAATCCTTTTTTTAAATAAAGAAGTTGAAAGCACTTGAACGTAAGAAGCTTTACTTTCAACATCATTATTATTTCAATCAAATGTTTTTTAAATTAATAAATTTATTTTCTATTCTCGCTGTTTGTATACTCGTAAGTAAGAAGTTATGGCGCGTGAACATATAGACAATATCTATTCATTTAATTACTAGGCACAGGGTAGGTAGGTATTCCGCGTGTGCGAACAAATGCGTGGGAAGGTGTGCTAAACAAAACAAAGTCGGCAATCTTGATGCGCTACTAGTATTCATAGAAGCGATAAAATTGCAAATCAGTATCTACGTCTTCGCTTCTCCACTTGCGCCGTCGTCGTCGCCCCCTCACAAGCTGCTGAGTTTTGAGCTTCAGTTTTGAATAGAAGTACTTAGTTCCAGTAACAGCAAAAAGTGGCTTATTTCTTTACGTACCTTAACTAAGCTTAAACAATCCTTCTCATTAAGAAAATGTGCTCAACTGGAACAACTTTTTATTTCGAGAGATCAAAAACTTACAAAGCTTATTTTTACTCGAATTAAACGTCGCTCATAAAATATTATTCACAAAACCTTTCGCAAGACTATAATTTAAAATCTAAGATTTAAAATCGTACATTAGGCATTTAATAAAATGCCCACTTTACATCGAATTTACTTAGCTAACAATAACAGTCTCAAAAACTGCTTACGTTTACTTATTCAACCAGATTACTCGAAATTCTCTTCGTATAATGAGTAGGTAGGTAATATTAAAGATAATTCGTATAATGAGTAGGTAATTACGCCGGGAAGACGATACGAAGTGATCACAAGAATACAAACAATGCGTGTCGCGTATATATTATAGCGGCACGAATGATATGGGAGAAGTCGTAAGCAATCTGAAACAGGATAAAAGGATCATTTCGAAATACCTCCCTAAGTCACATTTCTACAAAGCTTTCAAACGGGGGATTTGGAAATTTGTACCCTGATTGTTTAACAGACATACGGGTACTTTTATAACATGTGTAAACACATAAATATAAGTACATAATAAAAAACCGAAACAAAGTGTGCTTAGTCGAAATATTTCAAAGCAATTCCTAGTTACCAGAAACATATTTTATACTTATAAGTAGTGAAGGATAATTTTTTGTCTAAAACTACTATTGGTTTATTGAAAATTAAATGAAAACCATACTTTGATTTTGAACTTCTTATGAATCTTCTCACTTCTAGGAAATGTGTTAAATATTCATCCCGCCCTGAAACTCGAGAGTCAATATGTTTGTCTCGATTCTAAAGTAGCTCGTTGTAACTTCATAAAGTTTAGCACAGTCAATGTGACTTCTGATTCTTAATACCTCCCTCTTTAACTCCCCCCCTGCCGCCGACTGCTCATGTATTCTCTTTAACCTTTGTTTGATGCAGACTTTGTTACTTTGTGATCCTCTTTATAACATTTTTAGAGTCTCCCTTTCCCAATATTTTTCATAGCTTCTATAAAACTAATGTACCGTTGATAATGTTTATGTTTGCTGCTGGATTTATTCGGTTTTTGAAGAGAACGAATGCTTTAAGTTATATTATTACAAATAGCATATTAAGTAAATATATCTTTAAAAAATGTTTTGACTCGTATCCTGATCTGAATCGGTTTTTGAGAAATGGATTAACTGAATACAATGCTGAAGCAGATGAATATTTATACTTCACTGACTGACTTCGTAAAAGCTTGCCATCGAAGAAATAAAGTGAGAGATTTATTTGTAGAAATAAGTAGGTATTTGAATATAAAAATAAGTGAATGTATGCTCTTTCGTTTCATAGCTGTACAAAAGAAAAAATGTGCAGCACTAAGAAAGTAGCACGCATTACCAAGAGGGCTAATACTTAGAAACGGTTCTAGACTTTGTGTGGTTTCGCCATACCGTCATTTCTTTCATCAAAGCACCTTTGTGAGACAGACTTGTCGAGTGACAAGATTTTGTAGCCAATCATATTAAAGAGGTCAATGGAGACAAAAGTTGAAGGGCTCCTTCCCATTTCACTTGTTCGAATATTGAGAAAAATATACAGAAAGATTTTCCTCTTTTACTTGAAGTGGTAGCTATAATACTGTTTATTACATAGAAAACTCATTGGTGATGTGTTTCGGGAAAATATTTTTATAAAAGGATGACTGAAGCAACAGGCGCCGCAACGTTGTTCCATCCAATCATCATAGAGTGGTAGTGTGATGTATTGATTTTACCGATATTCCGAGAGAGCTGCACTGAATCGGTTTTTCATTTCAAGTCAATTCTGGTAGTTACTTAAGTGAATATAGCGTAAGATATCTTAACATACATAATATTGTTTAAATAATTACACTCATTTACAGTAAGTCCTGAAGCCCAAACCCAATAAATAAAAGGATTCTAGAAACGCGAGCATCCTTTTTCCGTCTTAAGATGAATTATTTTAGTTGTCCTTAAAGAATATTATTTCCACGAAGCTCAAAATTATAATAGAACACTTGAACCTGACTATGCTAAGGTAATAAGTAATTTTCCTGATCCAATTAGTAACGTAAGTACTTGTAGATAAACAATAGGGAGAAGGCCTCATCAAATACACGCTTGGCAAAACTCGGTAATAGTGTAATAGTTCTCCCGATTCAGTTAAACTTCGTCGGCCGTATAATTTCGCCGTATATTCGCATTGTCTGCGAGTTATTTCCAGTCATGTTTCTTTTTAATTTTTTAACAGATTACATCAAAAATCCACGCTAATTCTGACTTGTCAATTTCTCTTTATAAGAAAAACTGTTTTATCAATTAAATTGAATAATTATCTACTTATTTTGTTAAAAGGTTTATTTTGGAAGATCTAGAAGTAGGCACTAAAATCTATTTCAGATTTGCGGTAACTGTTTATAAATTAAAGTAAAGAGCAACAGAGCGCTTCACGTGCGTTGTAGATAATTTTCCATGAGATTGGTTCTGATTTTATAGTTTCTGGCTTCGAGTATAGATACAAGCTTTGCTTCAGATATAATCAGTTTTGAAGTTAGTACAATGAAACTACAATGTAACAGCACTATTGGATTTGGTCGAACGCACCGGGTAGCTGGTAAGCTCGTAAATCGCTAGAATTACGTGAATTCACTCTGTCAGGTGCCTGGAGTTCTAATTTAGTGGCGGTTCTGAAAATTACTCTAACTCTACCTATAACCCTTTCAAAAGTTTCTCAGACGACAAATGCTATATGACCGTATCAAGTTATTAGTTAACGTTCCTTTATAGGCACGGCTCGTGCTTCAACAAACTATAGGACCGTATTTAAGCTAAGTACCTACTTTGAATAGTTGTGCAGATTTTAATAAGAATCTAAACAATACACATACACATCACTTTGTCATTATCTCAGATAATTCAAAATTAATAGAGTGATTACAATGATCTTCTTGGGCATCTATCTGTCGTAAATAGTTTCATTAAATCAGGGTTATTAAGACTTCACTCTTAGAAAGCACAGAAGGGCTCCACTTAAATATTGTAAGCGATATTTGCTTAATACTCTTAAGAAGTTTACTTGTTCCTTTAACTATCCCTTGAGGGCATTATTTGGTTTGGAATAGTGACCCTTTAGCCCGACAAAAAGGTCCTCAACAAGTGGTAACCGCTGGTTTGGAAACTCAAGGGCCGCTTTAACGAGTCTTCGCCCAAAATGACCTTTGTTTTGTTACACGATTCGCACAAAATTAAATTAAACTGATATTTCTAAATTCAAATTGCTGCATAGACAACCGCAAGCTCCTCATTAAATCTGAGTGACATAATGAATACCTAGTTGTTACACGCGCCAATGAAATAAAAGCGAATATCTGAAATCAATAGCAAAACTAAACGTGCGATGCGATACTCGAGGCAATTTTAATCGAGATATTACTCGATACATTATTCGAGAATTCATTTGTTTTCTTTTCATAAACCCTCTTTCTATGCAATTATTTCTGGATGATTTGATACTGGTAATTTATTTGCAAATGGAGGTTCTTTTAAGGTTGGTATTTTTTTGCGTTGGTTTCAGTTTTGTTTTGACTATACTTCGATTGGAAGGTATACTTCGAAAAGCAAAATCAAAGTGCTAATTAGTAGAGAAATTTTGTATACTATGCCGCTGGCTAATAACCATGCCGCATAGTTTCTCGTCTCAGACGATTGGCTCTACTAAAGATCGTTTGCTCGGATATTTCCTCGGTGACGTATCATTAAAATGTTGTTTACGAATTTAGTGGGAACCAAAAGCAATATCATACGCAATCGCCCAACTAATTGCCTTTGTTGGTACGCTCATTATCCTTAGTAAGTAAACATTTAAGTAGGTTTGTTAGTAGGAGGAAATTGCGAGAGTTTCTCTCTTCGTCTGTCATATTCTTTTAGTATGCGTAGAACTGACTCAGTAATTTGTTCGCTACTTTATTTCGCCCAAAATGTATGTACTTTGTAATAACTACAAATTGTTTGATTTATGAGTATCTTGAAAAAGCTGATGCAACTGTAGGTACCTACTAATAGCACTGATAGCACTCAAGGGTAACTCAAGATAATAATGGATTGTTTGCCAAAAGATTTATGCTATCTTAAAATACTTAAATACGACTTTGTGGCTTGTCTGGTTTTAGTCTACAAATATCAACATGCTTCAATAAAATAGTGATTCTTGGCCTACGCCACCTACGTACCTACTAAATATACAACAACGTTGTTAGGCACTAACCATGTCCCCCCCGGTGGGTTCTCGCCTTGTAGTGGCGGGGGGGCTTAGTACCTGCGGACTGGTCCATCTGCGGGGAAGCTAAGAGGAACCCGAGGAGGACCGCTCCCCGATGCCTTCCGGTCGGGCTTGGGTTGAGCGGTACTTTGTAGGTGGCGGCGAACCTTTTGGGTGGCGCTACTGAGGTGGACAGCCTGTGCTGTATGGGCGGCACAGCTGTTGAGGAGGAGAGTAGGCTGCGGGCCTTATGGGGGGTTCTGCAGCTGAGGCGGGTGGCTGGGCTGTATGGGCAGTCCAGCTGCTGAGAGGTGGAGGCCGCGGTGGGAGAGGACTGCCGGTATCACGGTACGCCGCTTTCCCTACTTCCCGCGGCCTAGACGGGGTCGCCACCGTCTTTTGATGGCAGACGCGGTGGGGTCGCAGGGGAAGAGGAGTGTCGGTGATCCTCTGCGACCGTGTGGCAGGCAGTGGGGTCACACATCTGGCCCGCTGCGTGGAGACCGTGGGTGGCGGAATCGGAGAGTCCGTTACTCACAACTTGTTGGTCTCCGAGGAGGTGCGGCTGACGAGTTTGGTGTTTCGACACGTTTGCCGTGGAGAGAGGGTGGGCTTTTGCCCGGGGAGGGTCCGCTTTGATGGACACCGCCGACGGGGTTCGCGGATGTGTACGAAAGCGTTCCCGTGTCCCCGTCACTTGGCGGCGAGAAGAAACACCGTGGGGTTTTAGCCGGTGGGAGTCCGGCATAACCCTGAGTCTTTCTCCGAGACTTCTCCGAGATTTCCCCACGATAAAATTAAAAAAAAAAAAAAATAGGGCACTAACCATGTGGCACATAGCACGAGCCAAACTAATAGTCTAGAACGCAATTTGGTGCAATTATATTATTTAAAATGTGGTAACTTAATGCTTGATTCTTGTATACCGCTTGTTTAGTTCCATTGCTTTCTCATACCTGGGTATTAAACAAAATTATCTTCTAGGAAAACTAGAACTAGAATAAGTAGATAGGTAGGAACGTCTCTCAATGCTTCAATGTGGCTTTTATTTTAAGTTAAGTGCCTAAGTGTTTTTTTTTATTTGAAAATATGTGGAAATATCAGGTTATTTATACAATACAATACAATACAAATATTCTTTATTGCACAAAAGATATAATGTACAGACACAAACAAGAATATAAGAAGCAACAGGCGGCCTTATTGCTAGGTAGCAATTATACTATAAGTCGTACGTATAATGTTAGAAGTGAGCACGTCCTCGGCGCTGCGCTGCCTCGACTCACGCTACACCACCGCCAGGGGCGAGTAAGCTCGGAACTTCCGTAACAAACGCGATCGTTTTAAATATTCATACAGCGTAACACTTGTATTTAACCACTGCATTTATCACTTCAAGCGGGATTACCCTCACCTGGGGCCATTACGGTATTAGGGATTTCGCTCAAACAGAATTTCCACCGAAATGTTCCCATAAATCATTTGCTCCGTTTCCGAATTCCTACTTACATTACGTTTGTATTAACGTAAATGAAATGATAAAAAGAAGGATGTTATAAAAGAGAGAAGTAATTCGTGAGGGATGTCTGAAAGATATTTTATCGCGATCGCAAACATGTTTTATCTTTTGCGATGAAACGAATCAGAATGAAATGGAAATAGGCGGAAAAGCGACACGTTGCCTGCGTTCATAATTACCTAGCAGAATTGCAAAGAGCATTCATTGCAGTCTCATTGTACGGGAAATGAAATGAGAACGATATTTTTATTTCATTTTGTAAAAAAAGAACTAGGATTCAATTGTTTTAGGTATTTTCATTTCAACGTGGGTGGAGAAACCGGAAATATCGGTCGGGAATTTATTTAGTGGACAAATTGTAATCCGCTTCCCATTTGCAATAATCTCCTTTAGAACGTTGTTTTTTTGTTATATAGCTGGTAAACGACTTCTAAAGATTTCTTTTACATGTCCGTCGTCCCATATTATTATTTTTTTGTTGATAAAACTTCAGACATGTAAAGTATCTCCGTTCCGAGGTATCTCCTTATTGCGTTTAGATAGGTATATCCGAAACAAACCTATATTAGTGTATTCTATTTATTTTCCGGTCTATTTATTACTTATATATTTATTAACAAATCACGTTATATATTCACGCAAACATACCTGCATACCTAGGTATCTGTCACGCCTCTTTCCCGTCGTCGGGGCAGGAAGAAATCACTTTATTCCACTCCCTTATTAACCGACTTTATTTAATATACCACTACTTACCTAATTCACCCGTTGCTGAATGCCAATCGACATTTTTAATTACTTTTTATTCGTAAACGTGATTAACCAAACACAACGCACCTCCGGCCGGGGCGTGCAAACGTATAATATCAATGTTCAAATGTAATCTAGATTTAATCTAGACAAGAAGCCGCTTATCTAAATGATTTATCACCACGTGCAATGCGAGTATTGTACAACACCAACCAGACGTGTGTACAAAGAGCGGTGAACTCTTAAGAAGTTCAGGTCAGGAGCGCCCCGGGGCGCAAGACTATAAAACAGCGCCCTTACTTGCATCCTTGGCTGTATGAATGACCTTACATTTACGAAAGTTATTAACTTTTACTCAGAGCAACAAGCTAGCATAGCAACCCGTGCGGAATTTCAATTTCATTCATCAGCTTTTCCATTTCGATGAAAACTCAACGAATACTGCAATTCATCTCACAATACCCATTAAATTAATTTGTAATTCGGCACCTTCGCTATTTTACACCGTAAAGAGAATCTGTAAGTAAATCTTTTGAATAAACAGCTAAAAAACAATAACTTTCCTGAAAGAAGGAAAATTACCGTAGCAGTATTTCATCATATCAAATTCCTTTGAACAGTTTGTTTGAAAAAGAAAAATAGAGTTACTTTTCTTTATGTAGTGATCCGTGAACAGTTCCCAGCAGGTGTCAAGTGTTCACGAGACGGCTTTTCATCATTTTTATTGGCGGCCAAAAAAGCCTATTGTCGCCTACTGTGATTTGATTCTTTAACTTGGACCTTTGGAAATGAAATCTTGTTCATCTTTTTTTGTTACTTTTTCTGTTATTCAGTAATTCAGCAACCATTAGGTATGTGGTGAAACGACCGACCGGTCTTTAAATTTTCTTACGAGGGTTATTCAAAATTAACTTTCATCGTGCCTAATGTTACCTTTGTGAAACTCTTTGGGTCATATATGTTTGTGTGTTAAAAGGAATCCAATAGAATCTCCTCTTTAGAGTTATTTAACAAACCGGAGCAATTATAACTCAGTATTTTTTCGGAGTTGCGCTTTGTATTACTTTTTGTTCAAGTCGCGAAAGAAAAATTGAATTTTGAAAACCTTTTAAGCTTCTAACTGACCGAACTTGGTAATTTTTTGTTGAGGGAGCAGACGCGTGGTACGTGTTGAATTGAGGCGATACGAATTTCAATGACGTAGCACATATTATAGTGGATACGATGTAGTTCAGAACACTTACTATGCATCTGTCTGTAGTTTGTATACCTTGGAGCTGATACCTATGCTTACCTATGAATCTTACATGGCATATTTATATACCATGTAATTACATGTAGTAAAATTCATATAGGTACTTCTCCTATGTACAGATTTGATCAGGCATGTAACTGGCTTAATGCATTCCGAAAACAATACAAGATCTTTAAATCTTAAAATATACCAAGAAGTTTCAGAATTTTATTACTTAGACAGGTACTTAAGTGCTTATTTTTTCCGTTTCTCAAACGAGGACCCTTCGTATTTCTTTGTTATCGATCTCAACAAAGGTGTCTAACTTTTCAAAGTTATGAATGAATACAATGACTCGACGAGAATTCCATCAACAATCTTTTATAATAAAAAAAACTTTGAAACTCCCAAGTTTATAAGTTTTGACAGGGCAGACTAACTAGGGATTTTAGTTGGCAGTTTTCGTTAGGTAACTAAAGTACCTAGTTACTGAGATGTTTCATAGTGGATAAGTTAATATAAGTTTTAAATGAAACAAGACTAGTAGATAAGACCTAAAAGGAAATTTTGTTGTTATCGGCTATTCCAAAGCGATTTATCTTGTTAAATGAAACCATTACCGCAAACTTTAGTATCCTTGAGAATTTGTCACATAAATTACAATGAAACTTAATCACAATAGCAGTTTTGAATGACGGATAGCAGCGGTACTTACTACTTAATACATTAAAAGTAAGTATAAGTTAAAAAATCTTTTATTCGCAGCATTGTTAAAGGTCAGATGTTAGTCCTATTGGTTTGACCTTAAATGAAAAGCAACCAGCCATTTGCTACATTTATTATTATTAAGCAACTGTAAGAATTATATGACGTAACTTATGTATGACGGAATTGGCTTCTATTCACAAGGTTTAATATTCCTATGAGTATTGGCGTTCTCAATGACTTTCTTTAATATTGAACTTTTTTCATAACCGAGTCTAAGTTGTTTGACTTGAATTCAGGAAGTACTTGCAAAAAGTCATATATAAGTCACGACTAACTTCTATTAACCCTTTGCTTCTCAGGCTTTCAGAGAACAAATAGAAAAGTAAATCATTGTGTATGGACCAACTCTGGACGTAGGTACATCTTCGTCGTCGTTTTATTTAGTAAAGTAAGAATAAATAGTCACCTTTTAATTGTTTTTTTTTTCTACTTAAAAACTTGAAATGAGAATTCAGGTCGACGACGGGTTAAATTCCCAGAAAACTAAAATTCAATTTTTTTCAAAATATTTACATCCATAAGCTAAACGCCATGTTTAGCTTTCCGGCAGTATCATATAAACCATTTACCAAAATGATGTATTTCGCGACGAAATTAATTTCACTCGCCATAAAAAATTAGATAAGGCTAAGCGGGGAATGCCCTTGAGTAATGATATTTTAATATGAAATAAAATGCACGTGCCTAAGGCATTTTAAGATTGTAATGAAAATAAAGTATATATTATCATCTACTCGTACGTACCGTTTATAAGAAGCATACAAAATGTGAACAATGAATGGCTATTACAAGATTTACAAGACTGCCATTTTAGTCACAATTTGATTAGAAAATCCGTGGAGTCGTTGCATTGGCAAGTTCACAAAGCCGGCGTAGATCAAAGGCGATCGGGAAACCCGGAAAATGACTGAATGATTTTGATGTCCGAACGTAACGTTGTTGCCTCACTGTCTACTGCATACATACCTCCCTGTCAGAAGAACAACACGTTTTCGTCTATCATATCAATCATTTCGCACAATGATAGGTGCACGAAAGCTAAATCATCTTTCTTTCTCTATTTTGAATTTAGACAGGTAGCTTTATACCTGCGCGTGTATGAAAACATTTGGATAAAAGAACACCACCGATAAAATATGAAAACCTATAAAATATTACCAGAATAATTTAGTTGTTTATAAGCTTTGAGAATTCGTGACGGACGTAAAAAAGGGGTAATAGGATGACTACCTAGAACCACCTTGAGTTGTACGTAACATTTGCAAAATTATCGTGCGTCACGTTTCTGTCTCATAAAAAGGCACATTGTACCAATTTTCCTTTCGTAAGGAAATTGCCCACGTAACTGCAAATTCGGTCCCCTGAAAGGTCACCATCCGGTGCAATACGCTAATACATAACTTATACCCACCTATACTTTAATAATGTTATTTAAATCTAATTAGATACATGTCGTTTCTAATAGGTATTCACTTTATAAATTATCAAATAAAAATAGGTAGGTAGTAACTGTACGTCGAACCCATAAGCTGTCTACACACTAAAGCCGCCGGCAAGCCGCCGGGCTAGGTCGGCGGCTTTACGTCACACGAATTGTAGCTGTCAAAAAAGCCGGCGGCTTTGGTGTGTAGACACTATAAGATAGGTGAATAAATTCAACGGTAGATACTTAAAATACAGGTATGGTGGAACTATGACGATATTGTTTAACTACTTTTTAAATTTAACATTTTCTCTTTGCTTTAAGGCTACATTATTGAATTCTAAACTTACTCATGCCATAAGTATAACAAGATCTAGTTCACGTCTGACCGTGAAGAAGCTCCCGTCAACTGAACAAGCTTCACGGTAGGTACTAGAATTGTTTGTTTTTCATTTGAGAAAGTATTTTTCTGAAAAGGTAGGTACCGATTTTTTTATGATATAGCCTTGCTAAGTTTGCAGTGACAGGAAAACCGCTAAGTAATGAATAGCTGGGACGTGAAGAGCTTGCGGGATGAAAACTCCGCGCCAGCTTTATATATCTACCGTGCGATGCGAGTAATTAAAAAAGAACATAATGTCGAAAATTTCATCATTTTAAGGAATGAAGTTTTACTATATATGCGTTACTAATATAGGTATAATATGAATGTGTAATTGGAAAGATTGTTCTATAAAGATGTACCTATGTTTTTATAAGTCCCGACAAAAAGCAAATCCAACAAATGCGAATAGCGTGAGTATGCCACTATGTGTGTCTCATTTTAATATAATAATTATTTATTATAACCGCTTTTAAGATATTAACTGCGTAGGGGTATAATGTAAACGGTAAATTTAAACTATTGTGCCTCTATTTTATGTTGGTTCTTTCTTATCTAGTTCTTACCTACATTTTATAAAGATATATACAAATGTCCATATTATTGTGAAATTGAGCGAGAATCTTTCGTTCATGAATCTCGTGATATGGCAAATGTCCGCGGTGACCGCAGAATGGGGTTTGACGTCGGTTTGAGGACTTCAAGCTCCGCTCCGACTGATAAAACATATCGATTTGTTACATGATAATATCCCGACCTTAGCTAGATTATTTCAATAGCTAGTGGTATTTTTGAGTCGAAGCTTTAATATCCTGAAATGTTGCATTTCCCGTACACGTGCCCTATTTTCACAACAATAGGATTTTCCCCGAATCCATGGCATTAATTTGAGCACACTCGAGTATAGCAAGACGATCTTTGGAGCGCAGTTGAAAATCGCAATCTACAATAAATTTATTTTAGTTCCTACCAATTTTTCATCAACTTGGTCATACTTGTATAGTAATGAATGGCGGCGGCGGCGGTACGCTTTCTCGTAAACAAAATGGTTAATACTTATTTCTAAAAGTATTTTGTTTGACATCAAAAATATAAGGTACTAAACTATTAACTTATGTTGCTGACAACCCGTGGCCCTTAAGTTCTCGCAACGTGAAGCATATTGCCGGATTGAATTTCCACAGGAGTCAACTTTAGCCTCGGAGGTCAGTGATGAAGGGACAGCTTAAATTTCTTATCTCGTCTTACGCACGCAGCGGCGGCGGGTACACTTCACTTTACAACGAACAATGTGTAAGAACATTAAGCTCTCTGAATAACAGGCTTAAATTTAATGTACAAGTACTTAGTCACTTAGGTGATTACACTCGAGTTTCCTGGAGCTTCTTTTCAAGCGATATCCATCCATATAGACAATGTTACCATTTCCAACTAGATTAAGCTAGCGTTGCCGAAAAATCGATAGTTTTACAATCGATTGTTAAACGTCAAAAACATGTACCCTATCGATTGCTCTTGCGCTGCAATAGTATCGGTTAACAGCAATACTATCAATAGTATCGATAGTTTCGATCGCTGCCGATCAATAAACTATCGATAGTATCGATACTATCGATAGTATTGCTCTCCAATATTGAATATACAATCGATACTATCGATAGTATCGATAGTTTTGCACAATCGATAGTGATCATTTTTTCGATAGTATTGCATTCAGTAAGCAGGCATAATGGGTGGTAGAATATATGACATGATCACATATAAGTGTATGACGGACGAATATAAAGTAAGTATGGTCAGTCAGTTGGCCAGCAATTTCGAATCTAAATTGATGAAATTGATGATGAAAAAAATGATCACTATCGATTGTGCAAAACAATCGATACTATCGATAGTATCGATTGTATATTCAATATTGGAGAGCAACACTATCGATAGTATCGATACTATCGATAGTTTATTGATCGGCAGCGATCGAAACTATCGATACTATCGATACTATCGATAGTATTGCTGTTAACCGATACTATTGCAGCGGAAGAGCAATCGATACTTGAATCGATAGGGTACATGTTTTTCGACCTATCGATAGGCTATCGATATTGGCCTATCGAGCGGCAACACTAGATTAAGCTATATTTTTAATTTGCGAGCACTAAGTCTATAAATCTCCACTATGTTGTGATAAATTTTATAATAATAATATTTATTTGAGTTTTGGCGGCTTCATTTCAGAAACACGATGAAATAAAGATAACATCTAAACAATAAGAGCCGTAATAAAAAAAGATAACGGCATTAGCTAACCTACCTAAAAGCAATCTACCCTACTTATTATTTATATTTCTGTCAAAAATAACACCTGTGTACGGTACTTATGACACGCAAATCTATAATCGTGGTGGACTGCAAAGCAAATGCGTGCGTTGTCTTGAAGATAACGCTCCCTGCCACGCCTCGCCTCACCTCATTTGCACCAGCCCATTGCAAGTAGGTTAGGTACCACCATATTTTATGTCATCAATATATTCTTCCAATATAATTATACCCTACTTATAGATACACAGATAGATAGAAATACGTTATTGCACACAAATAGATAAAAAGACAAAACTTAAAACTGTAACATTGTGCGCAAAGGCAGCCTTATCTCTAAAAGTGATCTCTTCCAGACAACCTTTTTAGAAGGATACGTAGGTAGGTAAAATATTAATAAAATATATTTGACCACAAAATACTCCTATACCTAATAGGTAGGTATAAGTAGTAGCTTCCTTTCTTTATGCATATTGAATCAAACTTAATAATAAATTATGAATAGATACCTACATATTATAAATTACCTACATTTATGATGTTGCTGATGCATATTTTTACTTCATATAACTGAGCTTTGTGATTTAAGACCATGTGAAACAAAACTACCAAGGCCTAAAGCCAAGGTAACAGATTTATGTATGTGGTTTATATTTCAGCATCTGTGTCATATCTATGAGCGGTTTAATAAGAGAAAAATATTCCACAACGCGAGAAAGATATGAAATACGACAGGACAACGTAAAACCAAAAACCTTTGTAGTTTCGTAGACCCAGACGAAGATTTATTCACAACTTGTTTATTGCCTTAAAGTAGGTACACACGATATTTTTAAAATTCTGGAACAAGTAACATCTGTTTAAAACAAACGCAATAGACACATTACGGTCTACCTACTAAATAATTTATTAGCATCGGAAATCATTCAGTTTACTTGCGAAGAGTTCGGAGTGTAGAACACCAGTTTAAGCACGCATCTAGAGAATTTTCTCAACCAATGAGTGTGCTATGGCAGATAGACGCCGACAAAAAATTATGAAAATTTTTCCAATATCCGCTGCGATGTTACGATGATTTATTGCCATTTCGGTACCAGGTGAATAAACTAATTAATTTAAAATTAGTACCGTGACAGATATGCCGTAAATTTGATTGTTAATAACGAAAATGTCGTGTCAAGCTGGAATTGTGCCAAACCAATTTAACGAAGCACAACACTCGTTGGTTTTACTTTATTGGTGTATTGCAGCCGCCGCCTCTACAAAAACCAACAACGCTTAAATAAATATTGACCAAAAATGTCCAGCTTTTAACAACAACAGAGCTTCCCCATATACCTACCAACAATACAATACAAATAAATAGATGGGTACCTTTATACAGTACAGGAACATACCTCTGAATGGTAGCTTAGCTATTAGTAAGTGAGTAGAGCCTTGTCAAGAGAGCAAGTATACTTATTATGGTAAGTAGCATATTATACTCATCTTTATAAATGAGTACGAGAAGCATGTCATTGTAGACTAAGTGGATGTAGTGCTAAAGCGATTACCGTTATTATCGCTCAGTTGATTAGCTATCAGCAAGTGAGTAAAGCAATCTGTGTCATCAGTGACGTCACTCATGTTTGCGCCTGCGCCGCACGCCGCCGCTTTACATCCGGACGCGAACAACTAGGTAACCTTGGCATGAACGAATTTCAAAGCTAATTCTAAAATAAATATATGGAGTTCATATAATATTCTTATCATATTTACGTAGAGCAAAGAGTTGAGTGATATACGCAAATTCTGAAGAAAATGTAGGCGCCTGCTTAATCATATTTAGAAATACCTACTTAAAAATAAGTTTACTTCAGATGCATTTTAAAAGAAAATCCTTTGTTACAAAATAATCCGGCTTGACTGCGTAAAATGAATCCTGCGGACAAATTCGAACCGTTTTGACACCGGAAATTCGTTTAAAAGCTTCCGCGGCGGAGGTCCTGAATCCTTAAAAGAAAGGCTTGATAAGTAAGCTTAAGCTCGGGAAGTAAAACTTAATTAACGTTTATATTTCATTGAAAACCTTCTAGGAAAAACCGTTTAAAAAGGGACAATGACAGAAAAGAAACATAAAAGGTAAACGTATTTTGACGAAAACATTAATTCTGATACGAAAATACGTTACAATTTAACCATAATGTGTAGGTATACGTAACTGTTATTCTCAACTGCGCGGCTGAAAGATTAGTCGCGGTTTCCGTTAAAGTAGGTATATCAATTAGGTGTCGATGTGTCGGCGAGGTGGTGCCGGCCGCCGCGACCGCAGCCGGGCACCTTGCCAGCACTGGAACAATGCGCCACTGTTGATTCATTTGCCATTAATTAGCTTACTTTTTGGGGTAATAAAGATGATCTAAAACTGAACACGAGTGTTTACAGATTAATCTTATTTAGCTGAGGTCAGCGGGTGCTCTACAACTGTAATACCTACTCGTAGGCACTGTAGCATTTCAGTGTTTTAAGTAGCTAACAATATCTAATACACGAATCTATTACTTTTGGCATATTCAGCTGTATAATAAGTAGGAAATTAGAAACATCGTAATTACCTATAGGTAGAAAGAATTAATTAATAAACAGTTTTTGCAGGCCATTGTTAGTTGAAAATCTAGATATTATTCGATAAAAACACTATCTTTATTTAACAAAACTTACATTATACAGGGTGGCCCGTCGATTGACGTCCAAAAGGAAAATTTGGATTCCTCGTGTTGTGGGGTATCCGAATCACCCCCATGTATGTTCCGCGATTTTTTACGGTTTCCGAGTTATGACGTGTTTTCTGATTTTTTGAGATTTTTCAACCAATCACCCTAAAAAGGTTCGTAGAAAAAAAAGTATAAACCTTTTTCATAATTTTATTTTTGCATCAGATGCTTCATGACCCGTACTTTTATGCATAAAATATTCAGCTTCGTAACTTTAATAAAAGTTCGGGAAATGTAGGTCGGAAGAGGGAAAATTGTATTGACTGGAAAATCATCGAAATCTTCAAACTTAAATTAAGAGGTTAAAATGATGACTTTATGGATTTTAAACTAGCTTAAAAATGCACCAACTTCTCAGCTTTCATAATCATTGAAAAAAAAATGGTACTTAATGGGGTGCTTTTGCTAGAATCAGCCTTTAAAGACAGCAAGGTGGAAAAAATTCAGAATTGGACGTTTGAGTAATTTTTTTTTTCTTTCATATTTTATGATTACCTAAGCCTCAGTCGGTTTAAAGGCAGTGTTATCTTACCAAAAAGTACAAAAAAGGGGCCAAGATTGATACATTTGGGGGTTTTGGAGGACCTCTAAGAGATGAGTTACAACTTGAGAAAATTATGCAGATATGCATCATTTGTCAGTCAAATTTGGTGGAAAAGTGCCGAGAATGCTAGCAGCATTGCCACGCTGGATGGCCAGTGAAATACGTTGCACCAAAAATGACTCGACACGGGGATCTGAACTACGATCCCTAAGGCGGCACCCCAGCTCCTTTATGAAAGTCTTGGCCTCGGCACACCACACGCCCGAACATTCGACGGCAAAGGGCACAAAGTGATAGCAGGTTTTCAGATTTTGGTACTAAAAAAAAACTGTATTTAAAACTATGAACCATGTAATGAGTAGTTGCCACTGCCATTCGTAAATGTAAATAACCAATAGTAATTTCATACATTCGAAAACTTTCCTCATAAAACAGAAAAGTTAAATAGAACATCAGGCTTTTACGGTAAATAGACGAATAATAATGCTGGAAAAGTAGCAAATTATGTGATTTGTTTCGCGATGAAGAAGCAAACATCAATAGGTACCGTAACATTTGTTCAATCGATATTTAAAACCTGATTATTTCAATTACCTTTGATAAATAATAGGTATCTACCTACTCTGAAATGATTCAGTATGAATTAAAATATAACGGGTAAGTACCTGAAAAGTACTTCGCTAGGTTTTTTTTAATAAGTACTTATCGACTAGATAAATTATTGGTTACGTGTATGTACCTCTAAGATAATGATTAATACCAAATACTTATGATATTGTTCACGAAGCGAAATGCAACGGCGGCGGCGATATAGTCATAAGGAAATTAGATAACATTCAATAAAAAATCATATCGGAGTACCTACACCAAAATGTGAATAAAAATCGTCTCATAGTATCAATCAAATAAGTACATATTATCCGATGAGATGGGAGGGTTGTCCGTGACCTTTCTTTTCATAACGGAATAATATTACTGACTGACTAGTAAGATTGGAAATTATCTAATAGGTACCTTAGCGGATATAAACCACTCAATTATATTAAGACCGTAAAATACTGATAGGTATCTAAATCTAAGCGATGCGTGCGTCATTATCAGTACTATCATTCTCGATCCATACCGCAGTGAAATCCTCATAGTAGGTAAGTATGTTCTCACAGAAATTCATATTTAGGGACTCTTTCACCATTTATAGATAAAATGTATCTAACAGATATTTTAAACTGTCACTGTGTAAAACGTCATGTTTTATGAAATAGACTTAGGTTTATCTGTCAGTTAAAGTGATGATTTAACTGACAATTGACAATTTGTGATCATTGTGTGATGAAATTGGCCCTTAGATTTTTCCGTTGTGTGAGCGCCAAATCACATAAAGTTTGGTTGGCAGCGCTGGCGCTGATGGCCAGCGGTTGAATATTGAAGATTTATCTTTTTGTGTGACTTTAAAACGCATCATTTGCTATTTCACTCATAAGGTTATTCGTTGTAATTTGTATACTGTTATGACTTATAATGAGATACTCTTCAAAAATATATTAGGATCTATTCGACGCAAGCTCCTTCCGAACTATTTTAGGAAAATTACTTAGGTACCTACTTCTAAAACCTACAACAATATTTTTGGGTATAACCTTTGTAATCTAACGGATAATACAATTAAACAAGCAGCGTCTTGTTTAAGTACACGGCTATATGGAAACTTTGGCATCTCAGAACAAGTCTGTAATTTAATTTTCTTCTGTCCATTTCCTACGGTCCTTTAAATAATGGAAATGGGAAATACAAACAGATAAGCTATTGTTTTTCATTGTTTAGGCAAGTAATTATATTTTGGTAAGTAATTCCTTTTGAAATTTGTTTGGGATTGGGATTCTTTACATACTTATGTAATGTAACTATCGCAGCCATAAAATAATTTCTGCCGATTTTCATTTACCAAATTGCGAATAATTAACATATCTTTAATAAAATGTTGAGATATTGAGTTTATTTATTTTATTAGGGTGTGTACACATCAGTGACCTGTAACTTAACTGTTACATGCACTGTAACAAAAAACATAATGTGTACCTTCGTGATTCGCGAGCGACTATTGTCAGTTTTTACCGCGAAAAGATAACTAGAAGAACATTGGTATCTGTTCGGTAACAGTTACGCTCTAAAATTAAGCTTCAAATCTAACGTGTTTTAATTTCAATAAGCACGTACTTATCGTCTTTGTCGTTATGAGTTAGAGTCAGAAATTTTATTGTATAAAAGTCAACGCTGAGGGAACGTAAACTTTCGTAAGAATATGATATACCTACTTCTCGTAGTCTCACCGTAAATATTTCTACACAGCGCGTAGTGTATAGTGTAAATAAATACTACCCGACCCTGCACGTTTATGATAGCGGTATTTTAGTGAAAGTATTTCGGTGCTCCAGAACCGCCTACCAACCTGCTTTATTAATTTCAGAAGGTAATTGATTGGATTCTTAAGAAAAAGAATAAACCCTACACTAGGTTGTTCTTACGTCAGTGATAGTTTCCCGTCCTAGGAGAGATTTCTCCAGTCTAACCCGTAATACTTTCAACACAACTTTTTTTTCCTTCTTCCATAATTTAAAAATAAGTGGTTGCATTGCATTCGGTTACTGACCTATTTGCAAGACTCAAAATAAATTTAAACACCTTGAAAAAGGCACGGATAAGTATCTTTACGGTCACGTCTATTGAGAGATCTTTCACGAGGAAAATACAGCGGCAAGATTGTCGTGGAAAATCTGTGAATTCATCACTCGACTGGAAGAGCTCCTTTATTTGCAATATCGTTCGAGTGGCACTCACTCCTTCTACTGCTAGATAATGAGAAATAGTAGAGTTCCGCTCGCTAAGGGAAATGGAAATACATGCATGACCAATCCTCTATACAACTGAATCTGTTCCGATTTTAACGTCTTCAAGGTAATCGAAGTAGTTTACTTCCTACTTTACGTTTGTTACGATTTCCTTATCATTTTTTGCGATGATCGATGTCTCTGGCAAAAATCGAATTTTATTACAATGGTGTTTTCGTAACTCACAACTGATCACTGATGTTTTCTGTTCTTTGCTAAATCAATCAATGTCAGATTCAAGTTATTGTATTACATCTCAAAATTATTGTTTAACGAGTTGGAAAAAGCCCTTCAAGTATCATGAAATCAACATGTGTTTTATGCCAAAAAAGGGTGGTAAGTAGAAAATTTAATCGGGAAAAAAACACAATGGAACAGGTTTAGGTAAATAATAACTTAAATTTAATGATTTGGTGAGCGTTGTGATATTGCAGTTGCACTTACAGAGTCGGGCCGCGCTGGCCGGTGCGGCGGGATCGATCTAGCGCGGCCCGGTCCGGCCACCCATCGGAGCCGCCTGCCTTACTGGTGCACTACACTCCACAGCCTTCAGTTTCAATCGCAACACTTCGTTACACTCATTTAAAAATGTAATTGCTATAAGAATAAAAGTATCATTAACTCCGCGAAAAATAATAACACAAAAATTACACACTTGCAGGTAACTAACTGTAAATGCTCTAGTAATCCATAACTGATCCATCCATTATCAAAATCAGAAAAATACAGCAGAATCTTGATGAATTATTTATTTCACCTACGTATTCTACAACTAGCAGTTATAATTATCTACAAATATACGCACCTAAAATAGATAATAGATAGGTACGTTAACACCAGCCAAGCTCAGTTGCGTATTATATTAAATGGTTCCTAAATTCCAAAACAACAGACTGAATATTATCGATCTAGATAGCAAAAGATAATTGACAGGTCTAGTTATCTCTGCGTGATAAGTTCAGAATCCTAATGAAGTGTTAGTATTGAAATCGACAATGAGGTATGGTAATAAAACAAATATTCTATAACATCAAATTGAAAAAGTAATAATCAATCTATTACTGGCTATTTCTGACTTGGCTCTTAAAGATATTACTCGAGAGAGGAAGAAGTAAATAGACTGTACCTACATTCACAATACAACATTCAATCTCAGACGAAATGCCGGAGGCGACACCACCCATCTGTGTATAATGCCTTCAGGTCCCGGATGAGAAGGATCTATTGTGCCAATGTAAATGACTGACAAGACCTCTCCTAAGAAATATTGCCAACACTACCCTAAATCGTAGCTATTTCATTTTCCTCATTGTCTAGTTTAATTCACTAGTGATTAACCATGACCCCGCTAACTGCTCTTTGTTGGATTATGTACGGATTTAGGATCCAACTAACCGTTTTACTTAGAACCGATGCGATTAATCATTCAAAAGTGTAATTTGTTAACATTTGGCTAAGTATTCGATTTCCACCACATCACAACACCACATCCCGTGAATAAATCACTGGTAATGTAGGGAATCATGAAAAATTAGATATCGTTTCAAAATAAGAAATTTCGGAACTACCTACCTAAATATCTAAGACTAAATAAGTACCTACCTATCTAAGAAGGACTTTATTGATGAAAATTCTCTACATGATTCATTACCTATTTAAAGATATTGTGTGAAATATTTTTTTTAATATAAAGTAAGTAGGTAGGTACTTAATTGGAAAAAAATGCGATCTAAAAAATAAGTCACAAGTCACAACATAAACAAATCCCTAAAAATCGTTGACAATTTTAATAACACAAAGAGTTTACCTACTGTTTACGTTAGTGAGTTATTTTATGATTACAAACAAGTGCTTCTTACATTTAAAGTTTATTTACTATGTTTTAACGATGTTTCCACGAAATTTTTAAGTTAATACAAAAAATGATAATTTCCATGACGATTAGTTTTTTTTCAGAAAGCAATCAATTTAACACGTGCTTTCGAGCGGAAAAGTGTTTTTCCGCGTAGTGCGCGCGGCGCGCTGGTGTCGTGTCAGCGACGCGGGCGACGGTTGGCGGAGCACTGGCAGGCCGCGCCGGGCCGGGCGGGCGGCGCAACAGATACGCCACAGGTTGGGCGGCCCGGGCACCGCGCCCCCCAGCCCCGTAAGCCCCCTGTCTCGCCGCACACGTCAATTTACATCCTCATTATCATCTCCTGAATTGGTCTCTAACACAGCACCAACGTCGCTAATGTCGATGCTTTGCCTTTCTTGCATCTCATTACATCCCGCTAAATCTATTTGCATATATTTATATACTTAGGTTCCTTCCTACCTACGGCAAGGCGGGATAAAATTTTGAATTACCTACTCAGTTGCAAATAAAATGCTAAGTTATTTTGTTAAAGGAATTTAAAAAAAATGGTAACTTGGTACGAGCTGAGCTGTAGTGATAAAAAGGCACATGTGGCGGGCGGAGGTAATCCCAGCACATCGGACACGCCATTATACCGTAGCTGCGGCACCGACGACGACGTCCTAACAATGTGGTGATTAATGGGCGCGACGTTGGAGCCTTAGCCGGCCGCAGCAAATGAGGCTCAAGCGTGATTCAAATCAACCCACACCACACCATTGTACTTGCCTACTCATATTTAGTCTACTATAGAAAGTTGTGTTTATTTTCAGTCGATGCCACCATTTCCACCTTATTTATTTATTCGGTAGATCATCCATTTCTGTACTTTACTACTACTAAGTACGTACTACCTATGTACCTACTGCTAGTAATCCAATAGTACTAATAGGTAATTAGTACTACTAAACCTACACACTAATTACTGAAATTAACAACTACTTATTATTATCAGATCTGTACAGATACGTATTAAGTAGGTACATTAGTTAGAAAAACAAAACATATGAACAAATTAGAAAACCTCATAAAGATATGATCATAATTTGAAAATCATTTACGAGAAGAGCATATAAGTATTATAAGTTGGTATTATCTAAGTATATAAGTAGGTACCTACTCAAAAATCGCGTGTTACTGTTATGTGTTTTTTTATGTACAAATTAAACCTAAGTACTTAGGTACCGTACCTACTATTTGTAATCCCATTTTTCCAATTTTCAGCAAGTGGTAATATTTTTTACATGAACGTATTGAGATACATACTTAAATGCTAGAAGCTCATTAACTGACATGGAGAGCTTTATCGCAGTGAACAAAGCGTAAACACTGCAGTCACGTGGCACTTTAGATAATAATTTAGATACGACTATTTTGTTCTACTACTACGTTCTAGGTATATGTACTACTTATTAGGCAAGTTTTGATTTGGACCTAAACTAATAGGTAGTTATATCAAAAGTTGGATGATATTAGGTCTTTACCTATGAAATTGCCGTTTTGTATGAAAAAATTCAAACGATTTTTTTTCATATAATTTTTATTTGTATTAAGTGAAGTAATTACCCATATAATCAATGCATCTTTGCCAACGCAGTGGCAGTTTATTAATGCCCTTCTTAAAGAAATCAGCTGGACGAGAGGCAATAAATTCTTCAATGGCGTTTTGAACTGCCTCTTGGTTATTGAATTTTTTTCCAGTCAAGAAGTTATCCAAATTCTGGAAAAAGTAGTAGTCTGTAGGGGCAAGGTCCGGTGACTACGGTGGATGAGGGAGAGCTACCAACCCCAGTTCTTGCAACTTGGAGACCGTCATTTGTGCGGTATGAGGTCGCGCGTTGTCGTGCAGGAGCAGCGGAGACGAGGGATTGACCAATGCTGGTCGGAGACGTGCCAGCTTCTCCATCATTGTGTTCACAGTATTTCTTCACAATTCTTCACAGTACACATCTGCAGTAATACTCTCCCCATTTGGTAAGAAGCTGTGATGAATCACACCGATGCTAGACCACCAAACAGTAACCATCACCTTTTTAGGGGTAAGTTTTCGTTTAGGGCATTGTTTAGGTGCTGAACCAGGATTCAACCAACTTGCTGAGCGCTTACGGTTATCAAACAAAATCCATTTTTCATCACAGGTGACAATGCGGTTCAAAATTCCTTCATTTGTGTGTCTGTTGAGCAATGCACGGCACGTCTCGACGCGTACTTGGCGCTGGCGATCATTGAGTTCGTGGGGCACCCATTTGTCAAGCTTTTTTACCTTGCCAATTTGACGCAAATGGACCAATATAGTTTTGATGCTAACGTCGAAAGCTGCTGCTAATTCAGCCGTAGATTGAGTATCATCAGCTTCCACGATCGCCTTCAATTCGTCTGCATCGACCAAAGTCTTCGGACGACCGCGGGGTTCATTTTTCAGGTCGAAATTTCCAGAACGGAAGCGAGCAAACCAATAACTAGTGGTTCTTTGGTTTGTAGTGTTAGCTCCGTACACGTCGTTGATGTTGCGAGCCGCTTGTGCCGCGTTGCTGCCACGACGGAACTCATATTCCATAATTACTCGAATTTTTAACGTATCCATGTTGACGAAAATGATTGAAATGCAATGAAAATGTAACACTAACCAATAAACAAATGACTGTTTTTGGAAAAAGAATTCCATATTTTTAAAATGACATTAATTTGAAATTAGAATTCTTAGCTAAACAAAAAATATTTTTAATTGAAATGGCCAGTACTGTAAAACGGCAATTTCATAGCTAAAGACCTATTAATAAATGTTTGGTTAACAAAATAAGTTCCTATTTTAGCTTTTTTCTTCCCATTGCTGGGCAAGAGCCTCCCCCATGCTTCTGCAGATTCCTGTCAGTGGCTGCTTACCACCAATCTTCCCTAAATGTGCGTAAGTCGTCGGTTAAATACCTACCTGCACGTTTAATTCAATTATTTTGCAATCGGTTAATACCTATTACAAAATACTTACTTACTGATTGTGAAACAAATTGAAGAGTTATCTAAGTTGGCGAACTTCAATTGATTGCCAAGTTTTCAAGCGCCACCGCACCGCCTTGGGAACATTTCACAACTTCTAGTGACTTTACACGTTGCTTCGATTGATTCTAATGAAACTTTCTATAAATACCTATATAGGTACCAAGCACTTTTGACTTCCTACCATAGGTGAGTAATGCTACTTATTATAATAAACGTTAATGTTTGTGCCGATCGATGGATAGATGTTTGTATCTCTTTTACGCAAAAAGCACAGATTTAATGAAACTTTACAATGTTTTAATTAAGGTGCGGTCACACCTGCGTATACAGGGTGTAACAGAAGGGGGGTATAAAGCCGAAACACGGCGATAGTACCTACTCATGAACCTAAACAACTTTCCCCGAGGTACATGGGTCGTAACTTGAAAAAAAATAATTGGATCGCCCATACTTACCTACTCGATCAGCTGATCGGTCATTTTGTATGGTGAGGCGAATTTTTTTTTGGAGTTACGACCCATGTTCCTTGGGGAAAGTTGTTCAGTTTCATGAGGATTATCACTGTGTTTTGGCTTTATGCCCCCCTTCTGTTACATCCTGTATATTATACTACTGTTGCAAATAATTCAGAAGCGCAACTACAGTCATCATTATTAACATTTGGAATGTTTATATTTGTATAGTTTATAATAACACTCCTTGAATTGCAGATTATCAAAGAGGCGCCGCCGAGAGGAACTTGATGTAATAGGTCTCTTCTCTTTTTTCAACGAGGGTGGCACTATTTTGTCATTAACTAATTATCATTGGCCACAGCATCTGTAGTAGATGTTTGTTGCAGCGCATGTAGGTTTAAGGGTTGCCACATCTCCGTTTGTGGCTGTGAAGTCCTATTGCGGCGCGGCATTTTTTGCCACATCGATCGCACACATAGCGGGAGTCTGCAGGTGAAGGTAGAGTACGACGAAGACTTTTCTACTTAATTTTGTCCAGCCAGTCAACGTCGTGTTTAGTTAACTAATAGGTAATTAATAACATGGTAATCGGAAGAGAGTAAAGAAAATTCAATGCTTATTTCAATTCATGTATTATAAACTCACAATTCGCTATCATCTTGTAGACATAAACAATGATTAATAAAACTTTAGATTGAACATAGCTCCCATATTGTTTGAATCTTTCGCAAAATCACTCAACTAAGTAATTGCCACGTTTATGACAAAGAAAAAGTCTACATTAATGACAAAATAACTCCGAGTATGTATGTGTTTAAAGACATCTCAAAATTATTCGAATTTAAAGGCACCGCCAATGAACAGGTAAGTATGATACCGAACATCGAGTTATTTTCTGCGAATTTTATCTATAGTAATCCAGCTACTACGTTCTTAAAGCGACTTGAAATGTGTGCTGTGCTGTAAATGCTACCTATCTGAAAAACTTTAACAATTTAATACAATTTAAAAGCTGTCTTGAATCCACTGGAAAAACTTGAACAGTTCCAAATAAAAGACAATTTTAAGTTGTATACCAACTCTTGAACATTATTAAATCTAATTTGTACCATTTTAATGCATTGAATGTTTTCAATATAATTTATTGTAAGTATTGTCTAAAAAACTGAGCACTTCACAATTTTTCACTCAAACAGCCTTTGAGTGGGAGAAAAATTTTACTAGTATTTGGCTACATGTCACTGGGATAGCCTTGTTGCCAGGATTGTAAGACCTTTAGTGTCTTTAGGTAAATAAGTAATTGACCAATTTAACTGGGATGTAGACTACACATCAATGTATCAAATGTGTAAATATTATATGCCATAAACAAGCAAGTTAAGTATATAATAATAATCAATCATCATAATTAAAAGGAACATAAATGTAAAACACTAAATAAACTAACATACATCTACTCATTCTTAAAGTAATTAACAAAAACCCACTGGCGGATCTTCTAAATTTCTACTGCCTTAAATGTTTCATAATTATCACGGTTACTCTATTTCTAAAGAACATAATCATTTGGATACTATAAGCTCTCACATATCCAAATCAAAGATAAGATCATTCTTGAAAGTCACCTCCAAATATTGACCCTTGTTTAGTTTGTCCGGGTTATAGAATTCAGTATTATGTTTTATATTTTCACAGGTGACCACATCTGGTTTTTCTTCCTGCTTTGACTCTTTCGTTGGTTCAGTTTCAGACTGTTCAGATTCCCAAATAATAGGGTCTGATTCTGTTTTAGTGGTTTCATTCCATTTAACAATATTCAGGACAGATCTTGCTGTATCATTTTCGTTAGTTTCAGCTGTGTTCTCAGTATCTTTTGTTTGTTCAGGTTGCTGGTTATTTTCAATTTGAACGTCATCTTTGGGGGAGTCAGCCCAAGCTTTAAAATCAAGTGGGGAATTTTTATAATCAGCCTCAGCATCAGACGTGTCTGCGAGCCCACTGTCGCGGCGCTGCTTCAGCACCGATTTTGGCTTTGACTTGGTGACCTGTAAATATCAAACATAACTTCATTAGCATAAATTAAGTGCACTTTTTATTTATAAATAGCAAACATATTTAGGTTTTAAAAGTGTTGATCTATGTATAAACATAAAATGTACCCTATTATTATATTGAAACCATTATAAATAAGTTCTGTTTGGTTTTTTATGAATCCTATAAATACTTTGGGAATATAAAAATGGATGATAAAGTAACAATGTGTACCTAGTGTAAGCTAAAAAACAATAACTATGTAGTCATTTTTTAATAAATTCCAACATTAATGTCCTTTGATACTAACTTTATTTATTAGATCTGTAAAAAACCTGTGGAGTGCAATAAATAGTTGAGTATTGAGTACTGTTACTGTTAGGAAAGCGTTACTATAGTTACTTAGAACAAATATTTGATCAATACATATAATACAGTTATACATACTTTAGATAGATGTAGAACTTCATCTTCAGCTTCACTTTCGCTCTTACGACGATCTTGGCTACGCTTTTTACTCTTTTTTCGTTGATTCTTCTTTTTTTGACCTTCAATAGAGGAATTGTACCTGAAATATTAGTAAAGTGACCATGAACTTAAGTTGATGAACCTAGGTTTCCTTTTATACTAAAACAAATGTTAATTGTTTGTTTAGCATTATATCATATCCATATTATGTAGGTACATAGTAGATTATAATATGATTACAAAGGCATGTTATCTGTTTATAAGATAATCTGATAAGAGATAAGAAACCAAATCTTCCATTTTGTACTTTAAAATATAGGCAATGTTGTAAATAAAATAAATATCTACATACCTATAAAATTGCCTTGCTATGACATCATTAAATCTAACAGTCTTCTTCAAACTAGATTCTTCAGGTATGCAATCTGAACTAATATAGTCCATGGATGATGCCACATCGCCAACACTGGATTCTGAATAACTCCTCACCATGCTTTCTGGTTTACGTAAAATGCTCTTGGCACCATTTTCAACAGGTCTCGGTGAGGTCCATGAAACCTCTGCGGATGCTGGAGGTTCGTCATCATCTTCATCATATTCCAACGTAGTTGATGACACAACAATGTTTGTCTCAGAGCCCAGATTTGTAACTTCTACTAAAGGAGTTGTTGCCTCTCCTTCGACACATTTGAGAACTTCATTCACAGCCTTTGCTACTTTTTTCACTTGAGACACGTCAAAGTACTCGGTAGACAAAACATTCTCATTCAAACCAATTTCAAACTTATGAGGAACCTGGCCTGCAAGCTCCATTTGCAAAATAACATTGTTATCCCAGGCTTCTCCAGAGACATTGTCAAAGTTAGTAGCATCATCAAACTTGATGAGAGCTCCATAGTGGACAGGAACGAAACCTGACCCTATCGATGTGAATTTGATGTAAATAAAATTACCTTCCTTTTTCACCTGCACAGAATCGGGGTCTGTATTTTTAACATGGAATGTAAACGCTATTATGTCATCTAATGCATTGTGTGTATATGAGGGCAGAATGTACCCCAAAGAAGGGTTAAAGAATAACTTTTCAGATGAATTATTTTTAGGTTTTTCCTTTAATTTGGGCTCTGGATCACCTGACGATAACTCAACTACCAACTTTTCTTTACTGTATTCTTCTTCACTCTGTGATCCCGAATTCTCTTCACTTTCCACCCCGCTATCAACTTTTAGAGAGTTGTTTGATTTGGGAATGTCTTTTCGAATAACTGGCAAAGTCACTATAAGCATATGCTTTGTTTTATCAAACTTTGCATTTCCACATTCATCATTGACAGAATATGGGAGTGGTATGTCCAACTTATACTTAGCAGGTTTTTCAGATTTCAAACTTAAAGTCTTCTCTTGCACATCGAGAGTACAATCCTTGGTGGACGATAACAATGGCATATTAATTTCCACAACAATTTGGCTGGGTATAGCAGTGTATTGTTTACAGTCTTTATTGTAGGTATAATCTTGGAAGTCCACATTCTTTTGCTGTTTAATCACATATTTAGGAACTGTGTAACCATCCTCTGTAGAGAGTGAGTATTCATTTGCACATTTCCTAGCTTTAGTTCTATGTTGAGGTGGTTCAGGCCTTGAAGTTCTAGTGACTTTAGCTGGATGGCAAGGTGAAGGCTTACAAGGTTCTGTCTGTGCAGGAGACGATCCACTGGAATTATAAACATGTTGTGGATAAAGCTTTTCCATCATTTCTGGGGACAAATCTTCCACTTCATCATCAGTTGGGGGCTTGTAGTTCGGGTCTTCCGTTCGAATTACAGCAGGAATCGCCATACCTTTGTATTGGGATTTAGGAAAACGACAGTTGTTGCTATCTAAGTGAATATTGTACGTTTTAGACAACGCATCAAGTGCAGTTTTATTAACAAGTTCCCGAAAGCGTTTGTTGTGCTCGGCCATTCGCAAAGTGTCTGGGTGGAATACCACGTCATACAAGACGCACTTTTCCCTCTTGTCGTTATAGTCTTCTCGTGGAGGAATAAGAGTATAAGGTATTTGCCAGTTCATACCTCGCTGGCCGTTACTCTCTTGGACACTGCAAGACGGCTTAGTAACGTTCTCATTACTACAAATGTTTACAAATGCTTTTCTGTCACCGGCTACACTCGTTTTAATAACATAACCTCCCTTTGGGTTGATGAACGTTACGTCGTAGCCTCGTTCCTTCTCGAGTTGGGTCATTTCTTTCTGATACAGCGCTTGGTTCGCCGGGTCACGTACTTCCTCGCAATACTCGTTAAACAAATCTCGAAATTTCTTTTGCTTCATGGCTTCCTGAATAGTTTCTAGATCAGTTCGAGTGAATTGCACATCATCACGAGGTTCTACTCCTGTTGCCATTTTTTCTTCCTTCAGATGGTTGATTTATAAATAAATACTACGCATCCAGAAAAATCACAATTTTCAGCTGTTTGCTGCGTGCGCCGCGTTAACTTACTAGTGATGAGCCGTACCCAGCTGGTACTCGAGTACCTACCAAAAAAGTATACGAATACTATTTGCAAATGGAAGTTCTTGTTTTTTTTTTTACTTTCATCGTATCTCAGTAACTTTTATAAAAAATTTAATGTAAATTTTTGAACGATTTAAAACTTATTCGTAAAAGGTTATTGATTTTATTACTTAATTAAGTGGGCTTCCCGCCAGATCTCTTTCAAAAAAGTGCTAAAAATTTATGAAGGTATTCGAGTATTCATCCTGAGTACTCAAGTACTTGACCAAATCTAGAGTACTAAAGTACCTTTGTATTAAAGTATTAATAAAATAGGCTATTTGACAACATTTGGAAAATAATTTTAAATTAATGTTTATATGATAATAATTACCCTACATTGATATTTCCGAAATATTTAATGTTTTAATGATGAAAAATCAATGTTGAAATTCAAATTTAATAAAACCCGCGAATAACACTGTTTCTGTAATGGCGCTGGTCACATGTCACGCGTGACGTCACATGCGAGTAAACAAACACGAAAAACACTAACGAAGCGCACTATTATGACAGCTGTTTACTTGCGTGTGACGTCACCAGAATGTCAACAAATAACAGGCCGTTCGCGTTCCAGATAAAAATTTAAAAAATATTACAATTTGTTTATTTTAGAGGTGGGCCGAGTACTCGGTTAATACTCGGTACTCGGCGTACTCGGCACTTTTTTCACTACTCGTAATCGGCCGAATAACTCGGTAAAAATGCCGAGTACTCGGTGCAAATAAATACACATTGCACACTGGGTTTGCTTGGAAGATCATATTCTAATTCCATCTGTCTTTACATTACTTAGGCCTTTGCCTGCTAGCCAGCCAGTTGGGGCAATGTTACAGGTAGCTGTTATCGTAATTATGTAACAGAAAATCACCATCCATCAGCACTGTTTTTTTTTCTAATATTTTTTTGCCATTTGACGCATGTCCTTTATTGTTTTCATTACGAATTCGTGGGATGCGGAGGGAGGGCTGTAAATCCGTTCGCCCCTGAACTTCATCGCGTACAATTCTACCTACTTTAAGTATAACGAGTAACTCGGCCGAGTACTCGGCTCGGTAAACTTTAAACCGAGTAATACTCGGTACTCGGTTACTCGGTAAAACTGGTACTCGGCCCACCACTAGTTTATTTTATTTTGTTATAAAAATAAACATGTTTTACATCAAAATAAAGTGAAATATATTTCTTTATAATATAATCTTTTAGGATGGCCACATTTTGTTGTATATTTTGAATATAGTCAAATACCCTATTATTACTAGAGTAATAAAGTACCTTTGTATTTTTTATTTTTTTACGAGTACCAAAGTACTCGAGTAGGTACCAAAAATAGCTGACTCGGCACATCACTATGACTTACTTCTATAGATACTCGGATTTTTAATCCGAGTCCGAGTCAGACATTGACAAGTGCAACTGTCAATTGTACAAAAAAAGGTGACCAGCTACAATAGTGATGTTCGGCAATCGATAGATTTAGTTAGATGTTTAGTCAAGCCTAATTTTATTAGGTACCTAATAAACCTTTTTTTATAGTAAATTATATGCAATAAGTTTTTATTTAATAATACGATTAGAGCAATATAATAGCATACTTATTAAAACTGCTCACCACAAAATTATTACAAAAAGTTGGAAAATGTCGATAGATAGATAGATATAAATAAATACTTTATTGCACACAAATAGAAAAAAATCTCTTAAGTAAAACATTACAAGTTCTTTTATAAATAAATATTTATTCATTTACAATTCCTACTGATTCCAAATCAGAATCTGAGTCGGTCTATTCAGAATTCGGGAGCCGAATGCAAAACAATTAGAACAAAGTGGCGCCCATAGTTTTTATTTTATTTTATGGCCTGGTAGTACGACCTTTAAGCCAAAAAATAGGCGTCCATAGTGCGTCCATTACATTAAAAAAAAAAAAAACAATAATTCTCCAAGTCGACAATCACAATGGGATTATATCTTAATATATCAGTGTTTATTATTAAATTACTTTCTTACCGCAAACACCGTTCTGTTTAATTGTCGTAAATTATTTTTAATTATTTGAAAGCAATTTGATATTCATAAAAGAAAAATGTACAATTTCGACTAACTTAATTGTGAAAACTCGATTCGTCTACATCACCGTTTTTATTTAGGACAAAAAACTTGCAACACTGTAATTGTCATTTTTCTGATTCGGTTTCGTAATCAGAATAAGTAATAGGTAGAGTGCTTTTCACGAAAGAAGTCCCCCGGATATTTTTGGAACTAAATTTGACAGGTCTATTTTCTCTATTTTCTGACCTTTTCCCTGATAGTAGGTGGAAAAGCCCTTACTTATCTTAATAAAAATACACTTATTTCCTGCATATTTCGACTGTTCTAGTCATTCCATGAGTAGGTTGGTATATATTTTAATAAAATTGTCTACTTAGCTATATTTCTCTTATTCAAAAAGTGTATTTTTATTAAGATAACTAAGGGGTTTTCTACCTACTATCAGGGAAAAGGTCAGAAAATAGGGAAAATAGACCTGTCAAATTTAGTTCCAAAAATATCCGGGGGACCTCTTTCGTGAAACGCACTCTAAATAGTAGGTAGAGTGCTTTTCACGAAAGAAGTCCCCCGGATATTTGTGGAACTAAATTTGACAGGTCTATTTTCCCTATTTTCTGACCTTTTCCCTGATAGAAGGTAGAAAACCCCTTAGTTATCTTAACTAAAGACTAGGCTGTATGGTCTCTGATCTTTGCCTGTCCTGAATGGGCGAATTAAAAAAAGTTTACTATTACCAAAGAGAATATTAAAATCCTCGTTATAATCACTACGTTTTATGAGGTGGGGTGGGACCAATGATATTATTTATACCTATAAAATATCATTGGGTGGGACTCTTTTATTAAAAAAAGAAAACTATAAACGGTTGCGTTCAAGGATTTTTTATTTGCGATGCTCTATGGCCAATTTTCAAACTTTTGACTTTTTGCTTTGTCATACAATAGAGTCCATTTCACGAAAGAAGTCCCTTAGCCGCGGCGCTGTTTAATATGGTTAAAATTGATAATGTTGCCATTTATGAGTACGAAATTTACCTATATTATGTATATTTCATTTGTAATTTAACAAATAATACTATTTCCTGCATACTTCGAGTTTCCTGGTCATTCCATGAGTAGGTTGGTACATATTTTAATATTATATCTATTTACCTTTATTTCTGTTAAGTAAAAAGTATATTTTTATTGAGTTAAGTAAGGGGTTTTCTACATACTATCAGGGAAAAGATCATAAAATAGGGAAAATAGACCTGTCAAAAGTTCAAAAAAAAAATCCGGGGGACTTCTTTCGTGAAACGAAATATCATACAATTTTTATCGATAGTGTAAAAATATTTTTGGCAGGCTTTTTGAATATCGATTCAGTATTTTTTTAAATCGAATGATTAATCGATTCACAAGTTTAAAACGAAAAGCCGATTCCTAACCGCACGCACCGTGTCGTCGTCGTCGCCAAAACTGTCATTTGTTTTTTTCTTGTTGTAGGTAGGTACCTAGTTGTTGTTTTTACCAATAGAAGTTGTATTTTATTGTATGACAAGTGCTCGGTACCTAGCACAGTTGTGTTTTGAAAACTGTGGCTCTGGATAAGTTCTTTTTGTTCCTGGATTCAATCTGGATTTTTGTGATTTACTTACTAGAAAAATAACATTGTGTAAGGTAAGTTTTTCGCTTATGTTTATTTTTAACCATGTAAGTAGTAGTAGGTAAACAGCGTTTCTTTCTTTTCTCATGTTAACCTACCTACTTACGAGAAGGGTTTATTTACTTTATAATATTTCGATTGATTAGTCTCCGTAATGTTATCTGTTGTTAAATAGTACCTAAGTAGGTACCTACATAAGTTAGGTGTTTAGTGTGCGTTTGTAAGTTTTGATTGAAAAAAAAAACATTACTTACAAGTCTATCAAAAGTTATAGGTTAGAAAAGTTTATACAGGGTGTAACAGAAAGGGTATATAAAGCCGAAACACAGCGATAGTCCTCATGAAACTGAACAACTTTCCCCAAGGAACATGAGTCGTAACTCGAAAAAATTTTTTGGATCGCCCATACTTACTCGATCAGCTGATCGGGCATTTTGTATGGGGAGGCGACATTTTTTTTCGAGTTACGACCCATGTTCCTTGGGGAAAGTTGTTCAGTTTCATGAGGACTATCGCTGTGTTTTGGCTTTATATACCCTTTCTGTTACACCCTGTATAAAGTCATGCAAATCAATCTAATTATAAGTACCTATTAGTGTTTAAGAGATTTTTTTATTAGCTGTGTTGACCTATCCATTCGAATCGAACCCAACGTTTATTTCAATAGGTAGGTACCTACCTATTTTATTAAGGTACTGATTTAAAGAAGCAGTTATAAATAGCAGTTTTGGTAATTTTGACAATTATAAATGGCGCGTTTTATAACTATTTCAGCAGTTATAATTATAACTAAGCAGTAAAGTAACCAAAAATGAGTACCTACCTAATAAAAAATAATGAAATGGATCGGTGAATATCTAATTAAGCGGGGAAAAAATTAAATGAGCGGTAAGTAACAAATCGGAATTTGTCGGTAAGAAATCTCATTCGAAGCAATTCTATAAACTCTATCTGTCCGGCCGATTCCGGCCATGGCGACTACTTCGACTCCTATAGGTCGTTTCATGGCGCTCGTGCGCTCCCATGTGGCTTGTGTAGCCTATCTTTGAGGCAAAGTTCCGTACACATTGTGGGCACGTAAGAATGCCTCTATAAACAATGAGGTGGTAACATAAAATAAAATAAAAACAGTAAGATACTTCGACAGAAGAAATTAAATAAAAAAAATGAATAGTAGATATCATAGGAACTTTTGAAACATACGAAACATAGGTACTTAATTTATAATGAATTCGGGTTATAAACGTTAAAATGGAAACAAATGCATTGATATGAAGGAATGCTAGGGATACAAAACGCGCGTTAAAAAAATTAAATAAAAAATTTAAAAAACCCCCGACTGTAAAAAGTAACAAATAAAATAAGTAGTCTTTTGTCAACTGAACATCGCTTATCTATCTATATATATAAAAATGAAACCCGTTTTCCGTTGTCACGGCATCACGCCTGAACGGCTGGACCGATTTCGCTAATTCTTTTTTTAAAATGTTCATTGAAGTCCAAGGATGGTTCTTACGGTGAGAAAAATTCGAATAATTGCAGGGAAAGCCCTAAAACAGACCTTTTCTTTTTCCCATACAAGTGTTTTCTTACTAAAATGTAGAGTCAATTTGAACTTTATTCCTACACAATAAAGTTCATTCTAAGGCGGGACGAAGTTCGCCGGGACAGCTAGTATTTCATACAAATTGACAACTTTCATACAAACTTCATTTCGTCGGGGACCGCATTCTATTTTCTTATGAATATTTTAAATTATACTTATCAATTCAATTAAAACATTTCACAGGTATTTTTAAAATCTTTACATCAAAAATTAAAATTATTTGTGATAGGTATCGTTTGCGTTGCGTACCTACCTACTTAGCGGTCCCCCCGACAAAGTTTGTATGAAAGTTGTCAATTTGTATGAAATATTAAGCGATGTTCAGTTGACAAAATACTACTTATTTTATTTGTTACTTTTTACAGTCGGGGGTTTTTAAAATTTTTAATTTAATTTTTATTTCGAAGTTTTTAAACTTTTATTATAAGCTCCTCCCGTTGTCAGCATTGCATTATATTAAGGATTAAACACTGATCAAAACGAATCCAATCACGACATATCTGCTGTTAAATTTTTCAAAAATGGATGGAGTGCTGGAAATTCTGACTCCATCATCAGCTCCTCATCTGTTGCCACCATTGCATTATTTAAGAATTAAACACTGATCAAAACGACTCCAAACACGATATATCTGCTGTAAAAATTTTCAAGAATGGATGGAGTGCTAGAAATTTCAGCTTCTCAACTATTGTCGCCATTGCATTATATTAAGAATTAAACACTGATCAAAATGAATCCAAACACGACATATCTGTTGTTACATTGGATCTACAACCCTACCACAGCTTACAAAAGAGCTGATAACCTTGAAATGGCTGAACCGATTTGCATATTATATATCTAAGAACACTCCCAGGAAAACCAGCTTTAAATTAAAAAAAAACCGCATCCAAATCCGTCCACGCGTTTAGGAGCTACAGTGCCACAGACAGACACACACACACACACAGACAGACATCGACGTCAAACTTATAACACCCCTCTTTTGGCGACGGGGGTTAAAAAGCGCTCGTACGAACGTGGGCTTACGCACTTATTTAGGTATACTTTTATGGGCATACTTTGGGCACACATAATATATTATTATGCCTTCCTTGGGAGCACGGAACATAGAGTACCTACTTATAAAGACTCTATGCTCCGTGCTTTTGAGTTCGCCTGTATTCGGCCATCGTGTAGAGGGCGCCATAAGGCTTATACAGGGTGGCCCGTCGATTGACGTCCAAAAGGAAAATTTGGATTCCTCGTGTCATGGGGTATCCGAATCATCCCCATGTATGTTCCGCGATTTTTTGCGGTTTCCGAGTTATGACGTGTTTTCTGATTTTTTGAGATTTTTCAACCAATCACCCTAAAAAGGTTCGTAGAAAAAAAGTACAACACTTTTTCATATTTTTTTTTGCATCAGATGCTTCATGACGCGTACTTTTATGCATAAAATATTCAGCTTCGTAACTTTAATAAAAGTTGGGGAAATGTAGGTCGAAAGAGGAAAAATATTATTGACTGAAAAATAATCGAAATCTTCAAACTTAAATTAAGAGGTTAAAATTATGGTTTTATGGATTTAAAGCTAGCTTTAAAACTGTGCCAACTTCTCAGCTTTCATAATCATCGAAAAAAAATGGTACTTAATAGGGTACTGTTGCTAGAATCAGCCTTTAAAGAGAACAAGGTGGAAAAATTTCAGAATTGGACGTTTCAGTAATTTTTTTCTTTTATATTTTATGATCACCTAAGCCTCAGTAGATTTAAAGACAGTGTTATCTTACCGAAAAGTACAAAAAACGAGCCAAGATTGACACATTTGGGGGTTTTGGAGCACCTGTAAGAGATGAGTTACAATTTGAGAAAATTATGCAGATATGCCTCATTTCTAAGGGGTTGCACAAGGAAACGGCCTTGAAGCGGCACGACTGTATCATAAACAGCTTTTACGAAGTGGGATCCCTTCAGGACCCTCGCGTTGACCAGGAGTTCTGCCTTCCATTAAGGTTAGGCGTATGTCAAAAAAAATACGAAGGTCAGGATAAGACTCAGGTTGCAGCTCACCACGTCTATGAACTTTTTTGCGATACAGTCGTACCGCTTCAAGGCCGTTTCCTTCTGCAACCCCTTAGAAATGAGGGATATCTGCATAATTTTCTCAAGGTGTAACTCATCTGTTACAGGTGCTCTAAAACCCCCAAATATGTCAATCTTGGCTCCTTTTTTGTACTTTTCGGTAAGATAACACTGTCTTTAAACCTACTGAGGCTTAGGTGATCGTAAAATATGAAAGAAAAAAAATTTACTCAAACGTCCAATTCTGAACTTTTTCCACCTTGCTGTCTTTAAAGGCTGATTCTAGCAACAGTACCCTAAAGTACCATTTTTTTTCGATGATTATGAAAGCTTAGAAGTTGGCGCAGTTTTTAAGCTAGCTTAAAATCCATAAAGCCATCATTTTAACCTCTTAATTTAAGTTTGAAGATTTCGATTATTTTTCAGTCAATACAATTTTTCCTCTTTCGACCTACAATTCCCCAACTTTTATTAAAGTTACGAAGCTAAATATTTTATGCATAAAAGTACGCGTCATGAAGCATCTGATGCAAAAATAAAAAAATGAAAAAGTGTTGTACTTTTTTTTCTACGAACCTTTTTAGGGTGATTGTTTGAAAAATCTCAAAAAATCAGAAAACACGTCATAACTCGGAAACCGTAAAAAATCGCGGAACATACATGGGGGTGATTCGGATACCCCACGACACGAGGAATCCAAATTTTCCTTTTGGACGTCAATCGACGGGCCACCCTGTATAAATCATTTAGTTAGGTAGGTACTAAAGAAAAAAGAACATAGGTGTAGGTCGGTAGGTATTTTATATTGATATTTGTTTATCTATCTAAGTTCATACCTATTTAAGTTCGTTTACAATAAATGACACAACAACATTTTGTAGCTAACTCAATCTGAACTTGTTAAAGATAAACTAAAAATTACCAAATAAAATAAAAAGGTTAGTGGTTACAAACATTTTAAAACGAATGCATATTACATATTATTTCTCTAACTTTAAGTCAATGGTCCTTTGCCTACGAAAGATCAAATGGTGCGAGCTGAAGCGCATGATCGTCCGCTCACGGTGCATGGCGCGCATTACGCCGTATGGACATTTGAGCCAATATCGCCAGAACAGGATTGACACTACGAACATTATAAACTGCAAACATAAAAACAAAACATTAAACACCTTCAGGTTATTCCAAAACACACTGTCTCATGTTCACATAATAGTCTATCTTTGACAGCCTATAGGTACATATCTTTATAAAAGTTAATCAGAATTTTCGATTAGTATTGACCTGAACAATCGATTATTAAGGTTTCTTCGACTGCCGCCATTTTTGTCATGAAAGGTACCTATTACATACTAAAACTAACATTACATACACATGTTTAAGTAGGATATTATCTTCAAATCCCTTTGGAATTGTACCTACCTAAGTACGAGTACCTACTTACTTTCTGTAGTCTAGTGCATTAAAATAAATATTTATAAGTAAAGTATCTATAGGTAAGGTACCTTCCTACCTAAAAAAACACTAATAAAAGGTAGTAGGTACCTAAATATTGTACCTTATGCGATACCGAATAAAGCTTCTCTATTTATATATTTCTATAATCTACCTAGATCAGTAAGTAGGTAGTACCACGAAGTACCTAGGTAAGTCCCTACTACGTACGTAGGTAAGTACCTACTCATCTTATGGCTGATTCCACCGTTTCGTGCAAATTTCGACCATTCCACGATTTTTTTTTTTTTATATCGGTTCCTAAAATCGGTATGCTAAAAAGATGCGTATATCGTCTAGATGGAGTAAACTAGTTTGGACGTATTAATTTTTTTTATAGTTTTCGAGGAAATCGTTGGAGTGTAATGAGGCAATGGAATGTAATGAAATATCGTGAGAGTGTAATGATGTTGTTTGGAAGGTAATGAAAAAATATTAGTCAGTATTAAAAAAATTGATTAAAAAATCAAACTTTTTCCTTATAAACGTACTTATTCATGGAAATCGTATGTGTCAAAATAAACACAATTTTTTTTACGTCTTAGGAACATTTCAATAGACTTCTAAAAGTATAAACACCTAAACTAGAAACTCACATTGTGGCGACCTGCATAATAGGTGACAATTATAACGGCGCGGCGAAATTGTACATCTTATATTTGGAGTTACATGGTGATATGACTCTAGGCAACTGGACATAGTGATGACTTGGAGCTACGCTGCAAGACGCTGGCCGCGCGATGATTTGTGCGGACGTGTTAAGCTACGTGATTGCTGATGCAGCGGAACCATATCGATGCAGGAATATTTTCACGCTCGCTGACTTGTCTTATCTATCACGTACTCGAGGACCGCACAGTACTCCCCCCTTTGGAAAAGAAAATGAAAACAGGACTTCTAAATGCCGCTAAAACCTCGCTTGTTGCTCCTTTCTTCGCTGAATAGCTGCACCCATGATTCTTCCAGAGTAATCGAAGGAAACTAAAGCATTTACCATTAATCAATATTTCTTCACAACCAATAACTGCAGAGCGTTGCGTTGCGGACATCATCGTGGTCATTGCGCAGTCTGATCAAAAAAAAATTTCAAATTCTTTATATTAATTCAATAAACATCAGCAGTACTTCCACGCTCGAGCGTTTCTCTTACAGTCGTGGGCTGCATACACTGGCGGTTATCAAATCCTGCTCATGGGCACCAAGCGTTCTTAATGTGTTTCATTGTTTCACGTTATTGCAATGCAGAGTCTGGTTCAAAATACCGCAAATACGGCAGTGCAAGGAACTTCTGACTTCTTGCTGCCAAAAACTAAAAATTACTGCGAATCTAACGACGAGCCTTTTCCTTTGTTATTCTCTCCAAAAATGGTGCGTGTCGTGGCCATAACGATGCGTAGTTTGTCCAAGTGATAGTCTTAATTTCAATAATTGTAGTAAAATTTCAATGTAGCGTGATTCATTGTAAACTTGACCCTGTTTCGATGTTCGTCCATTTGTGCTGCTTCGTGCGTATTTCTTGCTTACTGAGGAACCTGCTTGTCTCAATTGCAAAAATTTATCTCAATATTTCTCATTTTTTTTTTTCCGAGTCGTCGTCAATCATAAAAACAAAGTTGAATTAATCGTTAAAGTAGCTAGTTGTTGCAGCGCCGGGTCCAGATGCTGGTATTGTACTTGGCTGAAACTACGTACATAGTGAATCACTTCTTGATCCAGAGTCGGTGAGACCCGCTGATGGAAAGCAGAAACTAGATTGCCTCGATGAGGTGCTTGCATTGTCTTGAGATATATCTTCAAAGTAGCGAAGTTGCGTGTTCAATCGGCGGCGGTCACCACTGCGGCGGCCTGGCAGAAAATAGGTGACAATAAGATGGCACAGCGTTGTTGCAGAAATTATATTTAAGGTTACATAGTGATATGACTCTAGGCAACTGGACAATAGTAATGACTTGAAGCTACGCTTATATACTAAGACGCTGGTCGTGCGATGATATGTGCGGCCGTGATAGGCTACGTGATTGCTGATGCAGCGGAACCATATCGATGCAGGAATATTTTCATGCTCGCTGACTTGTCTTATCTATCACGTACTCGAGATCCGCACACACATAAACTCTAAAAAATACTCGTGTCAAAATCTAAGCAAAATGTACTGTCAGAAATTTTTTTCATATTAATTTGCGGTCTGTAAGAGTATAAAAAATAACAATAAGGCCAACCATTAACATTTCAATCTGAATTTCGTTAAGTAAATAGGTACCTAGATAGGTTGGTATTTTTTGAATAACATAAGTTGAAAAAGTATGTAGTTGCTTAATATAAAAATTTAGCCACGACAATACTCATTAAGGTAGGTAACGTTTTAATAATAATGTTATTTTTACAAAAAAACGTCAGTTAATACCGAAAACATGATCTTTATTAGTGTTTTATATTACTACTTTACTACCCGTAAAACTATTTCATTAACTTCCAAAACCTTTCATTCCCCTCCGCCAAAAAATTGGAGGGAATGGAAAGTAATGAATTGGAAAGGAATGAAATTTAGGAAGAATTTCTCGATTTATTTCGAAACTAAAAGTGCAATGACCTTAATAGGTATAATATGAAAACACCCACATACAAGCTATAATTTTATCTAAAATAAAATTAATTTGATCATTAGCTTACTTAGAAATGCAATGGATTGTAATGTGTACGAACCTGTGACAAAAGCGATTTTCAGAACTTAAATCGGAAATATTTTTAGTGTGGCTGCGCGTGGTCTTTCTCGGTAAATTGTTTAGGCAGACAGAGGGGCGCGGGAGACGTGGGCGTGGGCAAAAGTAGAAAGAGGGTTGGGAACACATTATAATGTTGATTGCAATTTTCGTGGAAGAGAATGAAGTTTTTCGTTTGACAAAATTTTAAGTGCGATTCTTTATATATTGCGCTATGAATTATTAATGTTTATTTAATAATTATTAATTGTAATAGTGTAACTTGATATTCAGGTACAAAAAACCTGAACATTTACCGTAGGAAAGTGTACTAAAGTATCTCAGAAAACTCAGGGTGGGTATCTGGATGAGGAGTGTAATGAGATTTTGATATGTTTTTGTTCAGGGTTTTTTTTATTTAATTAATTTAGCGATTAAATGAAAGATGCGTCTTTTAGCTTTACTTATACGTGAACTTTTTCAATTTAAACATTTTAGCTAACTGTTAAAATCATACGAGTTTTTGGTCTGGATGGCAAATCTGAACGAAACGGTGGAATCAGCCTTATGTGTGGTTCACATGTACGGGGGTTTTATTTTTACTAATAAATGAGAATTTGACGTAGATATTTTGAGTAAAGCTAGTACCTTACCTATCTATACCTAAGTAGGTACTTGTACTTACAGATAGACGACTTGATAATGCGAGGTCTTATAATATGAGTATAACAAATGCATTGAACTTACCATATACAACAAAACAGTAAAAACTTTAACGAATTCATTATAATAGTGTTCCGGCAATGGGATGGACTGTGTCACTTTTGGCCCATACCCATAAGTATAGGAAATTTCTCTATCTGTTTGAGATATTATATCCGACGCGTCAATGTATACTAGAGCCATTCTCGCTCTATTAATATAGAAACCTAAAATATTTACAATGACTTATATTTTAATAATGTCCTCTTTTCCCAAGCAGGTACCTACTGATAAATAAAACAAACTTAAACGCCTGCTCCAAATATAGGAGCAATTTATTTGAAGCATTTGAATACACACATTTAAACTCGTCATGACAGGCACTCGTCCCTCAGTTCTTCTGACTAGAATTTGCTCTGGTATTTATTGTTATAAATTTTAAACTAAATAAAAGGCACTATTTCATAAAATAATAGCCTTTGTTATTATTGTATGATGTATACATTTTTTTAAACTACTAAAGAAAGTACCTACTTAAACGAGTACCTACTTAGCGAGTACCTACCTCGCGATTTGCGATTACAAAGCCCAGATAACTAGCGCTTACCATTGAATCTACAAAATGCTCGTTTCCATACCCCGGATCTGAGCGGTATTAGTCGGTCTATACTCTCTAAATGCTCTTTAAAGGTTGGCACGGACTCTGGCTGCAAGTGAAATGACTTATACCTAAGTACCTAGATACCTACCTAAGTAGCGATCACAGCGTTGAATTTCGTTAGTGTACTATAACAGCGGTTCCCAATATTCAAAGACTGATAACTGTCTGAGATCGGCATGTCTTTTCATGATTTTTCCTTCAGAAGAATCCCATAGACTTTCTGACAGCCAGCGGTAGGTTTATTTGATACCAACAACCAAGAGAAGTAAGCGGTGTCTGGGGTCCATATTCGCTCACATTGTTTTTGTCTGACTACCTATTTGTGCTCATATTATATCAATCTTCATAATTTTATTTTTCATAATTTTTTATACATAAACATATTACTTATCTACTACCAACGGAGCCCATAGGTAAATCGTTAGTGATCATATTTATTATTGTAGTTTATATGTAGGTATATCAGATTAAGATCAGACAGGTACGAAATCGCAGGCAGCCTCTACTAATAAATACTTATAACCATTTCCTACCTATACAGGGTGTAACAGAAAGGGTATATAAAGCCGAAACACAGCGATAGTCCTCATGAAACTGAACAACTTTCCCCGAGGAACATGGGTCGTAACTCGAAAAAAAAATTTCGCCTCCCCACACAAAATGCCCGATCAGCTGATCGAGTAAGTATGGGCGATCCAAAAATTTTTATCGAGTTACGACCCATGTTCCTTGGGGAAAGTTGTTCAGTTTCATGAGGACTATCGCTGTGTTTCGGCTTTATATACCCTATCTGTTACACCCTGTATAGACGCACTAATAAATTAAATAGGTACTATTAAATATTAAAAACTTACGCCAAAATAGAAGAAGTTATCTGAAAATGCAAATCGAATTATGTTATACTTGAAATTATGGGCAATAGTATATTTATTTCCCGTAAAGGTTTCGTTCATATAGAAATTTTTATATAGCATGTATCTCTTGTATACTTCAGTTCGGGCGATTGTCAACCCCTGCAACATAAAAAAATCTTATTTACGATATTTGCAGAAAATATCCACCCACTATAAGTAGGTACAATCAAATAACACTATCACTAGGTTCGAAGAGAAGTGACTCACTTCCCCCCGCCATGTAGGTAAGCGAACAATAAACTTACATGAAATAAAGGAATCGAATAAATTATTATTAGAAGTATCATGTTCCAATAACCAATCCCCATTGCCTTAAACAGTACAGGTCTTCGGCAAAACAATAGATACGTTCTGGCCTTTTGCCTAAAATAAATATTATGTGCATATTAGTACTGAGGTAAGGTAGGTACTAGGTACCTACACCTACTGAATTTAGAGAAATAATATTATAAACTGTGCAAGCGAATTTTTATTTGGCTACAGTTCCAAGCTTGTATTTCTTGAAATTATGATAAGAAAAAGAAAATTATTTAGCGTTAAGTGATGGGCACCAAACTTATTTGTTTTACAATACCTATGGGTTTAAAATGAATGTTTTGTATGAAGTCAATTCTTTATGCATAAATCACGTTATTTAAAAGTGGTTTTGAATGACGGCACCAGTTATGAGTTTTAACTGTAACATAGGTATGTATATTATAATATACCTACTAAGTATATCCAACCAAATTCCTTAATTGTTGAGGAAGTTAGTAAGTAAATAAGTATAATTGATTCATTACCTTATATCGAATATATTAATAAGCAGTACTAAAAAAGGAGCCACAGGAAACAATGGTGCAAAAAGGATGACCACTGCAAATTGTAAAACTGTGAAATAAAAAAAACACTTACTTAGTTGAACTTTTATATGTCAATACTTAACTGTATTCGCGTCACTAGAAAAACTAGCTGATTTAAAGGCAGCCCCCGACGAATATTCCTAGGTCGAGAGTTTTGAGTTAGATACTTATTTTTTTAGGGTTCCGTACCTCAAAAGGAAAAAAACGGAACCCTTATAGGATCACTTTGTTGTCCGTCTGTCCGTCTGTCAAGACCCTTTTTCTCAGGAACGCGTAGAGGTATGAAGCTGAAATTTATATCAATTACTCAGGTCTACTGTCCCTTGAAGCTGTGAAAAAATCAAACTTCTAAGCCAACGCAATCAAAAGATACAGCCATTTATGCCGCAAATTTTCGACACTTGCAAGGGAATCAAAACCTACAGGGTGCTTCCCGTGAACTCAGAATCTTGAAATTTGGTACGAAGCAACGTCTTATAGCATAGATAAAGGAAAAATTACGAAAACCATAAATTTTTAGTTACATCACAAAATATATATTTTTTTAATAATCTTAAACTTACTACCCATTTCCTCATAAACGCGTAGAGGTATTAAATTGAAATTCATACCAAATACTCAGGTCTATAATACCTTTAAGCTGTAGCAAAATCAAACTTCTATGTCAACGCAATCAAAAGAAACAGCAATTTAAGCTGCATATTTTGAAACTCGCAAGTACTTGCAAGGGAATCAAAACCTAAAGGGTACTTCCAGTCGACCTTGAATCTTGAAATTTGGCATGAAGCAACGTTTTATACCACACATAAAGGAAAAATTCCGAAAACCTTAAATTTTTAGTTACATTACAAAATATATATTTTTTAATAAATATAAACTTATTACTTTTTTCCTCATGAACGCGTAGAGCTATCAAGTTGAAATTCATATCAAATACTTAGATCTAATTGCCTTTAACCCGTGAAAAAAAAAATATCTTTCCCCATTGTAATGTTATGAATTTCATTTTGCAATAAAAATACCATAGTTATGACTCGATTGTCGTAATGAACGAACTTTGTAAACCTTGCAGGTTTGTACGGAACCCTCGGTGCGCGAGTCCTACTCGCACTTGGCCGGTTTTTTTTCAATTAAATTACCGTCGTGGGATTTTTTCAAAATTTTTAATTTTGCTTATTTTTTTTGTTTCTTGTTTAATTTTGTTATTTTGTATTTAATTTTGTTTTGTTTTTGTATATTTTTTATTGGACTTGAAATAAATATTTACTTAGTTACTAATTACGTGCCGATAAGCAACGAGTTATTGATAGTTTAAATAAATAAGTAATTTTGTTTGCTAGGTATACCTACTTTTTGTGTTCATTGTGAATTTGTAAGTGATTTTTGAAATTCGGTCGAACGGACATTCTGCAGTCTCCGTAATTTCTCCGTACTTATTCTGTAGGTAATTCTCCGTCTGTCCGTCTGTCCCATGTCTGTCAGTCTGTCAGTCTGTCAGTCTGTCAGTCTGTCAGTCTGTCAGTCTGTCAGTCTGTCAGTCTGTCAGTCTGTCAGTCTGTCAGTCTGTCAGTCTGTCAGTCTGTCAGTCTGTCAGTCTGTCAGTCTGTCAGTCTGTCAGTCTGTCAGTCTGTCAGTCTGTCAGTCTGTCAGTCTGTCAGTCTGTCAGTCTGTCAGTCTGTCAGTCTGTCAGTCTGTCAGTCTGTCAGTCTGTCAGTCTGTCAGTCTGTCAGTCTGTCAGTCTGTCAGTCTGTCAGTCTGTCAGTCTGTCAGTCTATCCGTCCGTCTATTACCAGGCTGTATCTCATGAACCGTTATAGCTAGGGCATTGAAGTTTTCACTAATGATAAATTACCGTTGCCGCTATAACAACAAATATCCCTTAAATTCTTAAAGTACGTACGTATCTACTATTTATCTATTGGAGGGTACAAGTTACAATTTAGTGCTAATTAGGTACAGTAAAAGCGTGTGAAGTCGCGGGCAGACTCCAGTACTTAGATAAATGTAACACTTTACTGCAGGCCCTTTAATTATAAGTAGATATCTACTTAAGTAAAATCATGTAATTACATCAGATTTTTTTTCTATTTTGTCATTTTTTTCGTATGATTGAAAAAGTTTCTCTTGAAAACTACTGAACGGATCTGAAAATGGTTTTCACAGCCCGATGATGAATTTTCCTGCTGCTTTAACTTTCATGAAGCTAAAAATAGTAAGCGATTCGGAAAAAATAGATAAGATACGAACATATAGCGTTATAGTCAGCGACAAGACCATCCTCCGTGACCGGGGATAGCATATACTCCCGCTCCACTGTAGAAACCAGCCGGTGGAATGCCGGCGTTCTCTGTTTTGCCCTGTAGATTATTATAGTCTAAGAGCCAGTGGACGGCCAACAACACATATTTTAACAAACCCTCAACTTTGACCAAAGACTCTCTTATACCCACCATACATGAGATAGAGACTAACTAAGCCCAGTCGCGGTAGGTTGAGTACTGCGCAGGTAGTCATCATCATTACAAGCTTTTATTTAGTTTCACCTGTCCCGTTGTCTGTCGTTCTGTAATCAAATCTTGCAACTTAAATTTGATCCACTTCCCGATTTCCGATTCAGCTGAAATTTTGCATGCTTATGTATATCGCGTGACAATGCAATATTATGGTAACATGGAGCTGATCTGATGATGGAGCTGGAAGGTGGCCATAGGAACTCCGTAATTAAATGATGCAACCCTATCGAGTTTGGGCTCATTAAATTCGTCTTGACAAGTACTTTGATACTGTATGGTAACCAGGGTCTGATGATGGAACTGGAAGGTGGCCATAGGAACTCCGTAATTAAACGATGCAACCCTATCGAGTTTGGGCTCATTGGATTAGTCTTGACAAGTACTTTGATACTATATGGTAACCAGGGTCTGATGATGGAGCCGGAAGGTGGCCATAGGAACTCCGTAATTAAACGATGCAACCCTATCGAGTTTGGGCTCATTGGATTAGTCTTGACGAGTACTTTGATACTATATGGTAACCAGGGTCTGATGATGGAACTGGAAGGTGGCCATAGGAACTCCGTAATTAAACGATGCAACCCTATCGAGTTTGGGCTCATTGGATTAGTCTTGACGAGTACTTTGATACTATATGGTAACCAGGGTCTGATGATGGAACTGGAAGGTGGCCATAGGAACTCCGTAATTAAACGATGCAACCCTATCGAGTTTGGGCTCATTGGATTAGTCTTGACGAGTACTTTGATACTATATGGTAACCAGGGTCTGATGATGAAACTGGAAGGTGGCCATAGGAACTCCGTAATTAAACGATGCAACCCTATCGAGTTTGGGCTCATTGGATTACTCTTGTAGAGTACTTTGATACTATATGGTAACCAGGGTCTGATGATGGAGCCGGAAGGTAGAAATAGGAACTCCGTAATTAAACGACGCAACCCCATCTAGTTTGGGCTCATTGGATTAGTCTTGACGAGTACTTTGATACTATATGGTTACCAGGGTCTGATGTTGGAGCCGGAAGGTGGCCATAGGAACTCCGTAATTAAACGACGCAACCTCAACTACGGACTTCATAACGGAATAACGCTGCTACGCGCTGCGAACTACGTCGTAGTAAATCTCGAATTAAAAATAGAGGTACTAAAAAGTTAAAAATAAAATTAAAGAAAAAAACACCTTTTTAAAAACAAGCTTTTATTATTTGTTTATAAAATGAACTAAAAAGTTAAAAATAAATTAACTCTAAAAAGAAATATAACACTTTGTAACTTTGTAACTTAACCTTTAACGACAAATAAGCGTCTTCGTCTAGGACAAAATAATTCCATATTGTACAAATTTATTTAATTTTAACACTAAAACTTTTCACCATACATAATTATTCAATCTCGTCCCCCCTCTTTATCATAGTCCCCATTTATAAATGAAAGCGTGTTACATTGTGATAGCCTGAGAAAAATGTTGTGATGTATTAATTAAATACAACTTATATGTTGTATTTAACAAATTAAAAAGAAAAATGTTGTGTTGTATTAATTAAATACTCATTTTCCTCAAGCTATCACAATGTAACACGCTTTCATTTATAAATGGGGACTGATAAAGAGGGGGGACGAGATTGAATAATTATGTATGGTGAAAAGTTTTAGTGTTAAAATTAAATAAATTTGTACAATATGGAATTATTTTGTCCTAGACGAAGACGCTTATTTGTCGTTAAAGGTTAAGTTACAAAGTTACAAAGTGTTATATTTCTTTTTAGAGTTAATTTATTTTTAACTTTTTAGTTCATTTTATAAACAAATAATAAAAGCTTGTTTTTAAAAAGGTTTTTTTTTCTTTAATTTTTTTATTTAAGAGCCAGGCTCTTGTCGGTGGAGTAAACGCCATCTTTGTCTTTCCTCTGCCAGTAATTTCACTTCCTGATACGACACGACGCCAATCCTCTCTTTCACTTGAGTGAAGTAAGTACGTCTTGGTCTTCCTCTTCCTCTCTTACCCTCAATCTTTCCTTCAATGATGTTCTTTAAAAAATCGTCGTGTCGTATCAAGTGCCCTATCATCTTTCCTCTTCTATTCTCTATTGTTCTCAACAAGGAGCGCTTCTCACCAACCATACTTAATACCTCCTCATTACTCTTCTTCTCCGTCCAACTTATCCTCTCCATCCTCCTCCAACACCACATCTCAAACGCTTCTAACCTCTCTCTATCCCTCTGTGTCAGTGTCCATGTTTCACACCCATACAGTGCAATGCTCCAGATGTACACTTTTATTAGACGTTTCCGGGCCTTTTTGGCTATGTTGGCCTTAAAAAGATTTTTCTTGCCGTTAAAAGCTTTTTTGGCCATAGCGATTCGGGAAACGACGTAGGTAGTACAGGTAACAAAATTACCAGAATTTCAAAAGTATTTTAACAAAGCTGCCATTAAAATATGTTAAAATATAGTATTTATAGAAATAGAAAATGATAATGGCAGACAATTATCACGGTTGTGACGCCACGGCAAACGCTTTTGAAATTTCGAAAAAAAATAATTTCAAAAGTATTTAAACAAATCTGAAATTTTAGTAAGTTATTATGTACTTTCATAAAACACACAGTATCCTTGAAGAAGCTGTCTTAGAATTTCATAGGAAGGGTCAAACATACCTGGATTTTCCTTGTGTAGAGTGTGCTTTATCTCTTTCTTACCCACCAGAGGGCGCCCGCGAGCGCTTCTTTGACAGTAATTTTCACTGTCAAGTCATAGCGTTTTAGAATTTCAACACGAAATGCACGAAAAGTTTTTTCGGTGTGAAATTATAGTGTTTTTTCAGGGAAAAAGCATATAAAGTTGAATTGTGCAAATTAAAACAAGGAGTGTCGGTAAGTACACTTATTTATTTGGCTAATCTGAGCAGCGGGAAGTTAAATACCGGTACTTCGGAGGAGACCGGTAAATAACGGTAATGGCGGGAATCTCACGCCGCTATATGCGACACTAAATATACGAATTAAGCTCTTCCTTACGTCGCTAAACATATAATTACTGCTCAGATCAGCAAACATTATAACAATTCAACAAGTGCAATTAATATAAGGTTGTATTACCTCACATAATTAGCACAGCGTGTTTTCGCCTACTGAGACTTCTCAGGGCAAAATGTACCAACAGAAAACTAGTTTAGTATAATTAAACAAACTGAATACTAGACCTGGATCTTTAAAAGGAAATTTAGCAGGTACTGGAGAGCATTACAATCACCATATTGCCATACTAGGGCTTGGACTGTTAAATAATGGTCAATGAAAATTTAAATGTTGTTTCTTATGATTACTACAACAACTAAATTTCTTCGTACCTATTAATGGACCGTTGGCTGAGAACCTAACAATATTGTATCATAGATAATTGTTGCAGTGCAGAACTGCAAAGTAATGGTTTATGTGAATTACTGCTCCTATGATATAAACATATAACAATTTTAAATGATAAATTTTGTGAACTTAAACAAGCTCACTAGCATAAGCTTGGTGTGTCCAATGGTAAAGTGTTACTATGAATAAAGTTAGGGGCCAATCATATGATATATTTAACATGACCTGTACGGTTCCAAAATAAAGATAAAAGTTTCTTCTACAATTTATAAATTAAGTATATCTGATGCCAAAATCAGATGAAGGTGTTAGACAAATACTTGAGTTGAATAAGTATTCTTATTACCCCAAGTGGATGTAAAACAAGTTCTTTATGAACTACAATTGTCAAGCTTGTTTATAAGCTAGCCTAGTTATGACTGTGTGTAATGATTACTTATGAGTTTATTTCTATGCCTTAGTGCATAATTACTCACAACAAGTGAAATTGGACATCGGTAAGATCAGTCCTACGAACTTTTACGAGATTACGATCTTGAACTGAGTAGCGGATACTCTTTGATAAAATAAGTACCTAATTTAACAGAGATTGTGTTTAACATTCTTTAATTTATGTTATTAGACTGGGTTGAGAAAATCTTGACAGTCTGAAATGTGTCAAGTGAAATGTGAAAGTTGGAGGACAAGGTTGCGGAAACCTTACAAGTCCTAGAGAGCACAGGTTGGATGCTTATTATATCCACCAGTTCTGAACCAACGACACAAAACTTAGGGTTGTAAGCTTTTGGTAGCTTTGGTAGCAAGGTTATACATTTTTGTAATATACACAGCGGATGTGTTGAAATATGAAAATGAAAGTTGAGAAGAGCATGACATGAAATGTTCTTTTAGGTTCAGTTAAGTACCTACTATAACAGACTATATCAGTGAAAAACTGTTATTAGCACTCTAGTCTATATCTAAATTACTACCTACCTATATTGATTTGTCAGCTGTTGTTTTTCCTAAGAAAATTTAATAAATATCTAACTGTTAGATATACTATAACAGATTAATCAATATAAATCTAAAATCCAATTTTAATGGTAGGGGGAAGTGGGGCACATTGATACACAAAAATTCAAACTCCGTTTTAATACACAAATGTCAACATATTTGATCATTTTTTTTGCCGGGTGCATGGCCTGATATGTTAACTTATAATTAAGTTTAAAGAAAGCTGATAGAAACGAATAGGGAAAAAGTTATGGCGACTTTTATAAAAAATCGATTTTGTATCATTCTGCCCCACCGGTGGGGCACCTTGATACAGAGAGTGGGGCAGCTTGATGCGTATTTTATTTCCGTAAATATTATAATATTTTTTCAAAATAAATCGTTATATTACATAAATTGACCAAATAAAAAGCAAATAATGCTTGGTATCTGAAAAAATCACGTTATTTATTCGTTATTATTCGTATTAACGATAATCACAACCAGCCTAATAATGAAATGAGCTAGGAAATAAAATTGTCATCAAAAATCTAGAATTTATCAAGATCTTAAACATGTAATTAAACATAATTTCTCAGTTATCAGCCTAAAAGTACTACAGAATTGGGCATAGTGAAATATTGAAATAACAAAATAAAATCCTCTATCAAAATTATAGGAACTTTTTCTTAAAACTCATAATCAAAAACATCACAAAACTGAAATCCTAAACGATTTTTTCACATTTCTCTGCTTAACTTTAAACGTCCGGACCATTTTCTATAATAAATGAGATTTTCAAGACTACTTTAAAATACTAACGGGGCACTTTAATGCACTAAAGGGGCACTTTAATACACTAACGGGGCAGATTGATACGTATTATTCTGCCCCGCGCTTTACTGTATCATAGTGCCCCAAGGGACTATATTCACGAAAAAGTAATTTATTATTTTTTAAATCAATATTGTATTAAAAAAACATATTAAATAACATTTATTAAAGTATAAACGTACTTTTGGTAAAATAAAACAATGAAAACAACTAATAATATGGAGCTGAGACACAAACACATTGCTCTTAAAAGTTTAGTTCTCGGTCCCAAAAACACGTTTGTGCCTGTAAAAGCAAAACGGCGAATAGGCGGCGAGCATCGTCACAACTATCATCCTTGTGGATGTCCTTGAGCGTTCTAATGATGTGTCCGTGTGCGTATCGTTTTTCAGTATTTCAAAACAGGTACTGTATCAATGTGCCCCAAGTATCAATGTGCCCCGCCTCCCCCTACACAACACTTTAAAAGGGATTGGCACATAATATATTCAGAATTGTTTGTCGAGTAATTTATTAAATAGAGTTATCTAGTCAAATACAAACAAATTAGAATTTAAAAGACAATTACCTAAATAAGAAATTATAGAGTTATTGACTATTTGCTGACACAATCAATCAATAAAGTTTAACTCTGGGGAAAACTGCACTCTTGCGAATCTAGCATGACCCGTCTTATGTGATGTCAAACTCGTCCTACAAGATTATAAATTTTCATTTTCAAATCCTTGCTCCTTTAATGAAGGTACATTGAACCTTCCAACCCAGGAACTAACCGACTAGCCCACTCCTATGATGCTATCGGCCGCATAACCTTTCGGAAAGGTGGAACTAAAGTTTCTTTGCGGATAGTTGTTCCAAAATGACACCTATTATCCCAGGCCCTGTGGGTTGATAAAACTGGGAAGGGTGCACGATTTATTGGGTACCTACTTGTTGTTAAAACCATCAACTTTAAGCGCGGATCATCCCCGGCTTAGTTAAAGTGAATTGAGTCAATCTTAAAAGCCGCGGAGGCTTAGTTAAAGTGAATTGAGTCAATCTTGAAAGCCGCGGAGGCTTAGTCAAAGTGAATTGAGTCAATCTTGAAAGCCGCGGAGGCTTAGTTAAAGTGAATTGAGTCAATCTTGAAAGCCGCGGAGGCTTAGTTAAAGTGAATTGAGTCAATCTCAACTAGTTTCTGCAGACCTCAGAGGTCATATTTGAAAATTGGGCTAAGCTCAATGTTAACTTTTTCGAGTCCAGTCATATAAAGAAACTACTTACATTGATCCTTCAGTATATTTGCTAATATAATGGTACTCCAAAAACAGGTTACCTACCAAACATTTGCAACACAACAACCAATTTTTTAAATGTCAAATAACCTGGAAGTTTATCAACCCTTCTCCCAACATAATGCGATGAGCAAAATTATATAAATGAAATTCATTCATACATTTAAAAGAGCCACGCTTTTGACAGTGGCAGTTGCAATCGCTATCTGAGAAAGATAATCATCTATGCGACCACCTTGTGACCAAGTTGCTTTTAGATAGCGGATATCTGGGCATGGTTCCAAGAAACTTGTTGGGGGGGGGGGGAGAAGAGCTATAACGCCTCGTCATGAGCAACACTGATTGAAGCCTACATGTTAGAGAAGTGAAAAATCTCGATAACATCTTCTTGCCTAAGTATACTAGGTATCTGAAGGAGCAAGCTGACTACAAGCTACAAGGAACTAACCGAGTAGCCCACTCTCAGGATGCTATCGGCCGCATAACCTTTCGGGAAGGTAAAACTGAAGTTTCTTTGCGGATATTATGTTCCAAAGTGGCACCTATTACCCCAGGCCCCGTGGGTTGATAAAACTGGGGAGTGCACGATTTATTCAAAAAGATTACATTAATAATTATCAATTGCAACATACTCTAACGGTGAAGGAAAACATCGTGAAGAAACCTGCATACGCCAGAAAAGAAATTCGAAGGTGTATTTGAAATCCGCCAACCCGCACTTGGCCAGTGTGGTGGATTACGTCCTAATCACTCTCTGTATGAGAGTAGGCTCGTGCTCCTCGGTGGGGACATATATGGGCTAACAACAACATACTCTATGTATACAAGCAATAATACGTATTATTTATATAGATACCTACCTAAGTTAAGTAGGTACCTAAGACAGGGGTTTCATTTACTTTCACAAATTAACAAAGTACAAGGTTGCAATATACTATACCTACCTGACTTGTTATTTTATCCATATCGGGTCTCCGCATTCTATAAGATTGAGTAGCAATTAATCCCCTGCTTGCCTCCGGAAGGCATATCTAGAACATGTCCTTGTTAGACAAATGTCAAATCCTTACATAACTAACACAGGATGATCATATTCAAGAAAAATCAATTTATTTGAAACTAAACAGCTTAATATTTAGAATGTTACTAAGTTAAGTATGTAATAAACATACAAATTACAGGAACTTTAACTGATAAAAGACAATATCCTGATGTTTACAGCCTGAAGTTATATCCAGTTAATATTTTGGGTTATATTTTTAACTTGCCTTCAGGGCGCATGGGATCTATTCTAATTGATTCAAAGACACCAGTTCTATAGGTACTTATGAGAAATTAGGTTAGTCTGAGAATGAATACTACTTTGTCAAAATTCAGTATTAAAATTAAATCATCTATTTCACCATTTTGAACTTGTCTAATAGAAAGTTTGGACATCAACCCTCTCTCTATATAGATAATATTATCTGTTTCTCCAGTGTCTAAGACATTTAAAGACAAAGAGACTTGCATTAGAAACTAGTTCCTAGAATCAACCATCAGCAAATTTTTACTTATTGAAAGTTTTTTACATCTTAAATAATAACAATGTGTAACAGTACCTATGCAGAGTGGAGGTACTTTCAGAGACCACAGTAAACATGTACCTACCTCATATATAGATTTTCATATAATATAATACCTATCAAGAAGCTAAGCTAGCCTTCTTTTATAATAAACTTTTTATAAGGATATTCTAAAAGTTAATAACTTGTATATAAAAGTATATTATTTATTAAAAATACCTATTTAATTGTTAAATATTTAATCACAATGTCAATGTCACACTAAAGACTGATTAAACAATCTCCCTCTGGTCATTCAGGGAGGTCAAAGGGAATTAAAAAGTTTAAAAATTTAGGTTCAATTAAAATAAAGAAATCAAAGAGTTATATTAAATAGCATGAAACATTCAGATGGGAAATGTTAATGAAATATGTATTAAAAAAAAAAATGTGGATAAATGTTTTATTTAATTTAATCACATAGCGTTTTAGCTTACCTCACCAGCAGATAACAAACACATCTTCAAGGATACTGTGTGTTTTATGAAAGTACATAATAGAACTGTTTTGCATAAAAACAAAACAGATATTATGTATGAAATAAAACACACAGTATCCACTCAAGTGCCTTGCTGGTATATGAAGATGAAGGCTATGACTTGACAGTGAAAATTACTGTCAAAGAAGCGCTCGCGGGCGCCCTCTGGTGGGTAAGAAAGAGATAAAGCACACTCTACACAAGGAAAATCCAGGTATGTTTGACCCTTCCTATGAAATTCTAAGACAGCTTCTTCAAGGATACTGTGTTTTTTATTTCATACATAATATCTGTTTTGTTTTTATGCAAAACAGTTCTATTTTTAATAGTATTAGGAGCTTATATTTACCATGGCAGACATTTTCTCCGGTTGTAACAGTCCGGCAGACAGCAAAACTTTATCTACAGCGCGAGCATATGTATACAGGGTGGCCCGTCGATTGACGTCCAAAAGGAAAATTTGGATTCCTCGTGTCGTGGGGTATCCGAATCACCCCCGTGTATGTTCCGCGATTTTTTACGGTTTCCGAGTTATGACGAGTTTTCTGATTTTTTGAGATTTTTCAATCAATCACCCTAAAAAGGTTCGTAAAAAAAAGTACAACACTTTTTCATAATTTTATTTTTGCATCAAATGCTTCATGACGCGTACTTTTATGCATAAAATATTCAGCTTCGTAACTTTAATAAAACTTGGGGAAATGTAGGTCGGAAGAGGAAAAAATGTATTCACTGAAAAATAATCGAAATCTTCAAACTTAAATTAAGAGGTTAAAATGATGGCTTTATGGATTTTAAGCCAGCTTAAAAACTGCGGTAACTTCTCAGCTTTCATAATCATCGAAAAAAATTGGTACTTAATTGGGTACTGTTGCTAGAATCAGCCTTTAAAGAGAGCAAGGTGGAAAATTTTCAGAATTGGACTTTTGAGCAATTTTTTTTTTCTTTCATATTTTATGATCACCTAAGCCTCAGTAGGTTTAAAGACAGTGTTATCTTACCGAAAAGTACAAAAAAGGAGCCAAGATTAACACTTTTGGGGGTTTTGGAGCACCTGTAAGAGATGAGTTACACCTTGAGAAAATTATGCAGATATCTCTCATTTCTAAGGGGTTGCAGAAGGAAACGGCCTTGAAGCGGCACGACTGTATCATAAACAGCTTCTACGAAGTGGGATCCCTTCAGGACCCTCGCGTTGACCAGGAGTTCTGCCTTCCAGTAAGGTTAGGCGTATGTCAAAAAAAATACGAAGGTCAGGATCAGACTCAGGTTGCAGCCCACCACGTCTATGAACTTGTTTGCGATACAGTCGTGCCGCTTCAAGGCCGTTTCCTTCTGCAACCCCTTAGAAATGAGAGATATCTGCATAATTTTCTCAAGGTGTAACTCATCTCTTACAGGTGCTCCAAAACCCCCAAAAGTGTTAATCTTGGCTCCTTTTTTGTACTTTTCGGTAAGATAACACTGTCTTTAAACCTACTGAGGCTTAGGTGATCACAAAATATGAAAGAAAAAAAAATTACTCAAACGTCCAATTCTGAAATTTTTCCACCTTGCTCTCTTTAAAGGCTGATTCTAGCAACAGTACCCAATTAAGTACCAATTTTTTTCGATGATTATGAAAGCTGAGAAGTTAGCGCAGTTTTTAAGCTGGCTTAAAATCCATAAAGCCATCATTTTAACCTCTTAATTTAAGTTTGAAGATTTCGATTATTTTTCAGTGAATACATTTTTTCCTCTTCCGACCTACATTTCCCCAAGTTTTATTAAAGTTACGAAGCTGAATATTTTATGCATAAAAGTACGCGTCATGAAGCATTTGATGCAAAAATAAAATTATGAAAAAGTGTTGTACTTTTTTTTACGAACCTTTTTAGGGTGATTGATTGAAAAATCTCAAAAAATCAGAAAACTCGTCATAACTCGGAAACCGTAAAAAATCGCGGAACATACACGGGGGTGATTCGGATACCCCACGACACGAGGAATCCAAATTTTCCTTTTGGACGTCAATCGACGGGCCACCCTGTATACATATGCTCGCGCTGTAGATAAAGTTTTGCTGTCTGCCGGACTGTTATAACCGGAGAAAATGTCTGCCATGGTAAATATAAGCTCCTAATACTATTAACAATGACATATAAAAATTTCAGATTTGTTAAATAAGAAAAAAGATATTTGTTCCTCACTTATTGTACGCTTCATATACATACATATGCTCGCGCTGTAGATAAAGTTTCGCTGTCTGCCGGACTGTTACAACCGGAGAAAATGTCTGCCATGGTAAATATAAGCTCCTAATACTATTAAAAATAACATATTAAAATTTCAGATTTGTTAAAATACTTTTGAATTTTTTTTTTTTCGAAATTTCAAAAGCGTCTGCCGTGACGTCACAACCGTGATAATTGTCTGCCATTATCATTTTCTATTTCTATAAATACTATATTTTAACATATTTTAATGGCAGCTTTGTTAAAATACTTTTGAAATTCTGGTAATTTTGTTACCTGTACTACCTGCGCAGTACTCAACCTACCGCGACTGGGCTTAGTTAGTCTCTATCTCATGTATGGTGGGTATAAGAGAGTCTTTGGTCAAAATTGAGGGTTTGTTAAAATATGTGTTGTTGGCCGTCCACTGGCTCTTAGACTATTAAGTAGGAGGGTAAATAAAGAATTAATTAACATTTCAAAATTATGAGTAAATGTCGCTAGATTAAAATACCTCCACCGATTGTAGTATACCTGTCACCGTAAGATTATGAACATCGTTTAATTAGAATAATTTTCGAGAGATTGTAATCTATCGAACGATTGTGAATACTAATTTGCAATTTGTCGGATAATTTTTCGCTACTTTTCAATTTATCAAAACCAAACTGACAAATTGTGAAAAGGCTTACAGCAAAATGCATCGCGCGCGCGGGTTGGTTGAAATTATGTATGTATACTTAGGTCGCGCCACGTAAAATGAACCCTAGCTGACAGATAGACGATTTTTGAGTCTTGACGTTTAACATTTGTTTTAAAATACCATCGCGCACAAAAGTGTTTAATTACAGTCATATGGTTTTACCCACAAAGGAAATAAAAATATCATTAGTAGTAGATATTAGTAAGGTGAAATATAAATTAAAAAAAAATACACAACTACCAATCAATATTGGATTTAGTGAAAAATGTGTAAAAATGTAAAAAAATATTCGAAAATTAAAAAAAGAAACATAATATTGGTCTTCCATTAAGTCTTCATGGGTGGCGCGAAAACCAGATGAGGACGCGGTGTTGATGCCAGAAGTGGCCATTTTATTATCATCGTTGTCGTCACTTTCATAACCTTTGGAATCAGAATCATCATCCCCTACATATAGTCTATAAGCCAACATACGTAACCGCGTGCGAAAGACTCTTACAAGAATGAAACGATAAATAGCCCTAGCACTTTCGAGCGTAAGTGTAGGTACCCATGCGCGAACACGTGACTTTCATTTGTTTCTAAAGTTCTTTTTACGTGGCGCGACCTACCACCTCTGTACCCCTGCACCGCCATTTTTATTTCAAATACAAATCTACAATGTTTCGGCGATTTTAAATTAATTAATTTGGTGTTAAAATAACTTACAACTTAAGAATGAGTAGTAATGTAGCGAGAGTAAAGTGGGTAGGTAGGTAACCTTATAAATAATTCCCCAATTTTATAACATATGTATAAAATTATTATCATCACATAAACGTATGCTCCTTGTCTTAAGCAACTAAATGGATTGCAATTCAAAGAAGTCGCTCGTTTTGTAAAGTTTTCATAGGTGAGATTCTTGAAATCATATGTTTTCCATGGTAGAGCCAATCTTATTACCATGAACCACCCGTGAAACGGAGTGGCATAGAAACCGGCCTGCAATACATATCCAGGTAAATTACACTAGGCAACAAAAAATATCTCTATTTTTCCTTGACATCTGATTCTGTGATTCTGAACGGCCATGCTATAGAAAACTTATAACAAGAAATAAAATATCTCAGTCACTTAATACATAAGTAGCTTTAAAAAGAAACGTATTTTTAATTTAAAAAACTTGTAATTATTTTAAAGTTTTGTTATTTAGACATATAAATAAACTAGTTTTAGTTCTTTTGGCCTGTCTATTATAAAAAAGGTTGGTATCTAATCAATCAAAAACCATCACTAAAATAGGGTCAACGAGAGAATGCGTTCCTGACACATGTGACTAGTGATGTAACCTTACGTAACTGATATTTTTTTATTACCTACCTACTAGAAATTAATATCACAATGGGGTTCGTTATTCTCGTTTGCAATTTTTACCCGACTGCGCCAAATCAGAAGGAGAGTTATGTTTTTCGAGAGTAGGTATGTATTTAATTATTTATGTATAATATTTTGGCACGTTTCTAGCAACTTCTCACAGTTCTAGCAAAAAAAAAAACTAATTTCGAAAATAACTGCACGCATTAAAAATAATAATACATTTCGGGCTTTCGAAAGAAAACGTGGAGCGTTTTGTCCAAAAAGAGGAAAGGTTACCTATCATACTTATAAACGCTCCACGATTTCTTTCGAATGTCCAAAATATCCTTATTATTTTATAATTATCAGTGCGTGCTAAAAGTGCGTTTTTTTATTTTTTTAAACTATTATTTTGATAGACATAACCGTTAATCGTTACTTTTCGTTAATTACGACCGCTATTTTTGTCACATCACTAAAAAAATTAATGGCTGCTAAAACCTTGTAGCAGCGCAGTATATTTTTTTGATAATTATTGTTTTCTTAACTTTAATTTTAATTTGAAGTGCAAATTTATGTGATTGTTTATAATTTGACACAATAATGTAGTTTTTATAGCTTGTTACTTGTTAATTGGGCGAATAGACAAAAACATTTTTTTTTATCGTAAATTGAGAGCCGCCTCAAAGTTATATCGGCAAGTCAATCACCACCTGTCAGGAACGCATTCTCTCGTTGACCCTATAATAGTCTGCAAGCATTGCAGTGGTCCATTTTCACTGATAAAGCTTTTTTTATTGAACCCACGTCTTGGTGGTAGCGCTCATCACTCACTGCACCTAGACTTTCTTTAAAAAACCTAAGTAGATGCGAGTGCAGAAAGTGTATAATATTTAATGACACATGACACATAATATTTAATGTCATGATAAAAAAAAATAACTAGGTACTTACTCCCCTAACGCCCGTTATTAATAACCTATCCTGATCCGTTTTTTACCAAATCGAGATTGAAAAAACAAAACACAATTGTGTTCTTGACATGTTTTTGGTACACAAGTGACAATTGTGTTTTGTTTTTTCAATCTCGATTTGGTAAAAACGGATCAGGATAGGTTATTAATAACGGGCGTATATTGATCAAGAAAAGTGATAAAAATAAATTTAGAAATCTCGTATTCTACTATACGTGATTGAAATAAATAATTATTTTTCTGATATAAGATGCCTAACTATCTGTAATACACGCTACGATTTTTTTCCGGGAAATTTTTTGTGTTGTCTAGTGTGATCTATCGTTAAAAGATGTCTCGTTAGATGCAGGTGGCAATGTAGGTACCGGTCGCGCTGGAAAATTATTGGAGAGGTCTATGCGCTCAACTGTGGGCACTTGGGCAATATGCTGAAATAATGACGATGATGTGATGTTTAAAAAGTAACCTCTTACATGAAACGTAGTATCTTACTTCCATTTTATTTGTAATTGCCTACTTATATTGGTTCTGGTAACTAAATGATTAGATAACGTACAGGAAATGCTCCAAAAACTAAACAGATTACAAACTTACTTTTATCCAGCTGAAAAATATAACCCATATAGTTGCAAAATAAAAACCATAGAAAAAGTATTTCAAAATCAACGATTGTTCGTGATGCTCATGTAATTTGTGTCTTTCATTATAAGTCAATGGGATCAAAAGTTTGTAATATACCTGAAAGAAGTAACATTGATATACAATGTTGGTTTCTTGGAACTAACTAGGTGCACTTAAGCGATCAGGTTCTCAAAATAAGGTAACGTTTGTGAGGATATAAACTTACCATGTTAGTTGCTGTATCTACCTACTTAGATACCTACATCCTACATAACTATAGAAAGAGAAAAATAGAACGTACCATTTTAAGTCCCAAAAAAATTAATATGAAAGCTAAACTTTCGACTGCGAAAAACATCCAATCTTTTTTTTTATTAAATATCGGCAGTTCTTGCTGTTGAAAATGTGGGTTTAATCTAGAAGTCAATGTCCTTGGTCTTAACTGTGCATACAACGCGATATGAATGCCCATGGCGATAATGGTTACAATAAAAATCTGTAAATAAATATTAAAAAAGAAATAATTATTCGTTTTGTTTCTTATACACAAGAAGCCTGCTAGTGTCAGACCGTTCTTAAATTGGGAAAGCTGAAAGTTCTTTCACGTATACTTACGGTACAACCACCCAACATTAGGTACCTAGGTAAGAATGATCCCTAATTATGAAATCTCGATCGCGGTTTCCATTGACAGTTATCAGGTACCGAAAATTGTACAAAATTTTATCTCAACCTCGTGAAAATTCGAAAACTCAATTTTTATTGTATTTTATTCGTAAAAGCATTAAAATTTGCGATGTTCATTGCCAGATAGTACCGCAGACAGTTTCCGGGTTCTATAATCCTGTCAGATGCATGACAAGTTGAAAAAAAACTTTATAAATAAGTACCTACAACCGAGGGACCGGCTGAATGGAAGAGGTGATTTATCCTAATATATTAAACGAAAATGGTTGAGGTAAGTACTTACATAAGACCTTGGTAGTAAATTCGTGAGTTACATTGAACAAGCAATGCTTTGCTACTATTGAATGTTTCCTGTCTAACTCGAATGCCCCCACTAGATAAAGGTACCGACATAAAAGTAACGAAGTGCGAATTAAACATATGTTTTATTTATTGTAGTTACTTTAGGGTAGCAATTCCGCTAAATTAAGTTAAGCGACCTAACTATAGCCACCAGATTAACATTCTACAGCAATAAGTCACAAATTTGGTATTCTCTTAAGTGCCACGATTAATAGTCGATTAGTAGTCTCTAGAGGGCTTTGTCATTCATTTGTCTTTGCGAATGATTTAGTTGTCGATGTTGCCAATATTTAATAAAATTATTGTTCGAAGAAATTGATCAACCGATTGATAGATTTTTTCGACCTAGAATAAGCTTAGACATACTTTAAAATACAGAATATTTATTTCTATAAGCTTTAAATGCATTTTTTGCATAAATTGCACGTTAATTTTCGAAAAAAACGCGGAAATAGTGTTTGGGTGACCGAACAATCGAACGACTGAACGACGGAACGACCGAACGAAATGCCATTAGAGAACTACTGTCAAATAGCGAAGAGAATACCGTTTGGAACAGCCACTCATGTGACATTGCGAGTTACTGCGAGTGCCAGACCTTTCTTAAATTCGGAAAGCTGGTAAACGAACTGGGGCCGTCAGTCTATTAGTCTATTAGCTTAGCAATTTGCTCGAGGACCTAATAAGATACTTTTTCACAATTTTGTTCAAGAACTGTCTGTACCTTAAAACTTGATTGAAGTACTTACTTACCTAGGTACCTATTTATATATTCAAATCTATTCAATTTAATATTTATTCAAAGCTATAAAAAAATCTGGTTCGTGGGTTACGCCCCCGGTGTCTTTCGCACCCGTGGCGTTGTCCCCCGATTTCGTTTTAGTGCGAAAAAAAAAATTTGTTGAATATTTTAATACAAAGTACAGTCGGGTGAAATTTTTGCACTTGCACATTGTCACTGACTTCATTTAATTTCACGGAACACTTGCCACGTCTTCTTTAGCACATGTCCAACACTTGACTTTTATTTTTTCTGTGGAATGTATAACCATATCCGACAATATGTAAAATTGATAGTCGATCGGATTTATTCTATTAACTACAAGTCAGTTTTATTCCGGCAAAATCGGCTATTATAATTTAATTGAAAATTGGGAGACAACGCCACAGGTGCAAAAGACACCGGGAGCGTAAGCCACGAACCCAAAAATTCTTTATCCGTAATCGTTTCAGTCAAAATATAAAGTGCATTTCGTAATTGCCGCTTGTGGAAACCTCTTAAGTGCATTTTTTAAACTGCTTTTATTTGACTAAATTGTAGTAAAATGAAAACTCTATAGTCTGATACTGATAGAATTCATATGTCCACATCTAATTCAGTTCCGGAACTAAGTACAGGACATACTTATAAAAAAAAAAACTAAAATTAAATTGATTTTTGGCATTCCTTTTTTCGAATAATATCTCGAAACACACTTCTTTACACTTAAGAGGTTTCCAATAGGTAACAACGATTTATAATATTGTACTACAAAAGTACCTAACTACCTGTCAGCCTCCTGCAGAGTCAGCAAACAATCAACTTGCAAATCTTGGTAACTACTACAATATTATGAATGAAAGCGCTGAGCAATGACCTCCAAGGAACATAAAGCGCTTGTGGCGATTTGCCAACTTACCGGAATAGGTAAAATCGCATTGTATAAGCCACGCCGACAGAACATGGATGTGATAGTGTTAAAATTTCCCCAGAAAGACCTATCCAATCGATATTTACCAGGTTTCTTACGCAATACTCCAGACTCGTATCTGAAAAAGTTGTTTTAGAATTGATAAATCAATCACATAATATTAGCTGCTTAGACCCACCCTACCACCTTGGTCCCTACTAAGGTGCGGTTGGATGATATAAGTATTATCAGAATAACCCGGCATACATAATTAACGGGTTCGTGGGTTACGCCCCCGGTGTGTTTTGCCCCCGTGGTGTTCCCTGATTTCAATTAAATTATAATAGCCGATTTCGTTGGAATAAAACTGACTTGTACTTAATACAATTGAACAGAAAAGTGTTTTTGAACTAAAATAGAAGCAAAAATATTACTTTTATAATTATTAGGTAGTTATTTACTTTTCCAAACGTGCCGCCGAACGAAAAACGGTTTTAGGCAAAAAGTTCGCTTTCCTCAACTATCTCTTTCGTGCAAAGGGTTGAAAGCAATAGAGCTCAGGTAAACGGACATCATAAACAATAGCGAAAACAGAAGTGATTGCACAAATTCTATCCCTTATACACAGTAGTAATCGTAATTTTTGCAATAAGTTACTGATAAGAAAGCTTAGTCGGTCATGTCATCCCAAAATGGCAAAATAATTATAAAATAATTTTAAATAAATCCACGGGACGCTCATTTTTACACGTCGGATTGCGTATAATTTCCACAGAAAAAATTAAAAGTCGAGTGTGTGGACATGTGTTAATAAAAGACGTGGCAAGTGTAAGGGTTCCGTGAAATTAAACGAAGACAGTGACAATGTACAAGTGCAAAATTTTCAATCCGACTGTACTTTTGATTAAAATATCCAACAAATATTTTTTTTGGCACTGAAACGAAATCGGGGGACAACACCACGGGGGCAAAACACACCGGGGGCGTAGGTAACCCACGAACCCTAATTAACCACCTGCACCCTAATGTTTTCTATGCAGGTTTAAAAGAATATACGTAGGTAGGTACCTACTTTGGTAGATTTTCTAGGGCTTTTTGGGATGCCAAAAAGTAAAAACCAAAAACCGAAAGACTGTTTGAAATACAATTTTATACTATTTTTTTCCTAGCCCTACTTGTTTTATTACTTTATCCAAGTTGTCAAAGATATTACACAGGGTGGCCCGTCGATTGACGTCCTAAAGAAAAATTTGGATTTCTCGTGTCGTGGGGTATCCGAATCACTCCCATGTATGTTCCACGATTTTTTACGGTTTCCGAGTTATGACGTGTTTTCAGATTTTTTGAGATTTTACAACCAACCACCCCAAAAAGGTTGGTAGAAAAAAAAAATACAACACTTTTTCATAATTTTATTTTTGCATCATATGCTTCATTTTTAACTTCGATTAGGTCGAAAAAATATGTCAAAGTGCCTTTTTTAGCACTGCTAAAATCAAAAGGAAACTAGATAGAAAAAAATGAATCAGTTGATGATGATGATGCGCCTTTTTTTCCTGATTCCGGCAATATAAATAACTCAATTTACGAAAAAATGTACATGCGCCTTTTTAACTATCGGGGGCAGTATATGGGGATGATACGGATACCCCATGACACGAGATATCCAAATTTTCCTTGGTTGGGTACACACCTAATGATCATACGGCCAGCAGTGTAATACTCTTCCCACATCCAGCTCCAGTAACACTGTGCTCGTCTCCACATCCAAAGGAACATAAGACCTGAAAACGACAATCGAATTTTAATTTTACTTATGTATTAGGCATTTACCTACAATGCTGTGGTTCGATAACTTGTGTGTTGACTTGTATCTACATACAATGTGGGACACTCAATTCGACAATTTGGAGGAGAAGCTCATCTCTAGTAGGTACCTACCTACCAAAAAAACATACTTAGTAAACAATAGAAAGTCAAAAACCATACCCCAAAAAGCTAGTCCTAGACTGTAAACAACAATGTAGGGGTTATCATAGAACTTCATTAAGGTTACGTCAATGCAATAATCCTGGCCCATAGTCAGAACACAAGTTTGGTTGGTTGACGCACCCGTGCACTCCGGACAAACCGTCGAGTGGAAAAGGCTAAACGCACGGACTTGGTAAACTTCAAACCTGTGCCGGACGGTTGCTTCATGGCACCAGAAATTTCTAATCATAAAACAAACACAATAAGTATTAGATAAAAAACAAAATAGCAAAAAAAATTATGCACTTAGGGAATTCAATGCTGCATTAGTAACTCACTACGAACCTGATATAATAGAAATAATCCTTATCCTTGAATACATATATTCCGCTCATGAAAATACCCCACAATCCCGCGAAAACCAAACTTTTGTTGTAAAACTCATAAAATGCGAAATAAAAAGCGAGCTGATAAACAAAAACAAACATTACTTATGTTATATTACCACGTAGTACGTGGTAGTACCTATTAGTTATAAGTACTTTCAATATAAGTCGTACTTATTTTGAAGTTTTTAGCTTTTATTACCTTAGAACCAAAATATTCTTGAACCAGACTTAGAGGTTGGTATTGGAAAACGTTGGAAAGCCCCTGCCAGTTCATATATAATGCCTGAAAACATTAAATAAGATTAATTTATTTAGCTACATTTACCAGGGTAACAAGAGGTTTTGTTTCTAGGATATTTATACCTAAGTATTTTGTTGTAAGTTCTGCTAACGTATGAAACAAAGTTGGATACTCACTTGGCGCAAGTTAAAAGATGTATACAATTTCTGACTCGGCATATAAAAGGGGCCGTCGTGCATTGCATACCCATCTGCAATAATTTTGTTTTCTAACAATCTGAAAAAAGAAAAGGTTAAAAACACGACACGTGCGATGGTGAACATCAAGTGCTATTGGGAAAAACGATTTAGGATTCCGTACCCAAAGGTTTAAAACGGGACCCTATTACTGTCCGTCCGTCCGTCTGTCACCAGGCTGTATCTCATGAACCGCTATAGCTAGTGCGTTGCAATTTTCTCAAATGAATTTTCTCAAACTGTTACTTCTATAATAATAAATACTTTTTAGTATAGAAGTCGGTTCTTTGTTTATATACAAAGTTTTTATGTTGTGGCTAAATCACGATAAAAAAATAAAAATTTCTTGTTTTAACACTAGCTACTTGGAGGGTGGCAAAAGTAGAATAGTTTTGGGGCGGCAGCCAGCGGTGGAATCTCTGTAGGTACTAGGTATACTTGTGAAAATACAATTGAACGGCCCAAAATATTTTATAAAATTTTAACTCTAACAATTTAGGGTCAGTAATTATGAGACGAAAATACTAACTTTTGTGTTTTGAAAGGTTAAAAATTATTTTAGAAAACTTTTAACTAGATACTTCAGTTCGTCCCCCGATTGTCTATCTTGCAATACCGTTAAATGAGGTATTTATACCATAGTTATCATTTTATGATTCAAAATATGTGTCTCATATTTTTCCTGTCTCGTGGGGTTAAAATGAGACATCGTAGTTTAAATATAAGACAGCTAATAACTTCCATATTCTAAGGATTTTTAAACCAATTAGATAACCATAAGACAGACCGGGAAAAAATGATACGAAATTGATTAAAGAAATTATGTTTATGTCTACTTTTTATCAATTTTTTTTCAAAAATCAACAAGTCATCGAAATTATGCTGAATATGTATTTCTTTGGAGCGTAATTACTAACTAAATTCCCATAAATCACATAGTCACAGTCTTATCTATGCATTAATACATGGGCATAGAGATAATTTTTTACTTATTGATAAAGAAATCTAGACAAAATAAAAAAAATATCCTTTAACAATGGAATGGGGCAAATATGAGACGTTTTAGTTTTACTTTTTTTTTGTATTTTTCTAGAGATGCGCCGAATATTCGTTTACTATTCGGTATTCGGCATATTCGGCACCTCAACCGAATATTCGTATTCGGCCGAATATTCGGTTTAAATGACCATTTATTCGTTTATTTTGTTAAGTAATAATTTGCTTGATAAAACAAGATATTAACCTCATATTTAATTATTTTAAACCAACGAGCAGTCAATCTTATATCCTCATTTTTACATCTAGGTATTACAAGAGTTATTAGGAGACGATAAAATAAAGATAAGATAATAAGTGACACTTAAAGATAGAATTTAGAAACCTAGACATTCTGCTCTATCTAGTGACAGTCAAAAGCGCTTTTCTTTATAAACTTTACCTATTTGTTGTATCAAAATTAGTGTGAAAGAACAACCGAATAGTAAGGCCGAACTATTCGGTTCGGTAGGGTTTCAAACCGAATAGTATTCGGTATTCGTTATTCGACAAAACCCATATTCGGCGCATCTCTATATTTTTCACGGTCTATGTCAAGTTTTTTGCTGAGGGGGTGTTTCATGACAATTTCTTCTTTGTTAATAGAGTAAATAATAAATATCTCTCTCTCTTCCTAAATAAAAGTCTACGTAAATAACCTAAACCGACGTACATGTATGATGCGACTGATGAGTGTGGATGAAGCGAAAGAGGTGTGTTTAGATCGTATCAAGTGGAAGGAAGTGGTCTCTGCCTACCCCATTGGGAGAGAGGCGTGACGGATATGTATGTAAGTATGTATGTAAATAATATGAGTATCAGGGTAAACAAAGAAAATTTGTCTTATATTTCTGCCCTCCAAATTATAAACACAGTAACTCGAAAATGACAATTTTTTTTTTACATATTTGGAATCCTTGAAACGAGCTCTATCTGTATCAAAGACCCGTTTTTCGCTAGCTGCCTTAGAAGTACAAAAAACAGAGGCCATAAACACAGTAAGATCCATCAATCCTAAACATGAGTGCAGTAAGCGCTCTTACTGTGGTTTACAATTGGTAAATAACATGAATTTGATTAGGTGTCCATAACATAAACACAGTAAAAATATTAAACTTGTAGCAAATATTTGATAAAACTAAACTATCTTCGTAAACGCCACGGATCCAGTTAACAGCGGCACTACGCATAACAATGGACGGGCACCTACAGTACTCGCACACTCGCACAGCGACACCGGCTATATAAACGGACGCCGCGCCGAGCAACGGAATCATTCGATCGCTAGATGAGCTTGAGAGCGGTAGCCCCGCAGCCCTCTCATGCCTCAGTGACTTGTGCTGGTTCGATAGCCTAGCAGTCTTCTAGTACAAGTCTAGGGAGGTTAAAGAGCGATAGCCCCGCAGTCCTCTTTAATTCTCAGCTAGGTCGAGGAACACTCCTCTTGTAGGGTTGTATGATTAATTGTATGCCTAACGATATATTTGTAATTACTAAGTATTGGTAATAAACCTACGAAAACATCTGGCTGCCTTTAATTTATTCTACTAGCAACCCCGCAAGTGTGACAAACTGTATTTATAAGTAGGAATACCTCATTTCTTACAATGACTTTTCCTTATTATGAACGCAGTAAGGATACTAAAAGCTATAAATTGACGCGTGCGCAAGGCGCAATTTTGACGCAAAGTTTTACGAAAACTGCAATTAAGTCACTCATCAGCAGAAGTAAGTACCTACTGAAAATCTCATATCCTGTATAAAAAGCTATCAATCACAACAGTGTATTACAAAAGTGTTTTTACATATTAAAACATCTTTACTTACATTACGAGAAATCGATAAGTAATCGTCATATTATTTTGCGATATTTTTATTAATTTATATTTGTATAGTGTGTGAGCTGAGGGACTATAGGTACATATATTTAGTATTAAAACATTTTTTACTAAATATCTATAATCAAAATATGCACCTAAACTAAAAACGTATCCAGAAGTGAGAAGTCAGGTGACTGAGGGTCCACAACTTACAAGCCATGTTTTTCCATAAATTAGGTACCTATTTACAAATTCCAGGACTTGTTTTTTTTTTATCAACTTCTAGTAATACCAACTTACTGCCAATAAACACCACAACATGATCGACTCCCTCCCCACACACACACACACACACACACACTTACAAATACTTAATGGTTCTTAATTAATGAGTGAGTTTTTTAATCATCATCATTATAATTATCAGCTCGTGCACGTCGATTGCTCGACAAAAGCCTCCCCCAAGGATCTCCGCAACAACCGGTCTTGCGCTGCTCGCAGGTCTACCTTGTTGCAGGCGTCGTCCGGTCCGTTGTTGGCAATCGAGAACCTTACTGCCCCATCGTCCCTCGGTTCTACAAGCAATGTGCCCAGCCCGCTGTCGCTTAAGGCTGGCGATTCTTCGAGCTATATCAGTGACCTCATCATTTCTGATGTGATCACACAGAGAAACTACGCGCAAAGTTTTCTCTGTCACCATCACCATTTGGATGACTTTAAGCCCATTGTTAGCAACCACGTATCTGTGTCATAGGTCATCACCAGAAACACGCACTGATTAAAAACTTTCGTCTTGAGGCACTGCGGTATTTTGGATGAGAAAATGTTCCGTAGCTTTCTGAACGCTACCTAGCCGAGCTGGATTTGTTGAGAATCCCTTCCTCGAAGCTGGACTGTTTGTCCTAGGTTTACGTACTGGTCACCAACTTGAAGCGCAGAGCCTTTTACTCGTTCTGGAATCGGGTGCGACAGGAGAGTTCCACGTAACCTTCGTCTTGTCCTTGTTCATTTTAAGACCCACTTGTTGAGAAGCTTTGGCTGAGATCATCAAGCATTTTGCTAAGGTCTTTCTGGTTTTCAGCTATGACTAGGCTACCATTGATGTTGATGCCCAGTCCTTCCCAACCCAAGAGCTTGAACACATATTCCAACGCAGCTGTGGATAATTTAGAAGAGATAATATTTTCCTTGTCTCACTCCACGCTGCAGTTGGATAGGTTTCGAGTCTTGATCCTAAAGCCGAACTGTCATTTTGGCGTTTTTTAACAAACACTGAGGCACCTCGATGTATCCGTAGTCTGTCCGTAATCTGTAGTCGAATTAGCACCGCTGGAGAGACTGAGCTGTAGTACCACCCAAGTTTGATCGAATCAAAAGATTTCTCATAGTCCACTAACGCTAAGCATAGTGTCTTATTGGTACTCTTCGGTTTTTGTATAATTCGCAGAGTATTTTAATACCTTTTAAAAAAATACTGATGTAAATTAACTTTACGTGTTTCAGATTTTAGGTAATTACTCTGTTTATACCTAGGAATAGTATACCTACAAATAGCTCGTTTCCTTATCATAAATGCAGTAATGCACTGTCAAACACTGTGTGTACTTATTATAAACACAGTAACTAGCTTTTATACTGTGTTTATGCTCCTGGTTACTGTATTTTATGCATGGTTTACACCTGCCTTTAAGCTCTTTGTTCCTAAGTATAAACACTTTTTTCAATGTTTTTTTAGTTTAAACCTAAAATAATGAATTTTTTTTTGCCATATCTGAAATCTACGTCAATTTTTCTATATAAAAAGTGAAAATTTTATTCTTAAAGTCTAATGTATACCTACTTCGTGATATGAAAAAACAAGTTCAAATTTTCAAACGCGTTTTCTCAAAACTACAAAAAGTTGGTTACTGTGTTTATAATTTGGAGGGCAGAATAATAAAAGTTACGAATGCCGAATCAAAAATTTTCGCGCCAAATTTTACAACAAGAAACAAATTGTACAAAAAGTCTTTGATCCTAGTAGACAATATAATGAAAAAAAAATTACTTTATACTTAAAGTAATAAAGCTTCTTTTTGCATGTTTTTTTGTTCTGAAAGGGATGATTTTCCAATATATTTTCTTTTGTCTTATATTTACCCAAAATATCGAATGTCTCAGAATTACCCCCACTGACCCTACCTCAATATTAAAATCCAGCAAGTCTTACTGATAGAATTTTAGTAAATAGTACTGATAGTACCTACTGACTTAATCAGTGAATCAGATCCTTGGATTACTGGTTATATGCTCTAAGATCAGATCGGTGTTCCAAAACCCGATGACAACAACGATGACGACCCAATGCCATATTTTGATTCTAAATTCCCAACGTAACTTGACATATCACGCTTATAAATACCTACTTTATCGTCCAAGCCGGCGGCGGCGTCGGATAATTTTGGACAATGTGACATGTGGTAGTATTTTGTTTGATAAACCTTCTAATATAAGTTAACATCTCGCGCTCATGCTATGTCGTAAATTTGGACAACGTGGTAGACTTTGTTGGATGAATCTTCCAAGATAAGCTGACATCGCGCGCTCATACTGTGAGTCACTAGTCTGCGCTAGGGGTCTTACAGTAAAAACGAAAAATAATTTTTGAAATCGGTTCATAAATGACGGAGTTTTGAAGTAACAAACATAGTCTTTCTTTTTCCTCTTTGATGGTTTGTAGTTTAAAGAGATGGTCAAAAACGGTGGATGGTGGTGAATGGTAAAGGTGGTTAGAAATGAAATAAATTCACCTTTGCAGTCCGAAGTGATTTGCGGCTTCACCGAACGGCTGGCATCTCAATAACATGTAAACTATGTAACTGCGCTCTATGTTAGAGAACTTCAGCTGTTTGACATTGAGTGTCCTAAAAAAAACACCCGACATTATACTCGTACTTCCTACTTAGTAAGTTGGTATGGGCATCTTTTATAGCTCAAACAAAATAAGAAAATAAAATAGAGCTTGTATACTTATAATACTTATATACCTTGCAGCTTTGAGCATTTCTTTCTCATGTGGGGTCCTGAACATCTTTTGCAGCAAATTGTCTGAGTGGCCAATATATTTGCGACGGTGTTCCTTGAAGTGTTTGTTCACGCCAAAAGCTTCGGCGTACGTCGCCAGCACGCTATCGGTTGCGTGAAGTTTTACGAATTGTAATTTCTTGTTTTCGGGCATCTAGAGACGCAATATACTTCTATAAACGAAATCTTTTGCTCAAAATGCTTCCAAATAGTAGTGCTTTTATCCAATATTACGTATCTACCTATTTCTAAGAAGATACATATAGTTAGGTAGCTACTTATGTTGTCAAAAGGAGAATGCTCAAAAAATACCCAGGCCCGGCGCAAACAAAAAGTATCTCAGTTTATTAGTATCAATGAGTAATGAAATGTAGCATAAGAGTCATTGTCAAAATCGGTGGCTAAATTTCAAAAATTGCTATTCGTATCTTCTTAGGGGTTCATTTTTATGTTTTTTTCCTTAAACTAAGTTGTATCTCATTATTTTATTGAGAATAACAATACTATTGAAGCATTAAAGCAATAGGGTTGGGTGAGATTTTAAGGTAGTAGATATCAGGTTAGGTTAGGTTAGGTTCGGTGAGTTTTAAGGTTAGGTAAGGTGAGGGTTAGGTGAGGTCTTAGGTTGCCTAAGACGTCATCTAACCTAATCTAAAACCTTATCTGAGCTAACCTAATATCTCACCTAACCTAAAACTAAACCTAACCTGATATGGGTGTTTCTTCGATTTGGGATTCTTTAGTTGATTCCACTGGTAAATTTTAAATATTATTTTATTTTTAAATTGAGAATAAAATAACAAAATAGAGGGGTCAATAAACAAATATTTTGAATAGGCACTCATTTCTTATGTATGGGTCCAAAGATATTTGATGTTAAAAAATTACGCCCAGGGGAATCAATAATAATGCAATATAAAGTATAAAAAAGTTTCAATTTTGTTAAATAAAATTAAAAACAGTTAACGTACCTACGAATTTAGGCTTTAAAATGTTATTGGGTATTAATACAAGTTGCTGTGAAGTTTCTAATTAAAAATCTTTAAATAGGTGACCGAGCTTTGAAATGTCCTCCTTTAATGTGGAAAACTTTTTTTTTTAATAATATCAAACATTATTACACATTACGCTATTTTTAGAAATCAATATAAACCGTTATTTAAGCAAACTATATGATTTTATTAGTATGTTCTGGTCATAAAACCAGTGGAATCAAGCCAGTGGAATCAAGAAATATCGGTTTTTTGTCGTTTTACATAAATTGGATTTGACTAGCGTAATGATGTTTCCAGGCTAGATAATGGGCACCCATGCGCTTTTTCATAGCCATATCAAGTTACTCTTGTAGTACAAAATTAATAAGAAAACATGAACATAGTAATCAATGATCGTACAGAACAAAGCCAGGGGAATCAGATACTTATCTTTGTATTTCGTGAATGGTACAACTTCACGCATAATCTACCCCCTCGATACATAAAATGCATCTCACAGTTCGCATGAAAATAGGCAGCGCCTATCCAAATGGCTCGACTAGGGTCGTATGCGCGATTTAGTGACGTGCCAAGGTAATCACACTTTGGTGCCGGACAAAATTAAAATGACTCAAGAAATTCAGTTAATTGTAAAATACGTGTAAAATTTATTATGATGCGTAATAATTAACTATTCTATAATAAAATAAAAACATGTATGAATATTTAAGTATATAAGATAAAAAGATTTTTAAGGTTTTCTGAATAAATCGGGAGAGCGGACACGTCAGTGGAATCAATTTTTAGGGCTTTGAACAACTTTTTAAATACCATTCGATATGAATTCATGTATTATTTTTATTTTCCCAAGTAGATAACACCTTAATCTGTAGTTTAAAACATATTTTATTCACTTTATAATTTGAAACGTAGGATTTAAGCCCCCGGACATCAAAAATCTCGGTTCTGAAGATTCACCCATATCTAACCTTTCCTTAAGCCTCACCTAAACTAATTGCTCTTATACTTCGATAGTTTGTCAATCTCAATAAAATAATGAGATATTACTTAGTTTTATTTAGAAAAAAATTAAATTAAACATTTAAAAACCCCCGACTATAAAAAGTAACAAATAAAATAAGTATTATAGGGTCAACGAGAGAATGCGTTCCTGACACATGTGACTAGTGATGTAACCTTACGTAACTGATATTTTTTATTACCTACTAGAAATTAATATCACAATGTGGTTCTTCTCGTTTGCAATTTTTACCCGACTGCGCCAAATCAGAAGGAGAGTTATGTTTTTCGAGAGTAGGTATGTATGTATGTATATTTTAGCACGCTCTACACTACATAAACAAGATTAGAAAACATATTTTCGGCCAGTTCTAGCAAAAAAAAAACAGATTTCGAAAATAACTGCACGCACTAAAAATAATAATATATTTCGGGCTTTCGGAAGAAAACGTGGAGCGTTTTGTCCAAAAAGAGAA